>CM067359.1:92189582-92868465 GCA_034401795.1 Chaetoderma sp. LZ-2023a
CGCATGACACGTGTGTTAGGGTAATTATCACCCCCCACCGACTGATGGGACCAGTTAGCGAGCGTTGTTGTTTATTTATTACAGTCATAAAAACATAGAGGTATACATTGCCAGCAATGCCCTCCGATTTCTAGCTATGCTAGACAGGGTTATAATGTCCATCAATTGTACAAATTGTACGCCCTATGTCCTTATCATTTAACCCTTTAATGACTAAATCTTGTCAAAAATACTAAACATTTTCTTGTTGAATGTCTTATTGCAGGCCAAAAAAATAGTTTTTTGAGATTTTGCTACTGTAATGACTGGCTCGCTTACCGAGCCAGTCATTCCAGTGGTACATTTTCAGAAATAGTTTTCACTTGGCCTACTAATCGACATTCCTTAAGACCCCTGCAGAGGCCAGTTTGGCTGGCTTCATCATAAGAGGGTTAAGGCCCTATGTTTTTAACATTATGTGGAATATTTTGAAACTATTTCACCAGGCGTTCTTGAAGCAGCAACACACAGTCAAATTAGTTTCAAAATATTTTTGAAAGTTTAAAGGTCTCTGTGAAATGGTCTAGGACGAGTTGCGTTACAATCGATTCGTGCCCACTTGTGTCCCCGCCCCCTACCCTAAGTTGGACCCAAGATAAAAATAATTCCTTGTATTGTAGTCTATTTATCATTGGCTTGACAACGATATGTGACATGACCGCCTTTGCATAAATTAAATTTTTTACCCACAGTCCCCACCCCCTTGGCGTCATGACAAAATTTCAAAAGTGCCATGCACATCCATGGCCATATGTGTAATCATACCAGAAGTTTCAAGTTTCTGCGTGAAATGGGCTAGGAGGAGTTGCGATGGTAGCTCTTTTAAATAGACTGTTAAGATTGCCTTTCTGTTCCAATTTTTAAATTTGTTCAAGAAAATTGAAATTTTCTCATGGAAAATATTTATTTCTAGACCAAGAGAAGACTATTTTGAAAATTTACCACTGGAGTGATTGGCTCGGTTATTGAGCTAATAATTCCAGTTGTAAATTTTCATAAATAGTCTTCTCTAAGTTTGCAAATGGACATTTCGCAAGACCATTTCAGATGCACTGAAGAAGGGGTAAAGGGTGAAATCTAAAGTTGTCACAAACTGATTTAGCTAATTGAGACAGGAACTACTTTTACTGTCACGCTTCTAGTATTGAAACACACCACGCATTTGTCAACTCAAGAAAACTGAATGGATAAGATTCTGAAACTGGTTGGCGGGCTTGGGTAGGGATATATGACGGCTGTGGCCACAGTTTCCAGTAAAATTTCTTTCAATACATTCATCAACTTACGCAATACTTCTAGTATTATCAGGAAAATAAGATTTTAGCACTTTAGGGTTCAAAGTGTTAAAAGCTAAATCACTAATCCGCTCTATTAAGGGAAGAGTATAATAGCGCATTTAAGCTGCAAGATCACTCAAGCCTGTTTATAATGGGCACTGTATGGTCCATCAAAAAGTGGTTGTTAAAGACAGATAGTCAGTTAATACAACTTATTCGCTAAACTATGCAGCGTTCTTGGACCAAAAGATGGTGGTTGCTTACGGCGTCTCGTCATACCACCACCCCTTTTAAAGAATAACCATCTTTTGGCGCCAGAGCACGTGTTCGTCTTTGGGTAATAAATATCTTTGTGGCTACAAGCCTGAATTTCCATCTGATGTAGCTTTATCATGAAAGCTATATAAAATCATCATTACTAGATTGACCTTTTTCCGCTGATGTCTAAATATTTAAGATATTATTGTGTGCTCTGACATCTATGTTGTTGAATTTTTTGTAATGTGTTTGACTGAAAGTTGTTCCTCCCGCAGCAATGACCTTCAGTCAAATTATTTTTAAAGAAACAACTCAGTCTACCAAACCATGATGCTAAATAAACTTGGACATTCGGCTACAAGGAACAGGAGTGTGAAATCTAAAGTTGTCGCCATAAGTCTGCTCGACAGCGGAAACTGTAACAGATCTAACCTGTCTATTAAGGAACACCTCTGAAATTAGACCTTTGCTATATATGATGTAGTAATTTCGGAAGTTCATATCTTCTAGTTTTCAAACACTTGTTCATCTATGCCCACACTGATATGACAAAGGTCATAGCATTCCGGGATCCATGGCTCAAAAGAAGCCGATAGAAGAGGAATAGTAATAATAATAATAATAAAAGAGAATAATCAGAACAATTTCTAGAAGGATTCCAAGTAAAAGTTAGCATTCTGCAGTATACAGGTTAATACCAATCTATTATTTTACTAGTAGAAGGGTTAATAGGCAGGAACAACTTTCAGTCAAATTGTTTGAAAAATAGTCAGCATGTATCCTTAGCATCTACAATAAGTGCAAGTTTTATATTGGCATTACTAAGTTCATGGGCTAATCAGCCAGGTTGTCAATTGGTATTAAATGGCAATTAAATCCCTATTATATTAACATGTTTACCTAGAGCACTTACAGTAGCAAATGCCATTTGTTACCCCCATGATAACCAGATATAAAATGACAATAAAATGTCACATTAATCATTTTTATTAGAGCCTCTAGCAAACTGTCTTCTACTACATAATAAAGAGGAAAATTAAAATCTAAATATTTCTGCACTTTACAAATAGATCTCGTTCATTTTCACACACACTCTGCAGACGGTCAACTAACATATGCATAGCAATTTTTCCCATCAAAATCCATCAAATAGAAAAGTTCAAAATGGCCCTGAACTTGATCGGTCCACGGTGCCGATACTGTTTGACCAATCAAGTTTTTGCGAACAAATTTCACTTGCCGCCATTGACTTATTATATTCCCCAAATTTTAGCCCGATCGCTTCAGAAGTTCCAGAGGAGAAGATTATTTTGTCATTTATGACGTCATCAAGATGGCCGCCAAATCCCTGAGTGCATCATGTTCTCTTTGATTAATTTCGATCCTAGTTGGCATCTAGACCATAGATCCCGAGTCTTGTATTGATTGACCTGCTGGTTTCGGAGTTTTGGTTCAATTTACTTGCTGGAAATGGCGGGCGGCGGAATAATAATAATAATGATAATAATAATAATAATAATAATAATAATAATAAACAGAAAAATCACTCTAGTCTTCCAGAGCTTCGCTCTTGGAAGCCTAATAATAATAATAATAATAATAATAATAATAATAATAATAAACAGAACAATTACTCTAGTCTTCCAGAGCTTCGCTCTTGGAAGCCTAATAATAATAATAACTAGATCTGTTCCATGAACAGATATACGGCTTCCAAGAATACCTGCACTTGAACTAGACATTCTTTTCTTGTACTTCATGTACAATCTAGTTATCTGGTGAAACTCTGTTTTTCTAGAACTTCTTTAGATAATATTTCTTGTCTTTCTGATCAATCGCCTAGGTGGTTTTGGAGAAGATCTATATACACAAAACTGGTCACAAAATCAGCTAGATGATTGGTCATTCAGCAGTAAACACGTTAATCAGGGATTTCTTTGGACACTAAATCTGGTAACATGGAACCAGTTTGACTGTTCTATACCTGGTGCTTCGGGAGAAGTAACTAGCAGGACAAGAGGTATTAGAAGATAGCAATATCTTGCATTTTTAAGTTACCCAAGGAACCGGCTGCTGCAGGACCCGGTCTGCGCAGGACTAACTATTCTGTGAAGAAACAATATCCAAGCCATGTACATATATAGAATTAGATTGCCCATTTGACTCCTGCTCACTGCCCACAGATTGACTCAAGAACAAAATAATGTGTTGTACTGTAGTCTACTAACTACAAGCTTCAAAATGATGTGACATGACCACATTTGATAAAATTTATTTTCTGCCCACCATTTCCCCCACCCCTTCGTCTGATATCAAAATTCCAATGTGTCATACACATCTCTGGCCATATGTTGAATCATAAATTTCTATGTGAAATGGTCTAGGAGGAGTTGTGCTACAATTGATTGGTGCCCACTTTTGACCATGCCCCATACCCTCGTTTAACCCAAGATCAAAATAATTCCATGTACAGTAGTCTACTCTTCATTGGCTTCAAAATGATATGTGACATGACCACCGTTGGAAATTTTTTATTTTTTACTCCACATTTCCCATCACTTGGGGTCATACCAAAATTCCACAAGACCTATCAGAAGATAGCAAATAGCTGACCTGTACTGTATATTAATTGTACATCACAGGATATGATGGACCACCGGATAGTCACATTTTGAAATTTGACAATCAACATGTGAATTCAAAACACCGGTGGTACTACCCATTGGGCAAGCATAGCTTGGGGACTGAACCATAAAGCTTATCTGCCCAGGAGTAACGTGAAGTCATTTAATGACAACTGGCAAATGGTCCAAACATAATTAAAGTTCATAGTCTGAAAAAAGAAGAAACATTTAAAAAAACAATCAGTATAATACATATTTAGATGTCAAATGCTCTAGGAGTTGCATGACAATCGATTTGTGCCTACTTTTGACCCCGCCCTATACCCTCAGTTTGACGCAAGATCAAAATAATTCCTTGTATTGTTGTCTACTCATCGTTGGCTTGAAAACGATATGTGACATGACCACCTTTGGATAAATTAAATTTTTTACCCACAGTCCCCACACCCTGGGGTTCATGATATAATTTAAAAAGCGTCATACAAATCACTGGCCAGATGTGCAATCCTCTCCAAAGTTTCTAGTTTCTATCTGAAGAGGTCTAGGAGGAGTTGCATTACAATTGATTGGTGCCCACTTTTGAAATTTTGACGCCGCCTCCCACCCTCAGTTTGACCCAAGATCGAAATCGAGATTGTTAATGGCCGATTGTCCTACCGCATCAGTGTTCCCGATGAGATCTCAGGCTGGGATGGTACCTCGGATCTCCCACGGCTCTCCCTTCTCATCGAAGTCTAGGAAGGAGATAGGGGCAACAGTGTCCTCTGAATCGAGGCGTACCTCGCCCAAGTGAGCAAGATCACCTAGCTCTTTGCTTTCTAGGTCTGTGAGTGAAAGAGTCATAGTGCTATATACACGGCTTAAACCTACTAGTTATACCCCCAGTGAAATTGTTGGGCATAGGAGGACCACGCAGTCGACCAAGGGAATAGGTAGCAGTGCTCAGGGTACTGGCCCTCTCTGCAGGGGCACGCCTTGTGGGTGGTCAACCATTTCCGGGCATTGGCGATCCTCAGTCTGCGTGCTCGACTATGGGCTACACACCACCCTGTAATATGCCATGTCTCATATGCTGCAGGGGTCTCGTGATCCATCTCTCACTATTCAGAGGGGTTAAACTTAGGCGACAATGATCTCAGCCATTGCACTCGTTGCTAGCCCTAGAACTGTGGCCTCCATTAGTGTAACACGTTCACCCATGATCTTGGCGGCAACAGTGTAGGAGGCACCACTGAGGGCGATCTTTGGGATGGGGTGAGTTATTCCGAGACAGTGCCCGACCACCCCACTCACCACTGTAGCGAGGACAGCTGCAGTGGCGGCAGGAAGAACCTCATTCCCCCCTGTCAGCTTCACCATGGCCACATTCCCCGCCACGTTACTGGCGACATGGCATGCCAGAGGTTTTGGTTTGGTCAGTAACTTCTGTGTCTTGGTTCGCAGCAGGTTCTCCACCTTCTAAAGACTCGCCTGACTCTCAGGCAGTTGCTTCACGATCTGTACCGTTAATGTCATTGTTTAAGCACTGAGTATACAATTCTGTTAAACGTCTGCATCCCCTGTCGAGAGAGCTAATAAGATCTTTCCAGTCTGCATCTGCCAGGTGGCCGGGTTGGTACTCAGGAATATTCATCTCTCTATTGAGACATCTTAAACATGTCTGGGCTCGCACTATGTGAGAGGTACTATGAGGTCTTCTGGAGGGAGTTGAAGGACTACAAGAAGAAGACACCAGATGAGCTCGCTCAGCTCTCCGGTGCTGAGCTGACAGAGGAGCTGACAGCTGTGAAGCTCTATCCAGGATTTGGTAAGGGGCAGATCTGCTTCCTCGAATACCTTATCATGGGTGGGAGTATCACAGAGCAGCTCCTGCGAGCTAAAGGTTTCTACAAGGATCAGGAGTATCTGTCAGATGTGTTCCAGCAGTTGCAGACCTCCATGGCCTTACCTGGCTCAGAGCTGAACAAGGCTCTGCGATATTACAAGCTGGAAAAAGGATGCGCTGTGGAACCATCCAGCCCTTGGATGTGCATGTTGGCAGCGTGTATAGGGGCTGTAGGGCAGGCCAAGCTGGTTCAGTGTCTCACCGTGGTCCCCACTGCTACTGTAGAGAGTCAGGATAGTCTTATAGCTGATTTGCTAGCGGCGGAGTAGGCTGATCCCGAGCGCCATGATAGGTAGGCCTGACACCACTCGCAGAGCTGCCACATGAAGCAGTGTCGTGTCGACTGGCTGCGGTGTTGGGGTCAGAGCTGCCATGGGAAGCGTCGTGTCGACTGGCTGCAGTGTCAGGGTCGGAACGACTGTATGGCCAGTACTATGCGTAGGTGCGTTGATATCAGTGTTGAAGCCGAAGTGGACACCGGGGGAACTCCCCTCGACTATCATGTTGTTATAACCCCTGACTTGGAGATCCTCGATGTTCATGATCATGTTGCTCGGAATCAACCGTAGGTGTGGTGAAATAGCAAAGTCAAGTTTGCGATGGGCCTTCTGCAACCCCTGCTGGAACTTAGCAATAAGATTGCTGGGATCCGCCACGATGATCATATCTTCAACGAGACTGATGAACATGGCCTGGACCTCTGCTCCGCTGACACCATCTATGGAATGACGCAACTTGGTCTGTGGTGTAAGGAGGCAGTAGCACAGTGCTTCCAGGGACTGGTTGATCCGAACGATCCCTGCCGGTGTGAGGCCTGAGGTGGTGTGTGGGACAAAGTACTTCCACACATCTGGATAGTCCTGCTGCAAGACAGTGATGTGCATATTTTGCACCAGCGCTCCAGGGTCGGAGTTTGGATTGAACGAGAATGTTGCTGTCTTCCGGGGTGTTCGATAGGGGAATCCTGAGTAGTCACGTCTCGGGTCACCATACATAACCCCTAGACCGCTGTTGTCACCACCATGCCACCAATAGTCTGGGTGAGCGCTGAGCTCTCTCTGTAGTCTGCTGGCCGCTGAGACGCTATGACTGTTGAGCTGTGGGTCGAAGTCATTTGTATCAGGGAGGCTTGCACCCAGCTCATAGAGGATTCATCGCACCATGAAGTACACGTGGAATCTGAGACAGCTGACAATGAGCACAGCTTCAGGAGTATCAGAATAGGAGTGAAGCAGGGTGGAACTTACTCCACATCCTGCCGTTGCACACCACACAGCAAAGTTCAGCTGCTGATTCCAGTATGAGAGGCTTGGAGCAGCCATCCAAGTATGAGCTTGCTTCGCATCCTTGATGGTGATTGGGCAGTTGGTCAGCGGTCGTGGGTTGATGGAGAAGCTGGTTCGGGACCTTCCATCCACTGTGATGGAGAACCGGTATATCATCCAGTAGACCTCTCAGGCCAGTCAATGGTGTACCCAGGTGGGGCGGTTGGCTCCAGATGACTGTTGTGAGGTTCAGTGGGAAGGCCATCTATACCGGTGTTCTTAAAGCTACCGTACAGGCAGCACACTATTTGTAGTCACCTCGACTCCACAGACCGGCGAGGTGACCTCGGCACCTCGCCATAACATCTCGTTTTTTAGCTCCTCCATATCAACCCGCCCGCTGGAGCCTTTGAGGTATTGCTGTTGCACTTTAGGTTTCTCCATGTGGTACAGGGCTTGGACCTTCAATATATGGTGGTACTCTTCATCGGTGACCTGGCCATCATCGGGAGCTTTGCTGACAGACTCGTCGATAGTCTGTAGCATACTCTGTGCCGGTGTCACGTACTTAGCATGCTTCTCCAGCCTCCTTGTGATCTGCCGTTGCCCCACCCCCAAGCCCGTGTCACGCCATCCAGCATGATGGTGATAAGGGCACCCACCCCTGTAGCGAGAGTGGCCACAGCTGCCACACCAGCACTGGCTCCAATCACACCTGCAGCAGTGGTTGTACGCACGAGGACGTTGTATGCTGTCTTATATCGCCTGCATGTTCTGCTGTACTTTTCTGCCTCACGGACGAGATTCTGCCTGATGGTATCTATCTGCTGGAGTCGCCAGCCGTGGATGGTACCGCCCTCGTCAGCAGTCAGGGAGGGGTATCGTTCTGGTTGCTTCCACTACTCTGATTTTGCCATAGTATATCTGGAGGCTTAAACCGGCATCACCTGCAGAATCTGCTCATGAGTCATAGAAGGGTTCATTTTGGAGAGCCCGGCGAACCGTACCAGCTTGTGGGTGTTGAGACAGACGTCTCTTAGACAGTGGTCATCCAGCACTATGTCGGGTGCCAGTAGATTTCTGAGACGTGACATCTGGAACTTCACCTTACCACCCAGATAGTAGGTCCGCCGCTGGATGGCTTTCTTGGTCTTACACTTCTGCGCCATCTCCTCTTCCCACTGTATGACCTCTGGCTCATCCTCATCTGAGAAGACACCTGGCTCATCCTCGTCTGTGAAGACATCTGGCTCATCGTCGTATGTGAAGAAATCTGGCTCATCAACGTCTGTCAAGACTCCTGCATCCTGCTTACTCTTCTTCAGGAGGTCCTGCCAGTATTTGGAAGCTTCACTGTTCCTTCGCCTCCTTGCAATGCTCGCATTCTGTTGATACTGGCTCTCCTGCTGTAGGCGCGCTCCTTCTTGTTGCAGTGCGAGCATCTGTTCGTTTTGTGCAGGGGTCATGAAGGGGCAACCCTCTTTCATCATCTCAGCAAAGGTCAGATATTCCTGGTATGATATCATGTGGTCGTCAGGTCAATGAGTAATAAGAGTGTAAACTCTATATGGGCATCCGATATGCCATCCGTGCTGACATATATGTTAATGGAGGGTCTGTCAAACAGTTCATTTACAGGTGTGAACAGGCTAGGACTGATAGCTTTCCATAGGTTGCTGTTGGCACCTGGGAGATACTCTATTACATTCCGCCGACTTCTACCAGTGAGCTGCTGTGTGCACTGCCCGGAGGTTGATGTAGCACATCGGCGTGTATGTATGTTGTGCCCCATTGGGGCACCTTGAAGAGGACCCATTCTACACGGTACTGTACCACCTGGCTCCCCTCTAGAGAGGGTGAGACTACGTTCCCACCACTGGAGAGCAGCAGTAGGACAATCGGCATGGTTATATGTCTTGTTTAAACCCCTCCTATAGAGTGCCATGGAACCCATATTTGCTCACACGACTGATCTTGCTGACCTGGCAAATGTGTACGCAGTTGATGCTGCCAAGGTAGAAGAGAGCGATGGCAAGTCATTCGCCCTACAGTACGAAGCAAGCTCAAAGGCATTCTCCCTCCACCCCATTGGTAATGTCGGGATTCCTACCTCCCTGGCAGCCGTTCAGCGATCCGTGGTGGTCTCAACAACCTATGCCCCAGGGATGAGAGGGCGGTGGGGGCCACGGATCGCCGAACGGCGGCCAGTTGAGGGAGGTGGTATCATTTTGACACCCTATTACTACTGAAGCCCAACAATGACAAAGATCAGAACATTGATGCAGCAACAGAATATTGCGATTACAGACGAATGCTGTGTACAAATAATATTTGATGCGAGTAAGTTTACGGATTCACACTTCGAGACACTAAAAAAATATGCAAGAGAACTATGCTTTCAAGATTCAAGATTATTTATTTTCGTATTTAGTCGTCAGTATTAGAGATTGCAACAGGAAGTCCACCAAAGGCAAGCCTATGAAGTAGTGGACCCCTACATAAGGTTTAACCTACATAATAAATGCTCCGGTATACTCTGACTTAAACCTTTAGAGAAATCGTCCGTGAAATCAAATGACGTCGCGATTAATTGGAAAGAACATCAAACAAAAACAAAACCCCAAATAGTGAAATCGGACAGGAATATACTCCATATGGGGGGGTTCGCCTGAAGAGGCGGAATTTACATAACAAGAACAAGAACAAGAAGAAGAAATATGGCGGGTGTCTTGAATGAAACTATTCGGACACCAGTCAATTCTTGT
Organism: Chaetoderma sp. LZ-2023a; assembly: GCA_034401795.1. NCBI lineage: Eukaryota > Metazoa > Mollusca > Caudofoveata > Chaetodermatida > Chaetodermatidae > Chaetoderma > Chaetoderma sp. LZ-2023a. The sequence continues at coordinate 92,199,696 of CM067359.1, forward strand.
AAGATTCTAGTTGTAGGAGCCGGCGGTATTGGTTGTGAGCTGCTAAAGAACCTTGTTCTAACAGGTTTCGGGGATATCAAGGTGGTAAGTAGTAATAATAATATGAATGTAGACGTTGTAAATGTCCTTAAGGTAGCCATGCTAGATGATTTTTAATAAGAAATTAGAATAGACTTACAATAGAAACATAGCCACGCTATATAATTTCTAAAAGCTTATGATATTGGTGTTACAAAAATACCCTTAAATTCATTTTCCTAGACTTACCCTAATTATATGGTTATCCTTAGCCTGGACCATAGAATTTCAATCATTTCTGCAAATCCCAAAACGTAACCAATTTTATTCAGAATCATAACTTTAGTATGGCTGCACAGAAATTTGTCACAGCTCTACCTTATCACAAGAGAGTGGTTGGGATTGCATTTCAGTGAAATCTTTCCATATTGGCTAGAGTTATCTCCCCTTAAATACTTAAATTTCATTAAAAATAGTATTATTTTAGTTTAACTCTAAAAAGCCTGTGCAGATTTGATTCAAATTCGTTGCCTGGATAGTTTGTGCAAATAATTCACTTGGAATTTTGTTTCGGGGACAACTGGCTTTATTCCCCAGAGTTATCTCCCCTGAAATAACACAAAAATCTGCATTCAGGAGAATAAATGTAGAATGCTTGCATGAATTTGTGTCAGGTTTGGTACATCAACACCACGTGTGAGAAGACAGATTGAGATTGTGTTTCCACGTAATCTGGCCATATTCACAAGAGTTAACTCCCCTTTCAATCTGAAATTTAATACAAAAAATAGTTTCCTGAGCATAATTGTAGAAAGCCTTAATGGATTCGCTTGAAATTTGAAATAAGGTGAGATATTAGCACGCTTGAAATTTGGCGAAAATTTTTTTAATCACCAGAATTATCTCCCCCTAAAATAACACAAAATCTGGCTTCCAGAGCAACTAGAACATTTGCTAGTCACTAAAGGGTTAAGACATTTGACGGCGTGGGTAATGATAATAATTCTACTAAATCTATTGTTTCTGTATGTACGTATAATCGTATGTTATAATGTGCTTAGCTGTATTTGTCTACGAAATTGAGAATTAGTTTCTATATTTTAGCACATAAAAATATCGTTATTTCTATTTCTTGCAGTTTCCAAAGCATTTCAGCAGAAAAGAAAGGAATTTACTTTACAATGCTGAATATATCAATGCTAATTTGACTGGAAGTTTGCTGCTGTTGAAAGCATCAGTAGCTTTTGTTCAAATTACTCTTAATACATTCAGAATATTATATGATTATAAGAAATACATTCCCTACGTTCCTTGTCTGTACATTGATGTATAAATTTGTACATATTATATAAAAAAAATTAAATAAATAAATACATTTGTATATATGTTAATGAGTGCTTCTGCTAGATCAGGCCGTGTACTTGAAGTGCTACCCTCAATAAATAACGATTATTATTATTATTATTATTACATAAAATTTGGTGCACCAACACTACTGTACCTTACAGTAGACCAGTTGGGATGAGGCATGATGGAGCAAAGCCCTTTTGAAAATTCACCAATACTACACCCACTTGACCCACTCACCTTACAATGTAAGTTACATCCACCCGAAAAATTATATACCCATAGCTACCACATATAGTATCTATCCCCTACAACCACCATACCACCTACACCCACAATTTCGTTTGATATGTGGAAGCCTACTGTCACAGGATCTTTCCCAAAATATTTCAGTGAAATCAGACTATTAATTATATTTATAGTGGAGTTGCATTTGTAAGCAAAAATCTAAGATGGCTGCCGGCTAGAACTGGCGAAGAATAGGCTTGGTTTGAACACACTTGGATTGATATGCCCTACAGATGTTTCTTACCGGATATAATTGAAATCAGCTCAGAGCTAAGCAGTCATTTAAAGGGAAAGTTGATGGACAACAAACGGATAGAAGCCATGGCATAAGCTCAGAATTGAACTTTTCCCATGTATGTATGGTGTTTTTATTATTGTCAAGCATTAGTTCCAGGGACCCTGTCACTGACATCGCACTGAAACTAGGATATTGCAGTCATCATTGCAATATAATTTTTACATTTTTCAATTTTCGACCTGAGCGAGGTTTGAACCCAGCCAATTCTGTGGCACCTATCACCTAGCGTTTGGGAGCCAAGTAGCCTACCCACTGGCCCACCATCCAGAGGATATGTTATGTATGGATGGATGGATTACTGTATTGTGCGGTTGTAGTAGTAGAAAGATCCTACAGCTGCAATCAATCCTTCGCTTTTGACTTTTCCTGAACAAATTTGTACATTAACTTGTTAAATAATAGCTTTCTTATTTATTACTATTACAGATATGTTATATGTAATTACAAGACAGATATTGGTATATCTCTTTGATACATCGCAAGATAAGCGCAGGAACCTGACACCCAAGAATTTGATGGCTAAAGGCCAAAGGTTACTGTAACGGAAAGATAGTGTTTGTTTAATGAAACGGAAAAGCTATATATTATATGAAGGCATTAGATAGACAATTCGGGCATGTATGTCTGTTGCATAGGGAAGGCGAGGGTACCAGTAGAATAGCAGGATACAATACTGTAGGCTGTACTGTAGTGTATAATATTCTGAGGCTGCTCCCACATGGATCTGAGCACTGACAGCAGCAAACACCTTCAGTAAGGCTAGTATCACAATTTAAGGAGCATCTTATCCAGCATGACTAGATCTTGAAATTGAGATTCTGGGATTTGAGTAATCAAGGTACATTAGGCACATCTTTGGGTGGTGTACGATCACCCCATCAAATTTCAAAACATTCTCTCAAACTGTAGGAGGTGTTACAACGACAAGTTTTTCGTGACAACGAAAACATAATAGAGACGCTATGTGCATATGGGTAACGCACAGTGATGGACAGTTTGTAAGGCAGGGCTTCCACTATTTTCTAAACACCGGAAGTACCGGACTTCCTGGGTAATGCTATTGGGAGTCCAAGCAAGAAACGTGGAAGTCTAAAATTGCTCAAATACATGTAATTTGGTTAGCAACATTGTTTTTAGAGATGTCAGGGCCAAAATAGAGGAAGTCCCTGACTCCCTTGGTATGTTTTTGGGGAGTCCAAACATGAACAATTATTTGGTTAACTTCATACAAACATTGGGAGGTGATAACATAACAGTTTCTTACAACACATAAAATACAGTGGCTTGTGTACTATGTATATATATATAATATACAAAAAATTTCAGTAATGTTCAAGTATGTTACACTGACCTACTTTTCATACACTGCACACCATCTCCCTAAGATGCATCCACATATCAAGTTCAGTTTCTGTATACCCAAAACTTTTGAAACTACAGGCAGGACAATAATTATCTGTAATATTCAATCAACCATGAAAAGTATGTGAAAAGTAGGTTATGCTGACCAACTTTTTACACCACACACATCTTCTCCATAAGATGCATCTACATACCAAGTTTCTTGATCGTACATAAAAAAGTCTTGAAACTATGGCACGGACAAACATTTTCTGTGATATTCAGTCAACCATGGAAAGTAAGTCAGCATGACCTACTTTTGACATACTTTTCATACTCCGCACACCTCCCTAAGATGCATCCACATACCAAGTTTGGTGACCATATGTGAAAAAGTCTTGAAACTATGCCCCGGACAAACTTATATATGGTGAACGGACAGATGGACGAACAGGCAACTATATGCTCCCGCGAAATTTTTTTCGGGGAGCATAAAAATAGAGTATGCCATCTTACCTGCACCTGTTTGACTAGATCTTGAAAATGAGAGTCAATGATTTCAGTATTCAGCGCCCATGTAGATATAGAGCAAACAGGAGCGAATGTAAAGCCAGGCGACATATATTGATAGCAACACGCTTTCAAATCAAGAGGTACATGTACAATGTAGTACAAACAACTAGACATTAGGGTTACATTTAGTGTACAAGACAAGCTTTCTAAGATGACAAGCTAAATGCCTCACCAGTCTTCTCCAATTTTGTAAACATAAATAATCTTGTGTCTAGCCGACTGCAAGCTTGGTTGAATCTGAAGAAAATGCTAACCCCTTCAGTGTACCTCTTCTTACAATACTGAAAATATACAAATACATATATTATTGGCCACTGGCACAAACAGACAAAATGAGATGACCACCAGAAAACCTACCAATCTAATTTCTGTGAAGAAGGTTTAGACACAATTTATTAAACTTGGCCCAGTCACGCCAGTGCTTTATAACTAATAAGTGTTGTATTCAGAAAATCCAAAATGGTTGCCAAACACGCTAAATTTTGATTGATTCACGACAGCCATGTTTTTTTATGTATCAACTTTCCATGGACAAACTATAATGGCCCTTAGTTCCTAATCATAACTCCAAAATTTCAGTCAGATCTGTTTAATGGTACTGGAGAAGTAGTTTTCGCAAAAACTAGGTCATCCAAGATGGCCGCATAACATTTGCCCAATCAAGTTCTCTTGAACAAACTTAGTCCAACAGCTGCCCCAGATCATGAGTTCGATTCCCCATGCGATTTCTGGGAAGAAGAGTTTAAAGATGTTTCTAAAAATCGACCCTACGGATGCTGCGTGCTAAATATAATTGAAATTGACCCAGTGGTTCTTGAAAAGTTGCTTAAAGAAAGGGTTGACTGAGAGACACAGGACGTTGTACGGACAGTCATCATGGGCTCATGGTATAAGCTCACTTGCCAATTCTGGCCAAGTGAGCTAATAACTGTATGTACAGCACTATAACTATATTAAAGCAGACAGACAACACTTACACATAACACATAGCGGTTTGTGTACTATACATAATTACCGTGATGAAGATTTGCCAGGTGTCACAATATTATTCAAGTGCTATTACACATCATCTGCAAAATAATGATAGGAAAGATTAGTATATATATATATATATATATATATATATATATATATATATATATATATATATATTGTTTATACGCCCCAGTTTAATGAAACATTGATACCAACAGAAATTACTAAATTATCTACTACAACTAGATATATTATAGATTAATACAACCTGGTAGTCCAGCATGTACTCCATAATAATCCAATTAGTAGGCGAATAAAGACCCAAAGGCTCTTGTACCTTACTTGTAAAGCAATTGTTATACTTTGTCTGTGTCATTGAGAGGGTTTATATAGAGAATGGTAATTATATTTAATTCTCTCATCCAAGAATCTTATTATTTTCCTTTAAAAGTTGTCATATTGGAAATCTGTTGAATACCGTAATTTCTCGACTAAAGGCCGCCCTCGAATATAGGACGCTGTCCCAAATTTGACCAAAATCCGCCCAAAAAACTCTTGTATTCAAGTATAAGACGCTGTTAGATTTAGAAAAAACGTACCTTTAAAAAATCGAAAATTGGTATCAAAAATAACCATCAATCCGGTCATGTTTAATGCATGACTAAAAATTATCATGATGTTAGAGAAATTATTAAATAGGACCGCCTAAATATCGTGTATCTTCAATAAAGATTGTTTATTACATCAAAATCAATATAATTTTGGCATAAAATGTCTCCTTGAAAACATCGAAATCGCGTGATAGAAATAGATTGTAATGGCTCTTTTGCGTTTGGAGGCGCTGTGTGATCTTATGCGCTAACGGGAGTTGGTTATCTGGCTCTTTTGTGATTGGAGGCGCTGTGTAATCTTATGCGCTAATGGGAGTTGGTTATCAAACAGGAACGGGAACATTCAGTTCCTATCGCGCAATGATGATATATAGCAATTTCCGAGTTCCGAGTCCAGAATATTTATATCCGAGTACTCGCTCTAATTAGAATAAAGATCTTTTGCGATTGGAGGCGAATCAAGTGATTTATACACGTATCTTTTCTCGACGCCATTTTATGTCAAATTCTGGATTAATTTTGATGTAATAAGTGATATTTATTAAAGAATAAGCAATATTTAGGCGCCCCAATTTAATAATTTCACTTCCGCTTGGTGTTTTTGGAGTATACATTAAACATAGTCATCAGGCGGCGCGAATTGGCTAGGGTAACATTTAGTTCAATTTCCGTGGTATAATCTGTGACTTTTTAAGAAAAATTTCGACCCAAAAATGTGCGGAAGGAATGTTCTCGAGTATAGTACGCACCCCCCTTTCTAGTACATGTGTTTTGACCAAAAAACTGCGTCCTTTAGTCGAGTTTTAACGGTAGTTTAAAAATAACTTGTCTCAGAGCTATTACTGCTTCCAGCCAATGGCAGCAAGAGCTGAAATTCAAATTATCTTCAAAATATTCTATGGAATAGTGCTGTAGCTTAACATTTTGAAGTGAATGCCATCAGGGCATGCTAAAAATTAAAATAGTGCCCTCATTGACGTTAGGTTGCGAGTATCTTTATATGCCATATAATAAGTCGTTATGTCACGGTTCAATAAGTCGGTATGTATAATAAGTCGGTATGTGTACACATACATGCATTATTATAAAATAATATTATCATTACATGAATCTGCTATTTATTAACATTCAATGTGACCGTGATTCTGGAATTGCATTTTTATTTGTACATGTATTATGCAATAAGAGATAAAAATCAACAAACTATGGATTTATAAATATTCAAGGCACACATATTTTTCCTAAGCACGGAAAATTGGCATGCTCATGAGGGCATCTGACTATGGAGATTCACAGTTTTGGACTGGGCTAGCAATCTAAATTTATACACTGTAACCTTTGTTGACAGGCGATGCTTTAATTCTAGACCATTCCGCCAGCATCTTGAGAGGAGACCATACTTTGGCACATATCGCTCTCATTAATAGAATGCAGTTGCTCATTGGTCCTCAAAGCATTGCTTATCAGCAAACGTCATTGTGATCTCCGTACATTCTGAAATGACACTTAATACAAAAAAAAAAAATTTCTGTACAAAATAAAAAATATAAAGGAAATATAGGGGTTTTGGCGCTAATATAGGAAATGTAGGAATTGCTAAAGAAATATAGGAAATATAGGAGTCACTTGTAGGCCTGAAGATGGCCACTAGAAAAATAGGCCAATCGAAATTATGTACACAAGTTCTGAAACCTACCACCCTAGTATCCCTCCAGCCAAGTCTGGATGAAATTTCCCAAAGCAGTTGATGAAGAGTAGTGCTATTTTAAAAGGTTTACCATTATTTTTCTGAAAGTTCAAGATGGCTACCGAAAAAATTTACCAATACAAATTCTGGACAGACGTTCCGAAACATACCCGTCTATCGTACTTCCAGTCGAGATTGCTTTAAATTGCTCAAGCCGTTAATGAGGGGTAGGCTTTTAACTGAATTGCAGAAATTTACGGAAAATCCAAGATGAGTGCCGGAAAAATTGACAAATCAAAATTATCATTATAAGTGTTAAAGTCTACCCATATAGAATTAGTGCACCTAAGTCTCATTGAAATTGGGCCATTTAAATTGGAGGGGTAGCGTTTCAAAGTATTTATGAGAAAATCGTCAGTAAATTCAAGATGGCCACCAGAAGAATTGGTCAATCAAAATTCTGAATAGATTCTCTGGAGCCTACCAACATAGGATCCTTCCAGCCAAATTTGGTTGAAATCGGTCAAAGTATAAAGGAGATGAGATTGAATGGGCAGGCGGTCACATGGAATAAGTTCTTGTCGTCATAATCAATGCGATCTTTGCTGTAACGTTGCGGGGTGGGGTGCGGGAGGGTTACAGTTAATTTATGGTCAATTTATTTGAAAATTAATTGTCTGCCTTCCATCCGTGTCTCGTTCCGCTTGCTTATTGTAGGTTTGTGCTTATTTTATAGGCCAAGCCAGCCCCGCCATCATGTGACGAGTGCCATAAGTTTGTACGCGTCGTGTTTAAGGACCATGTCTGTTTTAGGTGTACGCCCTGTAACCTTGATCATAGATGTAATGTGTGCGCAGTGTGGTCCGTCGATATGATGGTAAAGTTCCTTGGCCAGAAGGATGTGGCTGGGTCTGACGCGGGGTCAGGTGGTCCGAGGTTAAATCGTGGAGCGTCCGGTTCGCCGGTGGGGGCGCTCCACGTCCCCAGCTGGAGGTGGCGGAGATGGCACCGCCAGCGTGGTTCGGTCCGGCTATGCAGGGTTTTCTGCATAGCGTTCTGCCCATGCTGGTGTCGTCACTGCTACCGAAGGTTGGGGGGGGCAGTTTCTCCCCATGCCTGGTACGGACCCTGTCCTTGGACAGGGGTCTGGACTGGTTACCGAGGGGGCCGTCTCGTACGGCCCCCTGGCAGTCCTGTCTGGCTCCGGCCTGGCAGGTTCTGTCTCTGCGGCCACCTCCGGGTGGTCCAGTAGCGGTGGCCGGTCCGTCAGGTGTGGGAGCGTCCGCCAGGACGGCTCCGCGGTTTCTTCGTCTGGTGACGACTCTTCGGAGTCTGAAGACGAGGAGGCCGAGGAGGAGTTATTGCTGCGGCCTGTGATGCCACGGGTCGAGCATATGGAGGTCGACTCCGTCCTGGACGGAACCGCCCTCCATCTGTCTGGCTTGGCGCAAGCCAGGGCAGCGGCTCCGCCTGTGGTTGAGGCCAATCTGGTACCTGGCACCGGTTCCGTGTCGGTTGGTTTGGCACCAGCTGACACGGTGACCGGTGTGCCGGGCCGGGTGTGGTACTCACCTATCTCGCCCAGTCGGACATGGGGTGCTGTTGGCGCCCGTGTTTGGCCACGGTTCCGCGTCCGCTACGGGTCCGTACGGTTTTCCGTGCAGACCTATCCCATGGACTGGTATGGTTCATGGGGTGGCGGTGGAACCGGGTGGTACCGGAGTGCCTGGTGTGTCAGCCGCGGCTCCTTGCCGGGAGGCCGTGGCTGGCAGGCCCGTGAGCGTGTCAACAGGTGACGTGTTTGCGGGTGTTTCCTACTCGGAAATAGACTGGTCCGAGGCTCTGGCTTGGCTAGCCAGGGTCGACCCGTCTGTGGTTTCGGCCACGGCCGAGGAGGATGCGCCCCGTCGGTTGCATCGATTCGGACAGGGATCTTGCCCGCGGCCCGGATCCAGTCAGTGGGACTGGATCCACGGTTCATAGAGTTGTTGGATGCTATTTATAGCAAGCAACTTGCGACCAAGGGCCAGCTCCCTGCGGCATCCAGGGAGGTGTCGTATTCCGCGGGGGGAATACGACAAATATGCTGTAGTGCCATCGGTCACTGAGGATGACCGATGGGTCCTGGGGGTTCAGAGTGCTGGAGTGGGTGGCCCCGGTCCGGCACTTGTGGACAGGTCCCAGGTACACCAAGAGGAAGTCCTGTCCCTGTGCGACGAGGGTGTGAGGGCAGCTATGAGTGCTGTCAACCACTCTTATCGTCTCCTTCAGTCGGTGTGGGCTGAAGCGGGGGCAGGCCACCCTGTGCCACCTGTGGCGCTTTCGTGCGTAAATGACGGCTTGGTGCTGTCTATGGACGCACTGGCAAGGGTGCAGGCGCGTGTGACCAAATCCAGGAGGCAAATGGTTATTGACCATATGCGTCCGGCTACGGCAGTCAGGGAGCGTCTTCTTGGGACGCCCCTGACAGGGCCTAGCATCTTCGGTGGCCAAGCGCGGGCCATCCTAGAGGATACGGCCAGCATCGCGCAGAATCGGTTGGCGGTCAACCTACAGCTGGAGCTAGTGCGGCAAGCGCACGCACTAGGGGCTGTGGGGAAACCTCTAGCTGGACAACCTCCAAAGAAGCAGAAGAAGCATAAGGGCAAGGCGAAAGCTAAGCCTGCTGCGACTTCTGCTTCAGCTGGATTTTCTCAGCCGCCGCTGGCTAAGAAAGCCAGGAAGGTTGTAGAGGCTCCTACCCTCCCCAAGGTTGCTCCTGACCGCCCTAGAGGCGGGAAGGGGAAGGGTAAGTCCTCCAAGGGCGGACAGAAGGGAGCGGATCGTACCTGAGGGTACGAGAGCTCCCTTCATATCCGCCTTGATCGCACCTGTACGACAGGAACAGCGGTGCCAGTTATACCCGCTGTGCCAAGACCGAAATGGTTCTCTCTCTCGTTAAGAGAGGGGGGGGGAGCGGCCCGCGAGCCGGACAACCCCGTTAGACGTCGAGGCGTCTATGGTGGGTGGAAGGCTCATGCGTTTCGTCGAGGCCTGGCGAGGTGTGACGTCAGGTTATCCCAGGGTTACATGCCGGAGTGGTGGGACTTTCCGCCACAAAATCTGTCTTTGGCACCTGTCTGGACACCCGTACCAAGGGAGCCAGACAAGTTAGAAGCCATGCAAAAGGAAGTGTCGGGTTTGCTTCTGGAGGGCGCAATAAAACCAGCGAACCGGAACACTCCAGGCTTCTATTCAAACATGTTCCTTGTCCCCAAGAGACCCATACTCAATCTCAGGTCATTAAATTGGTTTATCCATACGCCTCGGTTCTAGATGGAAACGCCGAGATCGGTAATGGCGGGATTGAGGAAGGGAATGTGGTGTGTGTCGATCGATCTGAAAGATGCATATTTCCACATTCCCATGAACCGGAGTTGGCACAGGTTTCTGAGATTTGCGTTTCAGAATCAAGTATGGGAGCTTACTGTTCTCCCGTTTGGCCTGTCGACAGCTCCGAGGGTTTTCACAAGAGTGGTCCTTGCGGTGACAGCGTTTCTCAGAAAAGAGAACGTGGCGCTACACACCTACATAGACGACTGGCTGCTCAAGGCAGACTCGGCAGCCAGGTTGAACGTGGATACTGCTCTAACTCTGAAGTTACTTTCAGATCTAGGCTGGATAGTCAACAAGGAGAAATCCGAGTTGACACCCACTCAACATTTCGTTTATTTGGGGATGCGATTCGATCTCGAGGAGGGCAGGGTTTACCCGTCAGAGCCCAGAGTGGTGTCTCTGTTAGCCATCCTCGAGAGTTTTCGAGTGGGAAACCACATTCAGGCGAGGCGGTTTCTTCAGATGCTTGGTATGATGGTCTCCATGGAGCAGGTGATCCCATTCGCTGCTCTAATGAGAAGACCTATCCAGTTGTATCTGATGTCTGTGGAAACAGAGAACAGAACCCCTGTCAAAACTGGTGCCAGTTTTGGAGCCGATAATATCGCATCTGCTATGGTGGAAATAGCGTCAGAATCTCCTAGTAGGGGTTTCGCTGCACCTACCTCGCCCCCAGCTGTCCGTGTACACGGATGCATCGCTGGAAGGGTGGGGTGCCTGCCTGGGAGAACACCAGGTCTCGGGCACATCGACTCTCCTGGAGAGTCAGCTGCATATCAATCTGTTGGAAATGATGGCAGTGGAACTGGCGTTGGAAGAGTCTTCCGATGATCAGGGGCAAGGTGATATTGATACGGTCGGACAATTCGACGGTAGTATCATACATAAATCGCCAAGGCGGGACCAGGTCACCCACACTTTGTATCAAAGTGTGGCACTTGATTCAAAGGTGCAGGAATTACTCGGTTGTTTTGAAAGCAGCTCACATTCCTGGCCGATTGAACATTCTGGCGGATGCTTTGTCTCTCAGACAGAATTCTGCCGACAGAATGGTCCCTCAACCCTCCAGTTCTACGAAGGATCTTCGAGCATTGGGGCAAACCCAACGTGGACTTGTTCGCCACAAAGGAAAATGCTCAAATCATGACTTATGTCTCGCCGATTCCAGATCCAAATGCTGTCGATACAGACGCTCTGGCGATAAGCTGGAGGGGGATGCACGCTTACGCGTACCCACCCACCATCCTTCTGCCGAAGGTATTGGTGAAGATCAGGGAGGAACCGTGTCTGGTCCTGCTAATAGCGCCGTATTGGCCAAGCAGGGCGTGGTTCACGGATCTGCTGGATCTGCTGGTGGAAAACCCAGTGCAGTTGCCCGAGATTCCGAACATAATCTCCCAGGCCAAGGGACGCTTCCTACACGAGCGTCCCGAAATGTTCAAATTGACTGCGTGGATGTTATCAAACAACGTTCCACGTCGGAAGGCTTTTCTCGACAAGCTGCTGATTTCATCGCGGCTGCGAGAAGGAGGTCAACCTTCAAGTCATATAACAACAAGGTTAACAGATTTGCAGACTGGTTTGAAGAAAAGGGTATTGATACCTTTCAATCCACTATTCAGCAAATAGCAGACTTTCTCTGTGAGCTGTTCTTTTCAGGACTAGCTCCCGTCACAATTGCTGGATACAAGTCAGCTTTGGAATCAGTTATCCCTTGTCTAGCCAACAGGGATAGTCCAGAGGTGGCCCAGTTAAATGTGATGTTGAAGGGAATGAGCACCAGTCTATACTCACCTCATAGTGACGCTTGTCGCTAGGCGCGCATGCGCATTAGAGCCCGAATAGGAAACAGATTCACTTTTCAATTATTCTGCAAACAGAATAGTTGGACAAAAATATTTGAAATAAATTTTGTGTTTTGTGCTTGGATAGCTGTACCTGTGTCTTTATATTAAGGATATAATCATGCCTAATATGAAGTCAATCCTCCCTAAGTTACGTCTAAGGAAGTATAATTGTGTTTGTATGGTATCTTATAGACGAAATTGAGATATTACCGGTTTTCGTGAAGATCGTATTATTTCGTGGTATCTTGATGGTTATGCCTATCCTAAATCATTATCATCATTAATAATGTCCAGTCATATCGTGAGCCTGTAACGAAGTTAATTTTAGTGCATTATAGGGATTATTTTAAAGAATACCTTGAAAGCTTCTTGAGAGTCAGGAAATTTGAATTTTCCCGCCATTGGAACTGAGTTGAGGTTTTCTATTGTTGGCAAGCTTGAGTGGTATGCTTCATCGTTACGTTTTTTCGTTTGTAGGAGTCAGCGAAATCGGATAGGACTAAATGTACGTCGGCGAAATGTGATCGACATCATGCCATTGAGTTCGCTGGCCACATTTGCGTGAAGTGTACGACCTGTACAACCACTGCTATGTGTGGGATATTTAAAGGGTGGCCGGTTTCGGTTGCGAAATTGTATTTTAAGGATTTGTCGAAACAAATGCTGCCCTCTGGTCGTCCTTCCCCTTCCTCCGTTGCTAGCAAGACAAGGGCGGTGTCCTTTGCTTCAACCTCTGTTCCGTTATCGGTAGCAACGGAGGGGGGAAAATCATCGGGAAATTCGGACGCCGTGATGGCGCTCTTTGCTAGGTTTGAGTTGTTCGCCACCGTTTTGACGAAATCACTTGATGAAAGGATCTCTTCTGCAATAAAAGAGGCAAAAAGGAAGGAGCGCTCGTCAAGCTCCGAGGATAGCCCGAAGGCTAGCGGGCGTTCCCGCAAATGGGGGAAGCCGGTCCCCCTGACCTCTAGACAGGTGATGGAATCGCCGAAAAAGCAGAAGACAAGAGCATCTAAGCTCTTGAAGGTGTGCTCGGAGGGTGCACCACAGAAAATCCACGTTAGACTAGAAGGTGACGGGCATAACCTTCAAGCCGTGGTGGCGTCGGCGGAAGCTAGGGTCCATAAGGCTAGTACTTATGAAAATGCCAATGTAACGGTGGTTCCGGTGGTTAAAGTAGTCTCGAAAGCGCCCATTGTTGAGAGGTCGTTACCTAGTCTTGCTAATTCCGGTTCCGGTGTGGTAGACTCGGGTCATTTGGACTCGGGTTTACTTCCGTTTTACGATTCTCATTCTTTTTCCGGCCGGACTTCCGGTTTAGCGAGACATCCGGGTCGTCAAGATCCGGTTCCTGCTTCGGTAGCTTCCGTTTCCGGAAGGACTTCCGGTTTAGGTGGTGAGCCGGGTCGGCTAGATCCGGTTACCACTTCCGTTTTGGTAACTTCCGGTCTGTCTTCCGGTTATATAGGACATCCGGGTCCTAGAGGTCTAGTGTCTACGTCCGTTTCTGGGTCTTTTAGCGCTTCCGGCCATTCCGGATATCCGGAGTCTGAGGACTCTTTATTTTCCGAATTCCGGTAGAGGCGTTTCCGGTTCCGGGGTGGACACTAGTCAGTTTACTTCCGATGCCGGTATTAGAAGTGTACTTCCGGGTCGGTCAGACCTGGATGTAATTCCGATTTCCGTTTCCGGTGGGGAGTCAGCTTCCGGTTTAATGAGAGAACAAGATTCGTTAGGCCCAGTTAGATTCGGGGATGTTAGGAACTTTGATTCTGGTGCAGTAAATTCGCAAAGGTTTGCACAGGATTCTGCAGATTCTATTCACGATTCCTTCCTTCCTCCAAGGATCATTGGTGTGGAGTTATCTTCTCAGGCGAATTCTTCTTTTCGTGATGCTGTGGTTAATCCGTTTTTTTCTAGACATTCTTCCCGTTCATCTTGTCTCTCGTCGAAAGACTTCTCTTCTTATGTTTCTAACTCTTCTCCTCTGTTTAAGTCTTCCATTCCTCCTCCTCCGGGATTTGCTACTCTTCGTTCTACTCCTCATTCTTCTTCCTCTCAGGATCAGTGTGATCAGGCTTTTGCTTCTGCCCAATCAGTTTCGTCTCCTCCTTCCTCTCTGGCGTCGTCTCCATCTTTTGATCATATTGATCTGATTGTTTCGGTGGTTCTGTCCCCTGAGCTAGAATCAGTAGGCCTTCCTCTCCTGTGTTTTCGAGGGCAGGTGATTCTTTGGTCTCAGGAGACTCTTCAATTCTTATAGCTCCTACTTCTTCTTCTTATTCTCCTCCTCCTCTTCTATCTTCTATTTCTTCTGTTCCAAGGTCAGTCGGGGCCAGGGATCTGAAGAGATTTTGCCCAGTTAGGGCCTCTTCGGAAGACTGGTCCATGGCTCACAGTTGGATTGCTTCTTTGCTTTCTCTTCCTCTTAAGGAGGAATTCGCTGTGGATCCTCCTTCTTTCGGATCCGCTCTTTCTTCTGCTGATCCTTCTTCATCGTCGCCTCTGGTGCTTCCTGTTGACAATTTAGTGGTAGATATGTTAGGTTTTTTCGTTACTGACTCGGTTAGCTCTGATTTTTCTCTGGTTTCCAAGTATGACTCGCCGGTTCAGATTCCCAAGGAGGATTTTTTAAAGGTAGCTTCTACTCAGTCTCTGTCTGGTCCTGCTTGGGAGGTTTTATCATCTCGGCTGAAAGACGTTTCTAAGTCGGATTATTCCTCAGATCTGTTTAAATGGGAGTCAGTTTGTAGGTCTCAGATTAAATCGTCTAATTATCTTGCTCTACTGTCGGAGGCTGTTCTTAAGGCGGAAGAAAGAGGTGAACAAGTTCCGGTGGCAGTCTTTCGTTCTTTGGCTGATTTGTCCCG
Source organism: Chaetoderma sp. LZ-2023a (assembly GCA_034401795.1). Classification (NCBI taxonomy): domain Eukaryota; kingdom Metazoa; phylum Mollusca; class Caudofoveata; order Chaetodermatida; family Chaetodermatidae; genus Chaetoderma; species Chaetoderma sp. LZ-2023a. The sequence continues at coordinate 92,214,926 of CM067359.1, forward strand.
GGGTTCTCTTAATTCTGTTTGTAAGTCGTTAGGATTTATTACTTCCAAACGGCGGTCTAGAAAGCTTTCTGAGGTTAGGATTTCTGAGGTGTTGAAACAGAATCTTGTGGTGGCGTCTCCTTTCAGGACTGATCTATTTGGAGAGTCAGCTCCTAGTTTAATTAGGGCAGAATCTGAGCGCTTGAAGGCCTCTAGGGAGCTTCAGGCTCAGGTTTCATGGTCCAATTCTTCCGGGAAAAGAGATATTCGGGCTCTAATGCACATGTGCGAGCGTGCCTAGCGACAAGCGTCACTATGAGGTGCGTATAGACTGGTGCCAGTCTATACTTGATAATAGGCTGGAGAGGGGACTCAACCAGATGCCTGGTTGAGGGTCCATAGGAATAGGAAAAGGCATGGGGAGGTGGGTATGCAGGCATAAAAATCTTATTCTGGTAGCAAAATGCAAATAATTGATTTAGCAAGTAGTGATTGAACGGTAAGTATGTTTTCATAGTGGTTAATAAAACAACAGACCAACCCGCAAGGGGGTCTGTGGGGTGTTTCGTGGTATCCACGGTTAAAACTGAGGTTGTCTTTTTGACAGACGATTAAAACGGGCGGCAGCGCCACCTACCGGCGTCTGTCATTGCTACTTAAGGGTAGATTCAAGATTATTTATTTCATGCTTAATATATAGTCGAGTTGCTTAAATTCGTGGGTACCGAACTTCGTGAATTTGTTTTTATCGCTCTCATTCTATGACGTCACGGCGTGTGTATCGCATCTGCGCAATAGTCAAGTTTAGTTTGACAGTTCTCAACCCTTTGACACAATTTTTTTGCAAAAATGCGTTCAAAACAGGTATGTATTCATATAATTACTAATACTAGCTAACTAGGTCTAGTGGTAAAAATGTACAGATTCCTTAATGCACTTTCTTAGATTATTTAGTTACGCCTATTTAGCATCTTAAATGATAAATTTTCACAATCTAAAGTTATCGTCTGCTTTGTTTACATTCCATCGCCGCTTCCATCGTCGCTCTACAATATTGAAAATGTCTAGATGTATTTTTAGTGCTTTCTAATAATGCTCGCAAAATTACTTACAGTGCCTGCTATTTCTAATAATTTTGGTGCAATTATGACTAACGCTTCAAATACTAATCATATCTAATCTGTTTCTAGCCCGTACAACAAATCACTAAAACAGAAAACATTATAATGCCTATTTTAGTTCACTGTATACGATCGTAATGACGTTGCCTATAGCAACGGCCATTGTTATCACTAAAATCTGATAGAATATATCCACATGCAAGCCAACTAGCGTAGTTATAAAATCTAATTAGCTATATACGCGAACAATTTATGATCTATAATATTCTTACACCTACCATGTAGATATGTTGATGCAAAAGAACCTATTTTCGATTCCGTCCTGTGTCACATAGTTAATATAGGACAACACACTGAAACGCTAAAACCCTAAAGCTCGGCCTTGTTAGTCAGATTTGTCTGTTCATTCATTTATTTTTAGTTTTAACCCTCATTTTACTTTGATTGCTTATTTATTAGTCGAGTTCTGTGTATTTTGTTGCACTTGTACACCCCTCAATATCTATTCTAACAACCTGTATAAATGTGCTGTCTTTCTTTCCGGCCCCCTATGTCTCCGCTTTCCCTGTGTCGCCGCAGGGCAAAGGCATAATACTACGAAATCTCTACTAACAAATAGGGCTCTATCTTTTTTGTGGTGTCCTGCACTTAAATAAACAAACCAAAGACACACAATCCAAACAGACAAGCAAATTTTCCAAAACAACGCGACATTCCGACTTCTATACCGTGTATGGTATTTATGTAAAAAAGTAAACACAGATAAAATGACAAATTAATTTTATAAAGGATGACCATTGGCTACTGTGATGACTGCCTTAAAAAAAAAGATGTATCAAACAGTCCAAGTGAATACATGCTTTGTCATGAGTGTTGTGAAAGACGCCACCCATCAAGTAGGCCCACACCAGCCACCTGTGCCACTGTAGCCACAAGTAATGAAGAGCCAAGACCCCCACCAGTTAGCACTCCAAACCAAACAACATCGCCAAAAGGGCCAACCTATCCATCACTATTTCCCCAACAGGCACATTCACTCAAGACAACATGGCAAAACCTGCACTTAATGACATCACTTTAGTAGACATAGCAGATGATAATCAAGATTGCGATTTTTCCAGTAGTCGCATTCTATGTACATGTGAGAATCCAAATAACAAGTATATGCTAATGTGCCACACCTGCAAAAACTGGCAGCATTATGCTTGTACTAAACTCCCACTGTACATGCTTTCAAGTCTAACCATTACACATCGTAGATACACCTACTCAAGCACAACTGTAACAAAACACATAGAAGAATATCTAGAATGTGTAGATGCTAACCAAACAATTAATATTGTAAATCAAAATGACACAACCGTAGCTATCGCTACTGCTGTTGACCCTAAACAACCTAACAATGAATCGGAATGTGATACAACCCTAGCCTCCTCTAGGGTGGTACAATTTTTTGATTATTTGATTAATCGCGATTATATGATTCAAAATGATCGTGGACGATTATAAAATGAAATAATCGTATAATCGGCATGTTGAAATTTTTGTCAAAACACGTTTACGCTTGTGAAACTCGCATTACCAATCATGGAAACAAACATCCGGCTTTCAGCCGAATGTGTGAATGATTAAATAAACTAAATAAATAACTGATTTGTTTGTATTGACTCATGATTAGTTTAGATGAATAAAGATTGTTCACTTGGTCGCTATTTGCCATTGTTGTTGTAATCACACACGCTTATACCGCAACGCATTTTCTCCCAAAAAAATTCTCACCGCCTACGCCTATGTTTAATGTATACCTCAAAACATCACCGGGGAAGTGAAATTGTTCGATTTAGCCGCCTAAATATTGCGTATCCTTTAATAAAGGTAGCATTTAGTACTTTATTACATCAAAATTAATCCACAATTTGATATAAAATGGCGTCGCAAAAAAATACAAATCACGTGATTCGCCTCCAATTGAAGAGTTTATTTTATAGCGAGTACTCGGATATAAATAATCGGGGACTCGGAACTCGGGAATTTCTATATATTATCATTGCGTGATAGGAACTGAGTCTTATACTGATCTGAATAACGGGTACCCATTTGATAAACTCCCGTTAGCGTATAATATCTCGCGAGAACACGCCTCCCATCGCAAGAGCCGCTGGTTCGCCAACTTAAGACGCCGGCTATATTGTCTTGCGTAATAATTCAATTTGGATCATTTAATTTTGATCGGCGTTACAAAATTGATGTGCATTTTCTCCCGTACTTGTTTGGTACATAAATTTGGTCTTAAAATATATTTATAAGGAAGCTATTTAATCACGCCAAGACTGTTTTAAGCGCATTTTGACTACAAAAGTGTGGAATAAACTTTATTATATCAAATCCGAGGCCTGTATTGACTTCAAGAGGGGCCGGAAATATATCAGGGCAGAGATCGGTCTGAAGTAGACACACCCTGTGACACGATTGTTGTTATTATACACGCTATTCTTACAAATTTTCCTATACAATCTGCTGAGTTAAGGGGTGGGCTTCTAATATAGAGTTTTGGCGTTTTGAAACTGCTAAGAAATCATTGGAGCTCATATGGCAAAGTTAGGGGGTGGGCTTCTATTAGAGCATAGGCTACAATTACGCGAAATACGATACCTTCCGTTTTCCGTCTAGAAAAATCTTGATACATTCCTTTGTTCGCAATCAGCAACTGGCATATTCTGTCCATGTATGTATACCCATGTGCCTAACCCATAATCCTACAATCTGCAGTAGGATAATAACGTCCTCTAAGCAGCATTGACGTAGTTAATATAGTTCATGATTAATCGTATGATCGCGATTATTTTTTTTTTATGATCGCGATTATGAAAAGTGAATAATCGTGCAACCCTAGCCTCCTCTACTGCTACTGCAGCTTCAAACCCGATATCTACCAAGAATACAGTACCCAGAACCACAGCAGAACACAATGATTTACACATCACCCATACATCTACCTCAGCTTTACATAACAAAGTGCATGACAATCTACTTAAGGTGACCTCAGCCAACCCGACAAACACACCACCTGCTCCCTTGCTGAGCGCACCAGCCAATCCAGAGCACATAGCAGCACCCACATCTCACTCATCTATGTTGCAAGACCTGACAACACAGATGAAGCACATACAGCTTCAATTCGAAACAATGCAAAATAAATTAAACTACCTACAGTCAAATGTACAAGCTGATCACACACAGACAACTACCTCATATCGTGATGCAGTGTGCAGCAATCAGGTCAGCTGGCATACTAAAACAAACCAGCAATCAGCCAGAGAAATACCTAACCATGCGAACAAGAGTTCCACTGCCACACCAACTGATAGTAGGTCAATATCAGTATTAACTAGAGGGGGCAGCATTACAACAGCACTGCAAAATACAGCTCTCTGCAAGCCAAACTTCAGGTTGTTATTACACCACAAAAACATCCATTACCGTTCAATCACTACTTGCTAAATCAATTATCTGCATTTAGCTATCAGAATAAAATATTTATGCCTGCAAACACACCTCCCCATGCCTATTCCTATTAATATGTACCCTTAACCAGGCTAATGGTTAAGTCCATCTCCAGCATAATGACAGATATAGACTGGCACCAGTCTATAATCCCTCATGGTGACGCTTGTCACTAAGCGCGCTCACGCATGCGCACTGGAGCCCAAATAGGAAACAGATTCACTTTTCAATTATTCTGTAAGCAGAACTACTGCTAAAATATTCTCTAACGGTTTTTTATGCTTTGCGCTGTGTCAGTTACACTATTGTCTTTTATATTACCAAGGAATATGCCTAATATGAATTCAATCCTCCCTAAGTTTTGTTTAGGAAGTTTATTAGTGGTTATATTGTATTTTATAACTATGTTCATATTGTTACCGGTTTTCATGAAAGATCGAATTCTCGTTTCGTGGTAACCTAATTACTATGCCTATATCATCATCATCATCATCATTATCTAGCGTTCGACAAAGATTTTCATTTATTCCTATGCAAGTTTTTTTTTTTGTCGGTAGGGATTTTGATTTCTAATTTGAACTTTTTTGCCCTTTTTAGAAGTGCATTTTATGTTTCTAGTCTCCTTTTTATGATTTCTAAGCGGTAGCTATCATTGTTACGCTTTTTTCGTTTTAGGAGTCTGGTAAATCGTCAGATAGGATTTATAATGTACGTCATCGATGTGTGATCGCCATCACTCAGCTGAATTTGCCGGCCATGTCTGTGTGAAATGGCCTTTTTTGTACCCTCATACCGGTCGTTACGGAGGGGGAATCTCTTCGCCGAATTCAGATGCCATACTAGTTCTATTGCGAGATTTTGAGTCATTCGCGTCGGTCTTGATTAAATCTCTGGACAAATGGATCTCTGCTGATTTAAGGAAACTAAGAAACAGAATGTTTCTTCCAGTTCTGACGATAGTCCGGGGACTAGCGGGCGTTCCCGCAAATGGTGGAAACCGATCCCTCTAATCTATGCAGGTTAATAAGTTTCCTTAGCAAAAGTCTAGAGCAACCAAGCTCTCGAAGGTGGGCTCGTGTAGTGCACCGGGTCAAACCCACTTAAGACTTGAGGGTGACGGGCATAACCCACAAGCAGTGGTGGCGGAGGCTGAAGCTGACGTCCATAAGGCTAGACCTTATGCTAATGCCAATTTTCCGGTCGTCAAGAAAGAAACCTGCTAATGGGGGAAACCGTTCCCTCTAACCTCGATGCAGGTTAATAAGTTCCTTTAGCAAAGTCTAGAGCGACCAAGCTCTCGAAGGTGGGCTCGTGTAGTGCACCGGGTCAAACCCACTTCAGACTTGAGGGTGAAGGGCATAACCCACAAGCAGTGGTGGCGGAGGCTGAAGCTGACGTCCATAAGGCTAGACCTTATGCTAGTGCCAATTTTTCGTTTATACCGGTCGTCAAGGTATTTTGTAGATCGCCCATTGCCAAGAATCCTAGTCTTGCTAGTTCTTCCGGTTCCGTTGTGGTGGACTCGGGTCCTCTGGATTCGGGTTTATTTCCTTTTTTTGCATCTTCCGCTCCATCAGATACCGTCTTAATTTCCGGTTTAGCAAGACATCCGGGTCGTCAGGATCTGGTTCTTTCTTCGGTTGCATCCTCCGGTTTTGTAGGAAATCCAGGTCTTCAAGATCCGGTTATTACTTCCATTCCGTCCGTTTCCGGTATGACTTCCTTTTTTGTAGGACATCCGGGTCTTCAAGGTCCGGTTCCTAGTTTCGTTTCCAGTTTCATGAGCGCTTCCGGAAGAATGCATATCCGGGCTGTTGGACCCGGCATTGCATTGTTCATCAATTTCCGGTTCCGGTTTTTCAGCTTCCTCTTCTGGTTATTCTGTACATCCGGGTTGTAGGATCCTGATCAGTTTCCGGTAGTCTACTTCCGGCTTTATGCATTTCTGTTTCCTTTTCCACATCCGCTTTCCTAGAATCTAGTCATCTTCTTGCCTAAGAATTAGTCTTATTTACGTATTTGTTTAATATTGGGAATGTTTAATGGTTGAAAATATTCATACCGAGTCATTGCCAGTATTGTAGTCTCTTGGAATTGTAGTCTATTCAGACATTTATTCATTTATCAGTGACAATTTTCAACGTAATTAAAGATTCTTCCGACTGGTTACCGTATGGGATTTTGCTGCAGAATATTTTATATGCGCATTTCATCAGCCGATAAGTCCGTTTGTATTCTACGCATTATTTCGAGATACGATTTTTGCTTTAATCCAACTTTAGATGGCCAGTTGTCTTCGGGCCACATTCAGCCTTTTTTCTCGCTCCTTTTACTTCTTATGTCGGCAGGTTGACATATTTATTTAACCAAAGGGAGTTTATTTGTGGATGGGATAACCCTGATTCTTACGTAAATCGTAGTATAATTTTGTCAGTCGCTGAAAAGAATTAGATTCAGTAAAGGTTTCATAGGATCATTATGAGTACAGGATTAATGTCTACAAGTACATTATTCGCTTAGAAAAGATAATCAATCGGATAAGGGGCAGGAAGGAGGAATATGAGTCGAATTCTTCTTCTGCGTTGACATAGTTTCGGTGAGTTCGTTTTGTTTTCATTTTTTCCCGATTTTTGTTTGTTTTCCCTTTTATAGCGTAATTTTTGCTCTATTTTGACTGGGTTGCTGCGGGCCTTCGGGGGGGGGGGGGGGGGGGGGGGGGGGGTGCTCGGGATTTGCTGGGTATTTTGGGGGCAGTTTGGCTGAGGGTTGTTGGTGATGCCACCGGCAATTTTCGGTCAGATTATTCCCGGACTATTCGGTAGGTCTTGGGTTTTTGCTCGTTGAGGTTGTTGTCTGGGGGCTGGCGGCGGGACGGTTGGAGTGGGGTGTGGGTTGCGCTGGAGGGGGGGGGGGGGGAAGAGCGGCCGAGAATCTTTGGATTTAAGCATCCACCAACTATTTTCAGTCAAAATGTTTTCAAAATCTTTGCAAGTCCAGAGATATTACAGTTGTAGTGTCGTCTGCAAAATTCACTATTCAATCAGTTAATATCTAGTATCAGTGTTCAATCTTTCCTTTTATTGGGATTTCTAACACAATGTCATTTGTTATTACAAAGATGAAATTATTGATGCTAAGACTATAAATATAAGAATCAATAAATTTATTAAAATCTTTTAAGTTTTCTGCCTCTTGGCATAAATATCGAATTGTTTAGGATATCTAATTTATCAGCAAATATCCATAATAAACGTGAGTTACCTCTTTAGTGAGGGCTAAGCAATATTATGATATAGCCCAGGATTTTTGGTTGGAGCATCATGGCATATGTAATCTATGTGTTTTCTATGAGCAGTCCTCTTTAGCATATAGTAAGTTTGACACTTCTTTTAAAGGGCGGCCATTATCAAAAGGGCTAGATATTCTTGGATCTAGAATCCTTCTCTGTAGTCTCTTTTTCCAAAATGGTCTTCTGTTCCTTCTTATTAGAAGCTATTAGCGTTAGAGGGGTTGTTGTTTTCTATGATTGTCAAGGAGTCTATAGAACAGGCTATTCATTGGAAAGTAGATCCAGGCTTCTGTTCATTGGTTGGATTGTCTGTTAGGCTTCTAAATCTCGATTCGTTCAGTCATTGCCATGGGGTTTTCTTTCATTTTTAGAAGGAGGAATGAGGTTTAGTCTTATGGATTGTCCTCTAGTAGAGCTGTTCGCGGCCTCTGAATGCTCAGATCTTCTCTTACATGTCTCCTTTTCTGGACAGTCAAGCCCTGGTGGTGGATGCTCTGTCTCAGTAGTGGACAGGAATGTTCGTCTATGCCTTCTCTCTAACTATTTTGATTCAGTTAGTCTTGAAGAGGGTCATGGATCAGGTTTGCGAAATTCTTCTGATAGCTCCCTTTTGGCCAAAGAGGATTTGGTTTTTAGACCTAGATTTTCTGGTGGATTTCCCTCTTCTTCTTCCAGTATCCCAGGGTCTTCTATCTCAAGTAAGAGGTCTTGGTGTGCATCCAAATCCAATAAATTTTAGTCTGTGTGTCTGGAGAATCTCGAGTCTGAGGTCCTCGAGAATACGGTTTCTTCTGATCTCAGGAAATTATTGACTGCCAGAAGGGATTCGACCCGTCGATTTTACAAGGGTCGACTTAAAGTTTTTGGTGAATGATGTTCAGACCAAGGTTTCATGCCCGATTCTGTTTCTATACCCAAAGTATTAGATTTTTTATCTTATCTGTTTGATTATTTTCATTTGTCAGTTATTACGGTCAGGGAGTATAGATTTTCTCTGGCGTCATCCCTTCCTTGTCTTCTGTATGCCGATGTCAAGGATACTAAGACTATTAATAGATTTATTAGAGGTCTAAGTAATATTCGTCCTCCGATTGCTAAGCTTTACCTTCCTGGAGTTTGGCTTTGGTTCTTCAAGTTTTGGCAGGTTGCCATTTTGAACCTATTATCTTCTACCAGTATTAAGTTTTGTTTGTTTTTAACTGTCAAAGCTGTTTTTCTTGTTGCTACAGCCTCTGCTAGAAGGCGTTCAAGAGATTCATGCTCTTTCTGCTGAAAAGGAGAGTTCTCCTTCGATCAATACTCACCATTCTGTTACTTCTGATATACAGCTGGCCCTGACAGCTGGCTCTAGGACTATAGACTTAGAAAGCTTTACCGACTCCTTGGAACCGGGTACTCGGCTCCCAACTGCCGAGTACCCGTCTACCACAGAGCTCATTCTTGTTTGCATAGTAACAAGAGCAATACATGCTTTTTAGCAGTTGGAAAGATTGAGAAATAAAAGTCTAAGTCTTTGTGTAAACTGTGATTGTGATAGCTAGTGACTCTTCTGCAAGGATATTTGGATAATATGGATACCGCCGATGATAACCAGGTCGTATATTTCCTTATTATTCCATAGTTAAAAGACTTAGGTCTCTAAATTTTGTTTGTGTCGCATGTTCCAATTTCTAACCCCAAAGAATCTGGGACGTGTGTTAACAACGAGATATGCCGGATGGTCGCCTTCTTTAACCCCAACAGGCGATCGGCAGATATGAAAATAGGTGTTTGCTACGGTATTTGTAACACGAATATCGGCTGACGTCGTTCTCCGTAAGATCCGAGCGGGTGACGTCACATCTGTAGTGCTTGGATGTTTATGTGAAGAAAATTTGTTCATTAATTCGCGCATCTTGTTCTGGGTGCTGCGTACTAAAAATGGTACCAGAAAACTTTGGAATGTTCAAGTTTTGCGTGTTATCACGATCTGTTTGCAATGATTGGTGGTTTCAAAATCCTTGATTTTGATGTGTGGTCTGCGGTTTTACCGTGTGCTACAGCAGTTTGTTTACATTTTGTTGTTTGTTCACATATCGTTTTGGCTTTCGTTAGGAGTATAATTTATATTTATTGGTAAATATACCCCGAATGCTAAGCGATATGATTCCTGGTTCCGTTATACATCCTGGAGGATCATTTTATGGGTGTATTTATGCCCGCTTCGTTCTTGTCGTCATAATCAATGCGATCTTTGCTGTAACGTTGCGGGGTGGGGTGCGGGAGGGTTTCAGTTAATTTATGGTCAATTTATTTGAAAATTAATTGTCTGCCTTCCATCCTTGTCTCGTTCCACTTGCTTATTGTAGGTTTGTGCTTATTTATAGGCCAAGCCAGCCCCGCCATCATGTACTGCATGTAACCTTGATAGTAGGTGTAATGTGTGTGCAGTGTGGTCCGCGGATATGATGTTGAAGTTCCATGCCCAGAAGGATTTGGCTGGGTCTGACGCGGGGTCAGGTGGTCCGAAGTTAAATCGTGGAGCGTCCGGTTCGGCCGGTGGGGGCGCTCCACGTCTTCAGCTGGAGGTGGCGGAGATGGCACCGCCGGCGTGGTTTGATCCGGCTATGCAGGGCTTTCTGCATAGCGTTCTGCCCACGCTGGTGTCGTCCGTGCTGCCGAAGGTTGTTGGGCAGTCTCTCCCCATGCTTGGTACGGACCCTGTCCTTGGACAGGGTTCTGGACTGGTCACCGAGGGAGCCGTCTCGTACGGCCCCCTGGCAGTCCCGTCGGGCTCCGGCCTGACGGGTTCTGTCTCTCTGTGGCCACCTCCGGGTGGTCCAGTAGCGGTGGCCAGTCCGTCAGGCATGGGAGTCAGGGCGGCTCCACGGTTTCTTCGTCTAGTGACGACTCTTCGGGAGTCTAAAGACGAGGAGGCCGAGGAGGAGAGGTTGCTGCGGCCTGTGATGCCACGAGTGGAGAATATGGAGGTCGATTCCATCCTGGACGGAACCGTCCTCCATCTGTCTGGCTTGGCGCAAGCCAGGGCAGCGGCTCCGCCCGTGGTTGAGGCCAATCTGGTACCAGGCACTGGTCCCGTGATGGTTGGTTTGATGCCAGCCGAAACGGTGACGGGTATGCCGGGTCAGGTGTGGTACTCACCTATCTCGCCTGGTCAGACGTGGGGTGCCGTTGGCGCCCGTGTCTGGCCACGGTTCTGTGTCTGCTACGGGTCCGCACGGTTTTCCGTGCGGGCCTACTCCATGGACTGGTGTGTTCCATGGGGTGGCGGCGGAACCGTATGGTACTGGAGTTCCTGGTGTGTCAGCCGCGGCTCCTAGCCGGGAGGCCGTGGCTGGTAGGTCTGTGAACACGTCAACGGGTGACGTGTTCACGGGTGTGTCCTCCTCGGAAGTAGACTTGTCTGAGGCTCTGGCTTGGCTAGCCAGTGTGGACCCGTCTGTGGTTTCGGCCACGGCCGAGGAGGATGCGTCCGTTTGCGTTGGATAACCTGTGCTCATCCCAGGACCTGTACAATAGGCTTCTGCGTACGCATATGGCAGGTCCTGGTCTCTTTGGAGGTGAGGGATGTAGGCACCTCCAGGAGACGGTTACTCTGGTCAATAACCAGAGGGCGCTGCGCGAACAATTTGAGGTGCTCCGTAGGGAGCGCGTTCGCGCTGCACCCCCTCATACCATCCCCTGCAGGGTGGAGGTGGCGAGGTCAGAGGCCAGCCACCATCGCAGCGTCGGCCTCGGCTGCGTGCGATTCGGCCAGCAGTGAGGGGGGCGCAGACTCCTCAGGCGCAGGCAGCCACCCGCGCACCGAGGTGCGCGCGGTGCCGGTCGTGGCGCGCGAGGATCTGGTCGTGGTAATCGTGCCTGATGGGCCGGTTACCGCAGTGAGAACCACTCCGGTGTTTCTGGCGAAGGAGACAGTGCCACTCTTGCACTCCTTATGGCCACCTCTCTCCCTAGGTGGACCGGTGGGAGGCCGGCTGGCTGACCACATGCAAGAGTGGGAACGGTTGACTCAGGACTGTTTAGTCTTGCGATGGCTTTCAGTCGGGTATCATCCCGATTGGATGGCAGGCCCGCCATTGCGGCTGTCTCTGGTGCCAATCTGGACTCTGAATCCGAGAGATCCAGATCAAAGGTTGTGTATCGAGGAGGAGATAGACTCCCTCATACAAAAAGGAGCAATTCAGCCGGCACAGAAGTGTCCGGGCTTCTATTCAACCGTGTTCTTAGTGACAAAAAACACCGGAGTTCATAGAGACGCCCAGTTTCAAGATGGAGACTGTGCCCTCGGTGTTGGCGGGGTTAGAGAAGGGAATGTGGACAGCTTCAATAGATTTGAAGGATGCTTATTTCCACATCCCCATAGCGAGGAGTTTCTGTCGCTTCCTGAGATTTGCATTCCAGGGCAGACAGTGGGAATTCAGGGTGTTATCCTTCGGAATTTCCACGGTTCCTCGGGTTTTCACCCGTGTGGTTCTTGCGATTACCGCATACCTCCGCAGGAGAAGCATAGCAGTCCACACGTACATAGACGACTGGCTGTTAAAGGCACACACCCAGGGAAGTTTATCGGCCAATCTGGAGATTGTTGTGACGACTCTCACAGACTTAGGCTGGATAACCAATTTCCAAAAATCAGAGCTGACTCCATCCCAGAAGTTTGTTTACCTGGGGATGTTCTTCGATCTAGAGACAGGATATGTTTATCCTACTCAGGAGAGAGTTCAGAGACTCATCTCAGTAATTCAGTCAGTGTGCGACAGTTGTCATGTCCTGGCACGGGTTTACTTGAGAATGCTGGGGTTGATGGTTTCGTTGGAACCAGTCATTCCTCAGGCCGGCTTATGCAGGCGGCCGATCCAGTTATTTCTCATGACGCAATGGACCCAGAGTACAGGTTCACTGGACTCGAACGTGTCAGTATTGGAGCCTCTAATTCACCACCTGCAATGGTGGTTGAACACAGAGAATCTCCTGGTGGGGGTTATGCTAACCCCTCCTCACCCTCAGGTAACTGTGCATACAGATGCTTCCATGGAGGGGTGGGGAGCTTGCCTGGAAGAATCCACGATATCAGGGCTTTGGGATCTGGAACAGTCGAAGGAACGTATCAATCTACTGGAATTAAGAGCAGTAGTCCTGGGCCTGGAACATTTCTTACAGAAAGTCCAGGGCAAGAGTGTTCTTATTCGTTCAGACAACTCAACAGTAGTGACTTACGTAAACCGCCAGGGCGGAACGAAGTCGCCCAGTCTCTGTATGATGACATGGAGACTGCTTTGTTGGTGCCTGGATCACAGGATTACCTTGAAAGCAGTTCATATTCCGGGAAGGTTAAATCTGCTAGCAGACTCATTGAGCCGAAGGATGAGTGTTTTACCGACGGAATGGCAACTAAATCAATGTGTGGCGGATCGTCTGTTCGACCATTGGGGGAAACCCAACATCGATTTGTTCGCAACGAAGAGGAATGCGAAGATGGCGACGTACGTCTCTCCGATTCCAGATCCAAGCGCTTTCGCAACAGATGCGTTAGCTATCAGCTGGGCGGGAATGTATGCATACGCATTCCCTCCAGCAATCCTGATTCCAAAAATTCTTCAGAAAATCAGACAGGAGGAGTACCAAGTGCTTCTGATCACCCCAGATTGGCCAAGCCGATCATGGTATACGGATCTGCTGGACCTTCTGGTCTGCAATCCGGTTCCTCTGCCTCTGATGGACGACATTATCTTCCAGGGCAAGGCCCTTCACAACATTCTGTCAATGTTCCGATTGACTGCGTGGATGTTGTCAAGGAATCTAGAATTAAGGAGGGCTTTTCTGAGCAAGCAGCCATGTTTATGGCCAAAGCCAGGAGGGGGTCAACCTCCAGAGCATATAATTATAAAATCAACAGATTTGCAGAGTGGTGCTCAAAAAGATGTATTGATCCAATGGGTTCATCTATTCAGGTAGTAGCTGATTTCCTCTGTCACCTGTATGATGCCTATAGCCTCAAGCCTAGCTCTATTGCTGGTTATAAGTCAGCTTTAATAACGGTTATCCCTTGCTTGGCTAATAGGGGAAGTGATGAAGTAAGTACATTAAATGTATTAATTAAAGGCATGGGCAATCTAAGACCAAGGAATCCCCCGGTGATTCCGTCTTGGAGTTTATCTCTAGTGCTTCAGGTACTAGGTGATAAGCCTTTTGAACCACTTAGTTCCATTTCTATGAAACTGTTAACTCTTAAAACTGTATTTTTAATTGCTGCGACCTCGTCTAGGCGTAGGAGTGAAATTCATGCCTTATCAGCCGAGGAGGACCGTTTTGTGGTTACAGGGGAAGGCCTTAAGCTTCTACCTAGGATTAATTTCTTGGCTAAGAATCAGTCTTTGAAATATCCAGGTCAACCTATTTTTTTTGCCAGCGTTAACTAGATATGATCCTAATTCTAAGGCATGGTGTCCCGTCCGGGCGCTGCTCCGGTACAAACAACGTACTTCGGAGTGGCGGACAGACCAGTCAGCATTATGGTTGTCATATATTGAACCCCATGGCAGGGCGTCTAAGGACACCATTTCCCGGTGGATTGTAGAATGTATTCAGTTTTGTCATAAATCCGCCACCGGTAAGCAGGTTGACATGGCCAAGGCTCACAGTGTCCGCGGCGTAGTGACTTCCACTGCCCTTTTTAATGGGGTGCCTGTGGATGACATTATGTCGGTTGCTCAGTGGCACTGTGAGTCAAGTTTTACCGACCATTATCTCCGTGACACCTCTAATCCTCTCGCCTTGTCGATTTTGAAAAAATAATTAGGTGTACTTTTTTTATGAGGTTTCCTCATTGCTTATATATATATCACAATTAATTAATGGGAACAACCACTTTTTGGGACTGCATCAGCCTTCACCACTGGGAAGATGATGTCAGCAGCCAAGTTCAACAAGGTCAGTGTTGTTCATTGTTGATTGTATTGTCACGTGACCCTTTGTTATTAATATGGTGATGGTTTGTGTGTTTATGTGGTTCATCATTGAGAGTATACGAAAATGGAGTTTTTTCGTCTCTGTCCTATAGTACATGGCACTTGTACGTAGAGAGCGTATGGGACATTGAGGTCATTCGAGTCTTCCTCCCAGGAACAGGGGGGTGGGAGCGCATATGACATTCGGTCATCTCTCATCCATCGGTTTGTGTTAGCCGATGTTTTGTCAAATCCTGACTGTGTTTTCACACAGTTTGAGAAGTTTAAGTGCCTTAAACGCGGAAAAGCGTATAGGGAAGAGCTGGTCTTTTGACCTCGCCTCCCTCCCGCCGAATTCCCTGTCGAATTCTGGCAATATCAAAGAGTATTAAGGAGGTAAGTATACTCTTGAAGTGAAATAAACGAAATCAAAGATTTCTTTTTTCACGAGAGAGTTGATACTTACCTCCCTAATACGGACCCAGCCTCTCCACCCCACAGAGACTCGGTCTTCAGGCTCTTAATAGTTGCATGTGTGTCAGCCAATAAATTAGTCAGAGGAAGTGCTAGTCTGCGCATGCGCGGTGGTGGGGCTGGCATCGGCCGGACTGCACCCTGACTCCCTGCCCAGTAGGGGCACCTAACTTTTTATTCTGAGTGTTTATTGAGTGCAAGCCGATATTTAGCAATATCAAAGAGTATTAGGGAGGTAAGTATCAACTCTCTCGTGAAAAAAGAAATCCTTGATTTCGTTTAAATCAAATGAGCTGTGATGACTACCTGATGTCAAAGGAGAAGGAGCTTGTTCAGAGAACTTTGGAAGCAGCAGAAGCAAGGAAAGAAAGAAGAAGCGTGAGCAAGATTATCGGAGGAAAAGCCATTGCTTAAGAAATTGTTCTGGATCAAATAAAGGAATACAATGGGAAGCAAAAAAACCACAAAAAGAATGAAGACATTGAAGCCAAGGCTGGACCATCAGGACATTGCAATAAGGACATTGGAAGAAAGGGCAAAAAGATACCAAAGCATGATGAAGAAGAAGATGAAGATAGTGATAATGATGATGACAAATGCTGTGTATGCCATAGACAGTCCCCACCACAACTTCGAGAAATCTCTGGATTAATTATTGTTAAATGGGCACAATGTGATGTTTGTAACCACTGGACACATCTAAGATTTTGCTCCAAAGTGAGAGTGGTCAGAAGACATGGCAGCTTCCTTTGTCCATGTTGCCAAACAGAGGACTAAAACGAAGATATTCCTATAATTTGTACATAGTTAATTGAATTTGGAACAGTTTGTATGTTTATTTTTCCAAGTCTTGAAAAACATTAATTTGTCCCTTATGCTTACTAAGTTTCAAAGAACCTTGTAGCGCCTCACTTCAGCTCATCAATATTCATGAAATTAATATGACGTCACCACATGTTACAGAATCGGCATCCATTTTGTTTCCTCACTTCACAAAAATGTATCAGCTTTATTTTTAGTGTTTGCATTCAGACTTAAGGACTAGTTTAGCGATTAAACGGGAAAAATTAGCAGTTCAGACATGGGTCATCATTCCATGCCAAATCACCTAGAGGTCCCTTGGTGACCATCTCTGATTTTTATTAAATTTCACCCAGATGCACATATATGGAAATGATGCCTGCATGCAAAATTTCATTGCAAAATTCCAATTAGTTTTGAAGTTATGGTTGATTGATTTTAGGGGGCGTGGCACTTTCTTTTTTGCACTCGCGAATCCTGTGAGTGATTTGGAAGGATTTTTAAACGCTGATAACTTTCTTAATATTGAAGATATTAAGCTGAAATTTGCTGTGCCACCTAATTGATGCATGAGGAGTCTGGAACTGAACGCATTTCCTGGATATCTCCAGTTCCAGAGGTGGAGGACTCTAAAGTTGGGTGTTTATCCATTCAAAAACTATTTTTATCAGATTTCAGTGAACCAGTACTACCTGACTCTTTATCACAAACACTAAATGTAAGTTGTTTTGAAGTATGTACATATAGGTGTTGCTGTAGAAGAAAGCTTATGTAAATCAGGTACAATATTAAAGTGTGGCAGGTGTCCACATAACAGATGAGAAAAAAAAAATCCGAAAATTTGGCCTTCATATTAGGGATGGTTTACCCATGTGGGAAATTACCTATCATCAGGAGCTTTGAATATTATTAACATACATATATTAGCTGTAAGCTTCAAGCTATAACTTTGTGGCTCAATTCCTTCATCCTTAAATAATTTCATGTTTTAACCCCATTTCCAGGGTTCGCGACACCGTTACCGAACAAGCATTAGTTATTTATCTTGACTCTTAGGTGAAATTTTTTCAATAAATAAAGGATTTAAAGGTTAGGAGCCAGCTGCTCATAAAATAGTTTAATTTATAAATATATATGTATTGCATGTATATTTTGCATAGCTATGTATTGTCTCATATTCCGAGTTCATGAATTTTGTAGTTGCTTTGAACAGTGAATGAAAGTGCATGTGATCATTTACAGAAATAATACTGGATTTTGCAACTCTCAGCACATATAGCACCAGCACCTGTGCACAGTGTAATATCTTGCAGTATTGCATCATGACTATTTAGGGAGCGGATGTGTTGCGTAATTTCTTTATTTGGACAGTGAACTTGGTTAAGCCAGTGATATCTGCCATTCAGAGATTATTATTTGTTGTGAAAGCATCAAAATGGTGTCAACTAGTTTATCACTCTGTAAAATAGGAATGTGCTTGAATGAAGACTGTCACAAATTGACATACTGTAGAAAAACAGGACTTATTCCTCTGTCTGAGTTCAAACAAGAAGATAGACAATTACTAAAATGGAGATGCGGAATATATTTTACTGACCAGGATGAAGTTTGACTCCACCATGAAAAAATATATTTGTCTCGCTATGAAAGCTTACAGAAGTATTGCTCCGACCCATTTACCTTCCATAAGAAGCGCATTACAAGTAAGTTTAGTATATTATAAGCCTTTCTATAATGGACACTTGTAAGTTTTTGGAGGGCTCGTATAGTTTGCCCACACATTCTGCTATAACCCACAAATTTGTTGTCAAAAAGTATATTTTTTGAAAAAATACCACTGAAATGACTAGCTTGGTTACCTAGCCAGTCATTCTAGTGGTAGATTTGCAAAAAAATAATATGCTGTTTGGTCTGCAAATTATATCATATTTATTATCCGACTACCAGTTTTTAATTATCAATCTGATGGTCGTGTGTGTCAGCTTTCGTTCCCATGCAATAACTAAAGATCAATTTGGCCAACTTTATCCAAACTTGGATGGAAGCTTACTCTTCGGGTCCCTAAGAACCCTTTTGATTTTGGTGTTAAAGGTCAAGGTCAGATTGACCAATTAAGAAAATTCTGTTGTGTTCAATTTCCTTCCTACGGGTGATGGGGGCATGGATTTTAGCAATCTCTGATTCTCGTTCTTGTTTATTTTTTAAATTAACATTTTTGTTTCTAAATGTTTGGATAATTGCCATAACCCTATCACCATTAGAGACTAATGTGATTTGGGTGGGAAATCATTGCTACTTAGCATTCTTAGGCCAGCGGCATGATTTTTTCTCATTTTCGAAATTTCCAAATCATTTTCAAAAGTGGGTCAAACAACTTCAAATATATTAAGGGTGATTTCATTGAGTGGTAAATCTTATCTGATTTTAAACCAGTCTTTTTACTTTATATCTTACAGAGTCATTGAGAGCTGTTGACGAAAAAACTGCATCGCAGCTTAATTTGAAACCTGGTCAAAAACTTTGTCCTGAAAAGAGATTCGGCTAGAAGTCAACATGATACGGAAATATCTGAGCTGTCTGATACAGATTATCAACCAGGAGAGATATCAGTTGCCTCCCTCAACAAAACTGTACACCCATTAAAACTTCTGTTAGTAAACGCGACAAGTCCTCCTATGGCAAAAGGAAGGTAAAACAGCTTAACACAGCAGTCAAAAGTAAGTGTGCCCATGCACTCGACTTAACAATGAGTGAATTTAAATCCACAGATGACAGTGACCCTGAAACTTGTAAAGACCTTGAGAGACTGGTTGCTCTTCTGAAAGACAAACTCAAAATTGCCACCAGACAAGAAAAAAATCAAATTATTGACCATTACACCAGAAAGTTGGACAATACAGAAAATAATGCAGGAGTTTGATGTAACAGAGTATACCGTGAAAAGAGCTAGACAGTTGAAAACGGAGAAGGGCATTTTAGCTGATCCAGATACAAAGACAGGGCGGACCCTTTCTCATGCAGTAATTGAAAGCATTGTAGACTTTTATCAGTCTGATGAGTATTCTCGCATGTGTCCTGGCAAAAAGGAGTATGTAACAATTAGAGTAGAGAACAACAAAGAGCTTAAGCAAAAACGGCTACTACTAGTTAATCTCAAAGAACTTTACCTGGAGTACACCAAGAAAATTCCAAATGTTACGGTTGGATTCTCACAATTTTGTGAACTTAGACCCAAATGGTGTATTCCAGTTACTGCGTCTGGTATGCATTCTGTCTGTGTTTGTGAGCACCACCAGAATGTCAAGCTTATAACAGCTGCCATTCCTGGAAACAATGACTACAAGGATATTCTCGGAAAAATAGTGTGTAGTACAGAAAACCGCAACTGTGTGCTCCATCTTTGTGAATCCTGTCTGGGTAAAGATGCCATTCATGATTGCTTGTCAGATTTGTTTAACTCGCATGACTTTGACTCTGATGATGATGTTGTATATAAAGAGTGGGTTCACACAGAGAGAACTACTAAGCTTGTAAGTTTACAAGTATCACTTCAGGAATTCATACAGATAGCCAGTGATGCATTTGATGGTCTTCATCAACACCACTTCATAGCCAAAGCACAATCCAGCTACATTAGCAAGCTGAAGGAAGATCTCGCTCCAAGTGAGGCTGTTGTCTTGTTGGACTTCGCTGAAAACTACAGCTTCATTGTTCAAGACGCGGTGCAGGGCCACCACTGGGACAACTCTCAAGCTACACTTCACCCATTTGTGGTATATTACAGATATGAGGGAGAATTAAAATGTTTGAATATTTGTATTATTTCAGATTGCCTAAAGCATGACACTGTTACTGTGCATTCATTTATCTCAACCATGATATCTCATATTAAAACAATCCTACCATCCATTAAGAAGATCATATATTTCAGTGATGGAGCAGCTGGTCAGTATAAAAATTTCAAGAACTTTAGCAATCTATGTCACCACCAAAATGACCATGGACTTGATGCAGAATGGCATTTCTTTGCAACTAGCCATGGGAAAAGCCCCTGTGATGGCATTGGGGGAACTGTGAAACGCCTAGTCACTCGAGCCAGCTTGCAGGCAACAGTAAAGGATTACATTTTGACTGCAACTCAAATGTATAACTGGGCTTCAGAACACATTCCTGTGGTTAAATTTTTCTTTGTTTCTGATAACGATGTTGCAGATAATGCAGCCAGGTTTGAGTTAACTTCACGATTTGATTCTGTAAAGACTCTTTCAGGCACCCGGTCGCATCATTGCTTTATTCCTGTATCCGAAGTCGAATTGAAGATGAAACGGATCTCAGCTGATAGTGATTTTACTATTGGCACCCTTGGTGAGAAACAGTCATCATCACTTCATAGTATCCTGCCTGATTCTCAACATCATGATCAGTTGCAACCTGGAAAATATGTAGCATGTGTGTATGACAAGGAATGGTATGTTGGAAGTATTGTTGAGCGGTCTGATGAACAGAGTGATGTACTTGTTGACTGTATGAAATGCTCCAGTAAAGGATTTCTCTCTTGGCCTTCAGTTTCATGAAAGGATTAATGCTGGGTGCCATTTCAACATATCATTTGCTTGATTGGTGCTCCGGAACTACAAGGACACAGTGTTCGATATTATAAACTTTCACCGCAAGATTACATGCAGAATCAACAGAAATTACCAGCATTTTAGTAATATTTTCATTCACGACCATGTGAGTTTTTCTAAGCATTTAATTATATTCTTAGTAAGTTACATTGCATGTGGTATGTAGATGTGAATGCCTGTGAGGCATTGATAATTGATAGTGCAATGTATAAATCAATGTATTTTGGTTTGAAAGTGTTGATACATTAATTAACACTTCATTTTGGTTGGTTCAATTTCTGGAAAATATGGTAGATATCGAACTTTATTTAAGGTTGAAGGAATTCAGCCACAAAGTTATAGCTTGGTACATATACAGCTAATATATGGATGTTAATCATATTCAAAGCTCCTGATGATAGGTAATTGCCCACATGGGTAAACCATCCCTAATATGAAGGCCAAATTTTCGGATTTTTTGTTTTCATCTGTTATGTGGACACCTGCCACACTTTAATATTGTACCTGATTCACATAAGCTTTCTTCTACAGCAACACCTATAATGTACATACTTCAAAACAACTTATATTTAGTGTTTGTGATAAAGAGTCAGGTAGTACTGGTTCACTGAAACCTGATAAAAATAGTTTTTGAATGGATAAACGCCCAACTTTAGAGTCCTCCACCTCTGGAACTGGCAGAGATATCCAGGAAATGCATTCAGTTCCAGAATCATCATGCATCAATTAGGTGGCACAGCAAATTGCTGCTTAATATCTTCAATATTTAGAAAGTTATCAGCGTTTAAAGATCATCCAAATCACTCACTGGATGCGTGAGTGCAAAAAAAAGAAGTGCCACGCCCCCTAAAATCAATCAACCATAACTTCAAAACTAATTGGAATTTTGCAAGGAAATTTTGCATGCAGGCATCATTTCCATATATGTGCATCTGGGTGAAATTTAATAAAAATCAGAGATGGTCACCCGGGAAGATTTTTATATTCTGGGTGATTTTGTATGGAATGACCCACATTCAAAAACCAGAACAGTGATATTTATGGAATTACAAGCATGTACCAGATGGCTACCGCCTACTGGAGATGTGTAATCACCAATTCACGAAATTCGGTACCGCTATTTCCCGCATAACTTGACAAGGTGGGTCAGTTCAAATGCTTGGTTTTTGCTTAAAATTGAAAATTTTGTTCTGAAATTTTTATATTTTTATTCGGAAGTATTATTTTATGTTGTATTAAATTTGTGCATATATTTGTTCACTAGTTTTCTTTCACCATTGCATTGTTTGCTTAGATCCACGAAATTCAGTACCCATAGTATACAATATACAGACATTACAATTGGGCAGTCCATCAAAGGCAAAGCAAAACAAAACATTACAATATATACGGTAATATTTAATTATACCACAGGCCTTTGAATTTCACTTCAAGAGTATACTTACCTCCCTAATACTCTTTGATATTGCTAAATATCGGCTTGCACTCAATAAACACTCAGAATAAAAACAGTTAGGTGCCCCTACTGGGCAGGGAGTCAGAGTGCAGTCCGGCGGATGCCAGCCCCATCACCGCGCATGCGCAGACTAGCACTTCCACTTTGCTAATTTATTGGCAGAGGGTGTACACATGCTTTTGTGCTCGAAGCTTTTCCTAGTCTTTTTCAAGTCTTTTTAAGCATTTGTTAGAAGTTTAGAACACCTGTAGAGATGGCAGAGAGTTACTTCGTCAGAGGAGGGCCCATGATCTATCCATCAGGTGACTTCTATTATATTTTAGCGAGTTTTTCCCGGTGTAATGTGTTTCCAGGACTCGTGTTTATCGTGATAAGCGCCTAGTATAGTTCTTTTATGTCAACATGGTGCTATATAATACTAATCTCTGTGTTTATGCCCACAGGTATCTGTCAGGATATGTATGGGACATCACATCATCAGAGGGTTTGTTTCTCTCCACCAAGGTTCCATTTCCTACTAATACTGTTAGGTTATCTAACCAAAAAGTCTATGCCCACTGACTCGGAGGCCTCGTAAGAAGGTCTTCTCACTTTGCCTTCTTGATCCAATTCTTTCCCCTAAGGTGGAGAGAGTTAAGAGGTCGTAGTCTTGGTGGAGTGTTCCAGTTCATCACATTGGATGGTTTGTCTATACAAGGAGTCAGGTATTCTAGTTAATGATATGAGGTGATGATAATTATGTAAACTATAAATTGCCACTATTATCATTGTGTGTCTGATGTTTGTGTAGTCTGAATATCTATCCTGAAGATGTTCTGGTTAGGAATACAATTCGTCCTTACACCTGGATGTTTGTTTTAGGATCGATTTAATTTCTGTCTTGAATTAATGACGTCATAATCAGCCTTGCTCTTTATTAACAATTAAAGTTTTGTCCAACGCTGGCTTTCATATGATTAGTGATCTTTATGATCAATTTCCCTCTCCTTTATTTTGGTTTTGAGTTTCTAACCTTAACTAAAATACTCATTGTCCTCATCTTCTGTCCTGTTTCAGAGACCTGGTTGCCCATCCTGTGGTCGCTTCCTGAAGGAGAAGTTTATACCACATCTTTGCTTCCAATGTAGCCCCTGTGGGCCATTGCTTAATTGTGATGTGTGTAAGCATTGGGGGGGGGGGGGGAGGGGCGAACTAATGAAGGGATTTTTATGCTTACAGGCAAAGGACAAGGTTGTGGAGGAAGAGAGGAAGCTGAAAAGAGAGGTTGTGAGTAAAAAGGGTAAGAGGAAGGCCTCGTCCTCAGTGGACATGGAGGCCTTCTGTAGTGAGATGTTGGGAGAGATGAAGAGGACAATAAAGGATTTGGTACCAGAGTTGCTCCGTGGCATGCTTCCTGGACCAAATCCTTTGTTGTCCTCGTCATCTGCTTCGGAGCAGATAATCCCCGCCTCTGAATCAACTTTCCTTAGGCCGTTACCAGTTTTCGACGATTCAGAGGTGGCCCCATTAGAGGGGGCATTCCACGACCTTGGCAGCAGGCTTGCCGCGCCGGGGGTCCGTGGACGGTTGTCGCTGGAACCTGCTGGCTGCTTAGCAGCCCAGGGGTATCCACACGCCGCAGGTGCCAGTACCTCCTATGGCACCTTTCCTGGCCAGTTCGGGTTAGCTCTCTTTGCTGACCCGGAGTCTAACCTTTCTGGCCAGGAAGAAGAGGATTATCTGTTGGGTCCCCTTCTGAAGCTGTGGCCATGGATTTTGACGTCTGTGCACCCCTCGCGGGGAATACAGGCGACATGATCCACGGTTCTACTCACGCAGGAGTAGAATTCACGGCTCAGAAGGTGGCCCTGGTTGGAGCTGATGGTCAGTTATTCCGCATACCTCGGCTTGCCGAGAGTGGTGCTGGCCGGGGCCGTGGTGTGGTGGTATCTGCCCCACACTCTACCACGGCGCCTGCCCCTGGACATGCCAGTCAGATTAACATGCCTGCTCTTTCGGGCCCGCATGCTTTCTCTGGCTTGCCAGGAGTGTCAGCATATCCAACGTCAGGCTCGACTGCGTTAGCTCAAGAGGAAGACGAAGGCCCTCGTCTAGTAGAGCTTTCGCAGTTAGCCACGGAGGAGGATTGGTCTGACGCTTGTCAATGGCTGATAAGTGTCAGGCCAGACCTGCCCGTGGAGCAGTCGGCTAGCGAGCGAGACCACAGGCCGTGGTTAGCTGGAAAGTCGACTGTTAGCGCCATGCCATCTCTGCCGCTAGCAGAGCATATCGTTGATATGTTCTCGGCGGCGGAGACGCCCATCAAGGCGAATGGGCGTCTCGCGAAGGCCCCTCGCGAGGTCGCAAGGCCCTGCTGCATCGTACCCATGGACTACCAGAGGTACGGTGTGGTACCTAAGCCTAGCATGGATGACTGTGCGGCTTTAGGTGAGGATACGCTACCAGGCTCCCGTTGTGTGATGCGGAGGAGAGTGGGAGAGCGTCTATTGCGGCGCTGTCTCACGTCTCCCAGCTGTTACAAGGGGTAGTAACAGCATCCGCATCACGCCAACCGAGCCCGGTCACAGTCCTCAGGTGCAGCCAGCCAGGCAGCCACCAAGGTGCGCGTGGTGCTGGTCGTGGCGCGCGAGGATCTGGTCGTAGTAATCATGCCTGATGGGCCGGTTACCACGGTGAGAACCACTCCGGTGTTTCTGGCAAAGGAGTCAGTGCCGCTCTTGCACTCCTTATGTCCACCTCTGTCCCAAGGTGGACCAGTGGGAGGCCATCTGGCCAACCACATGCAAGAGTGGGAACGGTTGACTCAGGACCGTTTAGTCTTGCGATGGCTTTCAGTCGGGTATCATCCCGATTGGATGACAGGCCCACCATCGCGACTGTCTCTGGTGCCAATCTGGACTCAAATTCCGAGAGATCCAGATCAAAGGTTGTGTATAGAGGAGGAAATAAACTCCCTCATACAAAAATGAGCAATTCAGCCAGCACAGAAGTGTCCGGGCTTCTATTCAACCGTGTTCTTAGTGACAAAAAACACCGGAGGGTGGAGACCAATTCTCAACCTCAAGCCATTGAACAAGTTCATAGAGACACCCAGTTTCAAGATGGAGACTGTGAGGTCGGTGTTGGCAGGGTTGGAGAGGGGAATGTGGACAGCTTCAATAGATTTGAAGGATGCTTATTTCCACATCCCCATAGCGAGGAGTTTCCGTCGCTTCCTGAGATTTGCATTCCAGGGCAGACAGTGGGAATTCAGGGTGTTACCCTTCGGAATTTCCACGGCTCCTCGGGTTTTCACCAGAGTGGTTCTTGCGATTACAGCATACCTCCGCAGGAGAAGCATAGCAGTCCACACGTACATAGACGACTGGCTGTTAAAAGCACACACCCAGGAAAGTTTATCTGCCAATCTGGAGATTGTTTTGAAGACTCACAGACTTAGGCTGGATAATCAATTTCCAAAAATCAGAGCTGACTCCATCCCAGAAGTTTGTTTACCTGGGGATGTTCTTCGATCTAGAGACAGGATATGTTTATCCTACTCAGGAGAGGGTTCAGATACTCATCTCAGTAATACAGTCAGTGTGCAACAGTCGTCATGTCCTGGCACGGGTTTACTTGAGGATGCTGGGGTTGATGGTTTCTTTGGAACCAGTCATTCCTCAGGCCGCCTTACGCAGGCGGCCGATCCAGTTATTTCTCATGACGCAATGGACCCAGAGTACAGGTTCACTGGACTCGAACTTGTCAGTATTGGAGCCTCTAATTCACCACTTGCAAGGGTGGTTGAAGACAGAGAATCTCCTGGCGGGGGTTATGCTAACCCCTCCTCACCATCAGGTAACTGTGTATACAGATGCCTCGATGGAGGGGTGGGGAGCTTGCCTGGAAGAATCCACGATATCAGGGCTTTGGAATCTGGAACAGTCAAAGGAACATATCAATCTACTGGAATTAAGAGCAGTAGTCCTAGGCCTGGAACATTTCTTACAGAAAGTTCAGGGCAAGATTGTTCTTATTCGATCAGACAACAGTTGTGACTTACATAAACCGCCAGAGCGGAACGAAGTCGCCTAGTCTCTGTATGATGACATGGAGACTGCTTTGTTGGTGCCTGGATCACAGGATTACCTTGAAAGCAGTTCATATTCCGGGAAGGTTAAATCTGCTAGCAGACTCATTGAGCCGAAGGATGAGTGTTTTACCGACAGAATGGCAACTAAATCAATGTGTGGCGGATCGTCTGTTCGACCATTGGGGGAAACCCAACATCAATTTGTTCGCAACGAAGATGGCGACGTACGTCTCCGATTCCAGATCCAAGCGCTTTCGCAACAGATGCGTTAGCTATCAGCTGGGTGGGAATGTATGCATACGCATTCCCTCCAGCAATCCTGATTCCAAAAATTCTTCAGAAAATCAGACAGGAGGAGTGCCACGTGCTTCTGATCGCCCCAAAATTGGCCACGCCAAGCCGATCATGGTATACGGATCTGCTGGACCTTCTGGTCTGCAATCCGGTTCCTCTTCCTCTGATGGACGACATTATCTTCCAGGGCAAGGCCCTTCACAACAATCCGTCAATGTTCAGATTGAATGCGTGGATGTTGTCAAGGAATCTAGAATTAATGGGGGGCTTTTCTGAGCAAGCAGCCATGTTTATGGCCAAAGCCAGGAGGGGGTCAACCTCCAGAGCATAAAATTATAAAATCAACAGATTTGCAGAATGGTGCTCAAAAAGATGTATTGATCCAATGGATTCATCTATTCAGGTAGTAGCTGATTTCCCCTGTCACCTGTATGATGCCTATAGCCTCAAGCCTAACTCTATTGCTGGTTATAAATCAGCTTTAATGACAGTTGTTATTACACCACAAAAACATCCATTACCGTTCAATCACTACTTGCTAAATCAAATATCTGCATTTAGCTATCAGAATAAAATTTTTATACTCGCTTACATACTCCCTAATGCCAATACCATCACCATGTAGACCCTCAACCAGGCTTCTTTAGAGGGACCCCCTGCATTAGCCTTACAATAGACTGGCACAAGTCTGTACACACTCCTTGGTGACGCCTGTCACTAAGCACGCTCGCGCATGCGCAGTAGGTCCCAAATGTGAAAACTGATTCACTTTTCAAATATTCTGCTAGCAGTACAGTTTGCCTGCTATCAATCTGATATAAAAGTTTTAGCTTTGCAACTGAAAGTTTTCAGTTATTACTATATTTGACACGAATAATGCCTACCATGAAACCCATCCTTCCTAAGTTATGTTTAACTTTTTATATCATGGTCTTTTAGAGGTGTTTGTAACTCTAGTTTTTGAGTTACCAGTTTTCGTGTCACTACTCCCGTTTTCGAGGTTAGAGTAACCAGGCCTATTATATACCATCAAGAGTACCATGTTATAAAATAGCCAGTACCACTCCTATTAACGTAGTTCCTAGTGCCCTCAAACATCATCATTCAGGAATCATTATGATTCCTTTCTTCAGTCACTTTCTTAAGTACGCCTATGACGTATCCTCATAAAAGCTAGCTGCTTTATTTCTTATCATTTCTTATTTTTCAAAGGAAGTGTCCTTAAATTCTGAGAAAGTAAAATGTACGTCAATCAAGTGTGATCGTTTTTCACGCTAAGGACTATGCGGGCCACGTTTACCTGAGGTGTACCTCCTGCTCCCCTCAAAATAAAAAATGTGTGGGATTTGTAAGGGTTGGCCATTAGTCTTATCTAAATCGTTCTTCAAAGATTTTGTCGTTAAGCCTGCGCAAGTGGGCTAAGCCGGTTTCCTTGACATCTAGGCAACAGATCAAGTCTCCAAAAGGTAAATCCGGCGACTCGAGAAAGAAGCCTGGTAAGTCACCCTCTGGTAGGAGCCAGGCCAAAGACCATGTTAGTCTTGAGGATCATCATAATCCTCAAGAGATGGCATCGGTGGCGGAAGCTTCCGATTTGTCATCACATGCAAAAGTTTGTTTCTCCGTAATACCGATTGCCAGGAATGTTTTAGGATCGCCGATCACCTCTGCTCCCGTCTCTGCTCCTGGCTTGTCTGGGCCAGCGGGTTTGCCGTCCGGATTGTCTTCTGGTTTTACCGGGCATCCGGAAATGAGCACCGTGATTGTTTCTGGCTTGGCTGAACATCCGGTGACTCATGATAATCTGGCTTTTTCGTCAACTTCCGCCGTTTCCGGCTATAGAGTTCCGATTCCGATAGGAAGAATGTGGCATTGCATCATCCGTCTACTTCCGTTTCCGGTTTTTCAGCTTCCTCTTCCGGTAGTAGTGTTGCTACTTCCGGTAGGAAGAATGCTTATCTGGGTCTGTTGGACCTGGCATTGCATCATTCATCTATTTCCGTTTCCGGTTTTTCAGCTTCCTCTTCCGGTAGTAGTGTTGCTACTTCCGGTAGGAAGAATACTTATCTGGGTCTGTTAGACCGGGCATTGCATCATTCATCTATATCCGTTTCCGGTTCAGCTTCCTCTTCCGGTAATTCTGTACATCCGGGTTGTAGAATTTTGATCAGTTTCCTGTATCTACTTCCGGTTACGCATTTCCGTTTTCCGTTTTTCCCACATCCGGATTTCGTACAGCCGGGGATAAGGACTCGGGATTTGCTGGTTTTGTTTGGGGGTGGTCTGGCTGAGGGTTGTTGGTGAAGCGAATTCCAGTCGAGTCGGTCCAATTGCCAACCCGGCCTACTTAAATTAGTCGGATCGGCCTAGGATAAAAAGTCATGTCGGCCCGATTTAATGGTCAAATAGGCCTAGGATTAGGAATGCATTTAACTGGCTTTTTTCTTCTCTTTTCGATCGCTGGTATCACACTTGGAGAGCCGTTCTCAAGATGAAATCTTTTTACCTGGCTGGAAGCATGGAATAATTGGGAATCTCATATTTCTATATCCTTGATTTTGGAATTTTTCTTCAAAAATTGATGATATGGAAATATGAGATCCCTCTTATACCAGTCGTATTATACCAGCATTAGTCGTCTGTTGGTGGATCTAATAATATTTACTGGCGTTTACGTCTCTTTATTAAAAGACTTTCAAAATTATTAGTGTCTATTATTTTCACTAACGCGCAACTATTTTACATAAGACGTAGACAATCCTAAAGGCACTATCTTTGTAAGACAATGGCGATCTTAAGATATTACCGAGATTTCCGTGTATGTCATGGTATACAGATTATCGTGTGTAGTAGCTACCATAGAAGTCTAGGTAGGCCTGCTACACTCGATAAACTTTATCCTATTTAAGCGTACTGGTTAGCCCAATAATATTGCTATAGCTATGTTCATATGTACAGTTAATAGCGCAGTGTTGGTTCGGCCTAATAGTGCACCTATAGGTATATACATGTGTGCGCATATGTGCATTCGTATGTGGTTATGGGTGATACTGTAGGGTCAACTCGACCCAAGGGTATATTCGCACATGTTAGGCATAAACATAGGCCGAGTTGGAACTAGGCCGAGTTGAGGGTGGGCCGGGGGGGGGTGTATTTGGGCCGAGTTGACTGGATAACGGTGAAGCCACTGGCAACTTTCGGTCGGATTGTTCCCGGACTGTTCGGTGGGTCTTGGGTTTTTTGCTCGTTGAAGTTGTTGTCTGGGGGCTGGCGACGGGCCGGTTGGAGTGGGGTGGGGGTTGCGCTGGAGGGGTGGAGGAATGGCTGAGAATCTGGATTTAAGCAGCCACCAACAATTTTCGGTCAAAATGTTTTCAAAATATTTTGCAGGTCCACAGATATTACAGTTGTAATATGTCGTCTGCAAAATTCAGTATCCAGACAGTTAATATAAAGTATCAGTGTTCAATCTTTCCTTTTATCAGGATTTCTAACACAATGTCATTTGTTATTACAAAGATGAAATTATTGATTCTAAGACTATAAATATAAGAATCAATAAATATATACAAAATCTTTTAAGTTTTCTGCCTCTGGGCATAAATATCGAATGGTTTAGGATATCTAATTGATCAGTATGCCTAAGCCAAGTCTTGAAGCTGGCTTGTTTTTCCTATGTCGTTGATTTAAATATAGGACAGTTTTGCAATCATTATAGGATCCTGTCACGTTCAGGCTGATGATTTTCCAGTGATTGCAGTCTAATACTTCAGTGTAGAAGAAGTGAGTGCAATCTTGGGAGTTAGTCGACCTTAGATATATATATATATATATATATAAAACCCTGTGACTTGAGGAATGAGTCTAGGTCGTTTTTGTATGTGTTTTATGTTGGCGCGTTAATTGCTTCTGTTGGTAAAGGATTCCATACATTAACACTATTTGTAAGAAATACTTGCGTAGATCAAGTATTATTTGACAAGCTGACAAGATGATCTGTCAAGCCCGAGCGGCTAGGCAACCGTTGATGTATTCAATAACAATTTTCTTGTTAAATCTGCTCCATTATTATACGATTTTTAAATTAGATAGTCAAATGTTTGCCATAGTTCTCTTAACAGGACCTTGTCATGCGTTCTGTTCGTAGAATTGTGAAGATGTCATCACAAGTAAGTTTCCCTTATTTCATCTTTTTGAGTGGTGGTTTGGGAAACCGTAATTTCTTTTCTTCATTTTATCTTGCTAAATTCTGTCACAATTTGAGGTTTTCGAATTCCAGTCGGGATTATTGCAGATCTCAGGTACAGGATTTGGCTATATCTTGACTCTAAGCACTCCCTTAGGCTTACTATGGGTTTTTTCGATTTCCCACGATATCTGGTTAAATCTCTATAAATAAAATTATCTATAATTTTTGCAGAGTCTTTAGCTTTTTAATAAGTTAAGCTATACTGATATGAGACTTTTCTCCATTCAGACTAAGCGGTATTATTAAAATATCCATAATAAACATGAGTTACCTCTTTAGTGAGGGCTAAGCAATAAGGATATAGCCCAGGATTTTGGTTGGAGCATCATGGCAGATGTAATCTATGTGTTTTCTATAAGCAGTCCTCTTTAGCATATAGTAAGCTTGCCACATCTTTAAGGGCGGCCCTTATCAAAAGGGCCAGATATTCTTGGATCTAGAACCCTTCTTTGCAGTCTCCTCCCAAATGGTCTTCTGTTCCTCTAATCAGAAGCTATTAGCTTTAGAGGTTTTGTTGTCTTCTATGCTCATCAAGGAGTCTAAGAAGAGGCTCTTCTGTGGAAAGTAAATCCAGGCTTCTGTTCTGGGTTGGATTCGTTCCGCCATTGCCATGGGGTTTTCTTTCATTTTTAGAAGGAGGATCGAGTCTTTCTTGGGATGTCACTAGATCCAATCTGTTTGAGACATGTCTGATTGGCCAGATTTTATCTTTCATGTCTCCCTTTTCGGACAGTCAGGTTAAGGGTCTCTAGTTCTCGATTCGATCGGACAATTCGACAGCAGTCTCTTATATCAACAGGCAGGGGGGCACAAAGTCGTCTCTCCTGTACTTGGAAGTGTGGAACCTCCTCATGGGGTGTCGCATGAATAAAAAAAAAAATTTCGAGTGTCCACTCATGTCCCAGGCTGTCTGAGTTTTCTTGCGGACCAATTGGCTCGGGTGTGGGCTGTGGACGCCCTGTCTCAGTCCTGGTCAGGAATCTTCGCTTATGCGTTCCCTCCCACAATCCTGATTTCTTTTGGTTCTGAAGAAAGTCAGGGACCAGATCTGCAAGATCGTGTTAATAGTTCCCTTTTGGCCAATAAGGATCTGGTTTGTAGACCTGCTCGATCTTCTAGTACCTACCATCATCCAAACCCAGGAATCTTAAGTCTGTGCGTTTGGAGTATATCGAGTGCTCGATCCTTGAGAATAAAGTTTCTACAAGATCTCAGGAAATCTTCGATTCTGCCAGGAGGGAGTTGTCTCGAAGAGTTTACAAGGGTCGGCTTAAGATTTTTGGAGAATGGTGTTCAGATCAAGGTCTCGTGCCTGATTCTGTTTCTATTTCCCAGATGCTAGACTCCTTATCTTATCTGGTCGACTCTACATCTGTCTGCTAACACTGTAGGAGGATATAGATTTTCTTTTGCATCTTCTCTTCCTGGTTTGTTGAACGCTGAAGTTGAAGATACTATGGTTCTTAATCTTTTGATCAGAGGTTTAGGTAATATTCGTCCTCCAGGTGTTAAACCTTTGCCTTCCTGGAACTTGGCTCTGGTTCTTCAGGTTCTTGGGCAGGTCATCATTTCCAACCTATCTCTACGATTAGCTTGAATCTTTTAACTTTTAAGACCGTTTTTCTAATTGCATCTGCTTCTGCTAGAAGACGATCCGAAATCCATGTTTTCTCCGCTGAAAAGGATAGGTTTATCGAATCTGGGGACGGTTTGGTCTTATATCCTTGAAGGGAATTTTTGTCAAAGACTCAATCAATCCGTTATCCAGCTAAGCCGATTATTTCACAATCTTTAACCTCCTTTTCTCCGGCTGACAGATTTTGGTGTCCTGTCAGAGCTCCATAAGTTTATAAGCGTCGTTCTGATTTTTAGAGATCCGATCTGTCCCTTTTCTGGGTTCCGTATGAGGAGGGGTTGGCCAGTCCAGTCTCTAGGGCATCTATTCCCAGCTGGATTTGTGAGACCATTCACATTAAAGCTCATGTCATTAGAGGGATGGCTTCCTCTTTTGCCATTTTTGCTGGCTCTTCTGTAGACGAAGTTATGCAAATTACAGGATGGAAATCCGAGTCTACTTTTACTACTTTTTATTGAAAAAGACCAGAGCACAGCAGCTTCCTTGTTTAGGAACTTTATGATTTTAACTAAAAAGGCTGAAGACCATTTACCAAGCACATCCCACCATTTTCGTTAGGACCGTGGGCCTGCATGTAATGGTGTGAGTTGTTCTTTGGTTTTTATTTATTTCTTTAAGTTTAAAGAAATCCTTTTTTGATAATCACTGTGTGATTGATTAAGATGCACCATTATGTTATGTTATTAACATTTGGTTATCTTTTGTTTGATTTTTATCCTTGCTTATGGATTCTCAAATCTCCTCCCACCCAAGTTTCGTTGTGGGGCACTGACCAAATCTACGGGTTTAGCAAGTAGTGATTGAACGGTAATGGATGTTTTTGTGGTGTAATAACAACCCCCAACAGACCCCCCCCCTTTAGTGGGTTGGTCTGTAGTTTTATTAACCACTATAAAAACATACTTACCGTTCAATCACTACGACCCGGCCTCAGCCACCCCACTGGGTATTGATTTGAGAATCTATTCTGGATATATGGCACTTAAATTTAGAAAAGTGAATCAGTTTTCACATTTGGAACCTACTGCGCATGCGCGAGCGTGCTTAGTGACAGGCGTCACCAAGGAGTGTGTACAGACTGGTGCCAGTCTATTGTACGGCTAATGCAGGGGGTCCCTCTACCAGAAGCCTGGTTGAGGGTCTACATGGTGATGGTATTGGCATTAGGGAGTATGTAAGCGAGTATAAAAATTTTATTCTGATAGCTAAATGCAGATATTTGATTTAGCAAGTAGTGATTGAATGGTAAGTATGTTTTTATAGTGGTTAATAAAACTACAGACCAACCCACTAAAGGGGGCTCTGTTGGGGGTTATCCCTTGCTTGGCTAATAGGGGAAGTGATGAAGTAAGTACATTAAATGTATTAATTAAAGGCATGGGCAATCTAAGACCAAGGAATCACCCGGTGATTCCATCTTGGAGTTTATCTCTAGTGCTTCAGGTATTAGGTGATAAGCCTTTTGAACCACTTAGTTCCATTTCTATGAAAATGTTAACTCTTAAAACTGTATTTTTAATCGCTGCGGCCTCGGCTAGGCGTAGGAGTGAAATTCATGCCTTATCAGCCGAGGAAGACCGTTTTGTGGTTACAGGGGAAGGCCTTAAGCTTCTACCTAGGATTAATTTCTTGGCTAAAAATCAGTCTGAAATATCCAGGTCAACCTATTTGTTTGCCAGCTTTAACTAGATATGATCCTAATTCTAAAGCATGGTGTCCCGTCCGAGCGCTGATCCGGTACAAACAACGTACTGAGGAGTGGCGGACGGACCAGTCAGTGTTATGGTTGTCATATCTTGAACCCCATGGCAGGGCGTCTAAGGACACCATTTCCCGGTGGATTGTAGAATGTATTCAGTTTTGTCATAAATCCGCCACCGGTAAGCAAGTTGACATGGCCAAGGCTCACAGTGTCCGGGGCGTAGTGACTTCCACTGCCCTATTTAATGGGGTCCGTGTGGATGACATTATGTCGGTTGCTCAGTGGCACTGTGAGTCAAGTTTTACAGACCATTATCTCCGTGACACCTCTAATCCTCTCGCCTTGTCGATTTTGATAATCAGGTGTACTTTTTTGATGAGGTTTCCTCATTGCTTGTATATATCACAATTAATTAATGGGAACAACCACTTTTTGGGACTGCATCAGCCTTCACTACTGGGAAGATGATGTCAGCAGCCAAGTTCAACAAGGTCAGTGTTGTTCATTGTTGATTGTATTGTCACGTGACCCTTTGTTATTAAAATGGTGATGGTATGTGTGTTTATGTGGTTCATCATTGAGAGTATACAAAAATGGAGGGGGGGGGGGCGGAGCGCATATGACATTCGGTCATCTCTCATCCATCGGTTTGTGTTAGCCGATGTTTTTTCAAATCCTCACTGCGTTTTCACACAGTTTGAGAAGTTTAAGTGCCTTAAATGCGGAAAAGCGTATAGGGAAGAGCTGGTCTTTTGACCTCGCCTCCCTCCCGCCGAATTCCCTGACAATATCAAAGAGTATTAGGGAGGTAAGTATACTCTTGAAGTGAAATAAACGAAATCACGGATTTCTTTTTTCACGAGAGAGTTGATACTTACCTCCCTAATACGGACCCGGCCTCTCCACCCCACAGAGGCTCGGTCTTCAGGCTCTTAATAGTTGCATGTGTGTCAGCCAATAAATTAGTCAGAGGAAGTGCTAGTCTGCGCATGCGCGGTGGTGGGGCTGGCATCCGCCGGACTGCACTCTGACTCCCTGCCCAGTAGGGCCACCTAACTGTTTTTATTCTGAGTGTTTATTGAGTGCAAGCCGATATTTAGCAATATCAAAGAGTATTAGGGAGGTAAGTAGCAACTCTCTCGTGAAAAAAGAAATCCGTGATTTCGTTTATTTTCGTCCATCCATATCACTACCACATGTCATATCCCCCTACAGGTATGGGAGCGTCGAATTACCCAAATGATACCAAATGAAACCAAATGATACCAAATGAACAGTCTATACATGCAAATGCAACAGTTATCTTACAACAAAAGAATCATCAGCATCAGTGTTGCCAGATAGGAAGGGAGGTAAATCTTTTTATAACTGTTGCGTGGAATAATATAAGAGGATTTATCTCCCTTATTATGTTGAATTGTGGATAAATCTTGACCTCTTTTGCTTGGGAGAACCGTCCAGACGCCCACACATATCCTAACTACCAATATAACTATATCGAAATATACTAACATGATTTTTCCTGTAAACATTGAAATTTCATGTTGAAATAATAATAATAATAATAATAATAATAATCAACAACAACAACAACAATGGCCTTCCCAATGAGGGGTGGGGAGGGGGAGGTATAGGGATAGTAGCTAAAAAACATCTGATCAATGCATTGAATCAATAATCATGTTTATGTCACGTTTATCACATGAAATTATCAACAATGGTTATTCAGTTTGAACCACCGCGATGTGTGCATTAGATGTTGTTGACATTCATTGGGAGAAAGATTTCAAAATTTTAATTTTTGGCGTAAAGAAAACCAACAGGAATTATTTAATTGTTAACACTCACAGTGTTGTATTTCCGTACATTCCAAATCTTCAATCGTTTTTAACGAAATCGATTCAATTCTTTAATGGATCTTATCCAAATATTGTAAATTCACATTTTTCGTTGTATGTCGACCTACCGTTAATCATATGAAAAAAAAGGAACAATAAGTTAGAAATAGGAAGTTAAGTTAAAAAGCAGTATTGATCTAAATTTGTTCACGGGAATATACGATTGTATCATAGAAAACGTCTGTTTACTGAAGAGATTAAAAAAAAAATCTTATCACTGGACTGAGTGGCTCAATAATCAACTAAGCCAGTTATTTCCAATGATAAATTTAGAAATTAACCTTTTCTTTCGATGTACACGAATGCTATGGAAATATGCTGCTCTACAGGTGGTTGGCATGCACTCAACCGATACATGCTTAGAGGAAATGGCATTCATGTATCTGAGATTGTCTAACCCCTGACTCTTCGACCCTCCACTGTACAAAGCTTTAATGAATTTTTCTCCAATTACATGTACATCTTCCTTTGATGCGCAGATGTCACCAAATATAACTACATCCTCTCGCAACTTCGGTGAAGACTGAAGCTTTTTAAGTTGCTTTACCTTGCCCATGCCATACAAAGCTGATGTGGTATCACAACCAGACATACTGTGGGCAAATGGCAGACACATGCACAGCTCTCTACCTAAAATATCTTTAGCCACTTTAATGCATATCTTTTGTTGCCTAGTTTGGAGGAAGATATTTGAAGACATGCTTTCATGATAGAGTAGCAGAATCAAAATATCTGTATCATCAGCAACAACTATCGTGAGTAGCTCTGGTTGTGACAGTTCTAAGGCCTTTCTTACGATCACAACATCAGCATCACCTTCATCTCCAGCATGCTCTACCTCAACACCTGCATTTGTTAAATGTTCTGCCAACAAATTTATGGTGCTCTGCTTATTGTGTGTGTTTGACAAAGATCTAGCCTTGTTTCCTGGAACAGGTGTGTTGTTTTGAACCTCCACATCAGGGAAATCTGGTTGATTAACTCGCCGCCTTTTCTGTTCTTGGTCCTTTGTTGTTGGTGCATTATAGCAATCAAAGATTACGCATATCGGCACTCCAACCACTCTACAATGTATAACCGCAGACACAAATGAGCTACAGTTTCCATCATCCCGATCTTTGGCCAACCTATCCGATGTAAAAGTGCGCAACCATCAAAAACTCTTGCTGCTGGCTCTGGGATCAGTTGCTGTACAATCCCAGTGTCCATGTCAACTATATACTTTGCCAGCTGTGACTTTTGGGATTTCCTCATAGTACCATCAGTGTGGAAAAGGGCTGGACATACTGTGGCAAGTTCATATTCAAATATACTTTTATCTAGAGGGCCGGAAACATAGGCGCTAGACATTAAGCGATGATAGAGTTCTTGAGAAGACATGTGAACGTCTTCGCTTCCGACTTTGACCACTTTTCGCATGACAGCAAAAGTCACAGCTTGGTCTGTTCTCTTTAAGATAATATCACCAAACTTTCTTTCATTTAACTTCTAGTGAATTTTCTGGCCAATGTTAATTGCATCATCAACAGTTCCACGATGATCTGCAATTAATCCTGTAGCAATGTTTCTCAACTGATGCTCATTAACCGTGAAAGGATTGTTTTCCATAAGAAACAATTTAAGCTTCCTCACGTCTTCTAGATCACGTTTCATGTTTGCTGGGTGAATTTCCCTATGCTGTTCTGACCATGTTCCCGTGAATGTGTCAGTCAACGATCGCAGAGCATGTGTGTACTGTGCTATGATATGTGCTGTGAGGAGCCATTTTGTTCTAGCAGAATCCTCGTGTGTTATGTTGATCAATCCTCCTTGAGTTTTTCCAGCTCTCATAAGGCACTGCTCAATGGTCATATCCGACCATGTACCACTACAATACACTTTTTCATTTCTACGGACAGTAAAGTATCCTTCGTGCATGGGCCCTTCAAGGCAGGGGCATAGTTCAAGAGAATCTTAAAGATAAAGGCGACAACATTTCGTGTAATTGTTATGCCCAGTGGCAGCAAAGAATGGCAACATTAGCTGTGTAGCTTTCAGATGGACGCGCCAGTCACCAGTACGTTCAGCTCTGATGAACAACCTTACAATTGCTACAAAGTCGATGAATAAAGACCATAATTTGCCTGTTCTGGACTTTTCTATATTCTTCCGCAAATTCAAACTTGTTTACATAGATTTTGCAAATGTTCATTGTTACAAACATCATCTGGTGAGATATCATGTGACATGAGTTCGTTACATAGATTGTGTAGCTGTGACCACATGTCATCTGTTGCCATATGGTTTTGAGTTTCATGTGTTGTAGCAATTTCGTCTTCGGTTGGCTGTTCATTTGATGAGCTATAACTATCATCATCAACGACGCTGTCTTCATCTTGCAACTCGGAGATTACAGATTTATCATATGTGTTACATGAGATGTTGTCAGCTGTATCATCGTTAAAAAAAATCCATCATCTTGTGGTTCAATTAACAGAAGATGCAATGCAGCATCTGTCATGAGACATGCCCTCAGTGTCTTTGTGTAGGCTTTGCCCTCCATCATTTTGGGGAGAGAGTTCCTAGTGTAGACAGTTGCCCACAAATCATCTAGCCCACTCCCCTCCATGATCTTA
The DNA here is from genome assembly GCA_034401795.1 of Chaetoderma sp. LZ-2023a. NCBI lineage: Eukaryota > Metazoa > Mollusca > Caudofoveata > Chaetodermatida > Chaetodermatidae > Chaetoderma > Chaetoderma sp. LZ-2023a. The sequence continues at coordinate 92,253,594 of CM067359.1, forward strand.
CAGCCAGCGCCAAGAAAAGACATTAGTTGGTGGAAACCACCCAGACGTATGTACATATTCGCAAACTGGATGGAGTTGTCTTGCTTAATTTTGTAGCTTTTCAAGTACAACAGTTGGTCAAATGTTATGGTTGCACAACACATCCCTGCTTTTCTGGCTTGTGACTGCCCAAACATCATAGTACTATAAATAGCTTCATTTGTTCCTGGATTCAAAGGAACCATGGGGTTGTAAACTATTGCAGTACAGTGGAAATTGTCAACTGTAGTTACTTCAGACATAAAGCCCTGCCAGTTTGGTGGTTGAGCTGTGAGAATGTTAGAGTACAGCCACAGTGTGTCTAATCTGCTATACTTATCAATAGATAAGCTGATAGGCTTAACTTCTTTGATATTCACATCCGACATTAGTGATTTAGTTGGACATTGGTATGGTAGAATAAAAGCACCAAAATCCCTGACTTGTTTGATTTCATCAGCAGTTAAGTTTCTACAACATATTGCTTTTACAGGATCTGCTCTGCATTCAGTCACTGTTTGACATGCAATAATCCCCATCACATGAGTTGTATCATGACCAGAAATGATATCCTCGTTGTAATCAAAGTTGTCAGCAACCGATTGGCAGAACCCACCCCCTTTCCTCTTCTCTATGAGCCCAGGACAGAGTTCTTCAACAGATGCGCTTCCGACTGTAGCTCTCTGGAAAGCAATGACTTGGTCATAGGATGCGCTTAGTCCGAGCGACGGAAGTACATCAATGATCACGAGGGACCTGGTAGATTGGTGGATAAACAAGCCAATGGATAACAGTAGTGGTGATATAAATGACTGCTTCCCAGCTGCTTGCATAATAACATGACATACACACACCAGCATCAGTTTCTTTTTTAGCTTAGCGGATTCGCTGCGAGGTTCAGGATATATACATGAAATAAGTTCTTTTAGGGTATCTGGTATCTCACGCTCAAGCTTTTCCTAGTCTAAGCTCGACAGTTCTGGATACACATCTGTATTTTGATCTATATCCTTGATACTTTGATTAACCAACATTTATGTCATCAAAATTCTGTTTATTAGACAATGAAAGACCACATGAGCTGATGCTTTTACAAGATATGAATTCTTGCATGCACTGTCGATGGTATTTTGTCTCTACCGCACAGAGATCACCAGCAAAAAGTATCCTGAGCTTTAAATCGTCTGCTATTTGGTCATGCCATGCAGGTGTAGGCGTGGATGCTCGTAATTTTTCATTGTCTCTGCAGTCTTTTGGGCCTTTGCGATATTTCTGTATAATGTGTAGTCCTTATAGCATTTATCGTGTACATAGTGTTCATTCGACAAAGATAATTTGAAACGAATATCATCTCCACGTCTTTCTGACGCGTCAGTCAATGTTGAAAGTCCTCTAGGACCAACTTTTCTACACATGCAATCATTATAATCATTACAAACGACACAAATCTCTTCCATTCTTGGGATCGATTGATCGCTAAACTCCATGACACCCAGTATCAAGTTACAGAAAACTATACAGGTTAAGCTGCTGGATATTTCGAAACTAATTTGACTTGGCGTTGTTGCTGCCTATCACTGCTATTAGTATGTTTATTAAATAGTAAAGACATATAAGTTGATTATGACGTCATATGATTGATGGATAAACTGGAAATGGACATTGGAGTCGGATAGGAGCTTTGCGTTCAATAGGGAAAACGTTTTGCTGAATCTGCAAACGATATGTCCAATACCGAATACACCGTCTTGACTGACATCCCGCCCTGAAGGTATTTTCTTTCAAAATAATGTACTTCTTTTGGGTAAATTGTACTAATAGGTCATTCATTTGGTATCATTTGCTTTCATTTGGTATCATTTGGTTTCATTTGTTTTCATTTGGTATCATTTGCTTTCACTTGGTATCATTTGGTTTCATTTGTTTTCATTTGGGTAATTCGGCGTGCTGCTACATGTATATATACTGTAGTAACTTAGCTATGTATAAAAGGTTACTCACCCAACAGAGGTCTCGAATCGGCCAGTGGAACCAGTGGCAGATGTGCATGGTTGAAGTTCCAAGGTATGACTGCCGGGCGTCCGTAGAAACGGCGGGAATCAGCTAGCCCGGCAGCCGCAAAACACGAACTGCGGAATTGCGGGATACCGCCAGCACCACACTCTCCCCCGTTTATAAAAACCTAAAAATCTTATCTAAAAATCTACGGAGTTAACCCTATCAATAATACTCTTTCCACTGGTCAATTACATATAATAGGCAAACTAAGTTAGTATTAATAATTTAACTGCAACTTGGTGATGCATTAAACAGCTCAATTTCTAACTAATTTTCAAAATATTGCGTTACTCTTATCAGACATGTCAAGAGTACTTTCCTGAACTTCCGAGTTAAAATGGTTAGGCTGATCTACTGGTCTCAATAAAAAACACACAGGCATTGACGCTCAACTGCTAAAGGTAGAATCAGACTTTACCAATTAAAAAAAAGAGGTGTCGATCCATATAGAAGGAAGGAGCTGTTAATAATAAAACAGATGGATAGATCACCCGCTGCAGGACGAGGGCCATTGTCACAGATTTTAAAATAGCATAGCATCCTAACTAAAATTAAGGACAGTGGTTTTCCACCACAGCAGAAAACTGACAGAATTGACGGAATTGCCGAATTGATAAAGAAGTAATAAAAATAATCTCACATGAATTTAGTTGGAGTGTTATCTGAAATTAACTTATGTGAGATTCGAGGAAAACTTATGAATATTACAAATTTTTTAATTTAGTGAATATTTTTAACCTTAACATTTAGGATATACCTCTTATATAATTGAAACGGATCTGAATCCACAAATTTAGGAAATCCGGAAAACCACTATCCCTATCACAATAAAGATATCTGAATGAAGCTAAACGGAACGGATAATACAGCAGAAGAAAGAAACATAGGAATTTGCGCTATGACTAACGCGCCAATTACTTCGCGCATTATGAAATGGTAAACGCAAGAAATGCATCTGTACGATTTATGCAGTCTTTGCTAAATGCATATTATAAATATGCTGTCATATGCAAGACTTCTGCATTATAGAGTAATGCACATTATAGATATGCCTTAGTTATGCATTATAGAGTAATAATGCATCATTGCATCATTTTAACATGTAATTGCTACACGTTTAATAAATGAAATACCTAGGTATGGCAATATATAATATGTTGGCCTAATATAAAATATCTGAACTGACCTATGTAGAATTAATATACCTGGGCTATCCTATAAAATATCTGTGCTGACCTAATAAAACTACATATAATATATTTGAGCTACCCTATAAAATATCTGAGCTGACAAATGTAGAACTGGCATTAAATAGCTAACCTATACAGGATTTCACTATACATAAATGAGTTTGCATCATAACATATGATGCATATACTTATAAAAGCGTGTACATGGAGTTAATCCATATACACATAAACAGAGAGCATTATTATGACCACACGTCATGACGGAAATAAATACAGTTAACAATACAATGCGTATGATTAATGTGTAACAATTTACACATCATTTGACAACGCATATTTGTAATGTGTGATCAAGAAATGCGTAAATATAACCACGCATTACTACGCGCAATTATTCACGCGTCATTTGAAAAACGTGTAATTATAATAACGCGTTCTGTGAGTCATACAGCGATGGACCCCTGTTGGTTTTTGGTATCTCAAGGAGTATTATTGCTGGAAAAAGCCACTGTGCTTATGTGTCCAACTAATTTAGTTTCCCAAAAACTTACAAAGAATAGAACATCACGATTTTGCTGTTGCTGAAACTAAAGCTAAGATGGAAACGGAACATAAGCCAATGATTATAAATGTTTTCCGGACAAGTTGAATGTCTTCAGTGTCATGCAGAATGTTAAAATTTGAAGTCATAATTTCATATCATCTGGATTACAGTAATTCTTTTAATGTTGAATTACTGTTACCATTGTACATTATCACATTACTATTGTAGTACTGTACCACGACCGAAAAGCTAACTGCAGTCCGCAACAATACCATGACCAAATGAATCCGTAATAAGACGAAACCAGAGGAACGTTTATTCAGGTGGACAAGTAGGGTCCATGAAGACTTACATTGTCTAATTCACGAATGCTTAAAGATCATTCTAATACATTTCATAATCTAGGAACCTGTTAGGAAGACGGCACTGCCTTCCTGTTCGACTGAATGGTGTGAGTTTGGAGTTGGTCATCTCTAGGAGATGTGTGATGTATTTCCCTTCGGACCTGACACCTCATGCGCCTAGGGGAAAAAGTGTGATGCGGTTCCCCTCGGACCTGACACCTCATGTGCCTAGGGGAAGTGTTATGCGTTTCTCCTCAGACCTGACACCTCATGCGCCTAGGAGAGTGATGCTGTGTTTGTGGGACGGGTAAAACAGAGTCGATATCCAGGTCATCTGTCAAAACAGCATCTAGATCATTATGCAGAATTGATTAGGATGGATCAATACCATATGGAATGGTTTCATCCGAATCCTCTTCAAAAATGGAAGCACGGTTATCATCAGATAACCTACGGCCATTATCGGGGGATAATAAGTCATCATCATCGCCATGATCTTCAAAGCTTATAGCACGTCTCATTCGCAATATCCAGAGAGGTAAATCACGATCTCTGCACAGCTTTAATCTATCATGGTGAACAACTAGTTCCCGGCGTTGGTTTTTGATACCAAACAGTGCTTCTGACAACTTTTTATAAATAATAAATGGACCAGTCCAAGGAGGTTGTAGTTTACTGGACTGGCCTATTTTAGTTGCAGAATTAGCAAGATAAACTACATCACCAACATGATAGGCATGCTCATGCAAACGTAGATCATACTCTTTTTTCTGGCGCTTCTGAGCCATTTTAAGGTTATCCCGTGCTATCTCATGAGTTTCATGCAACGTTTGCTGTAACTGTTGGACGAAGTCACTGGCATCTGAAGGGCCATTCTCTGTAGTCACAGACACAGGGCATTTGCACATTATGTCTATAGGCTGTAGTACTTCTTGACCAAGCATCATCATGTTGGGAGTATACCCCGTCTGTCGGCTTACAGTAGATCGTATCGCTCCAGCGATGAAAGGAATACACTTGTCCCAATTTCTTCCCACCCGATAAGAACATATATATGCCCAAGATCTATTGTGCCAAGACAAAAAGAGCAGCCCTACCAATCCTAGTATACCGCACCATACTAGAACCTGGTCATCGGCAAAGGTTAATTCTATGATCATCACCATCCACCATCATCGACACCACCTCCACCATTTTTTAAATGAAGAGAGCGGAGTATTATCTTAAAATAAGGTCAAGAATAATAAGTAATATCACGGTGGTACATGTTCACAGTAGTTGTAATAAATATAATAAATAAATAGCCTTGACAATAATTCTTGAATGTTCAGCACATGAAATTGATGAAATTAGACAAGTGTAGATTCGCTCACTACATAGGGAACACTGAAAGCATTCAACTGACATCATGATCAAAAAAATTGCTGGATTTCTTGACTGATCGGAATTGTTACAGTAACAGTTACAGATTGCAATGGGGCTATATCCCTATTCTCACCCCTCATGAAGTGGTAACTCGCATTTATTTCTTTTATTTAATTATTAATATTACCACTTTCTTCGTATGGCGAAAAAAACCACCCCATTATAGCCTTACTTATTAAAATGTTGTAGACGTTGAAAACATAGATAATTTAAAATTGCAGTGTTTTAACCAGATTTTGTGGCAATCCGAAATCCCATAGTAAACCTATGGGAGGGGTTAGAATCAAGACATAGCCTCTAAGCCTGCAATGGTATATAAATATACCACGAACTACGAAGATTTCAAGATAGATATAAAACTTGTAGGACTGACGAGTGCCAAATAATTGGAAAATGTCAAAGCAAATACCACGAAAATAGATCAGAAATTAAAAATGAAGTTAAGATCAACTTAATTTGATTTAAAATGTTTAAAATATAGTCTTACCTACCAGGACATGATAAAAATGTGATCTAATTTTCGCAGTTCTGAAAAGTTCAAAATGGAGGACAAGTTGCGCCATTCGAGTAATACTCGAGTAGCCCACGTCCTTCTCGAGAATTAAGCAGCAAAATCGTGAATAGAATTTAGAAATAACTAATAACAATTTTTAATTTAGGGCCCAAAGTACTCCTGACACCATTTGTAGTAACTTAGCTACGTATAAAATGTTACTCACCCAACAGAGGTCTCGAATCGGCAGTGGAACCAGCGGCAGATGTGCACGGTTCAAGTTCCAAGGTACAACTGCCGGGCGTCCGTAGAAACGGCGGGAATCAGCTAGCCCGGCAGCCGCAAAACACGAACTGCAGAATTGCGGGATACCGCCAGCACCACAATACTATGGGTACCGAATTTCGTGAATCTAAGCAAACAATGCAATGGTGAAAGAAAACTAGTGAACAAATATGTGCAAAAATTTAATACAACATAAAATAATAATCGGAACAAAATTTTCAATTTTAAGCAAAAACCAAGCGTTTGAACTGACTCACCTTGTCAAGTTATGCGGGAAATAGCTGAACCGAATTTCGTGAATTGGTGAATACACATCTTCAGTAGGCGGTAGCCATCTGGTACATGCTTGTAATTCCATAAATATCACTGTTCTGGTTTGTTGAATGTCTGAACTGCTAATTTTGCCCGTCTTAATCCCTAAACTAGTTCTAAGTCTGAATGTAAACACTAAAAATGAAGCTGATACATTTTTGTGAAGTGAGGAAATAAAATAGATGCCGATTCTGTAATGTGTGGTGACATCATATTAATTTCATGAATATTGATGAGTTGAAGTAAGGCTCTACGAGGTTCTTTAAAACTTACATGTAGTAAGCATAAGGGACAAATAATGTTTTTCGAGACTTGGAAAAATAAACTTACAAACTGTTCCAAATTCAATTAACTATGTATGTACAAATTATAGGAATATCTTCGTTTTGTGACCACTCTCACTTTGGAGCAAAATCTTAGATGTGTCCAGTGGTTACAAACATCACATTGTGCCCATTTAACAATGATTAATCCAGAGATTTTTCGAAGTTGTGGTGGAGACTGTCTATGGCATACACAGCATTTGTCATCATCATTATCACTATCTTCATCTTCTTCTTCATCATGCTTTGGTATCTCTTTGCACTTTCTTCCAATGTCCTTATTGCAATGTCCTAATGGTTCAGCCTTGTCTTCAACATCTTCATTCTCTTTGTTTGTTTGTTTTGCTCCTCATTGTATTCCTTTATTTGATCTAGAACAATTTCTTCAGTAATGGCCTTTCCTCCAATAATCTTGCTCACGCTTCTTTCTTTCCTAATCGCAGCTCATTTGATTAACAATTTCCTCAGCTGGCTGGGATGAAGGTATAAGATATGCTGCAACAACATCTTCATTGAATGGATAAATTCCAGATTTTTTGAATGATGACTGTAGATTTGTTGGGCAGAGACTTTGTCCATACACATGGCAGGCAATTTTACATACATCGTAGCGAGTAATCTTACAACCTGCATGATTCCTCATAAATGAATGCACCTCTAAATTATATTTTTGCTGGAATGGCCCAAAACATGCAATATCCAGAGGTTGAATAAGATGCCTGCTGTGTGGTGGTAGGACAAAACAGAATGATGTTCTGTTGTCTTGCCCATTCAATGATTTCAACACTAACATGACTTGTGTGACCATCATAAACAATTAGAAGTGGATGCTCACTATTGCCTCTAGTGGCAAACTTTAGGAAGTACTCCTTGAGATAATTATCAAATATTTTGGCATTTGACCAGCCAGATTCGCTGACAAATCCTACTGCACCTGCTGTAGCACCATCCATTAAGTAAGGATTCATCCTTTTTCCAGGGAAAATGAAATACAGTGGGAAGTGATTCCCGAGGGCATTTCCACTCCCAATGATGGTTATGGTGTTGGACTTCCCACATGTGACTGCTTGTGACTTAAGATTCCGTTGACTAACAATATGGGGAGGTTTATGATCAATCGTAATGCCCTTTTCGTCAATATTATAGATGTTCTGTGGATGATCTAGTAGGTCATATTTTGTGAGGATTTCCTACAATGCTACAAAGTAGGCATTGATAACCTGTGGTGTTACGCTCTTAGCACGGTTGAATTCAAGAGCCTGCGCCCGTATCACCTTTAGTTCCGGCCATCTACTAATGAATTTGTAGAACCAATTCTGGTTTAAGTGAGATCCCACTTGTCACTTGTCGAGTTTAATTGCTAAATTTAAGACCTCTGGTATGCTATAACCATATCCAATTTTGGCGAGTAACTTAATATGTTTTACTAGCTGCTCCTCCTCATCTAAACTGAACAAGGAGGCTCTCCCAGCTTTTACTATGTCAATTGATATTTTCCCCATAACTCTATCTCTTAGTGTCTGATATGGAGCGCGAAAGAGATTAGCCGCTCTATTTACAGAAATATTATCCTCTGTCACTGCCTTATAGGCACTAGTCATCACTGAAGGTGAATAGTTGCACTTGTACTTTCGAGCTTGATCTCGATTTCTTGGATGTAACTGAAAAAAATTTAACCATATACTGTAATTCGTCAAATAATTATGATAATTTCAACTTAGGTTTATTTAGAGCAGCGGTAACTGAACATACAGTAAATAAGAGAAAATCAGTGTGAGGTGACACACCCACCCACATGAGTAAGCCTGCATCCTGAACATGAGCAGGGGCCGATCCACGAGGTCATTTGCCGGCGGGGGCACCCAAAATTTCAAGTGAGTTTTTTCAAAAAAAATTAACATCCCTGCCGAGGGGTTGGGGGCAGGTGTCATATCCCCCCCCCCCCAGTGATCCCCCTGGATCCGCCACTGATGAGCTATTTACCGATACCATTAGTACAGCAACAGTGAATGCAAATTAGTCCTGCGCGGCTGATGCAGAAGCTTTTAACAATAGGCATATTTTGGGTGGTGTACAATCATCCTGTCACGTTTCAAACAATTCTTTCAAACTTTAGGAGTTGCAGCAGCAAAATTCTCGGGATGAACGTGTGGATGGACGGAACAAAAAACAGAATACCCCTCTATAATATAATAAATAACATAGAAAACTTTACATGTGGTAAAATTGTAGTCAGACCCCTCTATAATATAATAAATAACATAGAAAACTTTACATGTGGTAAAATTGTAGTCAGATTCCAAACAATGGTCTACTACTACTACTACTACTACTACTACTACTACTACTACTACTACTACTACTACTACTACTACTACTACAACTACCAGCAGCTACAGAATCTAATAATAATAATAATAATAATAAATATTATTATTATTATTATTATAATATGACTATATCTCCAGATACAATAGAAAACATGCAAGTGGACGTTATATTAATTTTGACATTTCTGTAAATCATTGATAAGCAACCGCCTCCTCTTCTTGAGCGTCGCCAATAAAATTTAGAGGTGTCATGTCAATCAAATTGCTGTGAAGCAGCGATGGAATGTAAACAAAGCAGACGGTAACTTTAGATTGTGAAAATTTACCATTTAAGATGCTAAATAGGCGTAACTAAATAATCTAAGAAAGTGCATTAAGGAATCGGTAAATTTTTAGTACTAGTATTAGTAATTATATGAATACATACCTGTTTTGAATGCATTTTTTGCAAAAAAAATTGTGTCAAAGGGTTGAGAACTGTCAAACTAAACTTGACTATTGTGCAGATGCGATGCACGCGCCGTGACATCATAGAATGCGAGCAATAAAAACAAATTCACGAAGTTCGGTACACGAATTTAAGCACATCGACCATATACCTACTATATATAATATACACAAGGTGTGAAAGCAATGGTGACACCCGGGTTGGATAGGCGACGCATAAACCTCTGGGCCCTACCAAGAATTTACAAAAAAGTGTTATAAACCCTACAGCCAAAAGCTGGAAACTTGCTTAGAACCCTAGCCTATAAGCGGTAGTGGCGTGATAGCGGCGTAGTGCTACCATGCCAATTATATTAACTATTTTTGGCAAAGTAACAGCTCACTATATATAAAACTATATATCATTAGAAAGGGCAATAAAATTCCTTTAAGTACATATAAAATTTGTATGAATAAAATATATTTTAGTTGGTCAACGTGCCTCTCAAAATGGCCACACCTTGTAGGATAAATACATTGGTCTATTTTTGCAAAGTTTATCGGGTTTTTTTTTAATTTTACAAATGCCATTGATAAATTTAATCACAATGGTATTAAAACTAACAGATACCAAAGTTTCGTGAAGCTTTTCATCCGATAAGATGTGAAAATGGCAATTATATTATGTCGTGGTACCGTAAAATTTCGAGAAATATCGGTCATGATTTTGGGGGGGGCCCTCATTCAATGTTGAATAATTCCTTTATACATAACCGAACACATACCAGGGTTTCTCAGCGTTGACAACGAATAAATGGCAAATTTTATGCTATGTAGCATTGCTGGTTGCAATCAGCAATTTAAGAAGCAAACGCGAATGTTTTACACTAAGATTCTATAGCATCAGACATTTTTTCGTAGAAGCGTCTCCAATAGGAATCGTTTGTCGTGAAAGATCGTGAGAGAACGAGAGGAATTTGTAGAATCGTACCCGTATCTAATATACGTACCAAGCTCATTACCCGTTATTGGCATCACCGTATCACGCGCTGTAAGATTGACGCGTCTGATTGGTCAGGAATTCATGAATATTAATTTTTCTGCCAAGATGGCGACATGATCAGCTGTTTTGCAAAATAGTTGTGTGTTCAAATATGTCAATCTATGCATATTTCTTGTACGCCACAAACTAAAAAGTAGACAGATGACTAGATTAACCATATTGCCAATCGGGAAGTGGGATGCCGATATATTTGACGGTTTTCGCATCTCAACTCGGCCTAATTAATGCTAGTAATTTGAAGAGTAAGTTTTCTCGGAAATTGTAAACAAAGACACGCATCGATGATTGAGCCGATCAGATTGTTTATCTATAACCTTATTGTTATTTTGCGACCAGAGGTAAACGAATGGATTTATATATTATTGGTTCTGCTGCTTTCTTACCACAATCTATAACTTTCTCGGTTAAATTAGTCATTGAGTAACTGAAAACTTGGGAAGTAATACCACATTGACTAATAATCATTGATGATTGGAACTTACTAATTATTCCTTAGAAAACAAATATTTCACTATTGCCCTTGTTACAAACATTCTATCACCATTTACTGTGTGGCCAGTATCCTCTGATCAAAGATATAGAGAACCGGGGCCCAGAAACAAACTTGCACTATCATGGAAGTGTGCCCAAAATTAAAAACAATTACCAGATTTGAACCTGAAATTCCAGAATTTCATGTTTACGGTCATTATAAAGGTAAGACGTTGAATATTTTGAATCCAGTTTGAAGCTGGTGCTGCCTTAGCCAGCTTCCAATCAAATTAGTTTCAAAATATTCAACAGAATTTAGAAACATTTGTAACAAATTTTTATTCACTCTTGTCGATTGTCGAAAGGTTAATCCAGTATCTAGTAGTCATACTCCCTTTTTAGACTATATATGCCCACCATTTATTATATTATTCATTTCTGCGCTAAAATCTGAGGCCTGTGTATGACCATAACAGCCATTGTCGGGTCATACTACTTACCAGTATATCCCTATGACCCTGCGCCGTACATGTATATTGTTAACCATCTAATATTTGAGTCAAACCAGAACTGCTGCAGTTGTCTAGGAAAATGTAAATTTTCCGACCAAAGTGACATTATTTTTGAAAATGTATCACTGGAATGACTGGCTCTTGGTCTGCATATGGGCATTGTCTATGAGAAAATGGAAATTTTCATGAAAAAATTTGATTGTTAAAGTCTTAATATAACTCTTAGAACTATTTCTAACTTATTGTTCCTATTTTTTCAGGTGAGCAGGCAATGGCTTAAAAGCATCAGAGACTCTCTTCTGCTATGTGGGATGATGGATTTACTAACATGGATTTTATAAAGAGAAAAATTTGTTGATCTGTGTAAAATAAGACTGCTAAGACTGCTGGGCTATTGCAATTGCCTCCATTCATCTGTTTATCCATCCATCTCCAAAAGCTTTTCGTAGAATTCAATCAAAATTGTTAATGTAAATTACTGATATGATTATGAATTCGGAGACACCGTATACACTAGGCTCCATCGCAATGAATCAGCCAAGAACGACGCAAATATGATTCGATGGCAGTGAAATATACAACATAAATCTGCACTCGAGCAAGGTAAGATTAACCCTTTTTCCGATGAATTCCCCATACCTCATTTTAATGATACCATAACGGAAAACTGGTGAATATTTTTTAATTAGTTTGACAGCAAACTGCCTTAGGCAGCAATGGCTTTCAGTCAAATTAATTTCAAAATATTCAATAGAATAAATTTTATACAGTAAGCATCATACTTTTTCAGGGATTTGTCGGTGAAAATGAGAAAGGGTTAAATAATAGATGAATTCAATCTGTCACCCAAGTATATGGCATCATAATGAATTACACCACATGTAGGCTGACGTCACAATCAAAATATCTATTGGATGACGTAGCTAAGTCCATCATGCACTTTTGAAAGTCTGTCAGTTCTACGAATTGCATGCCATTTACTAAACATTCTGTTGAATAATTGAACAGACCCCAGTCAGATTAGTTTCAAAATATTGAACTGGTTAGCTGTATCTATAGTTATCATGGAATTGGGAATTTAGGATTCAAAGTGTATAAACTGAACCAACACACACAAATCATGGATGGAGCTTAACTAGAGATGGGGCTGAGCTAAAAGTGGATTCATCTATTAGAAAATCTAAATTTCTGCCATGTCCACTTGTCAATTCCAGTCTTTGCTATGTTTAACCCTTTCACCGACAAATCCTGGAAACAATGTGCCGTGGCCAATGATGGTGGTAGCCTAATTTCTCAATCCAAAAGAAATTTACATTTTTGTATAAAGATTTTGAATTAATTACCTACCTGTATCTTATCGCCTTGGGTCCTTTCATGATCCCCATGTTTTGAAAAAATGGAGATATTATGATCGCCTCCATCTACCCATCTGTCGGTTCATCATGCTATCCCCTCCCAAACAGGTGGGTGAAATTCAACCAAATTTGGTATGTGGGTTACCCATGATTGAGCTTTGTAAGACCATATTTAGATTTGGTTCCGCCCCCTGTAGGTCAGGGGATGGGGTCCAAAGGACAAATATCTGAAAAACTGTCCATCACGCTAACTCCTCTCAAACTGTTGTGTGGAATTCAAAGGAATTTGATATGGGTTACAATAAAATTGTATTGGGGGGGAAAGAGTGGGTGTTCAAAAGATCGCTCTCACACACCCTCTCCATGAATTTGAAATGAAGGCCAAATGAGCCACTACATGTCTCTAACAGGATTGCTAGATTCTACTTTAGCCCATGAAATTTTCATTGGTGACCAAGGGAAGACTATCTTTGAAATTTTAACACTGGAATGACTGGTTCAGTTATCGAGCCAGTCATTCTAGTGGTACATTTTTACAAATAGTCTTCTCTTGCTCTGAATATCTACATTTCTGAAGATCACAGCAATGACATTTTTTGGCCACCTTGACCATTGACATATCAAATTGTTACCATCAGGCTGGTCGGTTACAAATTGTACTAGTCATAGTCAATTTCTACTAGTCTCTGGCTCATGTTAATTGTTAACTCCTGCTTTCACAGATCATTTCCCCTTATGACATCCAGATTTTCCACAACAATCCACTCCAGTCTGTGTGTAATGCAACTCTTCCAAGATCAGTGGTTGGAATTCAAACAAATTTGGTAGGTGATTATGGAGTGCAAGGCAGCAAGAGGGCATTTACATTTGGCTCCACCCCCAGAGATTGGGGGGGGGGGGGGGTGGGTAACGAGGTCAAAGTGGTGAACATAGGTTCTGCTATAATGCATCATCGACCAAGCAATCTAGTTATCACTTGGATTCCATTGATGGGTAGATTCAATTTTTAAAGCACAACAGTGTTGTCGGGGACTTGATGCTTGATAGATAACATTATGAACAAGAGTAATCAGAGATTGTAAATGACTGCTGAGACTACCCTACCATTTTTCTCATAATGTACATAGCGGTTTTAAAATAAATTTTACACATCCAAATTTGTTAAATCATAGTGTATGGCCCTCTACTTTGTTAAAATTTGAGCAAAATCTAACCAGTGGTTTCCGAGATGTCCATAGATTAAAATGTGTACCCAATCTGGATCCTGGGTTTTTGTCCATGTCACAGACAAGTTCTGGAAATCCTTGTTTAGCTTATGTTGCTTTGTTGTGTTAAAATTTGAAACCAGTAGGATCAATATTTTAGAGGCAATACCGGACGCACACAAATGTAATAAATACCCCCTTCCCCTTGCAGGACAAGGGTAAAGATCCTGAAGTCTAAAAAAGTAATCTGTTGAGTATAGTTTGATAAATTTAATTGGAATCTATTGTTACACAGTGTACCTAAAGCAGCAGCAGCTTCCAATCAAATTGGACTCGATATGTTCAACAAATCTACTATACATAGTCCAGTCTGATTACCTAATATGAGATTCTCTCTCCCTCTCACTTCGAGAAAACTTAATTTGATATTTGCACTTGTAGTTTACACAATACAGTATTTAAATATTATTAACCCTATAACACACAAGCCAGCCAAAAATGGCTACAGCAGTGACCTTGCAAAATGGCCATTTGCAGATCATGAGAATATTTTTGAAAGAGTACGACCGGAATGTCTGGTGCAATAACCGAGTGGTGAATTTTCAAACAGATTCTCTTTGTCTGGAAATGGATATTTACTATGAGATGTAATTTTTTTAAAGCAAATTTAAGTGTTACAGGGTTTATAAAAATCATCAAGTTTAAATTTGCTTTCATTTTTCTTTCAAATGGTGTTTCAAGCTGAAAAATAAAAGGATAGATACATTAATAACATTGCAACATGAACAGCAGCAAACCCCAGTAAGATTGACAAAAATGGACAGGGCAATCAAGCGCAATAACTGGGGTGTCGGAATGTGTTTTGACCTGGGTGGGGTGGGTGTCTAAACTGTGGGAGAGGACAAAAGGGGGCGGGGGCATCTCCCAATTCCCCCCCCCCCCTTGTTCTGTCCCCATGTGAACCATATCGCCACAGTGGTCAATATCTTTAAAACAATTGTATTGTCTATGCTGATATGTCCTTCAAGGTTCCAGACCACAGGCCTTTGAATTTTTGTCCATGCATACCTTCCCACATATCCCCCTACTATAATATACACCTGTGCAAAAGTTAAGCACCAGCAAAAACAATAGAACGTAGAAACATGATGGTACAACTAGGCTGCCATACTTTTTGTCCCCGCGTTAGCTGACATAATTCCAAGTACGAAATGCACATGCATGCATGACTTCACGCCGCTTGATGTCCGTGCGTGGCGGGAAACAGCACACGTGTTCAGTTATTTAAAAGTCCAGTTTGAGGTGTAGAACATTACATACAGATTTAGGCGACAAGATTAGGAATTTTGTGTTCATGACCGTGGTTTATTTGTACAGAGAGAATTAGCTCTTGATTGTGAACCGCTATGGCAAGACGACGGTTAAGTGATCGTGTGAAATGGCAAATCATAGGCATGCATACCACTGGTATGTCATGCAGAGAGATTGGCAGACAGCTGAACATTAACCATACTGTAATCAGTCGTTTGATTGCAAAACATGGGCAAACTAACGAGGTGAAGGACAGGCCTAGATCTGGAAGACCGAAGAAGACTACTGCCCGTGATGATCGAGCCCTAGTACGCCTTGTTAGGAGATCTCCATTCACCAACAGCAGAGTGCTCAGCCAGCAATGGGAAACGCGCAATAGAGTGTCAATGTCTACCGTCAAAAGGAGACTGTATGCTGCTGACATGAAAGCTAGGAGACCTGTCAGACGTCCTCTCCTCACTGCACACCACAAAGAGGAGCGTCTGAGGTGG
Organism: Chaetoderma sp. LZ-2023a; assembly: GCA_034401795.1. Classification (NCBI taxonomy): domain Eukaryota; kingdom Metazoa; phylum Mollusca; class Caudofoveata; order Chaetodermatida; family Chaetodermatidae; genus Chaetoderma; species Chaetoderma sp. LZ-2023a. The sequence goes on from CM067359.1 coordinate 92,269,750, forward strand.
TGCAACGAAAGAAGACACTGGAACATGAGATCCTGGAGACGGGTACACTGGTCCGATGAAAGTCGGTTCCTGCTTCATGCCACAGATGGTCGAACTCGTGTATGGAGGTCCAGACGCACGGCGTACGACCAACGTAACATCATGGAAGAAGTTCCATTTGGTGGAGGTTCCGTTATGATATGGGGGTGCATCTCATTTGATTGTAAGCTGGATCTGTTGACTGTACCTGGAACACTAAATGGACAAAGATATCAAGATTGCATACTGGATAGAGTTGTGGTCCCTCATTTTGTAAATCATGCACCTGGAACCCACCCTATATTCATGGATGACAACGCCCGACCACATCGTGCTAGAGCTGTGCATGAATACCTCCGCCAGAATGCCATCGAAACCCTACCATGGCCAGCAAGGAGCCCTGACATGAACCCTATTGAGCATATCTGGGACATTCTGGGAAACATGGTGAGAAGGAGGGATCCTCCTGTACAGAACCTACAGGAATTAACAGACGCACTCCATCTTGAATGGCAAAGAATACCACAATGGCGTATCAGTCGGTTGGTGACCAGCATGAGACGTCGTGTCCAGGCCGTCATCCAGGCACAAGGTGGATATACCCGGTATTAATAATGACAGTCTCAAACTCGTGCACAGATGTTAAACTTCGTTTTCAGACACCATTAATGACAATCTAGCCACGTGTGTCAACTGTAGGGCAATAGTTGTCAGTTGTGTCAACGTAACCATATTCAGGCCTCGTTTTCAAGTTCAAACAAAAACATAGTGTTTCCCCACCATCATAATCAGCATTCCTCTAGTTGCATTATTACCTCTTGCACTAAGATAGATGGGTACATAAATGTTTATGCTATTGCTTTCTTCATAGCACATGAATATACCCTCGCATGTGCGTAAAAATAGGGTGGTGCTTAACTTTTGCACAGGTGTATATATATATTACAGTAGGGGGATATGTGATGTTTTTCAAATTATTGGCAAGTGTCTCTCAATGCCTAAACCCCACTCGACCATTGATTTTAAATAATTTCACCATGATGGATGTTCAGTAATTTTGAGAGGCTTTCAGTTATTCAGTAATGGCAAATTGTCATTATAAAATAATTTAAAAGCGTGGAAACTAAAGTTTCATTAAAATTAAACTAACTGTCATAATCTGTAACATCATATCACGTGACAAAGATAACAAACAAAATTTGCGATCTTCTTAACTACCGAGAGCGGGTTGCGTTTGCATTTCCGTATTATACATGACACTGCCAGTATAGGATGCCGTTTAGAAAGATTTTCCAGCTTTCCCAATCGTTGAGCAGCTCTATAATAATAATGATAATAATAATACCCGATTCCATCTATCCGGATAATCGGGTACTCGCTTAAATAAAGGAATTCCTTCGTCATCTTCGACATTTTTCTTGCAGACTATTTCATTCACAAAGATCTATTTATATTTTCCGGCATAAATTTATAAACAAACTGAATTGACCAATTGACAGTATTTTTTTTAAATTCGACCTGACCTAATGTAACGCTAAGTCTGATTGGATAAAACGCCTATGCTTGCGTATTTAGCGATCGAAAACTGGTGGTAGCTTGAGCCGATAATACGGCCCATCGCTCCCGGCGTCTAATTGTCTCTTGTCAATAATGCGTCCCGTCGGACTAGGAACCTAATTATTTCAAGCCGATAATACGGCCCGTCGCTGCCACAGGGTTAATTTTTATGCCCCGTCAAAATATTTGTCGGGGTATTATGTAATGGTGCCGTCCGTCCGGGCGTGCGTGCAGCAGAGTGATTTCCGGATGATAACTCTGTTACCGTTTGTCGGATCGCATTGAAACTCCATGGGGTGGTTGGACTATGTCTGTGGAAGAAACCTATCGAAATGGACGATGATCCGAAATCCAAGATGACCGCCAGCCACCGGCGGCCATCTTAAAAATTGGTTTCCGGATAATTCCGCTACCGTTTATCGGATTGCTTTGAAACTTCATAGAGTGGTTGGACTAGGTCTGGGGAAGAAACCTATCGAATTTGACGATAATGCAAAGTCCAAGATGGCCGGCAGCTACTGGCGGGCATCTTGAATATTAGTTTCTGGATGATAACTCCTTAACCGTTTGTCGGATCGCTTTGAAACTTCATAAGGTGGTTGGAGTAGGTCTGGGGAAGAAACCCATCAAATTTGACAATGATCTGAAATCCAAGATGGCCACCAGCCACCATCTTGAAAATTGGTTTCCGGATGATAACTCTGTTCTGTTTATCGGATCGCTTTAAACCTTCATAGGGTGGTTGGACTAGGTCGGGAGAAGAAACCTATCGAAATTTACAACAATCAGAACTCCAAGATGGACGCCAGCCATGGGCTGCCATCTTGAAAGTTGGTTTCTGGACAATATCTCCGTTATCATTTATCGGATCACTTAATAGGGTGGTTGGAATATGTCTGGGGAAGAAACTTATAGAAATTTACGATAATCCAAAATCCAATATGGCCGCCAGTCTGGCGATCATCTGGAAAATTGGTTTCCGGACGATATCTCCTTGATCGTTTAACGGATCGCTTTGACACTTCATAAAGATGACTTGTCTGGGTTTGCGGAAGAAATAAATATTTTCCTATAGCTCTCATTCATTGGTTTGTCATCAGGCGGGGTTTATGCGCCGTTTGTGGAGCTCTTGTTAAACATGATAGGATATGTCCCTTGGTTTACTGTTCAAACAAGATGGGTTATGTCCCTTGGTTTAATGTTGAAACCTAATGAGTCCGTTGGATTACTATTGAGACACTGTTCAAACAAGATGGGTTGTTATTACACCACAAAAACATCAATTACCGTTCAATCACTACTTGCTAAATCAATTATCTGCATTTTGCTATCAGAATAAGATTTTTATGCCTGCATACACACCTCCCCATGCCTAATCCTATTCCTATGGACCCTCAACCAGGCTACTGGTTGAGTCCCATCTCCAGCCTACCATCAGGTATAGACTGGCACCAGTCTATACTCACCTCATAGTGACGCTTGTTGCTAAGCGCGCGCGCATGCGCATTAGAGCCCGAATAGGAAACAGATTCACTTTTCAATTATTCTGCAGGCAGAATAGTTGTCTAAAAATATTTATATAAGTTTTTGTGTTTTGCGCTGTGTCAGTGATACCTTTTGACTTTATATCTCGGAAGAAATGCCCAATATGAAGTCAATCCTCCCTAAGTTACGTCTAGGAAGTATAATTGTGTTTATATGGTATCTTATAGACGAATTTTATATATTACCGGTTTTCGCGAAGATCGTTTTGCTTCGTGGTATCTTGATTATTATTCCTATCCTTACTTCATCATCATCATTAATAATGCCCAGTCCATTTCTAGAGCCTGTAACGAATTGTCAGATAAGGCAAAATGTTCATCGTCAAAATGTGATCGTCATCACTATATCGAGTTCGCCGGGCACATCTGTGCGAAGTGTACATCCTGTACACCCAATTCTATGTGTGGAATTTGTAAAGGGTGGCCGGTTTCGGTAGCGAAAGCATTTTTATTTTATTTTTAAAGATTTGTCTGTCACAATCGCTGCCATCTGGTCGTCCTTCCCCTTCCTCCGTTGCTAGCAAGGCAAAGGCTGTTTCCTTTGCTCAATCTTCTGTTACTTTATCGGTAGCAACGGAGGGGGGAAACTCGGGAAATTCTGACGCCGTGATGGCGCTTTTTGCGAGGTTCGAATCTTTTGCCTCGGTGCTGACTAAATCTCTCGATGAGAAATATCTTCTGCTATTAAGGAGGCCAAAAAAGCAAGAAAGTTCTTCAAGTTCGGAGGATAGCCCGAAAGCTAGCGGGCGTTCCGCAAATGGGGAAAGCCGGCCCCTCTAACCTCGATGCAGGTTAGTGTCACCAAAGCAGAAGTCAAGAGCATCCAAGCTCTTGAAGGTGTGCTCGAGCAGTGCACCAGATAAAATCCACAAGACTTGAGGGTGACGGGCATAACCCTCAAGCATTGGTGGCGTCGGCTGAAACCGGCGTCCATAAGGCCAGTCCTTATGCTAATGCCAGTTTTACGGTGCTTCCGGTCATTAAGGTTGTGTCTAGATCGCCCGTTTCTAAGAGATCGATCCCTAGTCTTGCTAGTTCCGGTTCCGTTGTGGTGGACTCGGGTTTACCTCCGTTTTCTGCATCTCAATCTTTTTCCGTCCGAACTTCCGGTCTAGCAAGACATAGCCCAGGATTTTTGGCATATGTAATCTATGTGTTTTCTATGAGCAGTGGGTCATTCCATCTCATATCACCCAAGGGCGGAAATGGCACCGACACCAATATTGACTAAATTTTGTCTATATATTATGTCTGTCACAAGAAACAAAAATATTAATTTTTATCGCGATCTGCCCAACCATTCAAGAGTTATGGCCCTTTAAAAGTTGTGAAAAATCACAAAAAATGTAAAAAATGTCCGAACAGCAAAACTTCAAACAACTATATCTTTTGAACTAGTGGACCGAATTGGTTGTAATTTGTGTCATTTGAAAGGGAATAACACAAGGATTCTAAATATGTGATCAGAATGAGAATAGGACTAGGTTTATATATGATGACCTTTTGACCTTTGATTTGACCTTGAATTTGACCTTGTGGGCAACCTGCGAATAAAAAATTTGATATGACAAATTACACCTATACATGTTTTCTACATTATGTTAAAATTTAACAGGTATAATGTTCCTAGTTTTTGCACATTTTATTTATGAAAATGGCATGCACCAGTAAAAGAACAAAAACACATTCATTTATATATATATAATTTTTATTCACAGGTTGCCCACAAGGTCAAATTCAAGGTCAAATCAAAGGTCAAACGGTCATCATATATAAACCTAGTCCTATTCTCATTCTGATCACATATTTAGAATCCTTGTGTTATTCCCTTTCAAATGACACAAATTACAACCAATTCGGTCCACTAGTTCAAAAGATATAGTTGTTTGAAGTTTTGCTGTTCGGACATTTTTACGTTTTTTGTGATTTTTCACAACTTTTAAAGGGCCATAACTCTTGAATGGTTGGGCAGATCGCGATAAAAATTAATATTTTTGTTTCTTGTGACAGACATAATATATAGACAAAATTTAGTCAATATTGGTGTCGGTGCCATTTCCGCCCTTGGGTGATATGAGATGGAATGACCCCAGTCCTCTTTAGCATATAGTAAGTTTTACACTTCTTTAAGGGTGGCCCTTATTAAAAGGGGCTAGATATTCTTGGATCTAGAATCCTTTTATGTAGTCTCTTCTTCCAAAATGGTCTTCTGCTCCTTATTATTAGAAGCTATTAGCTTTAGAGGGGTTGTTGTTTGTCTATGATTGTCAAGGAGTCTATAGAAGAGGATATTCATTGGAAAGTAGATCCAGGCTTCTGTGCATTGGTTGGATTGTCTGTTAGGCTTCTAAATCTCGATTCGTTCAGTCATTGCCATGGGGTTTTTCTTTCATTTTAGGAGGAATGAGGTTTAGTCTTATGGATTGTCCTCTAGTAGAGCTTTTCACGGCCTCTGAATGCTCAGATCTTCTCTTACATGTCTCCTTTTCCGGACAGTCAAGCCCTGGGGGTGGATGCTCTGTCTCAGTAGTGGACAGGAATGTTCGCCTATACCTTCTCTCGAACGATTTTGATTCAGTTAGTTTTGAAGAGGGTCAAGGATCAGGTTTGCGAAATTCTTCTGATAGCTCCCTTTTGGCCAAAGAGGATTTGGTTTTTAGACCTTCTAGATTTTCTGGTAGATTTCCCTCTTCTTCTTCCAGTATACCAGGATCTTCTATCTCAAGTAAGAGGTCTTTGTGTGCATCCAAATCCAATAAATTTTAGTCTGTGTGTCTGGAGAATCTCGAGTCTGAAGTCCTCGAGAATACGGTTTCTTCTGATCTCAGGAAATTATTGACTCTGCCAGAAGGGATTCGACCCGTTGAGTTTACAAGGGTCGACTTAAAAATTTAGATGAATGATGTTCAGACCAAGGTTTCGTGCCCGATTCTGTTTCTATACCCAAATTATTAGATTTTTTATCTTATCTGTTTGGTTATTTTCATTTGTCAGTTATTACGTTCAGGGAGTATAGATTTTCTCTGGTGTCATCCCTTCCTTGTCTTCTGTATGCCGATGTCAAGGATACTAAGACTTTTAATAGCTTTATTAGAGGTCTAAGTAATATTCGTCCTCCGATTGCTACGCCTTTACCTTCCTGGAGTTGGGCTTTGGTTCTTCAAGTTTTGGCAGGTCGCCATTTTGAACCTATTTCTTCTACCAGTGGTAAGCTTGGTTTTGTTTTAATTGTCAAAGCTGTTTTTTCTTGTTGCTACAGCCTCTGCTAGAAGGCGTTCAAGAGATTCATGCTCTTTCTGCTGAATAGGAGAGATTTATAGTTTCAGGAGACGGCTTGGTTTGATATCCCAGAAGGAATTTTTTATCTAAAACTCAAACTAACCGCTATCCTGCTAGTCCGATCATTTTAAAATCTTTTTCGTCTGTCGCCATCCGAAAAATTTTGGTGTCCTATTAGGGCATTAGGAACCTTCAATCAGCGATCAGATGTTATAAGAGTCGATCCATCTCATTTATGTTTTTCCTATGAGGAAGAGTTATCTAAGCCGGTCTCAAATTCTTCGATTGTCAGATGGATTTTTGAGAGAATAATTAAGCCTTGTTATGAGATAGCCTCACCGGATCAAATTAATCTCTCCCTTATTAAAGCCGATGACGTTAGAGGTATGGCTACTTCTTTCGCTCTTTTTGAGGGTTCGTCTTTAGATGAGATCATGCAGGTGGCAGGAGGGAAATGTGAATACACCTTTACATACTTTTATCTCAAAGACCAGAGTGCAGCAGCTTCCTTCTTTCGTAACATTTCCACTTTTAACTAAAAAAGCCGAAGACTATTTACCAAGCACTTCCCACCATTTTCGTTAGGACTCTGCGTCTGTGAGAAATGGTGAGAGTCTTCTGTTGGTTTTTATTTATTTCTTTAAGTTCAAGTTGTTCTTATTTGCTAATCATGGTGTGATTGAGCTAAATGCACTATTAGGTTATGTTATTAGCATTTGGATAAGATTGGTTTAATTTTATCCTTGTTTGTTAACTAAATAAGCCGAAGACTATTTACCAAGCACTTCCCACCATTTTCGTTAGGACTATGCATCTGTGAGAAATGGTGAGAGTCGTCTTTTGGTTTTTAGTTATTTCTTTAAGTTCAAGTTGTTCTTATTTGCTAATCACGATGTGATTGAGCTAAATGCTCTATTAGGTTATGTTGTTAACATTTGGATAAGATTGATTTAATTTTATCCTTGTTTGTTAACTAAAAAAGCCAAAGACTATTTACCAAGCACTTCCCACCATTTTCGTTAAGACTGCGTCGGTGAGAAATGGTGAGAGTCTTCTTTTGGTTTTTATTTATTTCTTTAAGTTCAAGTTGTTCTTATTTGCTAATCACAGTGTGATTGAGCTAAATGCACTATTATGTTATGTTATTAACATTGGGATAAGATTGGTTTGATTTTTATCCTGGTTTATTGATTCTCTAATCTCCTCCCGCCTTATGTGGACAGGGGGCACTGACCAAATCTATGGGTTTAGCAAGTAGTGATTGAACGGTAATGGAGGTTTTTGTGGTGTAATAACAACCCCCCACAGACCCCCCCCCCCCCCCCCTTGCGGGTTGGTCTGTTGTTTTATTAACCACTATAAAAACATACTTACCGTTCAATCACTACGACCCGGCCTCAACCACCCCGCGTGGTAAGATTTCAGAATCAGACTTTAAATATTTTGCACTTAAATTAGAAAAGTGAATCTGTTTCCTATTCGGGCTCTAATGCGCATGCGCGAGCGCGCTTAGCAACAAGCATCACTATGAGGTGAGTATAGACTGGTGCCAGTCTATACCTGATGGTAGGCTGGAGATGGGACTCAACCAGTAGCCTGGTTGAGGGTCCATAGGAATAGGATTAGGCATGGGGAGGTGTGTATGCAGGCATAAAAATCTTATTCTGATAGCAAAATGCAGATAATTGATTTAGCAAGTAGTGATTGAACGGTAAGTATGTTTTTATAGTGGTTAATAAAACAACAGACCAACCCGTAAGGGGGGTCTGTGGGGGGGGGGGTTATGTCCCTTGGTTTAATGTTGAAACCTAATGAGTCCATTGGATTACTGTTGAGACAAGATGCAGGGCTCGAAATAAACCAAGGCAATTGCCTTGGTTGCTCTTGCCTTGGTGCCCTTCCATTTTGCCATCGGTTTAAGGCAATAACTGCCTTAAGAGTCATCTAAATATAGATAGCAACACTGAACATACTCTGACTGTAATGCTTGTGCTATAGAAGGGTAATAAGGGGTTCTTGATCCTGATTGCATGAGAAAGTGCAAATGTTGCATTCATGCCCCTCCTCATGAGGCATAGTCTGCCTTGATGTCCTAACATATTGCCGTAGTCCCCCCTCCTCATGAGGCATAGTCTGCCTTGATGTTCTAACATATTGCCCTAGTCCCCCCCCCTCCTCATGAGGCATAGTCTGCCTTGATGTCCTAACATATTGCCTTAGTCCCCCTCCTCATGAGGCATAGTCTGCCTTTATGTCCTAATATATTGCCTTAGTCCCCCTCCTCATGAGGCATAGTCTGCCTTGATGTCCTAACATATTGCCTTAGTCCCCCACCTCATGAGGCATAGTCTGCCTTGATGTCCTAACATATTGCCTTCGTCCCCCCCTCCTCATGAGGCATAGTCGCCTTGATGTCCTAACATATTGCCTTAGTCCTCCCTCCTCATGAGGCATAGTCTGCCTTGATGTCCTAACATATTGCCTTAGTCCCCCTCCTCATGAGGCATAGTCTGCCTTGATGTCCTAAGATATTGCCTTAGTCCCCCTCCTCATGAGGCATAGTCTGCCTTGATGTCCTAAGATATTACCTTAGTCCCCCGCCTCATGAGGCATAGTCTGCCTTGATGTCCTAACATATTGCCTTAGTCCCCCTCCTCATGAGGCATAGTCTGCCTTGATGTACTAACATATTGCCGTAATCCCCCCTCATCATGAGGCATAGTCTGCCTTTATGTCCTAACATATTGCCTTAGTCCCCCTCCTCATGAGGCATAGTCTGCCTTGATGTCCTAACATATTGCCTTAGTCCCCCCCCCCTCCTCATGAGGCATAGTCGCCTTGATGTCCTAGCATATTGCCTTAGTCCCCCCTCCTCATGAGGCATAGTCTGCCTTGATGTCCTAACATATTGCCTTAGTCCCCCTCCTCATGAGGCATAGTCTGCCTTGATGTCCTAAGATATTGCCTTAGTCCCCCTCCTCATGAGGCATAGTCTGCCTTGATGTCCTAAGATATTACCTTAGTCCCCCTCCTCATGAGGCATAGTCTGCCTTGATGTCCTAACATATTGCCTTAGTCCCCCTCCTCATGAGGCATAGTCTGCCTTGATGTACTAACATATTGCCTTAATCCCCCCTCATCATGAGGCATAGTCTGCCTTTATGTCCTAACATATTGCCTTAGTCCCCCTCCTCATGAGGCATAGTCTGACTTGATGTCCTAACATATTGCCTTAGTCCCCCACCTTATGAGGCATAGTCTGCCTTGATGTCCTAACATATTGCCTTAGTCCCCCTTCCTCATGAGGCATAGTCTGCCTTGATGTCCTAACATATTGCCTTAGTCTCCCTTCCTCATGAGGCATAGTCTGCTTTGATGTCCTAACATATTGCCTTAGTCCCCCTTCCTCATGAGACATAGTCTGCTTTGATATCCTAACATATTGCCTTAGTCCCTAAAATTATGAAAGCCATTAAGGCAACATTGCCTTGCCCTTTTTACCGATATCTTCAAGCCCTGATGATGGATTATGTCCCTTTGTTTGAAACATTGTTTTAATTGTCTATTGTCTTTGTTCACAGATTGATTTGGACACGATTGATGTGAGCAATTTGAATCGACAGTTTCTGTTTAGGAAGCAGCATGTTGGCAAGTCAAAGTGTCAGGTGGGTAATTGACAGTTTCTGTTCAGGAGGTAGCATGTTAGCAAGTCAAAGGGCCAGGTGGGTAATTCAGGCTGGTCATTCCCATTTAGTCACAATTTCTTCAAACTTCAAGTTTATGGACCATGTTTTGTCATTTAGTCACCAGTTTTATTACACCACAAGTTTGAATTGATGTAGCCAATTGTAATTGGCTTTTGAATAATTATGCTCAGGCTTAGCTAGAAAAACTTGTAGCAGGTCTATTAATTAATTCAAGTTTTCTTTAATAGCAAATTATTAGCTCACCTGGGCTGAAAGGCCAAGTGAGCTTATAGCATGATGCCCATCCATCACCTGCCATCAATATTTTCTTTTATGGTACTTCTCTAGAACGACTAGGCTGATTTCAATGAAATTTGCAGGAAACATCTTATGGACCTAGAGATAAATGAAGCTGATTCGTTAATCTGGTCGGTGTCTATCTTGAAACATGCACTATTTTTGTCTTGCCTACGTATGGATTACTCATTCTGGTGCCGGCATCGTTACACTAGAAAACCATTTGGTTATGGTTTTCAAATCAACTTATTAACAATGAAGTATCCACGACTTGAAATAAGGGCCATAATTCCGGCTCCTTAAAGCATTTTAAGTATTGAACCCTATGGGAAAAAAAATCTGTGTCACGTTTTGTAAATTTGTAATCGACTAAAACAAGATTTGTTAGAAACGTTCCTTTAGTACAGTTCAATCAAATGGCAGTAGTGTTAGGGATGGCTGCCCCATTGATTAATGGTACTCTTCCTGTTGGTCAATCATGCTTGCATTTCCCCATCCAAATTTGTTACTGCCACCTCACCATTGCCCCTTTGGTAAATGTCAGTGTTGTGACAAGTGAACTATTAATCAATAATGTATGTGATGACTGCCCCATTGATCAATGGTACTTTTCCCGTCGGTAAATAATGTCAATGACACCAATATTCCTGCATTTCTTCATCCACATTTTTATTGGTCTATAACGTCAAACAGACACCAATATTCTTGCATTTCCTCATTCAGGTTGTTTACTGTGACCATTGTCCCGTTGATAAATGTCATCTGCCAGGTCAATAATGTCAGGGATGGCTGCCCCATTGATCAATGATACCTTTTCAATTTGTCAATAGTGTCAAGAACACCAATATTTTGGCGGGATATTATGTGATGGCGCCATCCAGACAGGCGGTAGAGTGGGTTCCGGATGATAATGCTATTACCATTTATCGGATCACTTTGAAACTTCATCGGGTGGTTGGACTAGGTCTGTAGAAGAAATCTTTCGAAATTGACAGTTATGCAAAATCCAAGATGGTCGCCTGCCACCGATATATGGTGGTTGGACAAGGTCTGGAGAAGAAACTCATCGAAATCGACAATAATCCAAAATCCATCTTGAAAATTGGTTTCTGAATTATAACTCCATTACCGTTTATCGTATTGCTTTGAAACTTAATAGGGTGGTTGGACTAGCTCTGGAGAAAGAAATTATTGAAGTCGATGACGATCCTAAATCCAAGATGGCCCCCCAGCCTCTGGTGGCCACCATGAAAATTGATTTCCAGAAGATAACTCCATGACTGTTTAGCGTATCACGTTGAAACTTCATAGGAGGACTGGTCTGTGGCCGATAGCTCTCATTCATTGATTTGTCATCATGTTGTGGTGTTATGCACAATTTGCGGAGCTCTTGTTGTATTAGTGGTAAGGATGATTGCCGCCTTGGTCAATAATGATAAGGACCATTGCCATCTATCTATGGCAACAGTTATGGTGGCCTGATCATGGACCAGTGATCTTGTTCAACATTAACATCTTACGTTTAGTGTAACTTAACAGTTTATATTTCATCTTTGGTTACCCATACTGGACCAAAACCAGAACACATGCTTATTTATAATATAGGTATATGTAAATGAGAGGGAACCACATAATGACCTTGGGTCAAAACGTCACGGTCAATGTGACATTAGTAAATGCTTTTTCAATATTAACATTTTGCATTTAGCTCAACTTATGTTATTAAGATATTGGTAAATGACTAGCTTTTTTCAGCATTAATATTTTGCATTAAGCTCATCTTAGTTGTTCATATTGCATATTTGGTTAATCATACGTAGCCCAAACTTAAACACATGCTTCTGTGTCAGTCATAGATCATTGTGGTCTTGGGGAAAAACTTTTTTTCAACGTTTTGTGTTTAGCTCAAATTCACTGTTTATATCTCATATTTGCTTGATCATACTAGAGCCAAAGTTGGACACATGCTTCTTTATCAGTGTGAATGAAACGTGACACCTTGGAGTCAAAATGTCAATGGTCAAGGTCACTCTGTCCTTGCTAAACCTAGTTATCCCCCCCCCCCCCGCTTTAGCGAAAAGCGGGGGGATTATGTTTTCGCTTCCGTCCGTCCGTGCGTCCGACACACACAGGTTTTCTTTCGATAGCATTACTTTTGCTTGGAATATTGTCACACATTTCATGGGAACATTATCTATGGTACTAGGGAAATGTACATTATTTTGTGGGTCAGTCTTGTCTCTGAATTTGTGTCCGTCCGTCCGTGCAAATTTTGGGCTTTCGTTCAATAACTTTATCTTTGCTTGGAGTATTGTGAGGAAACTTCATGGGAATGTTGGCTATGGTACTAGGGAAATGTACATTATTTTGTGAGTCAGTCAGCTCATCCCTCTATCCGTCCATCCCTTTGTCTCTGAATTTGTGTCTGTCCGTCCGTGCAAATTTTGGGTCTTCATTCAATAACTATCTTTGCTTGGCGTATTGTGACGAAACTTCATAAGAACATTGGCTATGGTATTAGGGAAATGTACATTATTTCGTGGGTCAGTCAGCCCATCCATACGTCCATCCATCCCTTTGTCTCTGAATTTGTGTCTGTCCATCCGTGCAAATTTTCGGTTTTCGTTCAATAGCTTTGTTTTTGCTTGGAGTATTGTGACGAAACTTCTTAGTTTATAATTATTAGCTCCCATTTGTCTGTGTATCTGTCCATATGTCTATCCAAATCAGTGGGATTATGTCATCCCATGAACATGGCTGCCTTTGCGGGGCGATTATTTGATTTATATCATCTAGTTATTAGCTCACCTGGCCAGAATGGCGTGGTGATCATCCATCCGCCTGTCTGTCTGTCGTCAACTTTTTCTTTAAACAAATTCTTCTGAAAAACCACTTGGTTCTTCTTCTTTTCGATCGCTGGTATCACACTTGGAGAGCCGTTCTCAAGATGAAATCTGTGGTTTTCTGCAGTTCTTCCACAGGCCCATACAGCTTTTCAAGAAAAGAGGTTGACAAAGGCCAGATCTCTTCTCTCAGCAGCTGATACGTACTGCAACATTGAAGTCTGTGGTTTGTTCTGCTTCTCCACAAGGACAAGCGGGCGATGTCGTAAGGTGGAACCGCCTGTACATGTGTTGGTTTAGTCTGTTATGTCCAATTCTGAGACGAAAAATGGTCACTTGCTCTGGCCTCGAGAGATGGTAGGCATCTTCTGATTGAGGTGTTCTATAGAGTGACTTGATGATAGTCTTCATCTCTGTATGCGTAACAATGTTTTCTGTCTGATTCTCTTCTGCACCCACCTTTGCCATCTTGTCTGCTTCCTCATTTCCTTGGACTCCACAGTGTGAGGGGATCCACTGCAATGCTATCCGAAAGCATTTGATGGTTTGTAGTGCTTCTTCAAGTTGTGGCAGCTTACCTTTGGTGATAGCCTCAAGGACGGAGCGGGCATCAGATAAAAAGACAATCTGTGCAATAGGGTCTGCTGCTCTGCTGATGGTATTAGCTGCATGGACCAGTGCTTCAACTTCAGCTCTGTAGTTTGTGCAGTGTTTGCCTGTCGGTATTGCAGCTGACTCATGTTGTCCGTTTGGATACTGTATGTGCAGTCCGGCACCTCCGCTCCTAATTGCATCTTTGGCTGATCCATCTGTGTAGATCCTTATCCATGTCTCCTGAGGGTACATTTCTTCCAGCATGGCTAGGGTCAGGGCCTTCTTGCTCACATCACTGTGTTCATCTTTGGTTGTGAGATGAGGTACTGTGGTGTGAATAGCTATGCTCTCTAGTTTGTTTTCCCAGGGTGGAGGATCAAGGGTGTGGTTTGGGTCTTCTATACACCTGTGCAAAAGTTAAGCACCAGCAAAAACAATAGAACGTAGAAACATGATGGTACAACTAGGCTGCCATACTTTTTGTCCCCGCGTTAGCTGACATAATTCCAAGTACGAAATGCACATGCATGCATGACTTCACGCCGCTTGATGTCCGTGCGTGGCGGGAAACAGCACACGTGTTCAGTTATGTGAAAGTCCAGTTTGAGGTGAAGAACATTACATACAGATTTAGGCGACAAGATTAGGAATTTTGTGTTCATGACCGTGGTTTATTTGTACAGAGAGAATTAGCTCTTGATTGTGAACCGCTATGGCAAGACGAAGGTTAAGTGATCGTGTGAAATGGCAAATCATAGGCATGCATACCACTGGTATGTCATTCAGAGAGATTGGCAGACAGCTGAACATTAACCATACTGTAATCAGTCGTTTGATTGCAAAACATGGGCAAACTAACGAGGTGAAGGACAGGCCTAGATCTGGAAGACCGAAGAAGACTACTGCCCGTGATGATCGAGCCCTAGTACGCCTTGTTAGGAGATCTCCATTCACCAACAGCAGAGTGCTCAGCCAGCAATGGGAAACGCGCAATAGAGTGTCAATGTCTACCATCAAAAGGAGACTGTATGCTGCTGGCATGAAAGCTAGGAGACCTGTCAGACGTCCTCTCCTCACTGCACACCACAAAGAGGAGCGTCTGAGGTGGTGCAACGAAAGAAGACACTGGAACATGAGATCCTGGAGACGGGTACACTGGTCCGATGAAAGTCGGTTCCTGCTTCATGCCACAGATGGTCGAACTCGTGTATGGAGGTCCAGACGCACGGCGTACGACCAACGTAACATCATGGAAGAAGTTCCATTTGGTGGAGGTTCCGTTATGATATGGGGGTGCATCTCATTTGATTGTAAGCTGGATCTGTTGACTGTACCTGGAACACTAAATGGACAAAGATATCAAGATTCCATACTGGATAGAGTTGTGGTCCCTCATTTTGTAAATCATGCACCTGGAACCCACCCTATATTCATGGATGACAACGCCCGACCACATCGTGCTAGAGCTGTGCATGAATACCTCCGCCAGAATGCCATCGAAACCCTACCATGGCCAGCAAGGAGCCCTGACATGAACCCTATTGAGCATATCTGGGACATTCTGGGAAACATGGTGAGAGGGAGGGATCTTTCTGTGCAGAACCTACATGAATTAACAGACGCACTCCATCTTGAATGGCAACGAATACCACAATGGCGTATCAGTCGGTTGGTGACCAGCATGAGACGTCGTGTCCAGGCCGTCATCCAGGCACAAGGTGGATATACCCGGTATTAATAATGACAGTCTCAAACTCGTGCACAGATGTTAAACTTCGTTTTCAGACACCATTAATGACAATCTAGCCACGTGTGTCACCTGTAGGGCAATAGTTGTCAGTTGTGTCAACGTAACCATATTCAGGCCTCGTTTTCAAGTTCAAACAAAAACATACAGTGTTTCCCCACCATCATAATCAGCATTCCTCTAGTTGCATTATTACCTCTTGCACTAAGATGGATGGGTACATAAATGTTTATGCTATTGCTTTCTTCATAGCACATGAATATACCCTCGCATGTGCGTAAAAATAGGGTGCTGCTTAACTTTTGCACAGGTGTATATTTGTGCTGGCAACATTTCTTGGTGTTTCCTTTGAAGTGCTTTTGTCTCTTTCACAAAACTTGATCTTTTAAGTCTTCCTGATGACAGCTGTGCTTGCCTGATCTTCATCGGGTGGTTGTTGAACGATTTGAACTTTGCAGCTTGGATCAGTGCTTTGCATTCCCTTCCTTTACTAAGTGGGGGGATGCCTGCTGTCTGCTCCATTTTTTCTATTGGTGTTGATCTCATTCCACCAGTGATGATGCGCAGTGCCTGGTTTTGTACTCTGTCGAGGTTCTGTTGATGAGATTTAGCTGCTGTCATCCATGAGCTGGATCCATACTCAAGGTGTGGTCGTACGGCACCTAGGTAGATGGTCTTGAGGATCCTTTCATTGGCACCCCACTTTGTTCCTGTCAGCTTCCTCATGATGTTTAGCTTTCTTCTGGCCTTTGCCTCTGCGTTCTGGATGTGCTCCTTCCATGTTAATCTTCTGTCATAGGTGACTCCCAGGTGTGTCTGCTGGTCCTCGTACTCGAGTGGAGTACTGCCCAGTGTCAGATTGCCAACCTTGGTTTTGGTGGACAGTGAGAATAGCATGGCTGATGATTTTTCTTTGTTGATGGTAATACACCAGCGATTGGCCCAAGCTGTAATTCTGTCCAAGGCGAGCTGCATTCTGTACGTGGCAGTCGTGTACTCCTCGGTGCACCAGAGTACTACGAGGTCATCTGCATAGAGGGCTGCTTGGATCCCATTGGGCAGCTCTGCTACAATATCATTAATGAAGAGTATGAACAGAGTTGGTGATAAAACTCCGCCTTGTGGTACCCCTTGTCTCAGCAATACATTCTGTCCAGATTGTCCATCCACCAGCACCCTAGCTCTGCGATTGTGTAGGTATGACTTGGTCCATCGGAACATGTTGCCACCGATGCCTGTGCGCCGGAGCTTCACGAGGAGGCCATCCTTCCACACCTTGTCAAATGCCTTCTGCAGATCAATAAAGGCAGCTAGCATCACCTTCTTGGCTTGAAAAGTGTCCTCTATGACCTGTGCAAGATGTGTTGTTTGATCTTCTGTGCTCCTGTATCTTCTGAAGCCAGCGTGCTCTGAAACTATAGTGTTCTCCGACTCCAGGTACCACTGCAACCGCTGGTTGATGATGCGCTCCATGGTCTTGCATATGCAGCTTGTAAGACTGATAGGACGGTAGCTCAGCACTTTCGTCTTGTTCTTCCCTTTTTTCAGAATAGGAGTCATTCTGGCTTCCTTCCAGCACTGAGGAACCTCTCCATTGGTCCAACAGATTAAAGATATCTAGCAACTTGCGGAGAGATGCATTACCAAGGTGTTGGATCATTTCATTCGTAATGCCATCTGACCCGGGAGATTTCTTCTTCTTCAATTGGCGGATAGACTTCTTCAGTTCTGCTAAACTAATGTCAACTTTCATTGCATCGTGAGTGTTGGTGTCTGTTCTTTCCTTTTGCTCTTTTCTAACCTCTTTTTGATGCATTCGTGGTATAGAAATGTTGCTTTCTTTTGCATATGCCTTCGCAAAGGCATCTGCAGCCATCTTTCCTGACAGTGTTTGTCCATCTTCTTCAAGAGTAATCTTTTCTCCCCCGACACCCTCATCATTCAGTGCTTTAGTCAGTCTCCATAGCTTTGTTGTGTCTCTCTCTAAATTAAACCATGCCGTCTTTTCCCTCCAGCTTCTTCTTTTGGTCTTTAGATACCTGGCTTTAGTTTGGTGTAGTGGGAAGTGGTTTTCATGACAGGGATTACCCTCTGCATCTTCTCTGGCCTTGTCTAGTTTATCATGTGCTGTTTGCAGTTCTGTTGTCCAGTAGGGGCGGTAGTTTTTCCTGAACCCTCGAGAAATCGCTTCGTTGGCAGCCTTGAGGATACTTGAATTAAATTCCTTGACCGCATTGTTGATGTTTCTCCCTTCTACTGCTATATTTTGGGTAAGCTCATTGGAACGAATGCCGAACAGACTCCAATTTGCCTTTTTGTAGTTCCACCTTGGATGTTGAGGTGAACTTGTTGAAATACTTCCAGAAAGAGAGAGGAGGACTGGGCGGTGGTCGCTTCCTCCTAACTGCGATCCGACCACTCTACTGAGGTTTCTGTGAATGTCTTCTGTACAAAATGCCAAGTCCGGCGTTGGTGTCGAGTGCCACCGGCGCGAGTAGAAGGTAGGCTGATCTGTGGGATCGTTGACAAGTAAAAGGTGCTTTTCATCTTGCCATGCTTCAATGTCTTCTCGTTTATCAAGTGTTCTGTATCCCCAGCTCTGAGACTGGCTATTAAAGTCTCCCGCAATGAGGAAGTGGCAGTCCGGGACCTGGATTGTGTCAAGTGAGAGATTCTTGTCATTAGGGCAGTAATAATTGACAATGTCAATCACAGAGTCGCTGGTTGTTACCTTGATCTTGATATATTCTGCCTCTTCCATAAAGGTTTTGATCTGGCTGGCGTTCACGCTGTTTCGGACCAAGGTGATCACCCCGCCTTTCTTTCTTCCTCTTCGATCACACCGGAAAATCTGGTAACCTCTGATCTTAAATGGTTTTCCTTCTTGCAGGTGTGTCTCTTGGATGCAGCAGATATCAGTGTTGTTTTCGTACAGGAACTGTTCGAGCTCTGATTTCTTGTTGGTAACCCCTTCTGCGTTCCAGTGCATGATGTTGATACTGGGGTTCTCTTGGGTTTGGTCTTCTCTTTCGGTTGGCCAGTAGCTCTCCATCCTCGTCTCCTGGCTCCACAAGACGAGTTGATGGGACCTCCAGTAGCTGAGGGTGGGCTCCTTCGAGGTGTGGAGCCCGGCACTGCACCTGCCTGGCGGATCCTCACAGGGCGAGCACCATTTCGTTTGATTCGATCTCCAAGTGTCATTCATTTGCGTTGTGCATAATGCTCTGGTTAGCCCCTCCAAATGTCTGGATTGACACCCAGTGGGTTACACCCCTGCGCCACGTTGAGGCCGAGCATATAGTCTTAAACAGAGGACCACTTGGTTGATTTTAATTATATTTTGCAGGAAGCATCCTTAGGGCATCGAGATTCAAGTTTGTTCAAACGGAGCCGATCGGCCAATTTGCCGGGGGCCATCTTGGATTTTGGCCGATCTTTAGAAATGTCTTTAAAAACCGTAAGAATCGATTCAATGCTCATGAAACATCATCTAGGGCAAGAGCTAAGCCAAGTTTGTTCAAGAAAACTTGATTGGCCAAATGGTTTGTTTGTCATCTTGGATGATCTAGTTTTCGCGAAAACGACTTCTCCAGAAGGGATCAGGTTGAAAGTTAGGGACTAAGGGCGATTATAGTTTGTTCAAGGGAAGTTGATCTGTCAAAAAACATGACCGTGGTGGGCCAATCAAAATGTAAAATGTTTGGTGGCCATATTGGATTTTGATATGATAGATTTTAAGGCTGGAATTGGTTCTATATATCTTTGTACGTATCCTGATTTAAAATTTGCCATTTTCGAAACTCAAACGGTTTGGCGGCCATCTTGATCATTTTCCCGCCAGAAACTCACATACGATGATACTACAGCAATGGGAAATTTTTAATGTCTTCTCAAGAACCACTGGGCCAATTTCAATTATATTTGGCAGCAACACTCCTTAGGGCATAGAGATACAAGTTTGTTCAAAGGATGGGGATCGGCCACTTTGGCCGGCGGTCATCTTGGATATTGACCGACTTTTAGAAACGTCATTAAAAACCTCCGAAACTGCTTGTGGGTTAAATGTAAACACAATTCGACACAATTTGATTTGCCAAATGGTTTGGCGGGCATCTAGGATGACATAGTTTTCACGCAAATGACTTCTCCAGAACTACCCTGTAGGTGGGGCTTAGAATACACCTTCCGTATCCTCTGCGTGTCGTAAGAGGCGACTAAAGGAGGTACGGGTGAGGTAACCCTGACAGAAACCTCGAGTGCTGAAGACGGAGGTTCCAGGCCGCATGGTGCACTCTAATAAACCATGGATCCACGCACTTAACGCATATGATCATGTCGATAGTCACTTGCAGGATTGGCGGTATGTATGATCAGCGAACGAAAAGAAGAAGAGCTTCGCCAGAACCACTGAATGAATCGGGCCGAAATTTGGCAGATATGAGTAGGGCCGAAAAACCATTAAAGTTGATATATAAAAAAAACATGTCCGGCATGAATCAATCAATTTTTCCACTTTTAGCGGACATCTTGTATTTTCTGCAAACTTCTGAGAAAATCATAAACTACTTTTAATCACTGGGATAATTTTAATAAAACTTGGCTAAACCTTCACAGAAATTGGATTGCTAAATTGTTCCGTCTTCATCTCGTTTTGTTCGGTTGTGCCAGTGGCCAATAATTCCAGGTGAGCGATACAGGCCCCTTTGGCCTCTTGTTTATGTTTGTCAGGCTTCATAGTTCATTGCAAAGTCGTAAAGGCGAGCTTCATGGTTGCATTGCAACCACATTTCTGGTTAAGTATTGAACGCTATGGGGAAAATACACATGCTTCATCAATTGTTGATGAATTAGAAACAAATTTAGCAGATATGTTCCTTCAGTCAAATATCTATTTGAATTATGAATATAAAGAATCTGCACCTTTAAACAAAGGACATAACTCTGGTTCATTAAGTCTTAAACTAACTTACTTTAACCCTATGGTTAAAATACATTTGTTTTGTCAATTGTTGATGGATTAATACCAAATTTAGGTATATGTTCCTTCAGGCAATACCTATTTGCCGTATGAATATGAAGTGGCAACGCTCATAAATAGCAGACTTATGGCCCATGTTATATTTTCAAAGTATTACGTCTAATGCGGGAAAATACGTTTGTAGCACGTTTTGTCATTTATCAATGGTTTAAAAGCAAATTTGGCAGATACGTTCCTTTCATGAATATCTCTGTGAGGCATGAAGAGGCCACTGCCACAAATAGCAGACTTATGGCCCTTGCTATAAGGATTGAAGCCGATTCATTTATCAATGGACTAAAACTTAATTTGGTAGATTGTGCAACACCTATTCGAGCTATGAATATGAATCGGTCACACACTTAAACAACAGTCATAACTCTGGTTCATTAACCCTATGGTTAAAATACATTTGTTGATGGATTGAAAATAAATTTAGTATATATATATATATATATATACTTGCCCTATGAATATGAAGAGGTCACGACTTGAAATAAGAAGTTATTTTTAAGTATTGAACACTATTGGGAAAATAATGTGTCATGTTTCATTAATTCTTAATGGATTAAAACAAAATGTGGTAGAAATATTCGTTTAATACACTTTAATCATTTGACAATTGGTGTCGGGAGTGCCATGGTACATGTACTTTTCTCATTGTTAGCTCACCTGGCCTGAAAGGCCAAGTGAGCTTATGTCGTGGCGACCGTCCATCCATCGTCCGTCAACTTTTCCTTTAAACGAGTTCTCAAGAACCGCTGGGCCGATTTCAATTATATTTGGCAGGAAACATCCTTAGGGAATAAGGATCAAAGTTTGTTCAAACGAAGCCGATCGGCCAATTTGGCCAGTGGCCATCTTGGATTTTGGCTGATTTTTAGAAACGTCTTTTTAAAAAAAACATGGCTGGAGTGGGCCAATCAAATATAACATGTTTGGCAGCCATCTGGTGAATAACAATTTGGCGGTCATCTTGGATCATGTTCCCACCGAAAGCTCCCATACTGAAGCAATGGGAAATGTTAAATATCTTCTCGAGAACTACTGGGCCGATTTCAATTATATTTGGCAGGAAGCATCCTTAGGGTGTTGAGATTCCAGTTTCCAGTTTATTCAAATGAAGCCAATCGGCCTAATTTGGCCGGTGGCCATCTTGGATTTTGGCCGATTTTTAGAAATGTCAAAATCTTTGCCAAAACTGAGCGATTGATTCAAAACTCATAAAATATCATTTAGGGCATGAGCTGAACCAAGTTTGTTCAAGGGAACTTAATTTGCCGAATAGTTGGGCCGCCATCTTAGATAGCCTGGTTTTCATGAAAGCAAATTCATCTCCAGGGCCACTGAACGGATTGGGCCGAAATTTTGGAGATATGATATTGATGACTAAGGGCCATTAAAGTTTTTTCAAGAGAAGTTGATACGTAAAGAAACATGGCCTCTGTTTTCTTGTTACATGTCTGCTCAACTCATTAGAGTTCCACTTATTGTTAATGACCATTCTAGTTGAGAGGCCTATGGTCCAGGTGAGTGATACAGGCCTCTTGGGCCTCTTGTTCAATCATACCAATATTCTTACATTTCCTCTTCCAAATTTTTTACTGTGGCCCCACCATCGCCTCTTTGGTAAAGGTCAGTGATGTGACACTTGAACCATTCGTCAATAGTTTCACTAATCGCTACCCCATTGATCAACCTTTCCCATTGGTCAATAATGTCAATGACACTATTAATCTTGCATTTCCTACAAACTTTTTACTGTAACCATTTGCTGGGTCAATAATGCCCAGGATGGCTGCCCCATTGGTCAATGGTACTTTTTCTATTGGGCAATAGTGTCAAGGAGATCGATATTTTTGTATTAGTGGTAAGGATGATTGCCTCGTTGGTCAATAATGATAAGGACCATTTGTCTATAGCAACAATTATGATTGACCAATGGTGCTTGTTGTGTAGTAATTAATGTTAAAATATTTGCAGTTCCTCACCAGCTGGGTGGCTACTATGGCCCTTGGGACATTTATCAGCTCACCTGGCCTGAAAGGCCACGTGAGCTTATGCCATGGCGACTGTCCGTCATTCGTCAACTTTTCCTTTAAACGACTTCTCAAGAACCACTGTGCTGATTTTAATTATATTTGGCAGGAAGCCTCCTTAGGGCATAGGGATCGAAGTTTGTTCAGACTAGGTCGATCAGCCATCTTGGATTTTGGCAAATTTTAGGAAATGTTTTTAAAAGTCTTCTCTGAAACAACTTGAGCAGTCGATTCAAAACTCATCAAATATCATCTAGGGTAAGAGCTGAACCAAGTTTGTTCAAGAGAACATGATTCGCCAAATAGTTCGGTGGCCATCTTGGATCGCTTAGTTTTCCCGAAAATTACTTCTCCAGAACTGCTGAAGGGGTCAGGCCAAAATTTGGGAGATATAATTATGGAGTAAGGGCCATTAAAGTTTGTTCAAGAGAAGTGGATATGTCAAAAAAACAAATCAAAATGTAGCCCATTTGGCAGCCAACTTGAATTTTTTTACTTGATGGATTCTGAAGCTGATTTCAAATTTGCGACTTTCGAAACTTGGATAAGCTGTTTGGCGACCATCTTGGATCATTTTCCCGCCAAATCCCCCATACTAAAGCAATAGGAAAATTAAAATGTCTTCTCGAGAACCACTGGGCCAATTTCAAGTATATCTTGGCAGGAATCATATATATATATAGGGCATAGGGATCCAAGTTTGTTCAAACAAAGCCGAACTTTGGCCTATTTTGAGAAATGGCTTTGAAAATCCTCTTCTCCGAAACTGCTTGGCGCATCGATTCAAAACTCATGAAATATGATCTTGGCGAATAACTGAACCAAGTTTGTTCAATGGAATTTTATTAGCTCAATAGCTTAGTGTCCATCTTGGATGACCTGGTTTTCGTGAAAATAACTTCTCCAGAACTGCTGAACGGATTGGGCATGCATGCCGCCATCGACCAATCAAAATGTAGTGTTTCAGGCGGCTATATTTGATATTTTTATTTGATGGCTTTTGAAACTGAAATTGGTTTTATATAGGTTTTTAGGTATTCTGATTTCAAATTTGCAATTTTCAAAACTCAGATAAGCGGCTTCTCAGCCATCTTGGATCTTTTTCCTATCAAAAACTCCCATACTAAAGCAATGGGAAATTTAAAATGTCTACTTGAGGGCCGATCTTGGATTTTGGCCTACTTTTAGAAACGTCTAAAAATCTCTGGAATTGCTTGGGGGATTGATGCAGACCTCCTGAAATATGATCTAGGGCAAGAGCTGAACAAAGTTTGTTCAAGGGAACTTAATTTGCCAAATGGTTTGGCGACCATCTTCGATGACCTGGTTTTCACGAAAACGACTTCTCCAGAACCACTGAACGGATCGGGCCGAAATTTGACTGATATGATTACGGCCGAAACACCATTAAAATTTGTCCATGGAAATTTGATGTGTCAAAGACCATGTCCGCCATGAATCAATCAAAATATAACGTTTTTGCTAGGCATCTTGCATTTTCTGCAAATTTCTGAGAAAAACCTAAAAAGACTTAATTATTAACCACTGGGCCAATTTTAATAAAACTTGGTTAAACTTTCTTCACAGAAATTTAATTGGTAAATTTTTGCAGTGCTCATCTCATTTTGTTCGATTGTGCCAGTCGCCAATAATTCCAGGTGAGCGACACAGGCCCTTGGGCCTCTTGTTTATTAAAATTTTAAATGACCTTATAATGATTGTATGAGATAATGATGAGGTAATAATGATTGTATGAGATAATGATGAGGTAATAATGATTGTATGAGGTAATAATGATTGTGTGAGATAATGATAAGGTAATAAGGATTGTATGAGATAATGATGAGGTAATAATGATAGTATGAGATAATGATGAGGTAATAATGATTGTGAGATAATGATGAGGTAATAATGATTGTGTGAGATAATGATGAGGTAATAATGATTGTGTGGGATAATGATAAGGTAATAATGATTGTATGGGATAATAATGATTGTATGAGATAATGATGAGTTAATAATGATTTTTGAGATATTGATAAGGTAATAATGATTGTATGAGATAATGATAAGGTAATAATGATTGTATGAGATCATGATGAGTTAATAATGATTGTATGAGCTCATGATGAGGTAATAATGATTGTGTGAAATAATGATGAGGTAATAATGATTGTGTGAGATAATGATGAGGTAATAATGATTGTGTGAGATAGCGATGAAGTAATAATGATTGTATGTGATAATGATGAGGTAATACTGATTGTGTGAGATAATGATGAGGTAATAATGATTGTGTGAGATAATAATGTGGTAATAATGATTGTGTGAGATAATGATGAGGTAATAATGATTGTGTGAGATAATGATGAGGTAATAATGATTGTATGAGATAATGATGATTGTGTGAGATAATAATGCGGTAATAATGATTGTGAGATAATGATGAGGTAATAATGATTGTGTGAGATAATGATGAGGTAATAATGATTGTATGAGATAAGGATGCGGTAATAATGATTTTGTGAGATATTGATAAGGTAATAATGATTGTGTGAGATAATGGTAAGGTAATAATGCTTGTATGAGAACATGATGAGGTAATAATGATTGTGTGAGATAATGGTAAGGTAATAATGCTTGTGTGAGATAATGATGAGGTAATAATGATTGTGTGAGATAATAATGCCATACTAATGATTGTGAGAGAATGATGAGGCAATAATGATTGTGTAAAAGAATGATGAGGTAATAATCATTGTGTGAGATAATGATGGGGTAATAATGATTGTATGAGATAATGATGAGGTTATAATGATTGTGAGATAATGATGAGGTAATAATGATTATGTGAGATAATGATGAGGTAATAATGATTGTGTGAGATAATGATGAGATAATAATGATGAGGTAATCATGATTGTAGGAGATAATGATGAGGTAATAATGATTGTATGAGAACATGATGAGGTAATAATGATTGTGTGAGATAATGATAAGGTAATAATGCTTGTGTGAGGTAATGATGAGGTAATAATGATTGTGTGAGATAATGATGAGGTAATAATGATTGTATGAGATAAAGATGAGGTAATAATGATTGTGTGAGATAATGATGAGGTAATAATGATTGTGTGAGATAATGATGAGGTAATAATGATTGTGTGAGATAATGATTGTGTGAGATAATGTTGTGGTAATAAGTATTGTGTGAGATTGTCATGAGGTAATAATGATTGTGTGAGATAATGATGAGGTAATAATGATTGTGTGAGATAGTGATGCCGTAATAATGATTATGTGAGAGACTGATGAGGCAATAATGATTGTGTGGGAGAATGATGAGGTAATAATGATTGTGTGAGATAATGATGGGGTAATAATGATTGTGTGAGATAATGATGAGGTAATAATGATTGTGTGAGATAATGATAAGGTAATAATGATTTTGTGAGATATTAATAAGGTAATAATGATTGTATAAGATAATGATACGGTAATAATGATTGTATGAGATCATGATGAGGTAATAATGATTGTGTGAGATAATGATGAGGTAATAATGATTGTGTGAGATAATGATGAGGTAATAATGATTGTGTGAGATAATGATTGTGTGAGATAATGTTGTGGTAATAATTATTGTGTGAGATTGTCATGAGGTAATAATGATTGTGTGAGATAATGATGAGGTAATAATGATTGTGTGAGATAGTGATGCCGTAATAATGATTATGTGAGATAATGATGGGGTAATAATGATTGTGTGAGATAATGATGAGGTAATAATGATTGTGTGAGATAATGATAAGGTAATAATGATTTTGTGAGATATTAATAAGGTAATAATGATTGTATAAGATAATGATACGGTAATAATGATTGTATGAGATCATGATGAGGTAATAATGATTGTGTGAAATAATGATTGTGAGATAATGATGAGGTAATAATGATTGTATGAGATAAGGATGCGGTAATAATGATTTTGTGAGATATTGATACGGTAATAATGATTGTATGAGATAATGATAAGGTAATAATGATTGTATGAGATCATGATGAGGTAATAATGATTGTGTGAGATAATGATGAGGCATTAATGATTGTATGAGATAATGATGCGGTAATAATGATTGTGTGAGATAATGATGAGGTAATAATGATTGTGTGAGATAATGATGAGGTAATAATGATTGTGTGAGATAATGATGAGGTAAAAATGATTGTGTGAGATAATAATGTGGTAATAATGATTGTGCGAGAGAATGATGAGGTAATAATGATTGTGTGAGAGACTGATGAGGTAATAATGATTGTGTGGGATGATGATGAGGTTATAATGATTGTGTGAGAGAATGATGAGGTAATAATGATTGTATGAGATAGTGATGCGGTAATAATGATTGTGTGAGATAACAATGAGGTAATAATGATTGTGTGAGATAATGATGTGGTAATAATGATTGTGTGAGATAATGATGAGGTAATAATGATTGTGTGAGATAATGATGAGGTAAAAATGATTGTGTGAGATAATGATGTGGTAATAATGATTGTGCGAGAGAATGATACGGTAATAATGATTGTATGAGATCATGATGAGGTAATAATGATTGTGTGAAATAATGATTGTGAGATAATGATGAGGTAATAATGATTGTATGAGATAAGGATGCGGTAATAATGATTGTGTGAGATAATGATGAGGTAATAATGATTGTGTGAGATAATGATGAGGTAATAATGATTGTGTGAGATAATGATGAGGTAATAATGATTGTATGAGATAAAGATGAGGTAATAATGATTGTGTGAGATAATGATGAGGTAATAATGATTGTGTGAGATAATGATGAGGTAATAATGATTGTGTGAGATAATGATTGTGTGAGATAATGTTGTGGTAATAATTATTGTGTGAGATTGTCATGAGGTAATAATGATTGTGTGAGATAATGATGAGGTAATAATGATTGTGTGAGATAGTGATGCCGTAATAATGATTATGTGAGAGACTGATGAGGCAATAATGATTGTGTCGGAGAATGATGAGGTAATAATGATTGTGTGAGATAATGATGGGGTAATAATGATTGTGTGAGATAATGATGAGGTAATAATGATTGTGTGAGATAATGATAAGGTAATAATGATTTTGTGAGATATTAATAAGGTAATAATGATTGTATAAGATAATGATACGGTAATAATGATTGTATGAGATCATGATGAGGTAATAATGATTGTGTGAAATAATGATTGTGTGAGATAATGATGAGGTAATAATGATTGTATGAGATAATGATACGGTAATAATGATTGTGTGAGATAATCATGAGGTAATAATGATTGTGTGAGAGAATGATGAGGTAATAATGATTTTGTGAGATATTGATAAGGTAATAATGATTGTATGAGATAATGATGCGGTAATAATGATTGTATGAGAACATGATGAGGTAATAATGATTGTGTGAGATAATGGTAAGGTAATAATGCTTGTGTGAGATAATGATGAGGTAATAATGATTGTGTGAGATAATAATGCCGTAATAATGATTGTGTGAGAGAATGATGAGGCAATAATGATTGTGTAAGAGAATGATGAGGTAATAATGATTGTGTGAGATAATGATGGGGTAATAATGATTGTATGAGATAATGATGAGGTTATAATGATTGTGTGAGATGATGATAAGGTAATAATGATGAGGTAATCATGATTGTAGGAGATAATGATGCAGTAATAATGATTGTATGAGAACATGATGAGGTAATAATTGTTGTGTGAGATAATGATAAAGTAATAATGCTTGTGTGAGATAATGATGAGGTAATAATGATTGTGTGAGGTAATGATGAGGTAATAATGATTGTGTGAGATAGTGATGCCATAATAATGATTGTGTGAGATAATGTTGTGGTAATAATTATTGTGTGAGATTGTCATGAGGTAATAATGATTGTGTGAGATAATGATGAGGTAATAATGATTGTGTGAGATAGTGATGCCATAATAATGATTATGTGAGATAATGATGGGGTAATAATGATTGTGTGAGATAATGATGAGGTAATAATGATTGTGTGAGATAATGATAAGGTAATAATGATTTTGTGAGATATTAATAAGGTAATAATGATTGTATAAGATAATGATACGGTAATAATGATTGTATGAGATCATGATGAGGTAATAATGATTGTGTGAAATAATGATTGTGAGATAATGATGAGGTAATAATGATTGTATGAGATAAGGATGCGGTAATAATGATTTTGTGAGATATTGATACGGTAATAATGATTGTATGAGATAATGATAAGGTAATAATGATTGTATGAGATCATGATGAGGTAATAATGATTGTGTGAGATAATGATGAGGCATTAATGATTGTATGAGATAATGATGCGGTAATAATGATTGTGTGAGATAATGATGAGGTAATAATGATTGTGTGAGATAATGATGAGGTAATAATGATTGTGTGAGATAATGATGAGGTAAAAATGATTGTGTGAGATAATAATGTGGTAATAATGATTGTGCGAGAGAATGATGAGGTAATAATGATTGTGTGAGAGACTGATGAGGTAATAATGATTGTGTGGGATGATGATGAGGTAATAATGATTGTGTGGGATGATGATGAGGTTATAATGATTGTGTGAGAGAATGATGAGGTAATAATGATTTTGTGAGATATTGATACGGTAATAATGATTGTATGAGATAATGATAAGGTAATAATGATTGTATGAGATCATGATGAGGTAATAATGATTGTGTGAGATAATGATGAGGCATTAATGATTGTATGAGATAATGATGCGGTAATAATGATTGTGTGAGATAATGATGAGGTAATAATGATTGTGTGAGATAATGATGAGGTAATAATGATTGTGTGAGATAATGATGAGGTAAAAATGATTGTGTGAGATAATAATGTGGTAATAATGATTGTGCGAGAGAATGATGAGGTAATAATGATTGTGCGAGAGACTGATGAGGTAATAATGATTGTGTGGGATGATGATGAGGTTATAATGATTGTGTGAGAGAATGATGAGGTAATAATGATTGTATGAGATAGTGATGCGGTAATAATGATTGTGTGAGATAACAATGAGGTAATAATGATTGTGTGAGATAATGATGTGGTAATAATGATTGTGTGAGATAATGATGAGGTAATAATGATTGTGTGAGATAATGATGAGGTAAAAATGATTGTGTGAGATAATGATGTGGTAATAATGATTGTGCGAGAGAATGATGAGGTAATAATGATTGTGTGAGAGACTGATGAGGTAATAATGATTGTGTGGGATGATGATGAGGTTATAATGATTGTGTGAGAGAATGATGAGGTAATAATGATTGTATGAGATAGTGATGCGGTAATAATGATTGTGTGAGATAATCATGAGGTAATAATGATTGTGTGAGATAATGATGAGGTAATAATGATTGTGTGAGATAATGATGAGGTAATAATGATTGTGTGAGATAATGATGTGGTAATAAAGATTGTGTGAAAGAGTGATGAGGTAATAATGATTGTGTGAGAGAATGATGAGATAATAATGATTGTGTGAGATGATGATTGTGTGAGATAATGATGGGGTAATAATGATTGTATGAGATAATGATGAGGTAATAATGATTGTGTGAGATAATGATTCTGTGATAATGACTGTATGAGATAATGATGAGGTAATAATGATTGTGTGAGATAACGATGAAGTAATAATGATTGTATGTGATAATGATGAGGTAATAATGATTGTGTGAGATAATGATGAGGTAATAATGATTGTGAGATAATAATGCAGTAATAATGATTGTGTGAGATAATGATGAGGTAATAATGATTGTGTGAGATAATGATGGGGTAATAATGATTGTGTGAGATAACGATGAAGTAATACTGATTGTATGAGATAATGATGAGGTAATACTGATTGTGTGAGATAATGATGAGGTAATAATGATTGTGAGATGACGATGAGGTAATAATGATTGTATGAGATGATGAGGTAATAATGATTGTATGAGATAGTGATGCGGTAATAATGATTGTGTGAGATAACAATGAGGTAATAATGATTGTGTGAGATAATGATGTGGTAATAATGATTGTGTGAGATACTGATGAGGTAATAATGATTGTGTGAGATAATGATGAGGTAAAAATGATTGTGTGAGATAATGATGTGGTAATAATGATTGTGCGAGAGAATGATGAGGTAATAATGATTGTGTGAGAGACTGATGAGGTAATAATGATTGTGTGGGATGATGATGAGGTTATAATGATTGTGTGAGAGAATGATGAGGTAATAATGATTGTATGAGATAGTGATGCGGTAATAATGATTGTGTGAGATAATCATGAGGTAATAATGATTGTGTGAGATAATGATGAGGTAATAATGATTGTGTGAGATAATGATGAGGTAATAATGATTGTGTGAGATAATGATGTGGTAATAAAGATTGTGTGAAAGAGTGATGAGGTAATAATGATTGTGTGAGAGAATGATGAGATAATAATGATTGTGTGAGATGATGATTGTGTGAGATAATGATGGGGTAATAATGATTGTATGAGATAATGATGAGGTAATAATGATTGTGTGAGATAATGATTCTGTGATAATGACTGTATGAGATAATGATGAGGTAATAATGATTGTGTGAGATAACGATGAAGTAATAATGATTGTATGTGATAATGATGAGGTAATACTGATTGTGTGAGATAATGATGAGGTAATAATGATTGTGAGATAATAATGCAGTAATAATGATTGTGTGAGATAATGATGAGGTAATAATGATTGTGTGAGATAATGATGGGGTAATAATGATTGTGTGAGATAACGATGAAGTAATACTGATTGTATGAGATAATGATGAGGTAATACTGATTGTGTGAGATAATGATGAGGTAATAATGATTGTGAGATGACGATGAGGTAATAATGATTGTATGAGATGATGAGGTAATAATGATTGTATGAGATAATGATGTGGTAATAATGATTGTGTAAGATAGTCATGAGGTAATGATTGTGTGAGATAATGATGGGGTAATAATGATTGTATGAGATAATGATGAGGTTATAATGATTGTGAGATAATGATGAGGTAATAATGATTATGTGAGATAATGATGAGGTAATAATGATTGTGTGAGATAATGATAAGATAATAATGATGAGGTAATCATGATTGTAGGAGATAATGATGAGGTAATAATGATTGTATGAGAACATGATGAGGTAATAATGATTGTGTGAGATAATGATACGGTAATAATGCTTGTGTGAGGTAATGATGAGGTAATAATGATTGTGTGAGATAATGATGAGGTAATAATGATTGTATGAGATAAAGATGAGGTAATAATGATTGTGTGAGATAATGATGAGGTAATAATGATTGTGTGAGATAATGATGAGGTAATAATGATTGTGTGAGATAATGTTGTGGTAATAATTATTGTGTGAGATTGTCATGAGGTAATAATGATTGTGTGAGATTGTCATGAGGTAATAATGATTGTGTGAGATGATGATGAGGTAATAATGATTGTGTGAGATAGTGATGCCGTAATAATGATTATGTGAGAGACTGATGAGGCAATAATGATTGTGTGAGATAATGATGGGGTAATAATGATTGTGTGAGATAATGATGAGGTAATAATGATTGTGTGAGATAATGATAAGGTAATAATGATTTTGTGAGATATTAATAAGGTAATAATGATTGTATAAGATAATGATACGGTAATAATGATTGTATGAGATCATGATGAGGTAATAATGATTGTGTGAAATAATGATTGTGTGAGATAATGATGAGGTAATAATGATTGTATGAGATAATGATACGGTAATAATGATTGTGTGAGATAATCATGAGGTAATAATGATTGTGTGAGAGAATGATGAGGTAATAATGATTTTGTGAGATTTTGATAAGGTAATAATGATTGTATGAGATAATGATGCGGTAATAATGATTGTATGAGAACATGATGAGGTAATAATGATTGTGTGAGATAATGGTAAGGTAATAATGCTTGTGTGAGATAATGATGAGGTAATAATGATTGTGTGAGATAATAATGCCGTAATAATGATTGTGTGAGAGAATGATGAGGCAATAATGATTGTGTAAGAGAATGATGAGGTAATAATGATTGTGTGAGATAATGATGGGGTAATAATGATTGTATGAGATAATGATGAGGTTATAATGATTGTGAGATAGTGATGAGGTAATAATGATTGTGTGAGATAATGATAAGGTAATAATGATGAGGTAATCATGATTGTAGGAGATAATGATGCAGTAATAATGATTGTATGAGAACATGATGAGGTAATAATTATTGTGTGAGATAATGATAAAGTAATAATGCTTGTGTGAGATAATGATGAGGTAATAATGATTGTGTGAGGTAATGATGAGGTAATAATGATTGTATGAGATAAAGATGAGGTAATAATGATTGTGTGAGATAATGATGAGGTAATAATGATTGTGTGAGATAATGATGAGGTAATAATGATTGTATGAGATAAGGATGCGGTAATAATGATTTTGTGAGATATTGATACGGTAATAATGATTGTATGAGAT
This sequence comes from Chaetoderma sp. LZ-2023a, assembly GCA_034401795.1. NCBI lineage: Eukaryota > Metazoa > Mollusca > Caudofoveata > Chaetodermatida > Chaetodermatidae > Chaetoderma > Chaetoderma sp. LZ-2023a. The sequence continues at coordinate 92,303,037 of CM067359.1, forward strand.
AATGATAAGGTAATAATGATTGTATGAGATCATGATGAGGTAATAATGATTGTGTGAGATAATGATGAGGCATTAATGATTGTATGAGATAATGATGCGGTAATAATGATTGTGTGAGATAATGATGAGGTAATAATGATTGTGTGAGATAATGATGAGGTAATAATGATTGTGTGAGATAATGATGAGGTAAAAATGATTGTGTGAGATAATGATGTGGTAATAATGATTGTGCGAGAGAATGATGAGGTAATAATGATTGTGTGAGAGACTGATGAGGTAATAATGATTGTGTGGGATGATGATGAGGTTATAATGATTGTGAGAGAATGATGAGGTAATAATGATTGTATGAGATAGTGATGCGGTAATAATGATTGTGTGAGATAATCATGAGGTAATAATGATTGTGTGAGACAATGATGTGGTAATAATGATTGTGTGAGATAATGATGAGGTAATAATGATTGTGTGAGATAATGATGAGGTAAAAATGATTGTGTGAGATAATGATGTGGTAATAATGATTGTGCGAGAGAATGATGAGGTAATAATGATTGTGTGAGAGACTGATGAGGTAATAATGATTGTGTGGGATGATGATGAGGTTATAATGATTGTGTGAGAGAATGATGAGGTAATAATGATTGTATGAGATAGTGATGCGGTAATAATGATTGTGTGAGATAATCATGAGGTAATAATGATTGTGTGAGATAATGATGAGGTAATAATGATTGTGTGAGATAATGATGAGGTAATAATGATTGTGTGAGATAATGATGTGGTAATAAAGATTGTGTGAAAGAATGGTGAGGTAATAATGATTGTGTGAGAGAATGATGAGATAATAATGATTGTGTGAGATGATGATTGTGTGAGATAATGATGGGGTAATAATGATTGTATGAGATAATGATGAGGTAATAATGATTGTGTGAGATAATGATTCTGTGATAATGACTGTATGAGATAATGATGAGGTAATAATGATTGTGTGAGATAACGATGAAGTAATAATGATTGTATGTGATAATGATGAGGTAATACTGATTGTGTGAGATAATGATGAGGTAATAATGATTGTGAGATAATAATGCAGTAATAATGATTGTGTGAGATAATGATGAGGTAATAATGATTGTGTGAGATAATGATGGGGTAATAATGATTGTGTGAGATAACGATGAAGTAATACTGATTGTATGAGATAATGATGAGGTAATACTGATTGTGTGAGATAATGATGAGGTAATAATGATTGTGAGATGATGATGAGGTAATAATGATTGTATGAGATGATGAGGTAATAATGATTGTATGAGATAATGATGTGGTAATAATGATTGTGTAAGATAGTCATGAGGTAATGATTGTGAGATAATGATGAGGTAATAATGATTATGTGAGATAATGATGAGGTAATAATGATTGTGTGAGATAATGATAAGATAATAATGATGAGGTAATCATGATTGTAGGAGATAATGATGAGGTAATAATGATTGTATGAGAACATGATGAGGTAATAATGATTGTGTGAGATAATGATACAGTAATAATGCTTGTGTGAGGTAATGATGAGGTAATAATGATTGTGTGAGATAATGATGAGGTAATAATGATTGTATGAGATAAAGATGAGGTAATAATGATTGTGTGAGATAATGATGAGGTAATAATGATTGTGTGAGATAATGATGAGGTAATAATGATTGTGTGAGATAATGATTGTGTGAGATAATGTTGTGGTAATAATTATTGTGTGAGATTGTCATGAGGTAATAATGATTGTGTGAGATTGTCATGAGGTAATAATGATTGTGTGAGATAATGATGAGGTAATAATGATTGTGTGAGATAGTGATGCCGTAATAATGATTATGTGAGAGACTGATGAGGCAATAATGATTGTGTGAGATAATGATGGGGTAATAATGATTGTGTGAGATAATGATGAGGTAATAATGATTGTGTGAGATAATGATAAGGTAATAATGATTTTGTGAGATATTAATAAGGTAATAATGATTGTATAAGATAATGATACGGTAATAATGATTGTATGAGATCATGATGAGGTAATAATGATTGTGTGAAATAATGATTGTGTGAGATAATGATGAGGTAATAATGATTGTATGAGATAATGATACGGTAATAATGATTGTGTGAGATAATCATGAGGTAATAATGATTGTGTGAGAGAATGATGAGGTAATAATGATTTTGTGAGATATTGATAAGGTAATAATGATTGTATGAGATAATGATGCGGTAATAATGATTGTATGAGAACATGATGAGGTAATAATGATTGTGTGAGATAATGGTAAGGTAATAATGCTTGTGTGAGATAATGATGAGGTAATAATGATTGTGTGAGATAATAATGCCGTAATAATGATTGTGTGAGAGAATGATGAGGCAATAATGATTGTGTAAGAGAATGATGAGGTAATAATGATTGTGTGAGATAATGATGGGGTAATAATGATTGTATGAGATAATGATGAGGTTATAATGATTGTGAGATAATGATGAGGTAATAATGATTGTGTGAGATAATGATAAGGTAATAATGATGAGGTAATCATGATTGTAGGAGATAATGATGCAGTAATAATGATTGTATGAGAACATGATGAGGTAATAATTATTGTGTGAGATAATGATAAAGTAATAATGCTTGTGTGAGATAATGATGAGGTAATAATGATTGTGTGAGGTAATGATGAGGTAATAATGATTGTATGAGATAAAGATGAGGTAATAATGATTGTGTGAGATAATGATGAGGTAATAATGATTGTGTGAGATAATGATGAGGTAATAATGATTGTGTGAGATAATGTTGTGGTAATAATTATTGTGTGAGATTGTCATGAGGTAATAATGATTGTGTGAGATAATGATGAGGTAATAATGATTGTGTGAGATAGTGATGCCGTAATAATGATTATGTGAGATAATGATGGGGTAATAATGATTGTGTGAGATAATGATGAGGTAATAATGATTGTGTGAGATAATGATAAGGTAATAATGATTTTGTGAGATATTAATAAGGTAATAATGATTGTATAAGATAATGATACGGTAATAATGATTGTATGAGATCATGATGAGGTAATAATGATTGTGTGAAATAATGATTGTGAGATAATGATGAGGTAATAATGATTGTATGAGATAAGGATGCGGTAATAATGATTTTGTGAGATATTGATACGGTAATAATGATTGTATGAGATCATGATGAGGTAATAATGATTGTGTGAGATAATGATGAGGCATTAATGATTGTATGAGATAATGATGCGGTAATAATGATTGTGTGAGATAATGATGAGGTAATAATGATTGTGTGAGATAATGATGAGGTAATAATGATTGTGTGAGATAATGATGAGGTAAAAATGATTGTGTGAGATAATGATGTGGTAATAATGATTGTGCGAGAGAATGATGAGGTAATAATGATTGTGTGAGAGACTGATGAGGTAATAATGATTGTGTGGGATGATGATGAGGTTATAATGATTGTGAGAGAATGATGAGGTAATAATGATTGTATGAGATAGTGATGCGGTAATAATGATTGTGTGAGATAATCATGAGGTAATAATGATTGTGTGAGACAATGATGTGGTAATAATGATTGTGTGAGATAATGATGAGGTAATAATGATTGTGTGAGATAATGATGAGGTAAAAATGATTGTGAGATAATGATGTGGTAATAATGATTGTGCGAGAGAATGATGAGGTAATAATGATTGTGTGAGAGACTGATGAGGTAATAATGATTGTGTGGGATGATGATGAGGTTATAATGATTGTGTGAGAGAATGATGAGGTAATAATGATTGTATGAGATAGTGATGCGGTAATAATGATTGTGTGAGATAATCATGAGGTAATAATGATTGTGTGAGATAATGATGAGGTAATAATGATTGTGTGAGATAATGATGAGGTAATAATGATTGTGTGAGATAATGATGTGGTAATAAAGATTGTGTGAAAGAATGGTGAGGTAATAATGATTGTGTGAGAGAATGATGAGATAATAATGATTGTGTGAGATGATGATTGTGTGAGATAATGATGGGGTAATAATGATTGTATGAGATAATGATGAGGTAATAATGATTGTGTGAGATAATGATTCTGTGATAATGACTGTATGAGATAATGATGAGGTAATAATGATTGTGTGAGATAACGATGAAGTAATAATGATTGTATGTGATAATGATGAGGTAATACTGATTGTGTGAGATAATGATGAGGTAATAATGATTGTGAGATAATAATGCAGTAATAATGATTGTGTGAGATAATGATGAGGTAATAATGATTGTGTGAGATAATGATGGGGTAATAATGATTGTGTGAGATAACGATGAAGTAATACTGATTGTATGAGATAATGATGAGGTAATACTGATTGTGTGAGATAATGATGAGGTAATAATGATTGTGAGATGATGATGAGGTAATAATGATTGTATGAGATGATGAGGTAATAATGATTGTATGAGATAATGATGTGGTAATAATGATTGTGTAAGATAGTCATGAGGTAATGATTGTGTGAGATAATGATGGGGTAATAATGATTGTGTGAGAGAATGATGAGGTAATAATGATTGTGTGAGAGAATGATTGTGTGAGATAATGATGGGGTAATACTAATTGGTTGAGATAATGAGGTAATAATGATTGTATGAGATATCGATGAGGTAATAATGATTGTGTGAGATAATGATGAGGTAATAATGATTTTGTGAGATAATGATAAGGTAATAATGATTGTATGAGATAATGATAAGGTAATAATGATTGTATGAGAACATGATGAGGTAATAATGATTGTGTGAGATAATGATGAGGTAATAATGATTGTGTGAGATAATGATGCCGTAATAATGATTGTGTGAGAGAATGATGAGGCAATAATGATTGTGTAAGAGAATGATGAGGTAATAATGATTGTGTGAGATAATGATGAGGTAATAATGATTGTGAGGTAATAATGATTGTGAGATAATGATGAGGTAATAATGATTGTGTGAGATAATGATAAGGTAATAATGATTGTATGAGAACATGATGAGGTAATAATGATTGTGTGAGATAATGGTAAGGTAATAATGCTTGTGTGAGATAATGATGAGGTAATAATGATTGTATGAGATATCGATGAGGTAATAATGATTGTGTGAGATAATGATGAGGTAATAATGATTTTGTGAGATATTGATAAGGTAATAATGATTGTATGAGATAATGATGCGGTAATAATGATTGTATGAGAACATGATGAGGTAATAATGATTGTGTGAGATAATGGTAAGGTAATAATGCTTGTGTGAAATAATGATGAGGTAATAATGATTGTGTGAGATAATAATGCCGTAATAATGATTGTGTGAGAGAATGATGAGGCAATAATGATTGTGTAAGAGAATGATGAGGTAATAATGATTGTGTGAGAGACTGATGAGGTAATAATGATTGTGTGGGATGATGATGAGGTTATAATGATTGTGTGAGAGAATGATGAGGTAATAATGATTGTATGAGATAGTGATGCGGTAATAATGATTGTGTGAGATAATCATGAGGTAATAATGATTGTGTGAGATAATGATGAGGTAATAATGATTGTGTGAGATAATGATGAGGTAATAATGATTGTGTGAGATAATGATGTGGTAATAAAGATTGTGTGAAAGAATGATGAGGTAATAATGATTGTGTGAGAGAATGATGAGATAATAATGATTGTGTGAGATGATGATTGTGTGAGATAATGATGGGGTAATAATGATTGTATCAGGTAATGATGATTGTGTGAGATAATGATTCTGTGATAATGACTGTATGAGATAATGATGAGGTAATAATGATTGTGTGAGATAACGATGAAGTAATAATGATTGTATGTGATAATGATGAGGTAATACTGATTGTGTGAGATAATGATGAGGTAATAATGATTGTGAGATAATAATGCAGTAATAATGATTGTGTGAGATAATGATGAGGTAATAATGATTGTGTGAGATAATGATGGGGTAATAATGATTGTGTGAGATAACGCTGAAGTAATACTGATTGTATGAGATAATGATGAGGTAATACTGATTGTGTGAGATAATGATGAGGTAATAATGATTGTGAGATGATGATGAGGTAATAATGATTGTATGAGATGATGAGGTAATAATGATTGTATGAGATAATGATGTGGTAATAATGATTGTGTAAGATAGTCATGAGGTAATGATTGTGTGAGATAATGATGGGGTAATAATGATTGTATGAGATAATGATGAGGTTATAATGATTGTGAGATAACGATGAGGTAATAATGATTGTGAGATAATAATGCAGTAATAATGATTGTGTGAGATAATGATGAGGTAATAATGATTGTGTGAGATAATGATGGGGTAATAATGATTGTGTGAGATAACGCTGAAGTAATACTGATTGTATGAGATAATGATGAGGTAATACTGATTGTGTGAGATAAAGATGAGGTAATAATTATTGTGAGATGATGATGAGGTAATAATGATTGTATGAGATGATGAGGTAATAATGATTGTATGAGATAATGATGTGGTAATAATGATTGTGTAAGATAGTCATGAGGTAATGATTGTGTGAGATAATGATGGGGTAATAATGATTGTATGAGATAATGATGAGGTTATAATGATTGTGAGATAATGATGAGGTAATAATGATTATGTGAGATAATGATGAGTTAATAATGATTGTGTGAGATAATGATAAGATAATAATGATGAGGTAATCATGATTGTAGGAGATAATGATGAGGTAATAATGATTGTATGAGAACATGATGAGGTAATAATGATTGTGTGAGATAATGATGAGGTAATAATGATTGTATGAGATATCGATGAGGTAATAATGATTGTGTGAGATAATGATGAGGTAATAATGATTTTGTGAGATAATGATAAGGTAATAATGATTGTATGAGATAATGATAAGGTAATAATGATTGTATGAGAACATGATGAGGTAATAATGATTGTGTGAGATAATGATGAGGTAATAATGATTGTGTGAGATAATGATGCCGTAATAATGATTGTGTGAGAGAATGATGAGGCAATAATGATTGTGTAAGAGAATGATGAGGTAATAATGATTGTGTGAGATAATGATGAGGTAATAATGATTGTGAGGTAATAATGATTGTGAGATAATGATGAGGTAATAATGATTGTGTGAGATAATGATAAGGTAATAATGATTGTATGAGAACATGATGAGGTAATAATGATTGTGTGAGATAATGGTAAGGTAATAATGCTTGTGTGAGATAATGATGAGGTAATAATGATTGTATGAGATATCGATGAGGTAATAATGATTGTGTGAGATAATGATGAGGTAATAATGATTTTGTGAGATATTGATAAGGTAATAATGATTGTATGAGATAATGATGCGGTAATAATGATTGTATGAGAACATGATGAGGTAATAATGATTGTGTGAGATAATGGTAAGGTAATAATGCTTGTGTGAAATAATGATGAGGTAATAATGATTGTGTGAGATAATAATGCCGTAATAATGATTGTGTGAGAGAATGATGAGGCAATAATGATTGTGTAAGAGAATGATGAGGTAATAATGATTGTGTGAGATAATGATGGGGTAATAATGATTGTATGAGATAATGATGAGGTTATAATGATTGTGAGATAATGATGAGGTAATAATGATTGTGTGAGATAATGATGAGGTAATCATGATTGTAGGAGATAATGATGCAGTAATAATGATTGTATGAGAACATGATGAGGTAATAATTATTGTGTGAGATAATGATAAGGTAATAATGCTTGTGTGAAATAATGATGAGGTAATAATGATTGTGTGAGGTAATAATGATTGTATGAGATAAAGATGAGGTAATAATGATTGTGTGAGATAATGATGATTGTGTGAGATAATGATGAGGTAATAATGATTGTGTGAGATAATGATTGTGTGAGATAATGTTGTGGTAATAATTATTGTGTGAGATTGTCATGAGGTAATAATGATTGTGTGAGATAATGATGAGGTAATAATGATTGTGTGAGATGATGAGGTAATAATGATGCCGTAATAATGATTATGTGAGAGACTGATGAGGCAATAATGATTGTGTGGGAGATAATGATGAGGTAATAATGATTGTGTGAGATAATGATGGGGTAATAATGATTGTGTGAGATAATGATGAGGTAATAATGATTGTGTGAGATAATGATAAGGTAATAATGATTTTGTAAGATATTAATAAGGTAATAATGATTGTGTGAGATAATGATGACGGTAATAATGATTGTATGAGATCAATGATGAGGTAATAATGATTGTATGAGATAAAGATGAATAATGATTGTGTGAGATAATGATGAGGTAATAATGATTGTGTGAGATAATGATGAGGTAATAATGATTGTGTGAGATAATGATTGTGTGAGATAATGTTGTGGTAATAATTATTGTGTGAGATTGTCATGTGGTAATAATGATTGTGTGAGATAATGATGAGGTAATAATGATTGTGTGAGATAGTGATGCCGTAATAATGATTATGTGAGATAATGAGGGGGTAATAATGATTGTGTGAGATAATGATGAGGTAATAATGATTGTGTGAGATAATGATAAGGTAATAATGATTTTGTGAGATATTAATAAGGTAATAATGATTGTATAAGATAATGATACGGTAATAATGATTGTATGAGATCATGATGAGGTAATAATGATTGTGTGAAATAATGATTGTGAGATAATGATGAGGTAATAATGATTGTATGAGATAAGGATGCGGTAATAATGATTTTGTGAGATATTGATATGGTAATAATGATTGTATGAGATAATGATAAGGTAATAATGATTGTATGAGATCATGATGAGGTAATAATGATTGTGTGAGATAATGATGAGGCATTAATGATTGTATGAGATAATGATGCGGTAATAATGATTGTGTGAGATAAGGATGAGGTAATAATGATTGTGTGAGATAATGATGAGGTAATAATTAATGATTGTGTGAGATAATGATGAGGTAAAAATGAGTGTGTGAGATAATGATGTGGTAATAATGATTGTGCGAGAGAATGATGAGGTAATAATGATTGTGTGAGAGACTGATGAGGTAATAATGATTGTGTGGGATGATGATGAGGTTATAATGATTGTGTGAGAGAATGATGAGGTAATAATGATTGTATGAGATAGTGATGCGGTAATAAATGATTGTGTGAGATAATCATGAGGTAATAATGATTGTGTGAGATAATGATGAGGTAATAATGATTGTGTGAGATAATGATGAGGTAATAATGATTGTGTGAGATAATGATGAGGTAATAATGATTGTGTGAGATAATGATGAGGTAATAATGATTGTGTGAGATAATGATGAGGTAATAATGATTGTGTGAGATAATAATGCCGTAATAATGATTGTGTGAGAGAATGATGAGGCAATAATGATTGTGTAAGAGAATGATGAGGTAATAATGATTGTGTGAGATAATGATGGGGTAATAATGATTGTATGAGATAATGATGAGGTTATAATGATTGTGAGATAATGATGAGGTAATAATGATTGTGTGAGATAATGATGAGGTAATAATGATTTTGTGAGATATTGATAAGGTAATCATGATTGTAGGAGATAATGATGCAGTAATAATGATTGTATGAGAACATGATGAGGTAATAATGATTGTGTGAGATAATGGTAAGGTAATAATGCTTGTGTGAGATAATGATGAGGTAATAATGATTGTGTGAGGTAATGATGAGGTAATAATGATTGTATGAGATAAAGATGAGGTAATAATGATTGTGTGAGATAATGATGAGGTAATAATGATTGTGTGAGATAATGATGAGGTAATAATGATTGTGTGAGATAATGATTGTGTGAGATAATGTTGTGGTAATAATTATTGTGTGAGATTGTCATGTGGTAATAATGATTGTGTGAGATAATGATGAGGTAATAATGATTGTGTGAGATAGTGATGCCGTAATAATGATTATGTGAGATAATGAGGGGGTAATAATGATTGTGTGAGATAATGATGAGGTAATAATGATTGTGTGAGATAATGATAAGGTAATAATGATTTTGTGAGATATTAATAAGGTAATAATGATTGTATAAGATAATGATACGGTAATAATGATTGTATGAGATCATGATGAGGTAATAATGATTGTGTGAAATGATGATTGTGAGATAATGATGAGGTAATAATGATTGTATGAGATAAGGATGCGGTAATAATGATTTTGTGAGATATTGATATGGTAATAATGATTGTATGAGATAATGATAAGGTAATAATGATTGTATGAGATCATGATGAGGTAATAATGATTGTGTGAGATAATGATGAGGCATTAATGATTGTATGAGATAATGATGCGGTAATAATGATTGTGTGAGATAAGGATGAGGTAATAATGATTGTGTGAGATAATGATGAGGTAATAATTAATGATTGTGTGAGATAATGATGAGGTAAAAATGAGTGTGTGAGATAATGATGTGGTAATAATGATTGTGCGAGAGAATGATGAGGTAATAATGATTGTGTGAGAGACTGATGAGGTAATAATGATTGTGTGGGATGATGATGAGGTTATAATGATTGTGTGAGAGAATGATGAGGTAATAATGATTGTATGAGATAGTGATGCGGTAATAATGATTGTGTGAGATAACAATGAGGTAATAATGATTGTATGAGATAAGGATGCGGTAATAATGATTTTGTGAGATATTGATACGGTAATAATGATTGTATGAGATAATGATAAGGTAATAATGATTGTATGAGATCATGATGAGGTAATAATGATTGTGTGAGATAATGATGAGGCATTAATGATTGTATGAGATAATGATGCGATAATAATGATTGTGTGAGATAATGATGAGGTAATAATGATTGTGTGAGATAATGATGGGGTAATAATGATTGTGTGAGATAATGATGAGGTAAAAATGATTGTGTGAGATAATGATGTGGTAATAATGATTGTGCGAGAGAATGATGAGGTAATAATGATTGTGTGAGAGACTGATGAGGTAATAATGATTGTGTGGGATGATGATGAGGTTATAATGATTGTGTGAGAGAATGATGAGGTAATAATGATTGTATGAGATAGTGATGCGGTAATAATGATTGTGTGAGATAACAATGAGGTAATAATGATTGTGTGAGATAATGATGTGGTAATAATGATTGTGTGAGATAATGATGAGGTAATAATGATTGTGTGAGATAATGATGAGGTAAAAATGATTGTGTGAGATAATGATGTGGTAATAATGATTGTGCGAGAGAATGATGAGGTAATAATGATTGTGTGAGAGACTGATGAGGTAATAATGATTGTGTGGGATGATGATGAGGTTATAATGATTGTGTGAGAGAATGATGAGGTAATAATGATTGTATGAGATAGTGATGCGGTAATAATGATTGTGTGAGATAATCATGAGGTAATAATGATTGTGTGAGATAATGATGAGGTAATAATGATTGTGTGAGATAATGATGAGGTAATAATGATTGTGTGAGATAATGATGTGGTAATAATGATTGTATGAGAACATGATGAGGTAATAATGATTGTGTGAGATAATGATGAGGTAATAATGATTGTGTGAGATAATGATGCCGTAATAATGATTGTGTGAGAGAATGATGAGGCAATAATGATTGTGTAAGAGAATGATGAGGTAATAATGATTGTGTGAGATAATGATGAGGTAATAATGATTGTGAGGTAATAATGATTGTGAGATAATGATGAGGTAATAATGATTGTGTGAGATAATGATAAGGTAATAATGATTGTATGAGAACATGATGAGGTAATAATGATTGTGTGAGATAATGGTAAGGTAATAATGCTTGTGTGAGATAATGATGAGGTAATAATGATTGTATGAGATATCGATGAGGTAATAATGATTGTGTGAGATAATGATGAGGTAATAATGATTTTGTGAGATATTGATAAGGTAATAATGATTGTATGAGATAATGATGCGGTAATAATGATTGTATGAGAACATGATGAGGTAATAATGATTGTGTGAGATAATGGTAAGGTAATAATGCTTGTGTGAAATAATGATGAGGTAATAATGATTGTGTGAGATAATAATGCCGTAATAATGATTGTGTGAGAGAATGATGAGGCAATAATGATTGTGTAAGAGAATGATGAGGTAATAATGATTGTGTGAGATAATGATGGGGTAATAATGATTGTATGAGATAATGATGAGGTTATAATGATTGTGAGAAAATGATGAGGTAATAATGATTGTGTGAGATAATGATGAGGTAATCATGATTGTAGGAGATAATGATGCAGTAATAATGATTGTATGAGAACATGATGAGGTAATAATTATTGTGTGAGATAATGATAAGGTAATAATGCTTGTGTGAAATAATGATGAGGTAATAATGATTGTGTGAGGTAATAATGATTGTATGAGATAAAGATGAGGTAATAATGATTGTGTGAGATAATGATGATTGTGTGAGATAATGATGAGGTAATAATGATTGTGTGAGATAATGATTGTGTGAGATAATGTTGTGGTAATAATTATTGTGTGAGATTGTCATGAGGTAATAATGATTGTGTGAGATAATGATGAGGTAATAATGATTGTGTGAGATAGTGATGCCGTAATAATGATTATGTGAGAGACTGATGAGGCAATAATGATTGTGTGGGAGAATGATGAGGTAATAATGATTGTGTGAGATAATGATGGGGTAATAATGATTGTGTGAGATAATGATGAGGTAATAATGATTGTGTGAGATAATGATAAGGTAATAATGATTTTGTAAGATATTAATAAGGTAATAATGATTGTATAAGATAATGATACGGTAATAATGATTGTATGAGATCATGATGAGGTAATAATGATTGTGTGAAATAATGATTGTGTGAGGTAATGATGAGGTAATAATGAGTGTATGAGATAAAGATGAGGTAATAATGATTGTGTGAGATAATGATGAGGTAATAATGATTGTGTGAGATAATGATGAGGTAATAATGATTGTGTGAGATAATGATTGTGTGAGATAATGTTGTGGTAATAATTATTGTGTGAGATTGTCATGTGGTAATAATGATTGTGTGAGATAATGATGAGGTAATAATGATTGTGTGAGATAGTGATGCCGTAATAATGGTTATGTGAGATAATGAGGGGGTAATAATGATTGTGTGAGATAATGATGAGGTAATAATGATTGTGTGAGATAATGATAAGGTAATAATGATTGTGTGAGATAATGATGAGGTAATAATGATTTTGTGAGATATTGATAAGGTAATAATGATTGTATGAGATAATGATGCGGTAATAATGATTGTATGAGAACATGATGAGGTAATAATGATTGTGTGAGATAATGGTAAGGTAATAATGCTTGTGTGAAATAATGATGAGGTAATAATGATTGTGTGAGATAATAATGCCGTAATAATGATTGTGTGAGAGAATGATGAGGCAATAATGATTGTGTAAGAGAATGATGAGGTAATAATGATTGTGTGAGATAATGATGGGGTAATAATGATTGTATGAGATAATGATGAGGTTATAATGATTGTGAGATAATGATGAGGTAATAATGATTGTGTGAGATAATGATGAGGTAATCATGATTGTAGGAGATAATGATGCAGTAATAATGATTGTATGAGAACATGATGAGGTAATAATTATTGTGTGAGATAATGATAAGGTAATAATGCTTGTGTGAAATAATGATGAGGTAATAATGATTGTGTGAGGTAATAATGATTGTATGAGATAAAGATGAGGTAATAATGATTGTGTGAGATAATGATGATTGTGTGAGATAATGATGAGGTAATAATGATTGTGTGAGATAATGATTGTGTGAGATAATGTTGTGGTAATAATTATTGTGTGAGATTGTCATGAGGTAATAATGATTGTGTGAGAGACTGATGAGGCAATAATGATTGTGTGGGAGAATGATGAGGTAATAATGATTGTGTGAGATAATGATGGGGTAATAATGATGAGGTAATAATGATTGTGTGAGATAATGATAAGGTAATAATGATTTTGTGAGATATTAATAAGGTAATAATGATTGTATAAGATAATGATACGGTAATAATGATTGTATGAGATCATGATGAGGTAATAATGATTGTGTGAGATAATGATGAGGTAATAATGATTGTATGAGATAATGATACGCTAATAATGATTGTGTGAGATAATAATGCCGTAATAATGATTGTGTGAGAGAATGATGAGGCAATAATGATTGTGTAAGAGAATGATGAGGTAATAATGATTGTGGGAGATAATGATGGGGTAATAATGATTGTATGAGATAATGATGAGGTTATAATGATTGTGAGATAATGATGAGGTAATAATGATTGTGTGAGATAATGATAAGGTAATAATGATGAGGTAATCATGATTGTAGGAGATAATGATGCAGTAATAATGATTGTATGAGAACATGATGAGGTAATAATGATTGTGTGAGATAATGATAAAGTAATAATGCTTGTGTGAGATAATGATGAGGTAATAATGATTGTGTGAGGTAATGATGAGGTAATAATGATTGTATGAGATAAAGATGAGGTAATAATGATTGTGTGAGATAATGATGAGGTAATAATGATTGTGTGAGATAATGATGAGGTAATAATGATAAGTGAGATAATGATTGTGTGAGATAATGTTGTGGTAATAATTATTGTGTGAGATTGTCATGTGGTAATAATGATTGTGTGAGATAATGATGAGGTAATAATGATTGTGTGAGATAGTGATGCCGTAATAATGATTATGTGAGATAATGAGGGGGTAATAATGATTGTGTGAGATAATGATGAGGTAATAATGATTGTGTGAGATAATGATAAGGTAATAATGATTTTGTGAGATATTAATAAGGTAATAATGATTGTATAAGATAATGATACGGTAATAATGATTGTATGAGATCATGATGAGGTAATAATGATTGTGTGAAATAATGATTGTGAGATAATGATGAGGTAATAATGATTGTATGAGATAAGGATGCGGTAATAATGATTTTGTGAGATATTGATATGGTAATAATGATTGTATGAGATAATGATAAGGTAATAATGATTGTATGAGATCATGATGAGGTAATAATGATTGTGTGAGATAATGATGAGGCATTAATGATTGTATGAGATAATGATGCGGTAATAATGATTGTGTGAGATAAGGATGAGGTAATAATGATTGTGTGAGATAATGATGAGGTAATAATTAATGATTGTGTGAGATAATGATGAGGTAAAAATGAGTGTGTGAGATAATGATGTGGTAATAATGATTGTGCGAGAGAATGATGAGGTAATAATGATTGTGTGAGAGACTGATGAGGTAATAATGATTGTGTGGGATGATGATGAGGTTATAATGATTGTGTGAGAGAATGATGAGGTAATAATGATTGTATGAGATAGTGATGCGGTAATAATGATTGTGTGAGATAACAATGAGGTAATAATGATTGTATGAGATAAGGATGCGGTAATAATGATTTTGTGAGATATTGATACGGTAATAATGATTGTATGAGATAATGATAAGGTAATAATGATTGTATGAGATCATGATGAGGTAATAATGATTGTGTGAGATAATGATGAGGCATTAATGATTGTATGAGATAATGATGCGATAATAATGATTGTGTGAGATAATGATGAGGTAATAATGATTGTGTGAGATAATGATGGGGTAATAATGATTGTGTGAGATAATGATGAGGTAAAAATGATTGTGTGAGATAATGATGTGGTAATAATGATTGTGCGAGAGAATGATGAGGTAATAATGATTGTGTGAGAGACTGATGAGGTAATAATGATTGTGTGGGATGATGATGAGGTTATAATGATTGTGTGAGAGAATGATGAGGTAATAATGATTGTATGAGATAGTGATGCGGTAATAATGATTGTGTGAGATAACAATGAGGTAATAATGATTGTGTGAGATAATGATGTGGTAATAATGATTGTGTGAGATAATGATGAGGTAATAATGATTGTGTGAGATAATGATGAGGTAAAAATGATTGTGTGAGATAATGATGTGGTAATAATGATTGTGCGAGAGAATGATGAGGTAATAATGATTGTGTGAGAGACTGATGAGGTAA
Source organism: Chaetoderma sp. LZ-2023a (assembly GCA_034401795.1). NCBI lineage: Eukaryota > Metazoa > Mollusca > Caudofoveata > Chaetodermatida > Chaetodermatidae > Chaetoderma > Chaetoderma sp. LZ-2023a. The sequence goes on from CM067359.1 coordinate 92,319,374, forward strand.
TAATGATTGTGTAGGATGATGATGAGGTTATAATGATTGTGTGAGAGAATGATGAGGTAATAATGATTGTATGAGATAGTGATGCGGTAATAATGATTGTGTGAGATAATCATGAGGTAATAATGATTGTGTGAGATAATGATGAGGTAATAATGATTGTGTGAGATAATGATGAGGTAATAATGATTGTGTGAGATAATGATGTGGTAATAATGATTGTATGAGAACATGATGAGGTAATAATGATTGTGTGAGATAATGATGAGGTAATAATGATTGTGTGAGATAATGATGCCGTAATAATGATTGTGTGAGAGAATGATGAGGCAATAATGATTGTGTAAGAGAATGATGAGGTAATAATGATTGTGTGAGATAATGATGAGGTAATAATGATTGTGAGGTAATAATGATTGTGAGATAATGATGAGGTAATAATGATTGTGTGAGATAATGATAAGGTAATAATGATTGTATGAGAACATGATGAGGTAATAATGATTGTGTGAGATAATGGTAAGGTAATAATGCTTGTGTGAGATAATGATGAGGTAATAATGATTGTATGAGATATCGATGAGGTAATAATGATTGTGTGAGATAATGATGAGGTAATAATGATTTTGTGAGATATTGATAAGGTAATAATGATTGTATGAGATAATGATGCGGTAATAATGATTGTATGAGAACATGATGAGGTAATAATGATTGTGTGAGATAATGGTAAGGTAATAATGCTTGTGTGAAATAATGATGAGGTAATAATGATTGTGTGAGATAATAATGCCGTAATAATGATTGTGTGAGAGAATGATGAGGCAATAATGATTGTGTAAGAGAATGATGAGGTAATAATGATTGTGTGAGATAATGATGGGGTAATAATGATTGTATGAGATAATGATGAGGTTATAATGATTGTGAGAAAATGATGAGGTAATAATGATTGTGTGAGATAATGATGAGGTAATCATGATTGTAGGAGATAATGATGCAGTAATAATGATTGTATGAGAACATGATGAGGTAATAATTATTGTGTGAGATAATGATAAGGTAATAATGCTTGTGTGAAATAATGATGAGGTAATAATGATTGTGTGAGGTAATAATGATTGTATGAGATAAAGATGAGGTAATAATGATTGTGTGAGATAATGATGATTGTGTGAGATAATGATGAGGTAATAATGATTGTGTGAGATAATGATTGTGTGAGATAATGTTGTGGTAATAATTATTGTGTGAGATTGTCATGAGGTAATAATGATTGTGTGAGATAATGATGAGGTAATAATGATTGTGTGAGATAGTGATGCCGTAATAATGATTATGTGAGAGACTGATGAGGCAATAATGATTGTGTGGGAGAATGATGAGGTAATAATGATTGTGTGAGATAATGATGGGGTAATAATGATTGTATGAGATAATGATGAGGTTATAATGATTGTGAGAAAATGATGAGGTAATAATGATTGTGTGAGATAATGATGAGGTAATCATGATTGTAGGAGATAATGATGCAGTAATAATGATTGTATGAGAACATGATGAGGTAATAATTATTGTGTGAGATAATGATAAGGTAATAATGCTTGTGTGAAATAATGATGAGGTAATAATGATTGTGTGAGGTAATAATGATTGTATGAGATAAAGATGAGGTAATAATGATTGTGTGAGATAATGATGATTGTGTGAGATAATGATGAGGTAATAATGATTGTGTGAGATAATGATTGTGTGAGATAATGTTGTGGTAATAATTATTGTGTGAGATTGTCATGAGGTAATAATGATTGTGTGAGATAATGATGAGGTAATAATGATTGTGTGAGATAGTGATGCCGTAATAATGATTATGTGAGAGACTGATGAGGCAATAATGATTGTGTGGGAGAATGATGAGGTAATAATGATTGTGTGAGATAATGATGGGGTAATAATGATTGTGTGAGATAATGATGAGGTAATAATGATTGTGTGAGATAATGATAAGGTAATAATGATTTTGTAAGATATTAATAAGGTAATAATGATTGTATAAGATAATGATACGGTAATAATGATTGTATGAGATCATGATGAGGTAATAATGATTGTGTGAAATAATGATTGTGTGAGATAATGATGAGGTAATAATGATTGTATGAGATAATGATACGCTAATAATGATTGTGTGAGATAATCATGAGGTAATAATGATTGTGTGAGAGAATGATGAGGTAATAATGATTTTGTGAGATATTGATAAGGTAATAATGATTGTATGAGATAATGATGCGGTAATAATGATTGTATGAGAACATGATGAGGTAATAATGATTGTGTGAGATAATGGTAAGGTAATAATGCTTGTGTGAGATAATGATGAGGTAATAATGATTGTGTGAGATAATAATGCCGTAATAATGATTGTGTGAGAGAATGATGAGGCAATAATGATTGTGTAAGAGAATGATGAGGTAATAATGATTGTGTGAGATAATGATGGGGTAATAATGATTGTATGAGATAATGATGAGGTTATAATGATTGTGAGATAATGATGAGGTAATAATGATTGTGTGAGATAATGATAAGGTAATAATGATGAGGTAATCATGATTGTAGGAGATAATGATGCAGTAATAATGATTGTATGAGAACATGATGAGGTAATAATGATTGTGTGAGATAATGATAAAGTAATAATGCTTGTGTGAGATAATGATGAGGTAATAATGATTGTGTGAGGTAATGATGAGGTAATAATGATTGTATGAGATAAAGATGAGGTAATAATGATTGTGTGAGATAATGATGAGGTAATAATGATTGTGTGAGATAATGATGAGGTAATAATGATTGTGTGAGATAATGTTGTGGTAATAATTATTGTGTGAGATTGTCATGTGGTAATAATGATTGTGTGAGATAATGATGAGGTAATAATGATTGTGTGAGATAGTGATGCCGTAATAATGGTTATGTGAGATAATGAGGGGGTAATAATGATTGTGTGAGATAATGATGAGGTAATAATGATTGTGTGAGATAATGATAAGGTAATAATGATTTTGTGAGATATTAATAAGGTAATAATGATTGTATAAGATAATGATACGGTAATAATGATTGTATGAGATCATGATGAGGTAATAATGATTGTGTGAAATAATGATTGTGAGATAATGATGAGGTAATAATGATTGTATGAGATAAGGATGCGGTAATAATGATTTTGTGAGATATTGATATGGTAATAATGATTGTATGAGATAATGATAAGGTAATAATGATTGTATGAGATCATGATGAGGTAATAATGATTGTGTGAGATAATGATGAGGCATTAATGATTGTATGAGATAATGATGCGGTAATAATGATTGTGTGAGATAAGGATGAGGTAATAATGATTGTGTGAGATAATGATGAGGTAATAATGATTGTGTGAGATAATGATGAGGTAAAAATGAGTGTGTGAGATAATGATGTGGTAATAATGATTGTGCGAGAGAATGATGAGGTAATAATGATTGTGTGAGAGACTGATGAGGTAATAATGATTGTGTGGGATGATGATGAGGTTATAATGATTGTGTGAGAGAATGATGAGGTAATAATGATTGTATGAGATAGTGATGCGGTAATAATGATTGTGTGCGATAACAATGAGGTAATAATGATTGTGTGAGATAATGATGTGGTAATAATGATTGTGTGAGATAATGATGAGGTAATAATGATTGTGTGAGATAATGATGAGGTAAAAATGATTGTGTGAGATAATGATGTGGTAATAATGATTGTGCGAGAGAATGATGAGGTAATAATGATTGTGTGAGAGACTGATGAGGTAATAATGATTGTGTGGGATGATGATGAGGTTATAATGATTGTGTGAGAGAATGATGAGGTAATAATGATTGTATGAGATAGTGATGCGGTAATAATGATTGTGTGAGATAATCATGAGGTAATAATGATTGTGTGAGATAATGATGAGGTAATAATGATTGTGTGAGATAATGATGAGGTAATAATGATTGTGTGAGATAATGATGTGGTAATAAAGATTGTGTGAAAGAATGATGAGGTAATAATGATTGTGTGAGAGAATGATGAGATAATAATGATTGTGTGAGATGATGATTGTGTGAGATAATGATGAGGTAATAATGATTGTATGAGATAATGATGAGGTAATAATGATTGTGTGAGATAATGATTCTGTGATAATGACTGTATGAGATAATGATGAGGTAATAATGATTGTGTGAGATAATGATGAGGTAATAATGATTGTGAGATAATAATGCAGTAATAATGATTGTGTGAGATAATGATGAGGTAATAATGATTGTGTGAGATAATGATGGGGTAATAATGATTGTGTGAGATAACGCTGAAGTAATACTGATTGTATGAGATAATGATGAGGTAATACTGATTGTGTGAGATAATGATGAGGTAATAATGATTGTGAGATGATGATTAGGTAATAATGATTGTATGAGATGATGAGGTAATAATGATTGTATGAGATAATGATGTGGTAATAATGATTGTGTAAGATAGTCATGAGGTAATGATTGTGTGAGATAATGATGGGGTAATAATGATTGTATGAGATAATGATGAGGTTATAATGATTGTGAGATAATGATGAGGTAATAATGATTATGTGAGATAATGATGAGGTAATAATGATTGTGTGAGATAATGATAAGATAATAATGATGAGGTGATCATGATTGTAGGAGATAATGATGAGGTAATAATGATTGTATGAGAACATGATGAGGTAATAATGATTGTGTGAGATAATGATGAGGTAATAATGATTGTATGAGATATCGATGAGGTAATAATGATTGTGTGAGATAATGATGAGGTAATAATGATTTTGTGAGATAATGATAAGGTAATAATGATTGTATGAGATAATGATAAGGTAATAATGATTGTATGAGAACATGATGAGGTAATAATGATTGTGTGAGATAATGATGAGGTAATAATGATTGTGTGAGATAATGATGCCGTAATAATGATTGTGTGAGAGAATGATGAGGCAATAATGATTGTGTAAGAGAATGATGAGGTAATAATGATTGTGTGAGATAATGATGAGGTAATAATGATTGTGTGAGATAATGATAAGGTAATAATGATTGTATGAGAACATGATGAGGTAATAATGATTGTGTGAGATAATGGTAAGGTAATAATGCTTGTGTGAGATAATGATGAGGTAATAATGATTGTATGAGATATCGATGAGGTAATAATGATTGTGTGAGATAATGATGAGGTAATAATGATTGTGTGAGATATTGATAAGGTAATAATGATTGTGTGAGATAATGATGCGGTAATAATGATTGTATGAGAACATGATGAGGTAATAATGATTGTGTGAGATAATGGTAAGGTAATAATGCTTGTGTGAAATAATGATGAGGTAATAATGATTGTGTGAGATAGTGATGCCGTAATAATGGTTATGTGAGATAATGAGGGGGTAATAATGATTGTGTGAGATAATGATGAGGTAATAATGATTGTGTGAGATAATGATAAGGTAATAATGATTTTGTGAGATATTAATAAGGTAATAATGATTGTATAAGATAATGATACGGTAATAATGATTGTATGAGATCATGATGAGGTAATAATGATTGTGTGAAATAATGATTGTGAGATAATGATGAGGTAATAATGATTGTATGAGATAAGGATGCGGTAATAATGATTTTGTGAGATATTGATATGGTAATAATGATTGTATGAGATAATGATAAGGTAATAATGATTGTATGAGATCATGATGAGGTAATAATGATTGTGTGAGATAATGATGAGGCATTAATGATTGTATGAGATAATGATGCGGTAATAATGATTGTGTGAGATAAGGATGAGGTAATAATGATTGTGTGAGATAATGATGAGGTAATAATGATTGTGTGAGATAATGATGAGGTAAAAATGAGTGTGTGAGATAATGATGTGGTAATAATGATTGTGCGAGAGAATGATGAGGTAATAATGATTGTGTGAGAGACTGATGAGGTAATAATGATTGTGTGGGATGATGATGAGGTTATAATGATTGTGTGAGAGAATGATGAGGTAATAATGATTGTATGAGATAGTGATGCGGTAATAATGATTGTGTGCGATAACAATGAGGTAATAATGATTGTGTGAGATAATGATGTGGTAATAATGATTGTGTGAGATAATGATGAGGTAATAATGATTGTGTGAGATAATGATGAGGTAAAAATGATTGTGTGAGATAATGATGTGGTAATAATGATTGTGCGAGAGAATGATGAGGTAATAATGATTGTGTGAGAGACTGATGAGGTAATAATGATTGTGTGGGATGATGATGAGGTTATAATGATTGTGTGAGAGAATGATGAGGTAATAATGATTGTATGAGATAGTGATGCGGTAATAATGATTGTGTGAGATAATCATGAGGTAATAATGATTGTGTGAGATAATGATGAGGTAATAATGATTGTGTGAGATAATGATGAGGTAATAATGATTGTGTGAGATAATGATGTGGTAATAAAGATTGTGTGAAAGAATGATGAGGTAATAATGATTGTGTGAGAGAATGATGAGATAATAATGATTGTGTGAGATGATGATTGTGTGAGATAATGATGAGGTAATAATGATTGTATGAGATAATGATGAGGTAATAATGATTGTGTGAGATAACGATGAAGTAATAATGATTGTATGTGATAATGATGAGGTAATAATGATTGTGTGAGATAATGATGAGGTAATAATGATTGTGAGATAATAATGCAGTAATAATGATTGTGTGAGATAATGATGAGGTAATAATGATTGTGTGAGATAATGATGGGGTAATAATGATTGTGTGAGATAACGCTGAAGTAATACTGATTGTATGAGATAATGATGAGGTAATACTGATTGTGTGAGATAATGATGAGGTAATAATGATTGTGAGATGATGATGAGGTAATAATGATTGTATGAGATGATGAGGTAATAATGATTGTATGAGATAATGATGTGGTAATAATGATTGTGTAAGATAGTCATGAGGTAATGATTGTGTGAGATAATGATGGGGTAATAATGATTGTATGAGATAATGATGAGGTTATAATGATTGTGAGATAATGATGAGGTAATAATGATTATGTGAGATAATGATGAGGTAATAATGATTGTGTGAGATAATGATAAGATAATAATGATGAGGTGATCATGATTGTAGGAGATAATGATGAGGTAATAATGATTGTATGAGAACATGATGAGGTAATAATGATTGTGTGAGATAATGATGAGGTAATAATGATTGTATGAGATATCGATGAGGTAATAATGATTGTGTGAGATAATGATGAGGTAATAATGATTTTGTGAGATAATGATAAGGTAATAATGATTGTATGAGATAATGATAAGGTAATAATGATTGTATGAGAACATGATGAGGTAATAATGATTGTGTGAGATAATGATGAGGTAATAATGATTGTGTGAGATAATGATGCCGTAATAATGATTGTGTGAGAGAATGATGAGGCAATAATGATTGTGTAAGAGAATGATGAGGTAATAATGATTGTGTGAGATAATGATGAGGTAATAATGATTGTGAGGTAATAATGATTGTGAGATAATGATGAGGTAATAATGATTGTGTGAGATAATGATAAGGTAATAATGATTGTATGAGAACATGATGAGGTAATAATGATTGTGTGAGATAATGGTAAGGTAATAATGCTTGTGTGAGATAATGATGAGGTAATAATGATTGTATGAGATATCGATGAGGTAATAATGATTGTGTGAGATAATGATGAGGTAATAATGATTTTGTGAGATATTGATAAGGTAATAATGATTGTATGAGATAATGATGCGGTAATAATGATTGTATGAGAACATGATGAGGTAATAATGATTGTGTGAGATAATGGTAAGGTAATAATGCTTGTGTGAAATAATGATGAGGTAATAATGATTGTGTGAGATAATAATGCCGTAATAATGATTGTGTGAGAGAATGATGAGGCAATAATGATTGTGTAAGAGAATGATGAGGTAATAATGATTGTGTGAGATAATGATGGGTTAATAATGATTGTATGAGATAATGATGAGGTTATAATGATTGTGAGATAATGATGAGGTAATAATGATTGTGTGAGATAATGATGAGGTAATAATGATGAGGTAATCATGATTGTAGGAGATAATGATGCAGTAATAATGATTGTATGAGAACATGATGAGGTAATAATTATTGTGTGAGATAATGATAAGGTAATAATGCTTGTGTGAGATAATGATGAGGTAATAATGATTGTGTGAGGTAATAATGATTGTATGAGATAAAGATGAGGTAATAATGATTGTGTGAGATAATGATGATTGTGTGAGATAATGATGAGGTAATAATGATTGTGTGAGATAATGATTGTGTGAGATAATGTTGTGGTAATAATTATTGTGTGAGATTGTCATGAGGTAATAATGATTGTGTGAGATAATGATGAGGTAATAATGATTGTGTGAGATAGTGATGCCGTAATAATGATTATGTGAGAGACTGATGAGGCAATAATGATTGTGTGGGAGAATGATGAGGTAATAATGATTGTGTGAGATAATGATGGGGTAATAATGATTGTGTGAGATAATGATGAGGTAATAATGATTGTGTGAGATAGTGATAAGGTAATAATGATTTTGTGAGATATTAATAAGGTAATAATGATTGTATAAGATAATGATACGGTAATAATGATTGTATGAGATCATGATGAGGTAATAATGATTGTGTGAAATAATGATTGTGTGAGATAATGATGAGGTAATAATGATTGTATGAGATAATGATACGCTAATAATGATTGTGTGAGATAATCATGAGGTAATAATGATTGTGTGAGAGAATGATGAGGTAATAATGATTTTGTGAGATATTGATAAGGTAATAATGATTGTATGAGATAATGATGCGGTAATAATGATTGTATGAGAACATGATGAGGTAATAATGATTGTGTGAGATAATGGTAAGGTAATAATGCTTGTGTGAGATAATGATGAGGTAATAATGATTGTGTGAGATAATAATGCCGTAATAATGATTGTGTGAGAGAATGATGAGGCAATAATGATTGTGTAAGAGAATGATGAGGTAATAATGATTGTGTGAGATAATGATGGGGTAATAATGATTGTATGAGATAATGATGAGGTTATAATGATTGTGAGATAATGATGAGGTAATAATGATTGTGTGAGATAATGATAAGGTAATAATGATGAGGTAATCATGATTGTAGGAGATAATGATGCAGTAATAATGATTGTATGAGAACATGATGAGGTAATAATTATTGTATGAGATATCGATGAGGTAATAATGATTGTGTGAGATAATGATGAGGTAATAATGATTTTGTGAGATAATGATAAGGTAATAATGATTGTATGAGATAATGATAAGGTAATAATGATTGTATGAGAACATGATGAGGTAATAATGATTGTGTGAGATAATGATGAGGTAATAATGATTGTGTGAGATAATGATGCCGTAATAATGATTGTGTGAGAGAATGATGAGGCAATAATGATTGTGTAAGAGAATGATGAGGTAATAATGATTGTGTGAGATAATGATGAGGTAATAATGATTGTGAGGTAATAATGATTGTGAGATAATGATGAGGTAATAATGATTGTGTGAGATAATGATAAGGTAATAATGATTGTATGAGAACATGATGAGGTAATAATGATTGTGTGAGATAATGGTAAGGTAATAATGCTTGTGTGAGATAATGATGAGGTAATAATGATTGTATGAGATATCGATGAGGTAATAATGATTGTGTGAGATAATGATGAGGTAATAATGATTTTGTGAGATATTGATAAGGTAATAATGATTGTATGAGATAATGATGCGGTAATAATGATTGTATGAGAACATGATGAGGTAATAATGATTGTGTGAGATAATGGTAAGGTAATAATGCTTGTGTGAAATAATGATGAGGTAATAATGATTGTGTGAGATAATAATGCCGTAATAATGATTGTGTGAGAGAATGATGAGGCAATAATGATTGTGTAAGAGAATGATGAGGTAATAATGATTGTGTGAGATAATGATGGGTTAATAATGATTGTATGAGATAATGATGAGGTTATAATGATTGTGAGATAATGATGAGGTAATAATGATTGTGTGAGATAATGATGAGGTAATAATGATGAGGTAATCATGATTGTAGGAGATAATGATGCAGTAATAATGATTGTATGAGAACATGATGAGGTAATAATTATTGTGTGAGATAATGATAAGGTAATAATGCTTGTGTGAGATAATGATGAGGTAATAATGATTGTGTGAGGTAATAATGATTGTATGAGATAAAGATGAGGTAATAATGATTGTGTGAGATAATGATGATTGTGTGAGATAATGATGAGGTAATAATGATTGTGTGAGATAATGATTGTGTGAGATAATGTTGTGGTAATAATTATTGTGTGAGATTGTCATGAGGTAATAATGATTGTGTGAGATAATGATGAGGTAATAATGATTGTGTGAGATAGTGATGCCGTAATAATGATTATGTGAGAGACTGATGAGGCAATAATGATTGTGTGGGAGAATGATGAGGTAATAATGATTGTGTGAGATAATGATGGGGTAATAATGATTGTGTGAGATAATGATGAGGTAATAATGATTGTGTGAGATAGTGATAAGGTAATAATGATTTTGTGAGATATTAATAAGGTAATAATGATTGTATAAGATAATGATACGGTAATAATGATTGTATGAGATCATGATGAGGTAATAATGATTGTGTGAAATAATGATTGTGTGAGATAATGATGAGGTAATAATGATTGTATGAGATAATGATACGCTAATAATGATTGTGTGAGATAATCATGAGGTAATAATGATTGTGTGAGAGAATGATGAGGTAATAATGATTTTGTGAGATATTGATAAGGTAATAATGATTGTATGAGATAATGATGCGGTAATAATGATTGTATGAGAACATGATGAGGTAATAATGATTGTGTGAGATAATGGTAAGGTAATAATGCTTGTGTGAGATAATGATGAGGTAATAATGATTGTGTGAGATAATAATGCCGTAATAATGATTGTGTGAGAGAATGATGAGGCAATAATGATTGTGTAAGAGAATGATGAGGTAATAATGATTGTGTGAGATAATGATGGGGTAATAATGATTGTATGAGATAATGATGAGGTTATAATGATTGTGAGATAATGATGAGGTAATAATGATTGTGTGAGATAATGATAAGGTAATAATGATGAGGTAATCATGATTGTAGGAGATAATGATGCAGTAATAATGATTGTATGAGAACATGATGAGGTAATAATTATTGTGTGAGATAATGATAAAGTAATAATGCTTGTGTGAGATAATGATGAGGTAATAATGATTGTGTGAGGTAATGATGAGGTAATAATGATTGTAATGATTGTGTGAGATAATGATGAGGTAATAATGATTGTGTGAGATAATGATGAGGTAATAATGATTGTGTGAGATAATGATGAGGTAAAAATGATTGTGTGAGATAATGATGTGGTAATAATGATTGTGCGAGAGAATGATGAGGTAATAATGATTGTGTGAGAGACTGATGAGGTAATAATGATTGTGTGGGATGATGATGAGGTTATAATGATTGTGTGAGAGAATGATGAGGTAATAATGATTGTATGAGATAGTGATGCGGTAATAATGATTGTGTGAGATAATCATGAGGTAATAATGATTGTGTGTGGTAATAATGATTGTGTGAGATAATGATGAGGTAATAATGATTGTGTGAGATAATGATGAGGTAAAAATGATTGTGTGAGATAATGATGTGGTAATAATGATTGTGCGAGAGAATGATGAGGTAATAATGATTGTGTGAGAGACTGATGAGGTAATAATGATTGTGTGGGATGATGATGAGGTTATAATGATTGTGTGAGAGAATGATGAGGTAATAATGATTGTATGAGATAGTGATGCGGTAATAATGATTGTGTGAGATAATCATGAGGTAATAATGATTGTGTGAGATAATGATGAGGTAATAATGATTGTGTGAGATAATGATGAGGTAATAATGATTGTGTGAGAGAGGTAATAATGATTGTGAGATAATGATGAGGTAATAATGATTGTGTGAGATAATGATAAGGTAATAATGATTGTATGAGAACATGATGAGGTAATAATGATTGTGTGAGATAATGGTAAGGTAATAATGCTTGTGTGAGATAATGATGAGGTAATAATGATTGTATGAGATATCGATGAGGTAATAATGATTGTGTGAGATAATGATGAGGTAATAATGATTTTGTGAGATATTGATAAGGTAATAATGATTGTATGAGATAATGATGCGGTAATAATGATTGTATGAGAACATGATGAGGTAATAATGATTGTGTGAGATAATGGTAAGGTAATAATGCTTGTGTGAAATAATGATGAGGTAATAATGATTGTGTGAGATAATAATGCCGTAATAATGATTGTGTGAGAGAATGATGAGGCAATAATGATTGTGTAAGAGAATGATGAGGTAATAATGATTGTGTGAGATAATGATGGGTTAATAATGATTGTATGAGATAATGATGAGGTTATAATGATTGTGAGATAATGATGAGGTAATAATGATTGTGTGAGATAATGATGAGGTAATAATGATGAGGTAATCATGATTGTAGGAGATAATGATGCAGTAATAATGATTGTATGAGAACATGATGAGGTAATAATTATTGTGTGAGATAATGATAAGGTAATAATGCTTGTGTGAGATAATGATGAGGTAATAATGATTGTGTGAGGTAATAATGATTGTATGAGATAAAGATGAGGTAATAATGATTGTGTGAGATAATGATGATTGTGTGAGATAATGATGAGGTAATAATGATTGTGTGAGATAATGATTGTGTGAGATAATGTTGTGGTAATAATTATTGTGTGAGATTGTCATGAGGTAATAATGATTGTGTGAGATAATGATGAGGTAATAATGATTGTGTGAGATAGTGATGCCGTAATAATGATTATGTGAGAGACTGATGAGGCAATAATGATTGTGTGGGAGAATGATGAGGTAATAATGATTGTGTGAGATAATGATGGGGTAATAATGATTGTGTGAGATAATGATGAGGTAATAATGATTGTGTGAGATAGTGATAAGGTAATAATGATTTTGTGAGATATTAATAAGGTAATAATGATTGTATAAGATAATGATACGGTAATAATGATTGTATGAGATCATGATGAGGTAATAATGATTGTGTGAAATAATGATTGTGTGAGATAATGATGAGGTAATAATGATTGTATGAGATAATGATACGCTAATAATGATTGTGTGAGATAATCATGAGGTAATAATGATTGTGTGAGAGAATGATGAGGTAATAATGATTTTGTGAGATATTGATAAGGTAATAATGATTGTATGAGATAATGATGCGGTAATAATGATTGTATGAGAACATGATGAGGTAATAATGATTGTGTGAGATAATGGTAAGGTAATAATGCTTGTGTGAGATAATGATGAGGTAATAATGATTGTGTGAGATAATAATGCCGTAATAATGATTGTGTGAGAGAATGATGAGGCAATAATGATTGTGTAAGAGAATGATGAGGTAATAATGATTGTGTGAGATAATGATGGGGTAATAATGATTGTATGAGATAATGATGAGGTTATAATGATTGTGAGATAATGATGAGGTAATAATGATTGTGTGAGATAATGATAAGGTAATAATGATGAGGTAATCATGATTGTAGGAGATAATGATGCAGTAATAATGATTGTATGAGAACATGATGAGGTAATAATTATTGTGTGAGATAATGATAAAGTAATAATGCTTGTGTGAGATAATGATGAGGTAATAATGATTGTGTGAGGTAATGATGAGGTAATAATGATTGTATGAGATAAAGATGAGGTAATAATGATTGTGTGAGATAATGATGAGGTAATAATGATTGTGTGAGATAATGATGAGGTAATAATGATTGTGTGAGATAATGTTGTGGTAATAATTATTGTGTGAGATTGTCATGAGGTAATAATGATTGTGTGAGATAATGATGAGGTAATAATGATTGTGTGAGATAGTGGTGCCGTAATAATGATTATGTGAGATAATGATGGGGTAATAATGATTGTGTGAGATAATGATGAGGTAATAATGATTGTGTGAGATAATGATAAGGTAATAATGATTTTGTGAGATATTAATAAGGTAATAATGATTGTATAAGATAATGATACGGTAATAATGATTGTATGAGATCATGATGAGGTAATAATGATTGTGTGAAATAATGATTGTGAGATAATGATGAGGTAATAATGATTGTATGAGATAAGGATGCGGTAATAATGATTTTGTGAGATATTGATACGGTAATAATGATTGTATGAGATAATGATAAGGTAATAATGATTGTATGAGATCATGAGGTAATAATGATTGTGTGAGATAATGATGAGGCATTAATGATTGTATGAGATAATGATGCGGTAATAATGATTGTGTGAGATAATGATGAGGTAATAATGATTGTGTGAGATAATGATGAGGTAATAATGATTGTGTGAGATAATGATGAGGTAAAAATGATTGTGTGAGATAATGATGTGGTAATAATGAGTGTGCGAGAGAATGATGAGGTAATAATGATTGTGTGAGAGACTGATGAGGTAATAATGATTGTGTGGGATGATGATGAGGTTATAATGATTGTGTGAGAGAATGATGAGGTAATAATGATTGTATGAGATAGTGATGCGGTAATAATGATTGTGTGAGATAATCATGAGGTAATAATGATTGTGTGTGGTAATAATGATTGTGTGAGATAATGATGAGGTAATAATGATTGTGTGAGATAATGATGAGGTAAAAATGATTGTGTGAGATAATGATGTGGTAATAATGACTGTGCGAGAGAATGATGAGGTAATAATGATTGTGTGAGAGACTGATGAGGTAATAATGATTGTGTGGGATGATGATGAGGTTATAATGATTGTGTGAGAGAATGATGAGGTAATAATGATTGTATGAGATAGTGATGCGGTAATAATGATTGTGTGAGATAATCATGAGGTAATAATGATTGTGTGAGATAATGATGAGGTAATAATGATTGTGTGAGATAATGATGAGGTAATAATGATTGTGTGAGATAATGATGTGGTAATAAAGATTGTGTGAAAGAATGATGAGGTAATAATGATTGTGTGAGAGAATGATGAGATAATAATGATTGTGTGAGATGATGATTGTGTGAGATAATGATGGGGTAATAATGATTGTATGAGATAATGATGAGGTAATAATGATTGTGTGAGATAATGATTCTGTGATAATGACTGTATGAGATAATGATGAGGTAATAATGATTGTGTGAGATAACGATGAAGTAATAATGATTGTATGTGATAATGATGAGGTAATACTGATTGTGTGAGGTAATGATGAGGTAATAATGATTGTGTGAGAGAATGATGAGGTAATAATGATTGTGTGAGAGAATGATGAGGTAATAATGATTGTGTGAGAGAATGATGGGGTAATAATGATTGTATGAGATAATGATGAGGTAATAATGATTGTGTGAAATAATGATGAGGTAATAATGATTGTGTGAGATAATGATGCTGTAATAATGACTATGAGATAATGATGAGGTAATAATGATTGTGTGAGATAATGATGAGGTAATAATGATTTTATGAGATAATGATGTGGTAATAATGATTGTGTGAGATAATGATGAGCTAATAATGATTGTGTGAGATAATGATGAGGTAATAATGACTATGAGATAATGATGATTGTATGAGATAATGATGAGGTAATAATGATTGTGTGAGATAATGATGATTGTATGAGATAATGATGATTGTATGAGATAATGATGAGGTAATAATGATTGTGTGAGAGAATGATGGGGTAATAATGATTGTATGAGATAATGATGAGGTAATAATGATTGTATGAGATAATGATGAGGTAATAATGATTGTGTGAGATAATGATGAGGTAATAATGACTATGAGATAATGATGAGGTAATAATGATTGTGTGAGATAATGATGAGGTAATAATGATTTTATGAGATAATGATGTGGTAATAATGATTGTGTGAGATAATGATGAGCTAATAATGATTGTGTGAGATAATGATGAGGTAATAATGACTATGAGATAATGATGATTGTATGAGATAATGATGAGGTAATAATGATTGTGTGAGATAATGATGATTGTATGAGATAATGATGATTGTATGAGATAATGATGAGGTAATAATGAGTGTGTGAGAGAATGATGGGGTAATAATGATTGTATGAGATAATGATGAGGTAATAATGATTGTATGAGATAATGATGAGGTAATAATGCTTGTATGAGATAATAATGTGGTAATAATGATTGTATGAGATAATGATGAGGTAATAATGATTGTGTGAGATAATGATGAGGTAATAATGATTGTGTGAGATAATGATGAGGTAATAATGATTGTGTGAGATAATAATGGGGTAATAATGAATGATTGTATGAGATAATGATGGGGGTAATAATGATTGTATAATATAATGATGAAGTAATAATGATTGTATGAGATAATGATGAGGTAATAATGATTGTGTGAAATAATGATGAGGTAATAATGATTGTGTGAGATAATGATGCAGTAATAATGATTGTGTGAGATAATCATGAGGTAAAAATACATTGTGTGAGATAATGATGAGGTCATAATGATTGTGTGAAATAATGATGAGGTAATAATGATTGTGTGATATAATGATGAGGTAATAATGACTGAGATAGTGATGAGGTAATAATGATTGTATGAGATAATGATGTGGTAATAATTATTGTGTGAGATAATGATGAGGTAATAATGATTGTATGAGATGATGTGGTAATAATGACTATGAGATAATGATGAGGTAATAATGATTGTGGGAGATAATGACAGTGCATCATAGAGGTAATAATGATTGTATGAGGTGGAGGTAATAATGATTGTGTGAGCTACGGTTGGAGTTATATTGATTGATATAACTTTTTGCGCAATGTTGATATATTTTTTATCATTTCAGGTTGCAAAGGAGACAGCTGAAAAGTACAACCCAGATGCCAAGATCACTGCATATCATGACAACATTATGAGGTATGAAATAGCTATGTTAACTTGATAATGATGAGATATGAAATAGCTATGACATATGTTAACGTGTTCCTGAATAATTTTCAAATCTGGAGCAAGTGTCACTCAATGTATTTTAACAATAATTTGACTGAACTGTGTAGCTGCCATAGACAGCAACAGCTTTCAGACGAATTATTCTCAATATATCCAACGGCTTTCGCGTATTGCTTTCTTGAAATTAATAACCGTGGACTGAACCACACCTGAGCTGTCGACCTACTCCCATGCTTATACCTCAGGAGCTAACCATACCAGAACTGAGCTGTCGACCTACTCCAGGGTTCGTACAAACTTGAAAAGCCCTTGCATTTTGGCATCTGCCTTGAAAAGCCTTGAATTTGAAATTTGTCTTGAAAAGTACTGGAATTTCACCCATACACCTTGAAAAGCCCTTGAAAATCAACATATCCTCCCATGTGATTTTTACTGTCTGCAAAACATTCACGTACTGATGTAAATAAAGATTTAAGAAAATTTGATTGGCAAAATCTATCTGGAACCGAGTAAGTTCCAAAAGTCACACTGTAATTTGAAATGGCCTAAAGGTAAGCTGTATGAAATTTTGCACCAGTGACATATTCTCACTTTGTCCGGGATGCTGGTTCTGAGCCCTTGAGAAATCAACTTTTTTAGTCTTGAAAGTCCTTGAATAAGAAAACCTGCCAGCTGTATGAACCCTGTACGCCCATGCTTATATGTCAGGAGTTAGCTAACCATATCAGACCCGAGCTGTCTACCTACTCCCATGCTTATACCTCGGGAGTTAGCTAACCATACCAGACCCGAGCTGTAGAACTACTCCCATGCTTATACCTCAGCAGTTAGGCAACCATACCTGGAAGAAGAAGAAGAAGAAGACCCAAGGTATCGACCTACTACTACCATGCTTACGCCGCAGGAGTTAGCTAACCATATCAGACCGAGCTGTCAGACTACCCCATGCTTATACCTCAGGCGTTAGCCAACCATACCTGGCCCGAGCTGTCGACCTACTCCCATGCTTATACGTCAGGAGGTAGCTAACCATATCAGACCCGAGCTGTCGGCCTACTCCCATGCTTAGACCTCGGGAGTTAGCTAACCATATCAGACCCGAGCTGTCGGCCTACTCCCATGCTTAGACCTCGGGAGTTAGCTAACCATATCAGACCCGAGCTGTCGGACTACCCCCATGCTTATACCTCAGGAGTTAGCTAACCATATCAGACCCGAGCTGTCGACCTACTCCCATGCTTATACCTCAGGAATTAGCTAACCATATCAGGCCCAAGGTATCGACCTACTCCCATGCTTATACCTCAGGAGTTAGCTAACCATATCAGACCCGAGCTGTCGGACTACCCCCATGATTATACCTCAGGAGTTAGCGAACCATATCAGACCCGAGCTGTCGACCTACTCCCATGCTTATACCTCAGGAGTTAGCTAACCATACCAGACCCGAGCTGTAGAACTACTCCCATGCTTATACCTCAGCAGTTAGGCAACCATACCAGACCCGAGCTGTCGGCCTACTCCCATGCTTAGACCTCGGGAGTTAATTAACCTTTATCAGACCCGAGCTGTCGACCTACTCCCATGCTTACGCTGCAGGAGTTAGATAACCATATCAGACCCGAGCTGTTGACCTACTCCCATGCTTACGCCGCAGGAGTTAGCTAACCATATCAGACCCGAGCTGTTGACCTACTCCCATGCTTATACCTCCGGAGTTAGTTAGCCATACCAGACCCGAGCTGTCGACCTACTCCTATGCGTACACCTCAGGAGTTAGCCAAACATACCTGACCCGATCAACACCCAAGCTGTCGACCTACTCCCATGCTTATACCTCAGCAGTTAGCCAAACATACCCGACCATACCATACACGAGCTGTCGAGCTACTCCAATGCTTATACCTCAGGAGTTAGCTAACCATATCAGACCCGAGCTGTCAACCTACTCCCATGCTTATACCGCAGGAGTTAGCTAATCATACCAGACCCGAGCTGTAGACCTACTCCCATGCTTATACCTCAGGAGTTAGCTAACCATATCATACCCGAGCTGTCGACCTAACCCATGCTTATACCTCAGGAGTTAGCGAACCATATCAGACCCGAGCTGTCGACCCACCCCCATGCTTATACCTCAGGAATTAGCTAACCATACCAGACCCGAGCTGTAGAACTACTCCCATGCTTATACCTCGGGAGTTAGCCAAACATACCAGACCCGACCAACACCCAAGCTGTTGACCTACTCCCATGCTTACACCTCGGGAGTTAGCCAAACATACCCGACCCGACCAATACCCGAGCTGCCGACATACTCCCATACTTATACCTCAGCAGTTAGCCAACCATACCAGACCCGAGCTGTCGACTTACTCCCATGCTTATACCTCGGGAGTTAACTAACCATATCAGAACTAACCATATCAGACCCGAGCTGTTGACCTACTCCCATGCTTATACAGGTACCTCAGGAGTTAGCTAATCATACCAGACCCGAGCTGTAGACCTACTCCCATGCTTATGCCTCAGGAGTTAGCTAACCATATCATACCCGAGCTGTCGACCTAACCCATGCTTATACCTCAGGAGTTAGCGAACCATATCAGACCCGAGCTATCGACCCACCCCCATGCTTATACCTCAGGAGTTAGCTAACCATACCAGACCCGAGCTGTAGAACTACTCCCATGCTTATACCTCAGGAGTTAATTAACCTTTATCAGACCCGAGCTGTCGACCTACTCCCATGCTTACGCTGCAGGAGTTAGATAACCATATCAGACCCGAGCTGTTGACCTACTCCCATGCTTACGCCACAGGAGTTAGCTAACCATATCAGACCCGAGCTGTTGACCTACTCCCATGCTTATACCTCCGGAGTTAGTTAGCCATACCAGACCCGAGCTGTCAACCTACTCCTATGCGTACACCTCGGGAGTTAGCCAAACATACCGGACCCGTCCAATACCCGAGGTGTCGACCTACTCCCATGCTTATACCGCAGGAGTTACCTAACCATATCAGACCCGAGCTGATGACCTACTCCCATGCTTACACCTCAGGAGTTAGCCAAACATACCCGACCCGACCAATACCTGAGCTGTCGACCTACTCCCATGCTTATGTAGGTACCTCAGGAGTTAGCTAACCATACCAGACCCGAGGTGTAGACCTACTCCCATGCTTATACCTCAGGAGTTAGCTAACCATATCAGACCCGAGCTGTCGACCTACCCCCATGCTTATACCTCAGGAGTTAGCGAACCATATCAGACCCGAGCTGTCGACCCACCCCCATGCTTATGCCTCAGGAGTTAGCTAACCATACCAGACCCGAGCTGTAGAACTACTCCCATGCTTATACCTCAGGAGTTAGCTAACCGTACCAGACCCGAGCTGTCGACCTACTCCCATGCTTATACCTCGGGAGTTAGCTAACCATATCAGACCCGAGCTGTTGACCTACTCCCATGCTTATACCTCAGGAGTTAGCTAACCATACCAGATCCGAGATGTCGAACTACTCCCATGCTTATACCTCAGGAGTTAGCTAACCATATCAGACCCGAGCTGTAGACCTACTCCAATGCTTATACCTCAGGAGTTAGCTAACCATATCAGACCCGAGCTGTCAACCTACTCCCATGCTTATACCTCAGGAGTTAGCTAACCATATCATACCCGAGCTGTCGACCTAACCCATACTTATACCTCAGGAGTTAGCGAACCATATCAGACCCGAGCTGTCGACCCACCCCCATGCTTATACCTCAGGAATTAGCTAACCATACCAGACCCGAGCTGTAGAACTACTCCCATGCTTATACCTCAGCAGTTAGCCAAACAGACCCGACCATACCCATACACTAGCTGCTTATACCTCAGCAGTTAGGCAACCATACCAGACCCGAGCTGTCGGCCTACTCCCATGCTTATACCTCGGGAGTTAGCTAACCTTTATCCAGACCCGAGCTGTAGAACTACTCCCATGCTTACGCTGCAGGAGTTAGATAACCATATCAGACCCGAGCTGTTGACCTACTCCCATGCTTACGCCGCAGGAGTTAGCTAACCATATCAGACCCGAGCTGTTGACCTACTCCCATGCTTATACCTCCGGAGTTAGTTAACCATACCAGACCCGAGCTGTCGACCTACTCCTATGCGTACACCTCAGGAGTTAGCCAAACATACCTGACCCGATCAACACCCAAGCTGTCGACCTACTCCCATGCTTATACCTCAGCAGTTAGCCAAACATACCCGACCATACCATACACGAGCTGTCGAGCTACTCCAATGCTTATACCTCAGGAGTTAGCTAATCATACCAGACCCGAGCTGTAGACCTACTCCCATGCTTATACCTCAGGAGTTAGCTAACCATATCATACCCGAGCTGTCGACCTAACCCATGCTTATACCTCAGGAGTTAGCGAACCATATCAGACCCGAGCTGTCGACCCACCCCCATGCTTATACCTCAGGAATTAGCTAACCATACCAGACCCGAGCTGTAGAACTACTCCCATGCTTATACCTCGGGAGTTAGCCAAACATACCAGACCCGACCAACACCCAAGCTGTTGACCTACTCCCATGCTTACACCTCGGGAGTTAGCCAAACATACCCGACCCGACCAATACCCGAGCTGCCGACATACTCCCATCCTTATACCTCAGCAGTTAGCCAACCATATCAGACCCGAGCTGTCGACTTACTCCCATGCTTATACCTGGGAGTTAACTAACCATATCAGAACTAACCATATCAGACCCGAGCTGTTGACCTACTCCCATGCTTATACAGGTACCTCAGGAGTTAGCTAATCATACCAGACCCGAGCTGTAGACCTACTCCCATGCTTATACCTCAGGAGTTAGCTAACCATATCATACCCGAGCTGTCGACCTACCCCATGCTTATACCTCAGGAGTTAGCTAACCATACCAGACCCGAGCTGTAGAACTACTCCCATGCTTATACCTCAGGAGTTAGCTAACCATACCAGACCCGAGCTGTCGGCCTACTCCCATGCTTAGACCTCGGGAGTTAATTAACCTTTATCAGACCCGAGCTGTCGACCTACTCCCATGCTTACCTGCAGGAGTTAGATAACCATATCAGACCCGAGCTGTTGACCTACTCCCATGCTTACGCCGCAGGAGTTAGCTAACCATATCAGACCCGAGCTGTTGACCTACTCCCATGCTTATACCTCCGGAGTTAGTTAGCCATACCAGACCCGAGCTGTCAACCTACTCCTATGCGTACACCTCAGGAGTTAGCCAAACATAGCTGACCCGATCAACACCCAAGCTGTCGACCTACTCCCATGCTTATACCTCAGCAGTTAGCCAAACATACCCGACCATACCATACACGAGCTGTCGAGCTACTCCAATGCTTATACCTCAGGAGTTAGCTAACCATATCAGACCCGAGCTGTCAACCTACTCCCATGCTTATACCGCAGGAGTTAGCTAATCATACCAGACCCGAGCTGTAGACCTACTCCCATGCTTATACCTCAGGAGTTAGCTAACCATATCATACCCGAGCTGTCGACCTAACCCATGCTTATACCTCAGGAGTTAGCGAACCATATCAGACCCGAGCTGTCGACCCACCCCCATGCTTATACCTCAGGAATTAGCTAACCATACCAGACCCGAGCTGTAGAACTACTCCCATGCTTATACCTCGGGAGTTAGCCAAACATACCAGACCCGACCAACACCCATGCTGTTGACCTACTCCCATGCTTACACCTCGGGAGTTAGCCAAACATACCCGACCCGACCAATACCCGAGCTGCCGACATACTCCCATACTTATACCTCAGCAGTTACCCAACCATACCAAACCCGAGCTGTCGACTTACTCCCATGCTTATACCTCGGGAGTTAACTAACCATATCAGAACTAACCATATCAGACCCGAGCTGTTGACCTACTCCCATGCTTATACAGGTACCTCAGGAGTTAGCTAACCATATCAGACCCGAGCTGTCAACCTACTCCCATGCTTATACCTCAGGAGTTAGCTAACCATATCATACCCGAGCTGTCGACCTAACCCATACTTATACCTCAGGAGTTAGCGAACCATATCAGACCCGAGCTGTCGACCCACCCCCATGCTTATACCTCAGGAATTAGCTAACCATACCAGACCCGAGCTGTAGAACTACTCCCATGCTTATACCTCAGGAGTTAGCCAACCATATCAGACCCGAGCTGTCGACCTACTCCCATGCTTACGCTGCAGGAGTTAGATAACCATATCAGACCCGAGCTGTTGACCTACTCCCATGCTTACGCCGCAGGAGTTAGCTAACCATATCAGACCCGAGCTGTTGACCTACTCCCATGCTTATACCTCCGGAGTTAGTTAACCATACCAGACCCGAGCTGTCGACCTACTCCTATGCGTACACCTCAGCAGTTAGCCAAACATACCCGACCATACCATACACGAGGTGTCGAGCTACTCCAATGCTTATACCTCAGGAGTTAGCTAACCATATCAGACCCGAGCTGTCAACCTACTCCCATGCTTATACCGCAGGAGTTAGCTAATCATACCAGACCCGAGCTGTAGACCTACTCCCATGCTTATACCTCAGGAGTTAGCTAACCATATCATACCCGAGCTGTCGACCTAACCCATGCTTATACCTCAGGAGTTAGCGAACCATATCAGACCCGAGCTGTCGACCCACCCCCATGCTTATACCTCAGGAATTAGCTAACCATACCAGACCCGAGCTGTAGAACTACTCCTATGCTTATACCTCGGGAGTTAGCCAAACATACCAGACCCGACCAACACCCAAGCTGTTGACCTACTCCCATGCTTACACCTCGGGAGTTAGCCAAACATACCCGACCCGACCAATACCCGAGCTGCCGACATACTCCCATCCTTATACCTCAGCAGTTAGCCAACCATACCAGACCCGAGCTGTCGACTTACTCCCATGCTTATACCTGGGAGTTAACTAACCATATCAGAACTAACCATATCAGACCCGAGCTGTTGACCTACTCCCATGCTTATACAGGTACCTCAGGAGTTAGCTAATCATACCAGACCCGAGCTGTAGACCTACTCCCATGCTTATGCCTCAGGAGTTAGCTAACCATATCATACCCGAGCTGTCGACCTAACCCATGCTTATACCTCAGGAGTTAGCGAACCATATCAGACCCGAGCTATCGACCCACCCCCATGCTTATACCTCAGGAGTTAGCTAACCATACCAGACCCGAGCTGTAGAACTACTCCCATGCTTATACCTCAGGAGTTAGCTAACCATATCATACTCGAGCTGTAGAACTACTCCCATGCTTATACCTCAGGAGATAGCTAACCATACCATACCCGAGCTGTCAACCTACTCCCATGCTCACACCTCGGGAGTTAGCCAAACATACCGGACCCGTCCAATACCCGAGGTGTCGACCTACTCCCATGCTTATACCGCAGGAGTTACCTAACCATATCAGACCCGAGCTGATGACCTACTCCCATGCTTACACCTCAGGAGTTAGCCAAACATACCCGACCCGACCAATACCTGAGCTGTCGACCTACTCCCATGCTTATGTAGGTACCTCAGGAGTTAGCTAACCATACCAGACCCGAGGTGTAGACCTACTCCCATGCTTATACCTCAGCAGTTAGGCAACCATACCAGACCCGAGCTGTCGGCCTACTCCCATGCTTAGACCTCGGGAGTTAATTAACCTTTATCAGACCCGAGCTATTGACCTACTCCCATGCTTACGCCGCAGGAGTTAGCTAACCATATCAGACCCGAGCTGTTGACCTACTCCCATGCTTATACCTCCGGAGTTAGTTAGCCATACCAGACCCGAGCTGTCAACCTACTCCTATGCGTACACCTCAGGAGTTAGCCAAACATACCTGACCCGATCAACACCCAAGCTGTCGACCTACTCCCATGCTTATACCTCAGCAGTTAGCCAAACATACCCGACCATACCATACACGAGCTGTCGAGCTACTCCAATGCTTATACCTCAGGAGTTAGCTAACCATATCAGACCCGAGCTGTCAACCTACTCCCATGCTTATGCCGCAGGAGTTAGCTAATCATACCAGACCCGAGCTGTAGACCTACTCCCATGCTTATACCTCAGGAGTTAGCTAACCATATCATACCCGAGCTGTCGACCTAACCCATGCTTATACCTCAGGAGTTAGCGAACCATATCAGACCCGAGCTGTCGACCCACCCCCATGCTTATACCTCAGGAATTAGCTAACCATACCAGACCCGAGCTGTAGAACTACTCCCATGCTTATACCTCGGGAGTTAGCCAAACATACCAGACCCGACCAACACCCATGCTGTTGACCTACTCCCATGCTTACACCTCGGGAGTTAGCCAAACATACCCGACCCGACCAATACCCGAGCTGCCGACATACTCCCATACTTATACCTCAGCAGTTACCCAACCATACCAAACCCGAGCTGTCGACTTACTCCCATGCTTATACCTCGGGAGTTAACTAACCATATCAGAACTAACCATATCAGACCCGAGCTGTTGACCTACTCCCATGCTTATACCTCAGGAGTTAGCTAACCATACCAGATCCGAGATGTTGAACTACTCCCATGCTTATACCCCAGGAGTTAGCTAACCATATCAGACCCGAGCTGTAGACCTACTCCAATGCTTATACCTCAGGAGTTAGCTAACCATATCAGACCCGAGCTGTCAACCTACTCCCATGCTTATACCTCAGGAGTTAGCTAACCATATCATACCCGAGCTGTCGACCTAACCCATGCTTATACCTCAGGAGTTAGCGAACCATATCAGACCCGAGCTGTCGACCCACCCCCATGCTTATACCTCAGGAATTAGCTAACCATACCAGACCCGAGCTGTAGAACTACTCCCATGCTTATACCTCAGCAGTTAGCCAAACAGACCCGACCATACCCATACACTAGCTGCTTATACCTCAGCAGTTAGGCAACCATACCAGACCCGAGCTGTCGGCCTACTCCCATGCTTAGACCTCGGGAGTTAATTAACCTTTATCAGACCCGAGCTGTCGACCTACTCCCATGCTTACGCTGCAGGAGTTAGATAACCATATCAGACCCGAGCTGTTGACCTACTCCCATGCTTACGCCGCAGGAGTTAGCTAACCATATCAGACCCGAGCTGTTGACCTACTCCCATGCTTATACCTCCGGAGTTAGTTAACCATACCAGACCCGAGCTGTCGACCTACTCCTATGCGTACACCTCAGCAGTTAGCCAAACATACCCGACCATACCATACACGAGGTGTCGAGCTACTCCAATGCTTATACCTCAGGAGTTAGCTAACCATATCAGACCCGAGCTGTCAACCTACTCCCATGCTTATACCGCAGGAGTTAGCTAATCATACCAGACCCGAGCTGTAGACCTACTCCCATGCTTATACCTTCAGGAGTTAGCTAACCATATCATACCCGAGCTGTCGACCTAACCCATGCTTATACCTCAGGAGTTAGCGAACCATATCAGACCCGAGCTGTCGACCCACCCCCATGCTTATACCTCAGGAATTAGCTAACCATACCAGACCCGAGCTGTAGAACTACTCCTATGCTTATACCTCGGGAGTTAGCCAAACATACCAGACCCGACCAACACCCAAGCTGTTGACCTACTCCCATGCTTACACCTCGGGAGTTAGCCAAACATACCCGACCCGACCAATACCCGAGCTGCCGACATACTCCCATCCTTATACCTCAGCAGTTAGCCAACCATACCAGACCCGAGCTGTCGACTTACTCCCATGCTTATACCTGGGAGTTAACTAACCATATCAGAACTAACCATATCAGACCCGAGCTGTTGACCTACTCCCATGCTTATACAGGTACCTCAGGAGTTAGCTAATCATACCAGACCCGAGCTGTAGACCTACTCCCATGCTTATGCCTCAGGAGTTAGCTAACCATATCATACCCGAGCTGTCGACCTAACCCATGCTTATACCTCAGGAGTTAGCGAACCATATCAGACCCGAGCTATCGACCCACCCCCATGCTTATACCTCAGGAGTTAGCTAACCATACCAGACCCGAGCTGTAGAACTACTCCCATGCTTATACCTCAGGAGTTAGCCAACCATATGAGACCCGAGCTGTCAACCTACTCCCATGCTTATACCTCAGGAGATAGCTAACCATACCATACCCGAGCTGTCAACCTACTCCCATGCTTACACCTCGGGAGTTAGCCAAACATACCGGACCCGTCCAATACCCGAGGTGTCGACCTACTCCCATGCTTATACCGCAGGAGTTACCTAACCATATCAGACCCGAGCTGATGACCTACTCCCATGCTTACACCTCAGGAGTTAGCCAAACATACCCGACCCGACCAATACCTGAGCTGTCGACCTACTCCCATGCTTATGTAGGTACCTCAGGAGTTAGCTAACCATACCAGACCCGAGGTGTAGACCTACTCCCATGCTTATACCGCAGGAGTTAGCTAACCATATCAGACCCGAGCTGTCGACCTACCCCCATGCTTATACCTCAGGAGTTAGCGAACCATATCACACCCGAGCTGTTGACCCACCCCCATGCTTATACCTCAGGAGTTAGCGAACCATATCCAGACCCGAGCTGTTGACCCACCCCCATGCTTATACCTCAGGAGTTAGCTAATGATACCAGACCCAAGCTGTAGAACTACTCCCATGCTTATACCTCAGGAGTTAGCTAACCATACCAGATCCGAGATGTCGAACTACTCCCATGCTTATACCTCAGGAGTTAGCTAACCATATCAGACCCGAGCTGTAGACCTACTCCAATGCTTATACCTCAGGAGTTAGCTAACCATATCAGACCCGAGCTGTCAACCTACTCCCATGCTTATACCTCAGGAGTTAGCTAACCATATCATACCCGAGCTGTCGACCTAACCCATGCTTATACCTCACGAGTTAGCGAACCATATCAGACCCGAGCTGTCGACCCACCCCCATGCTTATACCTCAGGAATTAGCTAACCATACCAGACCCGAGCTGTAGAACTACTCCCATGCTTATACCTCGGGAGTTAGCCAAACATACCAGACCCGACCAACACCCAAGCTGTCGACCTACTCCCATGCTTATACCTCAGCAGTTAGCCAAACATACCCGACCATACCATACACGAGCTGCTTATACCTCAGGAGTTAGCTAACCATACCAGACCCGAGCTGTCAACCTACTCCCATGCTTATACCTCAGGAGTTAGCGAACCATATCATACCCGAGCTGTCGACCTAACCCATGCTTATACCTCAGGAGTTAGCGAACCATATCAGACCCGAGCTGTCGACCCACCCCCATGCTTATATCTCAGGAATTAGCTAACCATACCAGACCCGAGCTGTAGAACTACTCCCATGCTTATACCTCGGGAGTTAAAGTAACCTACTCCCATGCTTATGCCTCAGGAGTTAGCTAACCATATCATACCCGAGCTGTCGACCTAACCCATGCTTATACCTCAGGAGTTAGCGAACCATATCAGACCCGAGCTATCGACCCACCCCCATGCTTATACCTCAGGAGTTAGCTAACCATACCAGACCCGAGCTGTAGAACTACTCCCATGCTTATACCTCAGGAGATAGCTAACCATACCATACCCGAGCTGTCAACCTACTCCCATGCTTATACCTGGGAGTTAACTAACCATATCAGAACTAACCATATCAGACCCGAGCTGTCAACCTACTCCCATGCTTATACCGCAGGAGTTAGCTAATCATACCAGACCCGAGCTGTAGACCTACTCCCATGCTTATACCTCAGGAGTTAGCTAACCATATCATACCCGAGCTGTCGACCTAACCCATGCTTATACCTCAGGAGTTAGCGAACCATATCAGACCCGAGCTGTCGACCCACCCCCATGCTTATACCTCAGGAATTAGCTAACCATACCAGACCCGAGCTGTAGAACTACTCCTATGCTTATACCTCAGGAGTTAGCCAAACATACCAGACCCGACCAACACCCAAGCTGTTGACCTACTCCCATGCTTACACCTCGGGAGTTAGCCAAACATACCCGACCCGACCAATACCCGAGCTGCCGACATACTCCCATCCTTATACCTCAGCAGTTAGCCAACCATACCAGACCCGAGCTGTCGACTTACTCCCATGCTTATACCTGGGAGTTAACTAACCATATCAGACCCGAGCTGTTGACCTACTCCCATGCTTATACAGGTACCTCAGGAGTTAGCTAATCATACCAGACCCGAGCTGTAGACCTACTCCCATGCTTATGCCTCAGGAGTTAGCTAACCATATCATACCCGAGCTGTCGACCTAACCCATGCTTATACCTCAGGAGTTAGCGAACCATATCAGACCCGAGCTATCGACCCACCCCCATGCTTATACCTCAGGAGTTAGCTAACCATACCAGACCCGAGCTGTAGAACTACTCCCATGCTTATACCTCAGGAGTTAGCCAACCATATGAGACCCGAGCTGTCAACCTACTCCCATGCTTATACCTCAGGAGATAGCTAACCATACCATACCCGAGCTGTCAACCTACTCCCATGCTTACACCTTGGGAGTTAGCCAAACATACCGGACCCGTCCAATACCCGAGGTGTCGACCTACTCCCATGCTTATACCGCAGGAGTTACCTAACCATATCAGACCCGAGCTGATGACCTACTCCCATGCTTACACCTCAGGAGTTAGCCAAACATACCCGACCCGACCAATACCTGAGCTGTCGACCTACTCCCATGCTTATGTAGGTACCTCAGGAGTTAGCTAACCATACCAGACCCGAGGTGTAGACCTACTCCCATGCTTATACCGCAGGAGTTAGCTAACCATATCAGACCCGAGCTGTCGACCTACCCCCATGCTTATACCTCAGGAGTTAGCGAACCATATCACACCCGAGCTGTTGACCCACCCCCATGCTTATGCCTCAGGAGTTAGCTAACCATACCAGACCCAAGCTGTAGAACTACTCCCATGCTTATACCTCAGGAGTTAGCTAACCGTACCAGACCCGAGCTGTCGACCTACTCCCATGCTTATACCTTAGAAGTTAGCTAACCATATCAGACCCGAGCTGTTGACCTACTCCCATGCTTATACCTCAGGAGTTAGCTAACCATACCAGATCCGAGATGTCGAACTACTCCCATGCTTATACCTCAGGAGTTAGCTAACCATATCAGACCCGAGCTGTAGACCTACTCCAATGCTTATACCTCAGGAGTTAGCTAACCATATCAGACCCGAGCTGTCAACCTACTCCCATGCTTATACCTCAGGAGTTAGCTAACCATATCATACTCGAGCTGTAGAACTACTCCCATGCTTATACCTCAGGAGATAGCTAACCATACCATACCCGAGCTGTCAACCTACTCCCATGCTCACACCTCGGGAGTTAGCCAAACATACCGGACCCGTCCAATACCCGAGGTGTCGACCTACTCCCATGCTTATACCGCAGGAGTTACCTAACCATATCAGACCCGAGCTGATGACCTACTCCCATGCTTGCACCTCGGGAGTTAGCCAAACATACCCGACCCGACCAATACCTGAGCTGTCGACCTACTCCCATGCTTATACAGGTACCGCAGGAGTTAGCTAACCATACCAGACCCGAGGTGTAGACCTACTCCCATGCTTATACCGCAGGAGTTAGCTAACCATATCAGACCCGAGCTGTCGACCTAACCCATGCTTATACCTCAAGAGTTAGCGAACCATATCAGACCCGAGCTGTCGACCCACCCCCATGCTTATACCTCAGGAGTTAGCTAACCATACCAGACCCGAGCTGTAGAATTACTCCCATGCTTATACCTCAGGAGTTAGCCAACCATATCAGACCCGAGCTGTCGACCTACTCCCATGCTTATACCTCAGGAGGTAGCTAACCATACCATACCCGAGCTGTCGACCTAACCCATGCTTATACCTCAGGAGTTAGCGAACCATATCAGACCCGAGCTGTCAACCCACCCCCATGCTTATACCTCAGGAGTTAGCTAACCATACCAGACCCGAGCTGTAGAACTACTCCCATGCTTATACCTCAGGAGTTAGCCAACCATATGAGACCCGAGCTGTCGACCTACTCACATGCTTATACCTTAGAAGTTAGCTAACCATATCAGACCCGAGCTGTTGACCTACTCCCATGCTTATACCTCAGGAGTTAGCTAACCATACCAGATCTGGGATGTCGAACTACCCCCATGCTTATACCTCAGGAGTTAGCGAACCATATCAGACCCGAGCTGTTGACCCACCCCCCATGCTTATACCTCAGGAGTTAGCTAACCATACCAGACCGAGCTGTCGACCTACTCCCATGCTTACACCTTGGGAGTTAGCCAAACATACCAGACTCGACCCGACCAATACGCGAGCTGCCGACATACTCCCATGCTTATACCTCAGCAGTTAGCCAAACATACCCGACCCGACCAATACCTGAGCTGTCGACCAGACCCGAGCTGTCGACCTACTCCTATGCGTACACCTCAGGAGTTAGCCAAACATACCTGACCCGATCAACACCCAAGCTGTCGACCTACTCCCATGCTTATACCTCAGCAGTTAGCCAAACATACCCGACCATACCATACACGAGCTGTCGAACTACTCCAATGCTTATACCTCAGGAGTTAGCTAACCATATCAGACCCGAGCTGTCAACCTACTCCCATGCTTATACCGCAGGAGTTAGCTAATCATACCAGACCCGAGCTGTAGACCTACTCCCATGCTTATACCTCAGGAGTTAGCTAACCATATCATACCCGAGCTGTCGACCTACTCCCATGCTTATACCTCAGGAGTTAGCGAACCATACCATACCCGAGCTGTCGACCCACCCCCATGCTTATACCTCAGGAATTAGCTAACCATACCAGACCCGAGCTGTAGAACTACTCCCATGCTTATACCTCAGGAGTTAGCCAACCATATGAGACCCGAGCTGTCGACCTACTCCCATGCTTATACCTCAGGAGTTAGCCAAACATACCCGACCCGACCAATACCTGAGCTGTCGACCTACTCCCATGCTTATACAGGTACCGCAGGAGTTAGCTAACCATACCAGACCCGAGGTGTAGACCTACTCCCATGCTTATACCGCAGGAGTTAGCTAACCATATCAGACCCGAGCTGTCGACCTAACCCATGCTTATACCTCAGGAGTTAGCGAACCATATCAGACCCGAGCTGTCGACCCACCCCCATGCTTATACCTCAGGAGTTAGCTAACCATACCAGACCCAAGCTGTAGAACTACTCCCATGCTTATACCTCAGGAGTTAGCCAACCATATGAGACCCGAGCTGTCGACCTACTCACATGCTTATACCTTAGAAGTTAGCTAACCATATCAGACCCGAGCTGTTGACCTACTCCCATGCTTATACCTCAGGAGTTAGCTAACCATACCAGATCTGGGATGTCGAACTACCCCCATGCTTATACCTCAGGAGGTAGCGAACCATATCAGACCCGAGCTGTTGACCCACCCCCCATGCTTATACCTCAGGAGTTAGCTAACCATACCAGACCGAGCTGTCGACCTACTCCCATGCTTACACCTTGGGAGTTAGCCAAACATACCAGACTCGACCCGACCAATACGCGAGCTGCCGACATACTCCCATGCTTATACCTCAGCAGTTAGCCAAACATACCCGACCCGACCAATACCTGAGCTGTCGACCAGACCCGAGCTGTCGACCTACTCCTATGCGTACACCTCAGGAGTTAGCCAAACATACCTGACCCGATCAACACCCAAGCTGTCGACCTACTCCCATGCTTATACCTCAGCAGTTAGCCAAACATACCCGACCATACCATACACGAGCTGTCGAGCTACTCCAATGCTTATACCTCAGGAGTTAGCTAACCATATCAGACCCGAGCTGTCAACCTACTCCCATGCTTATACCGCAGGAGTTAGCTAATCATACCAGACCCGAGCTGTAGACCTACTCCCATGCTTATACCTCAGGAGTTAGCCAACCATATGAGACCCGAGCTGTCGACCTACTCCCATGCTTATACCTCAGGAGGTAGCTAACCATACCATACCCGAGCTGTCGACCCACCCCCATGCTTATACCTCAGGAATTAGCTAACCATACCAGACCCGAGCTGTAGAACTACTCCCATGCTTATACCTCAGGAGTTAGCCAACCATATGAGACCCGAGCTGTCGACCTACTCCCATGCTTATACCTCAGGAGTTAGCCAAACATACCCGACCCGACCAATACCTGAGCTGTCGACCTACTCCCATGCTTATACAGGTACCTCAGGAGTTAGCTAACCATACCAGACCCGAGGTGTAGACCTACTCCCATGCTTATACCGCAGGAGTTAGCTAACCATATCAGACCCGAGCTGTCGACCTAACCCATGCTTATACCTCAAGAGTTAGCGAACCATATCAGACCCGAGCTGTCGACCCACCCCCATGCTTATACCTCAGGAGTTAGCTAACCATACCAGACCCAAGCTGTAGAACTACTCCCATGCTTATACCTCAGGAGTTAGCCAACCATATGAGACCTGAGCTGTCGACCTACTCCCATGCTTATACCTCAGGAGGTAGCTAACCATACCATACCCGAGCTGTCAACCTACTCCCATGCTTGCACCTCGGGAGTTAGCCAAACATACCCGACCCGACCAATACCTGAGCTTTCGACCTACTCCCATGCTTATACAGGTACCGCAGGAGTTAGCTAACCATACCAGACCCGAGGTGTAGACCTACTCCCATGCTTATACCGCAGGAGTTAGCTAACCATATCAGACCCGAGCTGTCGACCTAACCCATGCTTATACCTCAAGAGTTAGCGAACCATATCAGACCCGAGCTGTCGACCCACCCCCATGCTTATACCTCAGGAGTTAGCTAACCATACCAGACCCGAGCTGTAGAATTACTCCCATGCTTATACCTCAGGAGTTAGCCAACCATATCAGACCCGAGCTGTCGACCTACTCCCATGCTTATACCTCAGGAGGTAGCTAACCATACCATACCCGAGCTGTCGACCTAACCCATGCTTATACCTCAGGAGTTAGCGAACCATATCAGACCCGAGCTGTCGACCCACCCCCATGCTTATACCTCAGGAGTTAGCTAACCATACCAGACCCGAGCTGTAGAACTACTCCCATGCTTATACCTCAGGAGTTAGCCAACCATATGAGACCCGAGCTGTCGACCTACTCACATGCTTATACCTTAGAAGTTAGCTAACCATATCAGACCCGAGCTGTTGACCTACTCCCATGCTTATACCTCAGGAGTTAGCTAACCATACCAGATCTGGGATGTCGAACTACCCCCATGCTTATACCTCAGGAGTTAGCGAACCATATCAGACCCGAGCTGTTGACCCACCCCCCATGCTTATACCTCAGGAGTTAGCTAACCATACCAGACCGAGCTGTCGACCTACTCCCATGCTTACACCTTGGGAGTTAGCCAAACATACCAGACTCGACCCGACCAATACGCGAGCTGCCGACATACTCCCATGCTTATACCTCAGCAGTTAGCCAAACATACCCGACCCGACCAATACCTGAGCTGTCGACCAGACCCGAGCTGTCGACCTACTCCTATGCGTACACCTCAGGAGTTAGCCAAACATACCTGACCCGATCAACACCCAAGCTGTCGACCTACTCCCATGCTTATACCTCAGCAGTTAGCCAAACATACCCGACCATACCATACACGAGCTGTCGAGCTACTCCAATGCTTATACCTCAGGAGTTAGCTAACCATATCAGACCCGAGCTGTCAACCTACTCCCATGCTTATACCGCAGGAGTTAGCTAATCATACCAGACCCGAGCTGTAGACCTACTCCCATGCTTATACCTCAGGAGTTAGCCAACCATATGAGACCCGAGCTGTCGACCTACTCCCATGCT
Organism: Chaetoderma sp. LZ-2023a; assembly: GCA_034401795.1. Classification (NCBI taxonomy): domain Eukaryota; kingdom Metazoa; phylum Mollusca; class Caudofoveata; order Chaetodermatida; family Chaetodermatidae; genus Chaetoderma; species Chaetoderma sp. LZ-2023a. The sequence continues at coordinate 92,354,804 of CM067359.1, forward strand.
TATACCTCAGGAGTTAGCGAACCATACCATACCCGAGCTGTCGACCCACCCCCATGCTTATACCTCAGGAATTAGCTAACCATACCAGACCCGAGCTGTAGAACTACTCCCATGCTTATACCTCAGGAGTTAGCCAACCATATGAGACCCGAGCTGTCGACCTACTCCCATGCTTATACCTCAGGAGTTAGCCAAACATACCCGACCCGACCAATACCTGAGCTGTCGACCTACTCCCATGCTTATACAGGTACCGCAGGAGTTAGCTAACCATACCAGACCCGAGGTGTAGACCTACTCCCATGCTTATACCGCAGGAGTTAGCTAACCATATCAGACCCGAGCTGTCGACCTAACCCATGCTTATACCTCAGGAGTTAGCGAACCATATCAGACCCGAGCTGTCGACCCACCCCCATGCTTATACCTCAGGAGTTAGCTAACCATACCAGACCCAAGCTGTAGAACTACTCCCATGCTTATACCTCAGGAGTTAGCCAACCATATGAGACCCGAGCTGTCGACCTACTCACATGCTTATACCTTAGAAGTTAGCTAACCATATCAGACCCGAGCTGTTGACCTACTCCCATGCTTATACCTCAGGAGTTAGCTAACCATACCAGATCTGGGATGTCGAACTACCCCCATGCTTATACCTCAGGAGGTAGCGAACCATATCAGACCCGAGCTGTTGACCCACCCCCCATGCTTATACCTCAGGAGTTAGCTAACCATACCAGACCGAGCTGTCGACCTACTCCCATGCTTACACCTTGGGAGTTAGCCAAACATACCAGACTCGACCCGACCAATACGCGAGCTGCCGACATACTCCCATGCTTATACCTCAGCAGTTAGCCAAACATACCCGACCCGACCAATACCTGAGCTGTCGACCAGACCCGAGCTGTCGACCTACTCCTATGCGTACACCTCAGGAGTTAGCCAAACATACCTGACCCGATCAACACCCAAGCTGTCGACCTACTCCCATGCTTATACCTCAGCAGTTAGCCAAACATACCCGACCATACCATACACGAGCTGTCGAGCTACTCCAATGCTTATACCTCAGGAGTTAGCTAACCATATCAGACCCGAGCTGTCAACCTACTCCCATGCTTATACCGCAGGAGTTAGCTAATCATACCAGACCCGAGCTGTAGACCTACTCCCATGCTTATACCTCAGGAGTTAGCCAACCATATGAGACCCGAGCTGTCGACCTACTCCCATGCTTATACCTCAGGAGGTAGCTAACCATACCATACCCGAGCTGTCGACCCACCCCCATGCTTATACCTCAGGAATTAGCTAACCATACCAGACCCGAGCTGTAGAACTACTCCCATGCTTATACCTCAGGAGTTAGCCAACCATATGAGACCCGAGCTGTCGACCTACTCCCATGCTTATACCTCAGGAGTTAGCCAAACATACCCGACCCGACCAATACCTGAGCTGTCGACCTACTCCCATGCTTATACAGGTACCGCAGGAGTTAGCTAACCATACCAGACCCGAGGTGTAGACCTACTCCCATGCTTATACCGCAGGAGTTAGCTAACCATATCAGACCCGAGCTGTCGACCTAACCCATGCTTATACCTCAAGAGTTAGCGAACCATATCAGACCCGAGCTGTCGACCCACCCCCATGCTTATACCTCAGGAGTTAGCTAACCATACCAGACCCAAGCTGTAGAACTACTCCCATGCTTATACCTCAGGAGTTAGCCAACCATATGAGACCTGAGCTGTCGACCTACTCCCATGCTTATACCTCAGGAGGTAGCTAACCATATCAGACCCGAGCTGTCGACCTACTCCCATGCTTATACCTCAGGAGGTAGCTAACCATACCATACCCGAGCTGTCGACCTAACCCATGCTTATACCTCAGGAGTTAGCGAACCATATCAGACCCGAGCTGTTGACCCACCCCCATGCTTATACCTCAGGAGTTAGCTAACCATACCAGACCCGAGCTGTAGAACTACTCCCATGCTTATACCTCAGGAGTTAGCCAACCATATGAGACCCGAGCTGTCGACCTACTCACATGCTTATACCTTAGAAGTTAGCTAACCATATCAGACCCGAGCTGTTGACCTACTCCCATGCTTATACCTCAGGAGTTAGCTAACCATACCAGATCTGGGATGTCGAACTACCCCCATGCTTATACCTCAGGAGTTAGCGAACCATATCAGACCCGAGCTGTTGACCCACCCCCCATGCTTATACCTCAGGAGTTAGCTAACCATACCAGACCGAGCTGTCGACCTACTCCCATGCTTACACCTTGGGAGTTAGCCAAACATACCAGACTCGACCCGACCAATACGCGAGCTGCCGACATACTCCCATGCTTATACCTCAGCAGTTAGCCAAACATACCCGACCCGACCAATACCTGAGCTGTCGACCAGACCCGAGCTGTCGACCTACTCCTATGCGTACACCTCAGGAGTTAGCCAAACATACCTGACCCGATCAACACCCAAGCTGTCGACCTACTCCCATGCTTATACCTCAGCAGTTAGCCAAACATACCCGACCATACCATACACGAGCTGTCGAACTACTCCAATGCTTATACCTCAGGAGTTAGCTAACCATATCAGACCCGAGCTGTCAACCTACTCCCATGCTTATACCGCAGGAGTTAGCTAATCATACCAGACCCGAGCTGTAGACCTACTCCCATGCTTATACCTCAGGAGTTAGCCAACCATATGAGACCCGAGCTGTCGACCTACTCCCATGCTTATACCTCAGGAGGTAGCTAACCATACCATACCCGAGCTGTCGACCCACACCATGCTTATACCTCAGGAATTAGCTAACCATACCAGACCCGAGCTGTAGAACTACTCCCATGCTTATACCTCAGGAGTTAGCCAACCATATGAGACCCGAGCTGTCGACCTACTCCCATGCTTATACCTCAGGAGTTAGCCAAACATACCCGACCCGACCAATACCTGAGCTGTCGACCTACTCCCATGCTTATACAGGTACCGCAGGAGTTAGCTAACCATACCAGACCCGAGGTGTAGACCTACTCCCATGCTTATACCGCAGGAGTTAGCTAACCATATCAGACCCGAGCTGTCGACCTAACCCATGCTTATACCTCAAGAGTTAGCGAACCATATCAGACCCGAGCTGTCGACCCACCCCCATGCTTATACCTCAGGAGTTAGCTAACCATACCAGACCCAAGCTGTAGAACTACTCCCATGCTTATACCTCAGGAGTTAGCCAACCATATGAGACCCGAGCTGTCGACCTACTCACATGCTTATACCTTAGAAGTTAGCTAACCATATCAGACCCGAGCTGTTGACCTACTCCCATGCTTATACCTCAGGAGTTAGCTAACCATACCAGATCTGGGATGTCGAACTACCCCCATGCTTATACCTCAGGAGGTAGCGAACCATATCAGACCCGAGCTGTTGACCCACCCCCCATGCTTATACCTCAGGAGTTAGCTAACCATACCAGACCGAGCTGTCGACCTACTCCCATGCTTACACCTTGGGAGTTAGCCAAACATACCAGACTCGACCCGACCAATACGCGAGCTGCCGACATACTCCCATGCTTATACCTCAGCAGTTAGCCAAACATACCCGACCCGACCAATACCTGAGCTGTCGACCAGACCCGAGCTGTCGACCTACTCCTATGCGTACACCTCAGGAGTTAGCCAAACATACCTGACCCGATCAACACCCAAGCTGTCGACCTACTCCCATGCTTATACCTCAGCAGTTAGCCAAACATACCCGACCATACCATACACGAGCTGTCGAGCTACTCCAATGCTTATACCTCAGGAGTTAGCTAACCATATCAGACCCGAGCTGTCAACCTACTCCCATGCTTATACCGCAGGAGTTAGCTAATCATACCAGACCCGAGCTGTAGACCTACTCCCATGCTTATACCTCAGGAGTTAGCCAACCATATGAGACCTGAGCTGTCGACCTACTCCCATGCTTATACCTCAGGAGGTAGCTAACCATATCAGACCCGAGCTGTCAACCTACTCCCATGCTTGCACCTCGGGAGTTAGCCAAACATACCCGACCCGACCAATACCTGAGCTGTCGACCTACTCCCATGCTTATACAGGTACCGCAGGAGTTAGCTAACCATACCAGACCCGAGGTGTAGACCTACTCCCATGCTTATACCGCAGGAGTTAGCTAACCATATCAGACCCGAGCTGTCGACCTAACCCATGCTTATACCTCAAGAGTTAGCGAACCATATCAGACCCGAGCTGTCGACCCACCCCCATGCTTATACCTCAGGAGTTAGCTAACCATACCAGACCCGAGCTGTAGAATTACTCCCATGCTTATACCTCAGGAGTTAGCCAACCATATCAGACCCGAGCTGTCGACCTACTCCCATGCTTATACCTCAGGAGGTAGCTAACCATACCATACCCGAGCTGTCGACCTAACCCATGCTAATACCTCAGGAGTTAGCGAACCATATCAGACCCGAGCTGTCGACCCACCCCCATGCTTATACCTCAGGAGTTAGCTAACCATACCAGACCCGAGCTGTAGAACTACTCCCATGCTTATACCTCAGGAGTTAGCCAACCATATGAGACCCGAGCTGTCGACCTACTCACATGCTTATACCTTAGAAGTTAGCTAACCATATCAGACCCGAGCTGTTGACCTACTCCCATGCTTATACCTCAGGAGTTAGCTAACCATACCAGATCTGGGATGTCGAACTACCCCCATGCTTATACCTCAGGAGTTAGCGAACCATATCAGACCCGAGCTGTTGACCCACCCCCCATGCTTATACCTCAGGAGTTAGCTAACCATACCAGACCGAGCTGTCGACCTACTCCCATGCTTACACCTTGGGAGTTAGCCAAACATACCAGACTCGACCCGACCAATACGCGAGCTGCCGACATACTCCCATGCTTATACCTCAGCAGTTAGCCAAACATACCCGACCGGACCAATACCTGAGCTGTCGACCAGACCCGAGCTGTCGACCTACTCCTATGCGTACACCTCAGGAGTTAGCCAAACATACCTGACCCGATCAACACCCAAGCTGTCGACCTACTCCCATGCTTATACCTCAGCAGTTAGCCAAACATACCCGACCATACCATACACGAGCTGTCGAACTACTCCAATGCTTATACCTCAGGAGTTAGCTAACCATATCAGACCCGAGCTGTCAACCTACTCCCATGCTTATACCGCAGGAGTTAGCTAATCATACCAGACCCGAGCTGTAGACCTACTCCCATGCTTATACCTCAGGAGTTAGCTAACCATATGAGACCCGAGCTGTCGACCTACTCCCATGCTTATACCTCAGGAGGTAGCTAACCATACCATACCCGAGCTGTCGACCCACACCATGCTTATACCTCAGGAATTAGCTAACCATACCAGACCCGAGCTGTAGAACTACTCCCATGCTTATACCTCAGGAGTTAGCCAACCATATGAGACCCGAGCTGTTGACCTACTCCCATGCTTATACCTCAGGAGTTAGCTAACCATACCAGATCTGGGATGTCGAACTACCCCCATGCTTATACCTCAGGAGGTAGCGAACCATATCAGACCCGAGCTGTTGACCCACCCCCCATGCTTATACCTCAGGAGTTAGCTAACCATACCAGACCGAGCTGTCGACCTACTCCCATGCTTACACCTTGGGAGTTAGCCAAACATACCAGACTCGACCCGACCAATACGCGAGCTGCCGACATACTCCCATGCTTATACCTCAGCAGTTAGCCAAACATACCCGACCCGACCAATACCTGAGCTGTCGACCAGACCCGAGCTGTCGACCTACTCCTATGCGTACACCTCAGGAGTTAGCCAAACATACCTGACCCGATCAACACCCAAGCTGTCGACCTACTCCCATGCTTATACCTCAGCAGTTAGCCAAACATACCCGACCATACCATACACGAGCTGTCGAGCTACTCCAATGCTTATACCTCAGGAGTTAGCTAACCATATCAGACCCGAGCTGTCAACCTACTCCCATGCTTATACCGCAGGAGTTAGCTAATCATACCAGACCCAAGCTGTAGAACTACTCCCATGCTTATACCTCAGGAGTTAGCCAACCATATGAGACCTGAGCTGTCGACCTACTCCCATGCTTATACCTCAGGAGGTAGCTAACCATACCATACCCGAGCTGTCAACCTACTCCCATGCTTGCACCTCGGGAGTTAGCCAAACATACCCGACCCGACCAATACCTGAGCTGTCGACCTACTCCCATGCTTATACAGGTACCGCAGGAGTTAGCTAACCATACCAGACCCGAGGTGTAGACCTACTCCCATGCTTATACCGCAGGAGTTAGCTAACCATATCAGACCCGAGCTGTCGACCTAACCCATGCTTATACCTCAAGAGTTAGCGAACCATATCAGACCCGAGCTGTCGACCCACCCCCATGCTTATACCTCAGGAGTTAGCTAACCATACCAGACCCGAGCTGTAGAATTACTCCCATGCTTATACCTCAGGAGTTAGCCAACCATATCAGACCCGAGCTGTCGACCTACTCCCATGCTTATACCTCAGGAGGTAGCTAACCATACCATACCCGAGCTGTCGACCTAACCCATGCTTATACCTCAGGAGTTAGCGAACCATATCAGACCCGAGCTGTCGACCCACCCCCATGCTTATACCTCAGGAGTTAGCTAACCATACCAGACCCGAGCTGTAGAACTACTCCCATGCTTATACCTCAGGAGTTAGCTAACCATATGAGACCCGAGCTGTCGACCTACTCACATGCTTATACCTTAGAAGTTAGCTAACCATATCAGACCCGAGCTGTTGACCTACTCCCATGCTTATACCTCAGGAGTTAGCTAACCATACCAGATCTGGGATGTCGAACTACCCCCATGCTTATACCTCAGGAGTTAGCGAACCATATCAGACCCGAGCTGTTGACCCACCCCCCCCATGCTTATACCTCAGGAGTTAGCTAACCATACCAGACCGAGCTGTCGACCTACTCCCATGCTTACACCTTGGGAGTTAGCCAAACATACCAGACTCGACCCGACCAATACGCGAGCTGCCGACATACTCCCATGCTTATACCTCAGCAGTTAGCCAAACATACCCGACCCGACCAATACCTGAGCTGTCGACCAGACCCGAGCTGTCGACCTACTCCTATGCGTACACCTCAGGAGTTAGCCAAACATACCTGACCCGATCAACACCCAAGCTGTCGACCTACTCCCATGCTTATACCTCAGCAGTTAGCCAAACATACCCGACCATACCATACACGAGCTGTCGAGCTACTCCAATGCTTATACCTCAGGAGTTAGCTAACCATATCAGACCCGAGCTGTCAACCTACTCCCATGCTTATACCGCAGGAGTTAGCTAATCATACCAGACCCGAGCTGTAGACCTACTCCCATGCTTATACCTCAGGAGTTAGCCAACCATATGAGACCCGAGCTGTCGACCTACTCCCATGCTTATACCTCAGGAGGTAGCTAACCATACCATACCCGAGCTGTCGACCCACACCATGCTTATACCTCAGGAATTAGCTAACCATACCAGACCCGAGCTGTAGAACTACTCCCATGCTTATACCTCAGGAGTTAGCCAACCATATGAGACCCGAGCTGTCGACCTACTCCCATGCTTATACCTCAGGAGTTAGCCAAACATACCCGACCCGACCAATACCTGAGCTGTCGACCTACTCCCATGCTTATACAGGTACCGCAGGAGTTAGCTAACCATACCAGACCCGAGGTGTAGACCTACTCCCATGCTTATACCGCAGGAGTTAGCTAACCATATCAGACCCGAGCTGTCGACCTAACCCATGCTTATACCTCAAGAGTTAGCGAACCATATCAGACCCGAGCTGTCGACCCACCCCCATGCTTATACCTCAGGAGTTAGCTAACCATACCAGACCCGAGCTGTAGAACTACTCCCATGCTTATACCTCAGGAGTTAGCCAACCATATAAGACCCGAGCTGTCGACCTACTCACATGCTTATACCTTAGAAGTTAGCTAACCATATCAGACCCGAGCTGTTGACCTACTCCCATGCTTATACCTCAGGAGTTAGCTAACCATACCAGATCTGGGATGTCGAACTACCCCCATGCTTATACCTCAGGAGTTAGCGAACCATATCAGACCCGAGCTGTTGACCCACCCCCCATGCTTATACCTCAGGAGTTAGCTAACGATACCAGACCCGAGCTGTAGAACTACTCCCATGCTTATACCTCAGGAGTTAGCTAACCGTACCAGACCCGAGCTGTCGATCTACTCCCATACTTATACCTCAGGAGTTAGCTAACCATACCAGACCGAGCTGTCGACCTACTCCCATGCTTACACCTTGGGAGTTAGCCAAACATACCAGACTCGACCCGACCAATACGCGAGCTGCCGACATACTCCCATGCTTATACCTCAGCAGTTAGCCAAACATACCCGACCCGACCAATACCTGAGCTGTCGACCAGACCCGAGCTGTCGACCTACTCCTATGCGTACACCTCAGGAGTTAGCCAAACATACCTGACCCGATCAACACCCAAGCTGTCGACCTACTCCCATGCTTATACCTCAGCAGTTAGCCAAACATACCCGACCATACCATACACGAGCTGTCGAGCTACTCCAATGCTTATACCTCAGGAGTTAGCTAACCATATCAGACCCGAGCTGTCAACCTACTCCCATGCTTATACCGCAGGAGTTAGCTAATCATACCAGACCCAAGCTGTAGAACTACTCCCATGCTTATACCTCAGGAGTTAGCCAACCATATGAGACCTGAGCTGTCGACCTACTCCCATGCTTATACCTCAGGAGGTAGCTAACCATACCATACCCGAGCTGTCGACCCACACCATGCTTATACCTCAGGAATTAGCTAACCATACCAGACCCGAGCTGTAGAACTACTCCCATGCTTATACCTCAGGAGTTTGCCAACCATATGAGACCCGAGCTGTCGACCTACTCCCATGCTTATACCTCAGGAGTTAGCCAAACATACCCGAGACCCGAGCTGTCGACCTACTCCCATGCTTATACAGGTACCGCAGGAGTTAGCTAACCATACCAGACCCGAGGTGTAGACCTACTCCCATGCTTATACCGCAGGAGTTAGCTAACCATATCAGACCCGAGCTGTCGACCTAACCCATGCTTATACCTCAGGAGTTAGCGAACCATATCAGACCCGAGCTGTCGACCCACCCTCATGCTTATACCTCAGGAGTTAGCTAACCATACCAGACCCGAGCTGTAGAACTACTCCCATGCTTATACCTCAGGAGTTAGCCAACCATATGAGACCCGAGCTGTCGACCTACTCCCATGCTTATACCTCAGGAGTTAGCTAACCATACCATACCCGAGCTGTCAACCTACTCCCATGCTTGCACCTCGGGAGTTAGCCAAACATACCCGACCCGACCAATACCTGAGCTGTCGACCTACTCCCATGCTTATACAGGTACCGCAGGAGTTAGCTAACCATACCAGACCCGAGGTGTAGACCTACTCCCATGCTTATACCGCAGGAGTTAGCTAACCATATCAGACCCGAGCTGTCGACCTAACCCATGCTTATACCTCAAGAGTTAGCGAACCATATCAGACCCGAGCTGTCGACCCACCCCCATGCTTATACCTCAGGAGTTAGCTAACCATACCAGACCCGAGCTGTAGAATTACTCCCATGCTTATACCTCAGGAGTTAGCCAACCATATCAGACCCGAGCTGTCGACCTACTCCCATGCTTATACCTCAGGAGGTAGCTAACCATACCATACCCGAGCTGTCGACCTAACCCATGCTAATACCTCAGGAGTTAGCGAACCATATCAGACCCGAGCTGTCGACCCACCCCCATGCTTATACCTCAGGAGTTAGCTAACCATACCAGACCCGAGCTGTAGAACTACTCCCATGCTTATACCTCAGGAGTTAGCCAACCATATGAGACCCGAGCTGTCGACCTACTCACATGCTTATACCTTAGAAGTTAGCTAACCATATCAGACCCGAGCTGTTGACCTACTCCCATGCTTATACCTCAGGAGTTAGCTAACCATACCAGATCTGGGATGTCGAACTACCCCCATGCTTATACCTCAGGAGTTAGCGAACCATATCAGACCCGAGCTGTTGACCCACCCCCCATGCTTATACCTCAGGAGTTAGCTAACCATACCAGACCGAGCTGTCGACCTACTCCCATGCTTACACCTTGGGAGTTAGCCAAACATACCAGACTCGACCCGACCAATACGCGAGCTGCCGACATACTCCCATGCTTATACCTCAGCAGTTAGCCAAACATACCCGACCGGACCAATACCTGAGCTGTCGACCAGACCCGAGCTGTCGACCTACTCCTATGCGTACACCTCAGGAGTTAGCCAAACATACCTGACCCGATCAACACCCAAGCTGTCGACCTACTCCCATGCTTATACCTCAGCAGTTAGCCAAACATACCCGACCATACCATACACGAGCTGTCGAACTACTCCAATGCTTATACCTCAGGAGTTAGCTAACCATATCAGACCCGAGCTGTCAACCTACTCCCATGCTTATACCGCAGGAGTTAGCTAATCATACCAGACCCGAGCTGTAGACCTACTCCCATGCTTATACCTCAGGAGTTAGCCAACCATATGAGACCCGAGCTGTCGACCTACTCCCATGCTTATACCTCAGGAGGTAGCTAACCATACCATACCCGAGCTGTCGACCCACACCATGCTTATACCTCAGGAATTAGCTAACCATACCAGACCCGAGCTGTAGAACTACTCCCATGCTTATACCTCAGGAGTTAGCCAACCATATGAGACCCGAGCTGTTGACCTACTCCCATGCTTATACCTCAGGAGTTAGCTAACCATACCAGATCTGGGATGTCGAACTACCCCCATGCTTATACCTCAGGAGGTAGCGAACCATATCAGACCCGAGCTGTTGACCCACCCCCCATGCTTATACCTCAGGAGTTAGCTAACCATACCAGACCGAGCTGTCGACCTACTCCCATGCTTACACCTTGGGAGTTAGCCAAACATACCAGACTCGACCCGACCAATACGCGAGCTGCCGACATACTCCCATGCTTATACCTCAGCAGTTAGCCAAACATACCCGACCCGACCAATACCTGAGCTGTCGACCAGACCCGAGCTGTCGACCTACTCCTATGCGTACACCTCAGGAGTTAGCCAAACATACCTGACCCGATCAACACCCAAGCTGTCGACCTACTCCCATGCTTATACCTCAGCAGTTAGCCAAACATACCCGACCATACCATACACGAGCTGTCGAGCTACTCCAATGCTTATACCTCAGGAGTTAGCTAACCATATCAGACCCGAGCTGTCAACCTACTCCCATGCTTATACCGCAGGAGTTAGCTAATCATACCAGACCCAAGCTGTAGAACTACTCCCATGCTTATACCTCAGGAGTTAGCCAACCATATGAGACCTGAGCTGTCGACCTACTCCCATGCTTATACCTCAGGAGGTAGCTAACCATACCATACCCGAGCTGTCAACCTACTCCCATGCTTGCACCTCGGGAGTTAGCCAAACATACCCGACCCGACCAATACCTGAGCTGTCGACCTACTCCCATGCTTATACAGGTACCGCAGGAGTTAGCTAACCATACCAGACCCGAGGTGTAGACCTACTCCCATGCTTATACCGCAGGAGTTAGCTAACCATATCAGACCCGAGCTGTCGACCTAACCCATGCTTATACCTCAAGAGTTAGCGAACCATATCAGACCCGAGCTGTCAACCCACCCCCATGCTTATACCTCAGGAGTTAGCTAACCATACCAGACCCGAGCTGTAGAATTACTCCCATGCTTATACCTCAGGAGTTAGCCAACCATATCAGACCCGAGCTGTCGACCTACTCCCATGCTTATACCTCAGGAGGTAGCTAACCATACCATACCCGAGCTGTCGACCTAACCCATGCTTATACCTCAGGAGTTAGCGAACCATATCAGACCCGAGCTGTCGACCCACCCCCATGCTTATACCTCAGGAGTTAGCTAACCATACCAGACCCGAGCTGTAGAACTACTCCCATGCTTATACCTCAGGAGTTAGCCAACCATATGAGACCCGAGCTGTCGACCTACTCACATGCTTATACCTTAGAAGTTAGCTAACCATATCAGACCCGAGCTGTTGACCTACTCCCATGCTTATACCTCAGGAGTTAGCTAACCATACCAGATCTGGGATGTCGAACTACCCCCATGCTTATACCTCAGGAGTTAGCGAACCATATCAGACCCGAGCTGTTGACCCACCCCCCCATGCTTATACCTCAGGAGTTAGCTAACCATACCAGACCGAGCTGTCGACCTACTCCCATGCTTACACCTTGGGAGTTAGCCAAACATACCAGACTCGACCCGACCAATACGCGAGCTGCCGACATACTCCCATGCTTATACCTCAGCAGTTAGCCAAACATACCCGACCCGACCAATACCTGAGCTGTCGACCAGACCCGAGCTGTCGACCTACTCCTATGCGTACACCTCAGGAGTTAGCCAAACATACCTGACCCGATCAACACCCAAGCTGTCGACCTACTCCCATGCTTATACCTCAGCAGTTAGCCAAACATACCCGACCATACCATACACGAGCTGTCGAGCTACTCCAATGCTTATACCTCAGGAGTTAGCTAACCATATCAGACCCGAGCTGTCAACCTACTCCCATGCTTATACCGCAGGAGTTAGCTAATCATACCAGACCCAAGCTGTAGAACTACTCCCATGCTTATACCTCAGGAGTTAGCCAACCATATGAGACCGGAGCTGTCGACCTACTCCCATGCTTATACCTCAGGAGGTAGCTAACCATACCATACCCGAGCTGTCAACCTACTCCCATGCTTGCACCTCGGGAGTTAGCCAAACATACCCGACCCGACCAATACCTGAGCTGTCGACCTACTCCCATGCTTATACAGGTACCGCAGGAGTTAGCTAACCATACCAGACCCGAGGTGTAGACCTACTCCCATGCTTATACCGCAGGAGTTAGCTAACCATATCAGACCCGAGCTGTCGACCTAACCCATGCTTATACCTCAAGAGTTAGCGAACCATATCAGACCCGAGCTGTCGACCCACCTCCATGCTTATACCTCAGGAGTTAGCTAACCATACCAGACCCGAGCTGTAGAATTACTCCCATGCTTATACCTCAGGAGTTAGCCAACCATATCAGACCCGAGCTGTCGACCTACTCCCATGCTTATACCTCAGGAGGTAGCTAACCATACCATACCCGAGCTGTCGACCTAACCCATGCTTATACCTCAGGAGTTAGCGAACCATATCAGACCCGAGCTGTCGACCCACCCCCATGCTTATACCTCAGGAGTTAGCCAAACATACCCGACCCGACCAATACCTGAGCTGTCGACCTACTCCCATGCTTATACAGGTACCGCAGGAGTTAGCTAACCATACCAGACCCGAGGTGTAGACCTAACCCATGCTTATACCTCAAGAGTTAGCGAACCATATCAGACCCGAGCTGTCGACCCACCCCCATGCTTATACCTCAGGAGTTAGCTAACCATACCAGACCCGAGCTGTAGAATTACTCCCATGCTTATACCTCAGGAGTTAGCCAACCATATCAGACCCGAGCTGTCGACCTACTCCCATGCTTATACCTCAGGAGGTAGCTAACCATACCATACCCGAGCTGTCGACCTAACCCATGCTTATACCTCAGGAGTTAGCGAACCATATCAGACCCGAGCTGTCGACCCACCCCCATGCTTATACCTCAGGAGTTAGATAACCATACCAGACCCGAGCTGTAGAACTACTCCCATGCTTATACCTCAGGAGTTAGCCAACCATATGAGACCCGAGCTCTCGACCTACTCACATGCTTATACCTCAGGAGTTAGCTAACCATACCAGATCCGGGATGTCGAACTACCCCCATGCTTATACCTCAGGAGTTAGCGAACCATATCAGACCCGAGCTGTTGACCCACCCCCCATACTTATACCTCAGGAGTTAGCTAACCATACCAGACCGAGCTGTCGACCTACTCCCATGCTTACACCTTGGGAGTTAGCCAAACATACCAGACTCGACCCGACCAATACGCGAGCTGTCGACCTACTCCCATGCTTATACCTCAGGAGTTGGCTAACCATACCAGACCCGGGCTGTCGACCTACTCCCATGCTTACACCTCGGGAGTTAGCCAAACATACCCAACCCGACCAACACCTGAGCTGTCGACCTACTCCCATGCTTACACCTCGGGAGTTAGCCAAACATACCCGACCCGACCAATACCCGAGCTGCCGACATACTCCCATGCTTATACCTCAGCAGTTAGCCAACCATACCAGACCCGAGCTGTCGACTTACTCCCATGCTTATACAGGTACCTCAGGAGTTAGCTAATCATACCAGACCCGAGCTGTAGACCTACTCCAATGCTTATACCTCAGGAGTTAGCTAACCATACCAGTACCCGAGCTGTCGACCTACTCCCATGCTTACACCTCGGGAATTAGCCAAACATACCCGACCCGACCTGACCAACACCCGAGCTGTCGACCTACTCCCATGCTTATACCTCAGGAGTTGGCTAACCATACCAGACCCGGGCTGTCGACCTACTCCCATGCTTACACCTCGGGAGTTAGCCAAACATACCCAACCCGACCAACACCTGAGCTGTCGACCTACTCCCATGCTTACACCTCGGGAGTTAGCCAAACATACCCGACCCGACCAATACCCGAGCTGCCGACATACTCCCATGCTTATACCTCAGCAGTTAGCCAACCATACCAGACCCGAGCTGTCGACTTACTCCCATGCTTATACAGGTACCTCAGGAGTTAGCTAATCATACCAGACCCGAGCTGTAGACCTACTCCCATGCTTATACCTCAGGAGTTAGCTAACCATATCAGACCCGAGCTGTCGACCTACTCCCATGCTTATACAGGTACCTCAGGAGTTAGCTAATCATACCAGACCCGAGCTGTAGACCTACTCCCATGCTTATACCTCAGGAGTTAGCTAACCATATCAGACCCGAGCTGTCGACCTAACCCATGCTTATACCTCAGGAGTTAGCGAACCATATCAGACCCCAGCTGTCGACCCACCCCCATGCTTATACCGCAGGAGTTAGCTAACCATACCAGACCCGAGCTGTAGAACTACTCCCATGCTTATACCTCATGAGTTAGCTAACCATAGCAGACCCGAGCTGTCGACCTACTCCTATGCTTACGCCGCAGGAGTTAGCTAACCGTATCAGACCCAAGCTATCGACCTACTCCTATGCTTGCGCCGCAGGGGTTAGCTAACCGTATCAGACCCAATCTGTCGACCTACTCCCATGCTTATACCTCAGGAGGTAGCTAACCATATCAGACCCGAGCTGTCGACCTACTCCAGGGTTCGTACAAACTTGAAAAACCCTTGAATTTTGCCATCTTCCCTGAAAAGCCTTGAATTTGAAATTTGTCGTGAAAAGTACTGGAATTTCACCCATACTAGGCGTATGCCATTTTTGCTTTGAAACATCGCGATCGATTTAATAAAAAAAATCATGATTTTCGAGTAAATTGTAGGTCCAAATTCCCAAACGTATAAACTGGGGTAACGTGACTTGTTTCTAGAAAAAGTTGAAATAAATGATACAAAAATAGGACAAAATTAGAACATATTTTCATGCGACAAATTCTTACCATCCTACATCTATGCTTAATGTATACCTTATATCCATCGTCGCGGGAGTAATGTATACCTTATATCCATCGTCGCGGGAGTGAAATTATTAATTGGGACCGCCTAAATATTGCGTATAGTTCAATAAACATTATTTATTTCATCAAAATTTGAGATAAAATATCGCCGAGAAAAAAATAAATTATATGATGTATCAGCTTCTGCTTATAGCCTCCCTTTGTAGGACGAGTTTGGTCATTATCGGAGTAATGCGAAGACGTTACTATTAGTACCCGTGGAGATACTGGGCAATCCACATACATAGGATGGGAGCTTTGAGTAGGTACGAGTGTAACGGCGTAAACTCGTCCTATAGAGCAGTTTATAGTTGCTTTCAGAATGTACGATTTACATTTAAGAATAATCAACAGAACGCACAGTTCAAAATCAAACAACCTGGGATGCTGTTGCTTTATTTTCTTTAATTTGACACGACAACCGAATCAAAAAGGAAAAATTGTTACACCGCCTGAAATTGCTAACCCTAGAATTAAAAAGAATTATGTTCACCTAGGTATATACTTGGCATTTCACGACAGACTCAGGGTCTGTAGCGAAAGAAAGAAAATTATATGGCGATTTGACGGAGTAACTAGCTGGTTTTTTCAATGACAAAGGTATTACATCGCTATTGTTAGCTTGTTTATTGTAGCGCTTTGTGTTGTGATTAGTAATTATTCGACACGGCGGGATGTAAACACAATGAACACAGGCGTGAATCGATTATAATTGTACTCGTGTACTGATAAAATGCGACAGAAAAGTACACACTTCAGATTTTAAAAGAACATGAAATTTTTGACGACTTTCCGATTTTTCCTCAATTACATTGTAAAAATTGCGATTTTAAAAATAAATCAAACTTCACGATTAAATCGAAAAATCGTGCAAGCCTAACCCATACGCCTTGAAAACCGAAAATCAACATTTCCTCCCATGTGATTTTTACTGTCTGCAAAATGGTCACGTACTGATGTAAATAAAGATTTAAGAAAATTTGATCGCGATTTGATTGGCAAAATCTATCTGGGACCGAGTAAGTTCCAAAATTCAAACTGTAATTTGAAAGGTTCTAAAGGTAAGCTGTATAAAATTTTTGACCAGTGTCATATTCTCACTTTGTCCGGGATACTGGTTCTGAGCCCTTGTGAAATCAACTTTTTTAGTCTTGAAAGTCCTTGAATAAGAAAACCTGCCAGCTGTATGAACCCTGTACTCCCATGCTTATACCGCAGGAGTTAGCTAACCATACCAGTCCAGAGCTGTCGACCTACTCCCATGCTTACACCTCAGGAGTTTGATAACCGTACCAGACCCGAGTTGTCGACCTACACCCATGGTTATACCTCAGGGGTTAGCTAGCCATATCAGACCCGAGCTGTTGACCTACTCCCATGTTTATACGTCAGGAGTTAGCTAACCATATCAGACCCGAGCTGTCGACCTACTCCCATGCTTATACCTCAGGAGTTAGCTAACTATACCAGACCCGAGCTGTCGACCTGCTCCCATGCTTATACCTCAGGAGTTAGCTAACCATACCAGACCTGAGCTGTCGTCCTACTCCCATGCTTATACCTCAGGAGTTAGCTAACCATATCAGCCCCGAGCTGTCGACCTACTCCCATGCTTATACTGCAGGAGTTAGCTAACCATATCAGACCCGAGCTGACGACCTACTCCCATGCTTATACCTCAGGAGATAATTAACCTTTATCAGACCCGAGCTGTCAACCTACTCCCATGCTTACGCCGCAGGAGTTAGCTAACCATATCAGACCCGAGCTGTCGCCCTACTCCCATGCTTATACCTCAGGAGTTAGCTAACCATATCAGACCCGAGCTGTCAACCTACTCCCATGCTTATACCTCAGGAGTTAATTAACCTTTATCAGACCCGAGCTGTCAACCTACTCCCATGCTTACGCCGCAGGAGTTAGCTAACCATATCAGACCCGAGCTGTCGCCCTACTCCCATGCTTATACCTCAGGAGTTAGCTAACCATACCAGACCCGAGCTGTCGACCTACTCCCATGCTTACGCCGCAGGAGTTGGCTAACAAATGATCAGTTACATGGCCTACAGTCCGGTTTTGTTTGAGTATTCCGCTGTCAGTAGAGACAATAGAATCAAATAATATGACGTCTGATATTTGAAACGATTATGCTGTCTGAACATTGCATGCTTGGTATATTGCACTATAGTTAATGGGACATAAGAGGTTTAGGTAGTGGTCCAATTTCAACGATTCTATGGTGTTAGACTTGAACACTTGATAAATGTTATTTGTTGGTTATCTTTGAATGGTAGGCTTGAACACTTGCTAAATGTTATTAGCTCACCTGGCCAGAATGGCCAAGTGAGCTTATGCCGTGGTAACCATGAGCATCTGTCTCTCTGTCCGTCAACTTTTTTTCAAGAACCACTGGGCCGATTTCAATTATATGTGGCAGATAGAGATCCAGGTTTGTTCAAACGAATCCGCTCGACCAATTTGGCTGGTGGCTATCTTGGCTTTTGTCCAAATTTTTAACTCACGTGGCCAGAATGACCAAATGAGCTTATGCCATGGCGACCGTCCGTCTGTCTGTCTGTCCGTCAACTTTTTCTTTAAACGATTTCTTCTCAAGAACCATGCCCGATTTCAATGATATTCGGAAGGAAGCATCCATAGGGCATCAAGATTAAAGTTTGTTCAAATGAAGACGATCGGGCAATTTGGCCAGCGTCATCTTGGATTTTGGCAAATTTTTAGAAATCTCTAAAACTTTCTCCGAAACCGCTTGGGTTAGGGTTAAGGTTAACTTGGGGAATCGATTCAAAGCTCATGAAACATAATCTAGGACAAGAGCTAAGCCAAGAGAAACTCATGAAATATGATCTAGGGTAAGAGCCAAACCAAGTTTGTTCAAGGGAACTTGATTGGCCAAATGGTTCGGCGGCCATCTTGGATGACCTAGTTTTCATGAAAACAACCTCCAGTACTGCTGAAGAAATCAGGCCAAAATTTGGGAGATATGTGGCAGGAATCATCAATCCTTTCATCACTTTAATATACAGAGCAAGTTTGAGTTTCAGACATTTTCATAAATTTTCCATGGAGTTATTATGCCCCCTTTCATCTCATGAAATACGTAAAATATTAGTTTTCCATACGTTTTTTTCGCACTCCTTCAAGATATTTAATGAAAAATTGGTACATTGCTTTAGTATAAGGAGTTACAGAGCAAGTTTAAGTTTCAGACATTTTCGTAAAGTTTTCATTGAGTTATGCCCCCCCCCCCCCCCTTTCGTCTCATGAAATAAGAAAAATATTAGTTTTCTGCACCTTTTTTCGCAGTCCTTCAAGGTATTCTACTGAGAATTGGTACATTGCTTTATTATGAGAAGTTATAGACCCGGTTCAAGTTTCATGTGTATGTTTCAATTTTTCATTGGTTTATGCGCTTTTTCGACGTAATAAATACAAAAATAAAAAATACAAAAAGTATCAGCTTTCCGCCCTTTTTTTCGCACTCATTCAAGATATTTAATGAAAAATCAGTACATCGCTTCAGTATAAGGAGATACAGAGCAAGTTTAAGCTGCAGACATTTTCGTCAATTTTTCATGGAGTTATGCCTCCTTTCAACTTATGAAATACAAAAAATATTAGTTTTCCACAATTTTTTTCTGCATCCATTCAAGATATTCAATTGAGAATTGGTAAATTGCTTTGTTATGAGAAATTACAAAGCAAGTTGGAGTTTCACGCGTATGTGTAAATCTTGTATGGAGTTATGTCCCCTTTCGACTTATGAAATACAAACATATCAGCTTTCAAGACTTTCGTTCTCCTTCACCATATATAACTGAAACTTGGTATATTGCTTTGTTGTGTGAGGAGTTACAGATTAAGTTTGAGTTTGAGCTGCTTCTGTCAATTTTTAATGGAGTTTTTGACTGTCAATCTCTAAAGATTTATATCACCAGGTAAGGGACATCCTTACAGAATGCTTGTTACTTATACCCTTCTGCTTCTTACATAGAGGCTCAAATGTATTGCTTTTAAATTGGATTTGCAAATTGAAGAAAGTTGTCTATATACCATATATCTCTTATTAGCACATCTGAGGGATTACTGTGAATGATATTACACGGAATTATGCACTATAGTGAAATTAAACCCTCCTATTCAGTTTCTAAGTGTCTTTATATAGTTCTTGCAAAATCATAAGTTTTTTCCACCTAGCTGGTGACATTTTAAACTGTGACCTTCATATTCTTTTCTCAGATTTTGAAAAGTTAGCCTACCTGAGGCTCACTCCGGGGAAATTATTTTCAAAATATTTAACAGAAGGAACCTTAAGGCCTTAAGGCAGGTGATCTCTTAGGATAGAACAGCTGATGAAAATTTTAAAATAATTTGACTGGAAGTGTTTGACAGTCAGATGTTGTATTTGATATTATAGACAAGTAGTCAATAAAGCAGATTTGACAGCAACTTTTATACACATTCTTAGAGCTATAAGATCTTTTTAGTTTGAAAATGATTGCACTGAAAGTAATTTCTCAGTTACGAATAAATACCTTTCAGTCAACTTGTTTTCAAATGGACATTCCTTATGATAAATTTTCTACATTGTTGACTAATTTATTCCATCAAATGGTTAAACACTGATTTGTTTAAATCCACAAATCCCCTTTTGTTGCTATGATATCACCTATGGTATTCATTCACCTATTCTATTCATTTTACCACACACATCCATGCCGCTTCTAATCAAACCTGCACTCACTGACTAAACTCACATTATTCCACAGATACTTCACCTCATATTTTCTTTCATTATGAAATTTTGTTTAACCCCTTTAATGAGAAGTTTATTTAGCTATCGTTGCCAGTGCGTCTAAAATAAATACATATACTGCCAGAGCCGTGATGGAGTCGGAGTACAATAGGTGTAAAAGCCTAGGATTGAATAGTGGCAGATGCATCCACAGATAGTCCCATATGAATCGTCAGAGTGTCAGTATATCAGGCATGTGAAAGCTGGTCCGCTAACCCAAGATTCTTATCTTGGCGCGGTGGTCCAGGGGAAAGATGTCTGGTTGCTGATGCCATGCAGAGTTGCAGTATGGTGGTTCGATCCCCGACCGGGGAGATGGTGATCAACAAATTAAATTAATGGGTGCATGACTGTCGGCTGGTTAGCATGTGGAAATTGAAGCCGCGCATTGCCAGTGCGTCAATAAAATAAAAATACATATATACATAAGTTGACATACATAAGTTGAGCTGTTTAAATGTATGCACCACACCTGGAGTGTACTTTTATTGCTTCAACACCATCCTGTTGTTTTCTATTCATTCTCCCACAAACGCTGGTCACTTATAATCACACCCTGGTATATGCTCGACTACTTCATCCAATCATTTGACTCTATAGACAAACAGTTCTGTACATAAACATAACACAAGCCTTTATGATGTAGGACAAATTCTGGTGAATAATTTGAAACTAATGTGCATGCAGTGTGGCAGCACTGGCTTCCAGTCATATTGTCTTCAAGATAAGTTCTCTGTTTGGTTTGATTGTAGATAGATCTATTGCTTAGTGGGAATTAACATCTCATATGCACAGTTTAACTCCTTACATCCCAAATTCTCTATATGAAAAAGCAAGTTAGAAAATGTAACTATTTAGTTTAAAGATTGCATTTAATATTGTTTGTTTTGAGTATAATTTCACAAACTGACAAATATATTACCTATTATATTAACCGTATCACATTAATGCCAAATACAATTGATACATGGTCAGTAGAAGTCTGGTTGGTGTACATTGGAAAATATTTTTTTAATTTGTTGCTATCACATTAGATACCAACAGTTTACAGCAACTTTGTTTCCAGAATGTACATCAGTTAACATATGAAACTGACTTTGGGAAGCTGATATTTCAGTGGTCAAAGGGGTTCCAGGACCACAAGGCAGATACAAATTCTTTATGATTAAATAAGGTTTGGGAATATTTTTAATTTGCCTTGCTTGGAAGATCCTGCTGTCCATATATATTATATGAAAAGTATTTGAAAAAGCATTTGAAAACTATTTGAAATTTCAAATACTTTAACAAAAGTATTTAAATGCAAATGCAGATAGTTGTGATTTGAAATCTTTAAATACAAATGCAAATACTTGAAAAAAGTATTTAAATGCATTTGCATTTGACCCCAGGTCTGCTAAAGACATAGGGATCCAAGTTTATTAAAAGGAAGCCGATCGGCCATCTTGGATTTTGGCCTATTTTTAGAAATGTCTTTAAAAATCTTCTTTTCCGATAGGTTTAAACCTCATGAAACATCTAGAGCAACAGCAGAATCAAGATTGTTCGCGGGAACTTGATTGTCCAATTGCTTTGATGGCCATGTTGGATGACCTAGTTTTCATGAAAACGGCTTCTGAATGATGAATAGAATGGGCTGAAATTTGAGACGTATGATTAGGAACTAAGGGCATCCAGGTTTGTTCAAGGGAAGTTACTACGTTAAAATGTGGTAACCATTGGCCAATCACTTCAGTGTTTGGTGGCCATATTGAAATTAATTTTTTTAATGGATGTGGAAGCTGAAATTGGTTTTTGGTTATAGTCATTTTAAATTTTCAACTTTCCAAACTGTCAGATAAACGGATTGATGCACGGAGCCATAATGGATTTTTTTTTCGAGCCAAAGACTCCCAATAGTAGCAATGGGAAATTTGAAATGTCTTCTTGAGAATCACTGGACTGATTTTAACCAAAATTTGTAGGATGTCATTCTTGTTCTTGTTGCAATTCTAGCCAAAACCTTACGGTTCTACTTCTAGGCAATGGCCTTTCTTGTTGAAATGTCTTTTCCACATAAGAGCTACAGGCCCCTTTGGGCTCTTGTATTAGCATCGATTCTTAAACTTAAGAATAACTTTGACAAATAAATTCCACACAACTTTCCAATAACAGCTTTACTATGACAAGGTGCTCTACAATATATGTAATTACTGTTGTGTACGTGTCAATGATATTTTTTGCTGGCATATGTCCATATGCGATCAATAAACAATATTATCATCTCCGATTAAACATATGATCAACCCACTTCAACATTTAAAGTCTTCCTTGGAGTAGTTTAGAAAAGTTGCACGTTAAGATCAGTCCAAGATTAGTGAATGTTTTCGAGATCATATTTTGTATCCAATGTGACTAGGCTTTATGTAACGGATAGTAATTTCCCATTTGTTCCACCTCAGTGTCCTAGGTCCACCGATAGTTAATTAAGATCACACCAAACCACGCATGGGATGCCATAGCATTCTGCACCACATCACCGAACAAGCAGACTCCCTGGCAGATGAGTGTCACAAAATGTTTCGGGCATCCTAAGCCCTGACTACACACCACCACTCATTGTACACAACTCTGGAAATGAAGATGAGTTACGACTAGTGAGACTACTACTTGCTGATACCAAGCTGAGAGTACGAGTCCAGTCAGTGAAGTCTATAGAGTTTGAGACATCAATCGGTTCACCACAGGGAGACGGCCTATCCCCTGCGCTTTTCACCTGTTACCTTGTTCCTGCATTGAAATCTATGGGAAAATTCCTCAAGACCAAATCTTAGATTTTGTAAAAAAAAAATGTACCACAAAATGTATTTCCTCCTTAGCTTCTTGAGAGATTTCAAACAAATTTGCCTTTGAGGTTCCTATGGAGGTAGGCTCTAGAATTTCTCTTGAGATTTTTGATTCGTGAAAATCCTAGATTTTGGAAACAATTTACCGGAAAGTGACAAAACACATCTACTGCTTAACTGCATGGTGGATTTCAACCATATTTTCATAGAAGGACCCTATTGGGCTAGGCTCCAGAATACTTATTCAGAATTTTGATTTGTAAATTTTTGGGTTGAATATCTTAGATTTTATGAACAATTTACCAGAAATTGTCAAAACACATCTACTTAATCTCTTGGTAGATTTCAATCAAATTTAGCTGGAAGGTTTCTATGGTGGTAGGCTTCACCAGAACTTATATTCGAATTTGGCCGAAAGGATCTTGTCGTGGTAGGTTCTAGAACTCCTATTCAAAATTCTGATTGGTCGATATTTTGGTGCCCATCTTAGATTTACTGAAAATTTTCCCGGAATCATTAAAAATGCTACTCCTTAATCAATAGCCTGATTTCAATAAAACTTGAGTGGAATGATCCTATGGTGATACGCGCCAACATACCAGGCGAGAATTTGGCTTGGTCAATTTGTTTGGGGTGGAGGGGATCATTATGTCTATTTAAAGGAAAATGGTTCACATGCTAATGGTCCAGGTGAGCATCACATGCCCTTGGGCCTCTTGTTATTGAGTGTTAGCCTATAATGTAACCCTTACCACTCTGATGTTAATATTCTATCTTTTACCTTGTCAATAGCAAAGAAACTGGTATACATTTTTCAACAATTTTGGTGGACGATGTTACTCTCTTCGACCACACCATCATCCACCAAATTTGTTGAAAACTGTATGCCAGATCATCTTTTAATTTAATTTGAAAATTTGACATCAGTGTGGTATGGGTTAAGGTTGTATTTCTAGTCGCTGCAACCTCAACCAGGCGAAGAAGAGAAACCCATGCTTTGTCAGCTGATCCAAACTGCTTTGTGGTTACATGGGAAGGCCTTAGGCTTCTCCTGGGACGTAATTTTATGGCTAAGAACCAGTTTTTTAAATACCTTGTTCAGCCCATTATTCTTCCTGCCTTAACGAGATTTTACCTCAAACTGAGGCCTGGAATCCAGTCCGCGCATTGCTCTGATACAAACAATGCACGGAAGAGTGGCAGACGGACCCCAGTTCTCTATAGCTATTCTACAGTGAACCCCATGGCAGGATTTCCAAGGATACCATTCCAAGATGGATTGTAGAATGTAATCAATTTTGCCACAAATCTGCAACAGATAGGCAAGTAGATTTGGCCAAGGCTCATTGTGTCTGTGGTGTGCTGGCTTCCATGGGACTATATCATGGTGTATCCATGGAAGACATTATGGAGCTGGCCCAATGGCCATGTGAGTCGAGTTTTACTGACCATTACTTATGTGACACGAATAACCATCTTGAACTGGCGATTTAAAAAAATATGGTAAATAATGGTCACTATTCACATGTGTCACCCCTATGATCAAAGAGTGCTACACATCTTATTATCATAAAAACATGAATGATGTCTGCTATCATAATACAAGCTCAGTCCGATGTTTGTGCTGTTCTGTTTTGTCACGTTCTAGTTTCTTCATGTAACTAAACTGATGATGGTTCGTGTTTTATATCGGCCTTACATCGAGAGTTATCAAATGTGAACCCTATTCTTCAATGTTCTACAGTACTTTGGCACTAGTACAGAGAGTGTCTAGGTCATTGATGGATTTTTTCCACTCTTCTAATAACCTTTACCACTCTGACGTCAAAATGTTAAATTTTGGAATTAAAGTAAAAGATGAACGGATGTTTATTTTTCAACAAATTTGGTGGAAGATCGTGCTGTCATAGACAGAAACATCTTCCACCAAAATTGTTGAAAAATGTACATTAGATTCTTTGCTATTGAGAGCGTAAAAGATAGAATATTGACATCAGTGTGCTAAGGGTTAAAAAGAGGTATGGGAGGACATTTTGCACAGCAGTTATCTCTCCACATTGGCTGAAACAGCTGATCGCTTATTTACTTCCTGGTTGCTATTTTTAGCAATTTCAGACGTTTTGTGCCTCCAAATACAAACAAACTATTTCAGGGAAACGGCTGGTATGATGAGGGCGCTTCCCTCCCTCCGAATTCTCTTACAAATTCTGGGTATATCAAATGAAATCTATAATTTTTTTCCCACGAGATTTATTACTTACATGACGAAGTCACCCAGCGTCTTCACCCCACAATGGCATGGTCTTATTACGCAGTTACTGATTGTAAGCCAATGTTTTAATATGTTAGTAATGTTTCAGTCCGGTGCATGTAGTATCGTGTTTGCGCATGGTTCATGATCTGAAAGCTAGTTACATGCCTATTGCGGGTTAATTCTGTGTATAATTGAGCCTACATTGAGGTGCATGTAGTGTCGTGTTTGCTCATGCTCCATGATCTGAAAGCTAGTTACATGCCTATTACGACGTGTTATTTCTGTGTATAATTGAGCCTACATTGAGGTGCATGTAGTGTCGTGTTTGGGCATGCTCCATGATCTGATAGCTAGTTACATGCCTATTACGGGTTAATTCTGTGTATAATTGAGCCTACATTGAGGTGCATGTAGTGTCTGTCGTGTTTGTGCATGCTCCATGATCTGAAAGCTAGTTACATGCCTATTAAGGGTTAATTCTGTGTATAATTGAGCCTACATTGAGGTGGATATACAAAAGCATATTTAACCCTTTAATGACTAAATTTTTAATATTTACTTATTTAATGTTACAAAAGCATATTTAACCCTTTAATGACTAAATTTCTTCGAAAGATTTTAATATTTACTTATTTAATGTCCATTTGCAGGCCAAGAGAAGGCTATTTTTGAAAATTTACCACTGTAATGACTAGCTCGAGCCAGTCATTTCAGTGGTAAAATTTAAAATTGAGTCTTCAGGCCTGTAAATGGACATTACTCAAAAGCACTACAAAGGCCGGTTTTGTCACGAAAGGGTTAAAAGAGTTCATAATGGTAAGTATTAACTCTCGTAAAAAAAAAAAAGAAATACTAGATTTTGTTTAATTTGTAACTTTGCCTATAGGTATACATAATATGATCAATATGGCTAATGTGTAGCTTTGCCTGTCGGTATATGCATGTACAAGAAAACTGGTTTTGTTGTTGCAGTTCTGATTATGGCAGTGAGTTCTTTAGTCAGTTCAGTATCGTGATGAATGCCCTCGATAACAGAGGTGAGTAGTGCACACATTACCCTCAGCTCATCTGATGTCAAAGTCTCAATTCACATGTCCACACTCTATTGATCTACAGTATCAGGCATGGTGTATGATTAGTATCCCCACACCACTGCCCACAGGATAAACAATCATCAATAAACACCTACATTAGACACAAGATAAACATCTACTTTAGACACAAGATAAACATCTACATTAGTCACAGGATAAACATCTACATTAGACACAAGATAAATATCTACATTAGGCATTGGACACAAGATAAACATCTACATTAGACACAATATAAACATCTACATTAGACATGAGACACAAGATAAATATCTACATTAGACACAAGATAAACATCTACATTAGACACAAGATAAACATCTACATTAGACATTAGACACAAGATAAACATCTACATTAGACACAAGATAAACATCTACATTAGACACAAGATAAACATCTACATTAGACACAAGATAAATATCTACATTAGACACAAGATAAACATCTACATTAGACATTAGTCACGGGATAAACATCTACATTAGACACAAGATAAACATCTACATTAGACACAAGATAAACATCTACATTAGACATTAGACACGGGATAAACATCTACATTAGACACAAGATAAACATCTACATTAGACACAAGATAAACATCTACATTAGACACAAGATAAATATCTACATTAGACACAAGATAAACATCTACATTAGACATTAGTCACGGGATAAACATCTACATTAGACACAAGATAAACATCTACATTAGACACAAGATAAACATCTACATTAGACATTAGACACGGGATAAACATCTACATTAGACACAAGATAAACATCTACATTAGACACAAGATAAACATCTACATTAGACACAAGATAAACATCTACTTTAGACATTAGACACGGGATAAACATCTACATTAGACACAAGATAAACATCTACATTAGACATTAGACACGGGATAAACCTCTACATTAGACACAAGATAAACATCTACATTAGACATTAGACACAGGATAAACATCTACATTAGACACAGGATAAACATCTACATTAGAGACAAGATAAACATCTACATTAGACATTAGACACAAGATAAATATCTACATTAGACATTGGACACAAGATAAACATCTACTTTAGACATTAGACACGGGATAAACATCTACATTAGACATTAGACACAAGATAAACATCTACATTAGACACAAGATAAACATCTACATTAGACACAAGATAAATATCTACATTAGACATTAGACACAAGATAAATATCTACATTAGACATTGGACACAAGATAAACAGCTACTTTAGACATTAGACACGGGATAAACATCTACATTAGACATTAGACACAAGATAAACATCTACATTAGACACAATATAAACATCTACATTAGACATGAGACACAAGATAAACATCTACTTTAGACACAAGATAAACATCTACATTAGACACGGGATAAAGATCTACATTAGACACAAGATAAACATCTACATTAGACACAAGATAAACATCTACTTTAGACATTAGACATGGGATAAACATCTACATTAGACACAAGATAAATATCTACATTAGACATTGGACACAAGATAAACATCTACTTTAGACATTAGACACGGGATAAACATCTACATTAGACACAAGATAAACATCTACATTAGACATTAGACACAAGATAAACATCTACATTAGACACAAGATAAATATCTACATTAGACATTGGACACAAGATAAACAGCTACTTTAGACATTAGACACAGGATAAACATCTACATTAGACATTAGACACAAGATAAACATCTACATTAGACACAATATAAACATCTACATTAGACATGAGACACAAGATAAACATCTACTTTAGACACAAGATAAACATCTACATTAGACACAAGATAAACATCTACATTAGACACAAGATAAATATCTACATTAGACACAAGATAAACATCTACATTAGACACAAGATAAACATCTACATTAGACACAAGATAAATATCTACATTAGACACAAGATAAACATCTACATTAGACATTAGTCACGGGATAAACATCTACATTAGACACAAGATAAACATCTACATTAGACACAAGATAAACATCTACATTAGACATTAGACACGGGATAAACATCTACATTAGACACAAGATAAACATCTACATTAGACACAAGATAAACATCTACATTAGACACAAGATAAATATCTACATTAGACACAAGATAAACATCTACATTAGACATTAGTCACGGGATAAACATCTACATTAGACACAAGATAAACATCTACATTAGACACAAGATAAACATCTACATTAGACATTAGACACGGGATAAACATCTACATTAGACACAAGATAAACATCTACATTAGACACAAGATAAACATCTACATTAGACACAAGATAAACATCTACTTTAGACATTAGACACGGGATAAACATCTACATTAGACACAAGATAAACATCTACATTAGACATTAGACACGGGATAAACCTCTACATTAGACACAAGATAAACATCTACATTAGACATTAGACACAGGATAAACATCTACATTAGACACAGGATAAACATCTACATTAGACACAAGATAAATATCTACATTAGACATTGGACACAAGATAAACATCTACTTTAGACATTAGACACGGGATAAACATCTACATTAGACACAAGATAAACATCTACATTAGACACAAGATAAACATCTACATTAGACACAAGATAAATATCTACATTAGACATTAGACACAAGATAAATATCTACATTAGACATTGGACACAAGATAAACAGCTACTTTAGACATTAGACACGGGATAAACATCTACATTAGACATTAGACACAAGATAAACATCTACATTAGACACAATATAAACATCTACATTAGACATGAGACACAAGATAAACATCTACTTTAGACACAAGATAAACATCTACATTAGACACGGGATAAAGATCTACATTAGACACAAGATAAACATCTACATTAGACACAAGATAAACATCTACTTTAGACATTAGACACGGGATAAACATCTACATTAGACACAAGATAAATATCTACATTAGACATTGGACACAAGATAAACATCTACTTTAGACATTAGACACGGGATAAACATCTACATTAGACACAAGATAAACATCTACATTAGACATTAGACACAAGATAAACATCTACATTAGACACAAGATAAATATCTACATTAGACATTGGACACAAGATAAACAGCTACTTTAGACATTAGACACAGGATAAACATCTACATTAGACATTAGACACAAGATAAACATCTACATTAGACATTAGACACAGGATAAACATCTACATTAGACACAGGATAAACATCTACATTAGACACAAGATAAATATCTACATTAGACATTGGACACAAGATAAACATCTACTTTAGACATTAGACACGGGATAAACATCTGACATTAGACACAAGATAAACATCTACATTAGACACAAGATAAACATCTACATTAGACACAAGATAAATATCTACATTAGACATTAGACACAAGATAAATATCTACATTAGACATTGGACACAAGATAAACAGCTACTTTAGACATTAGACACGGGATAAACATCTACATTAGACATTAGACACAAGATAAACATCTACATTAGACACAATATAAACATCTACATTAGACATGAGACACAAGATAAACATCTACTTTAGACACAAGATAAACATCTACATTAGACACGGGATAAAGATCTACATTAGACACAAGATAAACATCTACATTAGACACAAGATAAACATCTACTTTAGACATTAGACATGGGATAAACATCTACATTAGACACAAGATAAATATCTACATTAGACATTGGACACAAGATAAACATCTACTTTAGACATTAGACACGGGATAAACATCTACATTAGACACAAGATAAACATCTACATTAGACATTAGACACAAGATAAACATCTACATTAGACACAAGATAAATATCTACATTAGACATTGGACACAAGATAAACAGCTACTTTAGACATTAGACACAGGATAAACATCTACATTAGACATTAGACACAAGATAAACATCTACATTAGACACAATATAAACATCTACATTAGACATGAGACACAAGATAAACATCTACTTTAGACACAAGATAAACATCTACATTAGACACAAGATAAACATCTACATTAGACACAAGATAAATATCTACATTAGACACAAGATAAACATCTACATTAGACACAAGATAAACATCTACATTAGACACAAGATAAATATCTACATTAGACACAAGATAAACATCTACATTAGACATTAGTCACGGGATAAACATCTACATTAGACACAAGATAAACATCTACATTAGACACAAGATAAACATCTACATTAGACATTAGACACGGGATAAACATCTACATTAGACACAAGATAAACATCTACATTAGACACAAGATAAACATCTACATTAGACACAAGATAAATATCTACATTAGACACAAGATAAACATCTACATTAGACATTAGTCACGGGATAAACATCTACATTAGACACAAGATAAACATCTACATTAGACACAAGATAAACATCTACATTAGACATTAGACACGGGATAAACATCTACATTAGACACAAGATAAACATCTACATTAGACACAAGATAAACATCTACATTAGACACAAAATAAACATCTACTTTAGACATTAGACACGGGATAAACATCTACATTAGACACAAGATAAACATCTACATTAGACATTAGACACGGGATAAACCTCTACATTAGACACAAGATAAACATCTACATTAGACATTAGACACAGGATAAACATCTACATTAGACACAGGATAAACATCTACATTAGAGACAAGATAAACATCTACATTAGACACAAGATAAATATCTACATTAGACATTGGACACAAGATAAACATCTACTTTAGACATTAGACACGGGATAAACATCTACATTAGACATTAGACACAAGATAAACATCTACATTAGACACAAGATAAACATCTACATTAGACACAAGATAAATATCTACATTAGACATTAGACACAAGATAAATATCTACATTAGACATTGGACACAAGATAAACAGCTACTTTAGACATTAGACACGGGATAAACATCTACATTAGACATTAGACACAAGATAAACATCTACATTAGACACAATATAAACATCTACATTAGACATGAGACACAAGATAAACATCTACTTTAGACACAAGATAAACATCTACATTAGACACGGGATAAAGATCTACATTAGACACAAGATAAACATCTACATTAGACACAAGATAAACATCTACTTTAGACATTAGACATGGGATAAACATCTACATTAGACACAAGATAAATATCTACATTAGACATTGGACACAAGATAAACATCTACTTTAGACATTAGACACGGGATAAACATCTACATTAGACACAAGATAAACATCTACATTAGACACAAGATAAACATCTACATTAGACACAAGATAAATATCTACATTAGACATTGGACACAAGATAAACAGCTACTTTAGACATTAGACACAGGATAAACATCTACATTAGACATTAGACACAAGATAAACATCTACATTAGACACAATATAAACATCTACATTAGACATGAGACACAAGATAAACATCTACTTTAGACACAAGATAAACATCTACATTAGACACAAGATAAACATCTACATTAGACACAAGATAAACATCTACATTAGACACAAGATAAACATCTACTTTAGACATTAGACACGGGATAAACATCTACATTAGACACAAGATAAACATCTACATTAGACATGAGACACAAGATAAACATCTACTTTAGACACAAGATAAACATCTACATTATACATTAGACACGGGATAAACATCTACATTAGACACAAGATAAACATCTACATTAGACACAAGATAAACATCTACTTTAGACATTAGACACGGGATAAACATCTACATTAGACACAAGATAAACATCTACATTAGACACAAGATAAACATCTACATTAGACACAAGATAAATATCTACATTAGACACAAGATAAACATCTACATTAGACATTAGTCACGGGATAAACATCTACATTAGACACAAGATAAACATCTACATTAGACACAAGATAAACATCTACATTAGACATTAGACACGGGATAAACATCTACATTAGACACAAGATAAACATCTACATTAGACACAAGATAAACATCTACATTAGACACAAGATAAACATCTACTTTAGACATTAGACACGGGATAAACATCTACATTAGATACAAGATAAACATCTACATTAGACATTAGACACGGGATAAACATCTACATTAGACACAAGATAAACATCTACATTAGACACAAGATAAACATCTACATTAGACATTAGACACAGGATAAACATCTACATTAGACACAGGATAAACATCTACATTAGACACAAGATAAATATCTACATTAGACATTGGACACAAGATAAACATCTACTTTAGACATTAGACACGGGATAAACATCTGCATTAGACACAAGATAAACATCTACATTAGACACAAGATAAACATCTACATTAGACACAAGATAAATATCTACATTAGACATTAGACACAAGATAAATATCTACATTAGACATTGGACACAAGATAAACAGCTACTTTAGACATTAGACACGGGATAAACATCTACATTAGACATTAGACACAAGATAAACATCTACATTAGACACAATATAAACATCTACATTAGACATGAGACACAAGATAAACATCTACTTTAGACACAAGATAAACATCTACATTAGACACGGGATAAAGATCTACATTAGACACAAGATAAACATCTACATTAGACACAAGATAAACATCTACTTTAGACATTAGACATGGGATAAACATCTACATTAGACACAAGATAAATATCTACATTAGACATTGGACACAAGATAAACATCTACTTTAGACATTAGACACGGGATAAACATCTACATTAGACACAAGATAAACATCTACATTAGACATTAGACACAAGATAAACATCTACATTAGACACAAGATAAATATCTACATTAGACATTGGACACAAGATAAACAGCTACTTTAGACATTAGACACAGGATAAACATCTACATTAGACATTAGACACAAGATAAACATCTACATTAGACACAATATAAACATCTACATTAGACATGAGACACAAGATAAACATCTACTTTAGACACAAGATAAACATCTACATTAGACACAAGATAAACATCTACATTAGACACAAGATAAATATCTACATTAGACACAAGATAAACATCTACATTAGACACAAGATAAACATCTACATTAGACACAAGATAAATATCTACATTAGACACAAGATAAACATCTACATTAGACATTAGTCACGGGATAAACATCTACATTAGACACAAGATAAACATCTACATTAGACACAAGATAAACATCTACATTAGACATTAGACACGGGATAAACATCTACATTAGACACAAGATAAACATCTACATTAGACACAAGATAAACATCTACATTAGACACAAGATAAATATCTACATTAGACACAAGATAAACATCTACATTAGACATTAGTCACGGGATAAACATCTACATTAGACACAAGATAAACATCTACATTAGACACAAGATAAACATCTACATTAGACATTAGACACGGGATAAACATCTACATTAGACACAAGATAAACATCTACATTAGACACAAGATAAACATCTACATTAGACACAAAATAAACATCTACTTTAGACATTAGACACGGGATAAACATCTACATTAGACACAAGATAAACATCTACATTAGACATTAGACACGGGATAAACCTCTACATTAGACACAAGATAAACATCTACATTAGACATTAGACACAGGATAAACATCTACATTAGACACAGGATAAACATCTACATTAGAGACAAGATAAACATCTACATTAGACATTAGACACAAGATAAATATCTACATTAGACATTGGACACAAGATAAACATCTACTTTAGACATTAGACACGGGATAAACATCTACATTAGACATTAGACACAAGATAAACATCTACATTAGACACAAGATAAACATCTACATTAGACACAAGATAAATATCTACATTAGACATTAGACACAAGATAAATATCTACATTAGACATTGGACACAAGATAAACAGCTACTTTAGACATTAGACACGGGATAAACATCTACATTAGACATTAGACACAAGATAAACATCTACATTAGACACAATATAAACATCTACATTAGACATGAGACACAAGATAAACATCTACTTTAGACACAAGATAAACATCTACATTAGACACGGGATAAAGATCTACATTAGACACAAGATAAACATCTACATTAGACACAAGATAAACATCTACTTTAGACATTAGACATGGGATAAACATCTACATTAGACACAAGATAAATATCTACATTAGACATTGGACACAAGATAAACATCTACTTTAGACATTAGACACGGGATAAACATCTACATTAGACACAAGATAAACATCTACATTAGACATTAGACACAAGATAAACATCTACATTAGACACAAGATAAATATCTACATTAGACATTGGACACAAGATAAACAGCTACTTTAGACATTAGACACAGGATAAACATCTACATTAGACATTAGACACAAGATAAACATCTACATTAGACACAATATAAACATCTACATTAGACATGAGACACAAGATAAACATCTACTTTAGACACAAGATAAACATCTACATTAGACACAAGATAAATATCTACATTAGACACAAGATAAACATCTACATTAGACATTAGTCACGGGATAAACATCTACATTAGACACAAGATAAACATCTACATTAGACACAAGATAAACATCTACATTAGACATTAGACACGGGATAAACATCTACATTAGACACAAGATAAACATCTACATTAGACACAAGATAAACATCTACATTAGACACAAGATAAACATCTACTTTAGACATTAGACACTGGATAAACATCTACATTAGACACAAGATAAACATCTACATTAGACATTAGACACGGGATAAACCTCTACATTAGACACAAGATAAACATCTACATTAGACATTAGACACAGGATAAACATCTACATTAGACACAGGATAAACATCTACATTAGAGACAAGATAAACATCTACATTAGACACAAGATAAATATCTACATTAGATATTGGACACAAGATAAACATCTACTTTAGACATTAGACACGGGATAAACATCTACATTAGACATTAGACACAAGATAAACATCTACATTAGACACAAGATAAACATCTACATTAGACACAAGATAAATATCTACATTAGAGATTAGACACAAGATAAATATCTACATTAGACATTGGACACAAGATAAACAGCTACTTTAGACATTAGACACGGGATAAACATCTACATTAGACATTAGACACAAGATAAACATCTACATTAGACACAATATAAACATCTACATTAGACATGAGACACAAGATAAACATCTACTTTAGACACAAGATAAACATCTACATTAGACACGGGATAAACATCTACATTAGACACAAGATAAACATCTACATTAGACACAAGATAAACATCTACTTTAGACATTAGACATGGGATAAACATCTACATTAGACACAAGATAAATATCTACATTAGACATTGGACACAAGATAAACATCTACTTTAGACATTAGACACGGGATAAACATCTACATTAGACACAAGATAAACATCTACATTAGACACAAGATAAACATCTACATTAGACACAAGATAAATATCTATATTAGACATTGGACACAAGATAAACAGCTACTTTAGACATTAGACACAGGATAAACATCTACATTAGACATTAGACACAAGATAAACATCTACATTAGACACAAGATAAACATCTACATTAGACACAATATAAACATCTACATTAGACATGAGACACAAGATAAACATCTACTTTAGACACAAGATAAACATCTACATTAGACACGGGATAAACATCTACATTAGACACAAGATAAACATCTACATTAGACACAAGATAAACATCTACTTTAGACATTAGACACGGGATAAACATCTACATTAGACACAAGATAAACATCTACATTAGACATGAGACACAAGATAAACATCTACTTTAGACACAAGATAAACATCTACATTATACATTAGACACGGGATAAACATCTACATTAGACACAAGATAAACATCTACATTAGACACAAGATAAACATCTACTTTAGACATTAGACACGGGATAAACATCTACATTAGACATTAGACACAAGATAAACATCTACATTAGACATTAGACACAAGATAAACATCTACATTAGACACAAGATAAATATCTACATTAGACATTAGACACAAGATAAATATCTACATTAGACATTGGACACAAGATAAACAGCTACTTTAGACATTAGACACAGGATAAACATCTACATTAGACATTAGACACAAGATAAACATCTACATTAGACACAATATAAACATCTACATTAGACATGAGACACAAGATAAACATCTACTTTAGACACAAGATAAACATCTACATTAGACATTAGACACGGGATAAACATCTACATTAGACACAAGATAAACATCTACATTAGACACAAGATAAACATCTACTTTAGACATTAGACACGGGATAAACATCTACATTAGATACAAGATAAACATCTACATTAGACATTAGACACGGGATAAACATCTACATTAGACACAAGATAAACATCTACATTAGACACAAGATAAACATCTACATTAGACAATAGACACAAGATAAACATCTACATTAGACACAGGATAAACATCTACATTAGACACAAGATAAACATCTACATTAGACACAAGATAAATATCTACATTAGACACAAGATAAACATCTACATTAGACACAAGTTAAACATCTACATTAGACACAAGATAAATATCTACATTAGACACAAGATAAACATCTACATTAGACATTAGACACGGGATAAACATCTACATTAGACACAAGATAAACATCTACATTAGACACAAGATAAACATCTACATTAGACATTAGACACGGGATAAACATCTACATTAGACACAAGATAAACATCTACATTAGACATTAGACACGGGATAAACATCTACATTAGACACGGGATAAACATCTACATTAGACATTAGACACAAGATAAACATCTACATTAGACATTAGACACAAGATAAACATCTACATTAGATAAACATCTACATTAGACACAAGATAAACATCTACATTAGACATTAGACACAAGATAAATATCTACATTAGACATTAGACACAAGATAAATATCTACATTAGACATTGGACACAAGATAAACATCTACTTTAGACATTAGATACGGGATAAACATCTCCATTAGACATTAGACACAAGATAAGCATTTACATTATACATTGGACACGATAAACATCTACATTAGACATTGGACACAAGATAAACATCTACATTAGACACAAGATAAACATCTACATTAGACATGAGACACAAGATAAACATCTACTTTAGACACAAGATAAACATCTACATTAGACACAAGATAAACATCTACATTAGACACAAGATAAACATCTACATTAGACACAAGATAAACATCTACATTAGACACAAGATAAACATCTACATTAGACACAAGATAAATATCTACATTAGACACAAGATAAACATCTACATTAGACATAAACATCTACATTAGACACAAGATAAACATCTACATTAGACACAAGATAAACATCTACATTAGACACAAGATAAACATCTACTTTAGACACAAGATAAACATCTACATTAGACACAAGATAAACATCTACATTAGACACAAGATAAACATCTACATTAGACATTAGACACAAGATAAACATCTACACAGATAAACATCTAGACACAAGATAAACATCTACATTAGACATTAGACACGGATAAACATCTACTTTAGACACAGATAAACATCTACATTAGACACAAGATAAACATCTACATTAGACACAAGATAAACATCTACATTAGACATTAGACACGGGATAAACATCTACATTAGACACAAGATAAACATCTACATTAGACACAAGATAAACATCTACATTAGACATGAGACACAAGATAAACATCTACTTTAGACACAAGATAAACATCTACATTAGACATTAGTCACGGGATAAACATCTACATTAGACACAAGATAAACATCTACATTAGACACAAGATAAACATCTACTTTAGACATTAGACACGGGATAAACATCTACATTAGACATTAGACACAAGATAAACATCTACATTAGACATTAGACACAAGATAAACATCTACATTAGACACAAGATAAATATCTACATTAGACATTAGACACAAGATAAATATCTACATTAGACATTGGACACAAGATAAACAGCTACTTTAGACATTAGACACAGGATAAACATCTACATTAGACATTAGACACAAGATAAACATCTACATTAGACACAATATAAACATCTACATTAGACATGAGACACAAGATAAACATCTACTTTAGACACAAGATAAACATCTACATTAGACATTAGACACGGGATAAACATCTACATTAGACACAAGATAAACATCTACATTAGACACAAGATAAACATCTACTTTAGACATTAGACACGGGATAAACATCTACATTAGACACAAGATAAACATCTACATTAGACATTAGACACGGGATAAACCTCTACATTAGACACAAGATAAACATCTACATTAGACATTAGACACAGGATAAACATCTACATTAGACACAGGATAAACATCTACATTAGAGACAAGATAAACATCTACATTAGACATTAGACACAAGATAAATATCTACATTAGACATTGGACACAAGATAAACATCTACTTTAGACATTAGACACGGGATAAACATCTACATTAGACATTAGACACAAGATAAACATCTACATTAGACACAAGATAAACATCTACATTAGACACAAGATAAATATCTACATTAGACATTAGACACAAGATAAATATCTACATTAGACATTGGACACAAGATAAACAGCTACTTTAGACATTAGACACGGGATAAACATCTACATTAGACATTAGACACAAGATAAACATCTACATTAGACACAATATAAACATCTACATTAGACATGAGACACAAGATAAACATCTACTTTAGACACAAGATAAACATCTACATTAGACACGGGATAAAGATCTACATTAGACACAAGATAAACATCTACATTAGACACAAGATAAACATCTACTTTAGACATTAGACATGGGATAAACATCTACATTAGACACAAGATAAATATCTACATTAGACATTGGACACAAGATAAACATCTACTTTAGACATTAGACACGGGATAAACATCTACATTAGACACAAGATAAACATCTACATTAGACATTAGACACAAGATAAACATCTACATTAGACACAAGATAAATATCTACATTAGACATTGGACACAAGATAAACAGCTACTTTAGACATTAGACACAGGATAAACATCTACATTAGACATTAGACACAAGATAAACATCTACATTAGACACAATATAAACATCTACATTAGACATGAGACACAAGATAAACATCTACTTTAGACACAAGATAAACATCTACATTAGACATTGG
This sequence comes from Chaetoderma sp. LZ-2023a, assembly GCA_034401795.1. Taxonomy (NCBI): domain Eukaryota; kingdom Metazoa; phylum Mollusca; class Caudofoveata; order Chaetodermatida; family Chaetodermatidae; genus Chaetoderma; species Chaetoderma sp. LZ-2023a. The sequence continues at coordinate 92,395,385 of CM067359.1, forward strand.
ACACAAGATAAACATCTACTTTAGACATTAGACACGGGATAAACATCTACATTAGACATTAGACACAAGATAAACATCTACATTAGACACAAGATAAACATCTACATTAGACACAAGATAAATATCTACATTAGACATTAGACACAAGATAAATATCTACATTAGACATTGGACACAAGATAAACAGCTACTTTAGACATTAGACACGGGATAAACATCTACATTAGACATTAGACACAAGATAAACATCTACATTAGACACAATATAAACATCTACATTAGACATGAGACACAAGATAAACATCTACTTTAGACACAAGATAAACATCTACATTAGACACGGGATAAAGATCTACATTAGACACAAGATAAACATCTACATTAGACACAAGATAAACATCTACTTTAGACATTAGACACGGGATAAACATCTACATTAGATACAAGATAAACATCTACATTAGACATTAGACACGGGATAAACATCTACATTAGACACAAGATAAACATCTACATTAGACACAAGATAAACATCTACTTTAGACATTAGACACGGGATAAACATCTACATTAGATACAAGATAAACATCTACATTAGACATTAGACACGGGATAAACATCTACATTAGACACAAGATAAACATCTACATTAGACACAAGATAAACATCTACATTAGACATTAGACACAGGATAAACATCTACATTAGACACAGGATAAACATCTACATTAGACACAAGATAAATATCTACATTAGACATTGGACACAAGATAAACATCTACTTTAGACATTAGACACGGGATAAACATCTGCATTAGACACAAGATAAACATCTACATTAGACACAAGATAAACATCTACATTAGACACAAGATAAATATCTACATTAGACATTAGACACAAGATAAATATCTACATTAGACATTGGACACAAGATAAACAGCTACTTTAGACATTAGACACGGGATAAACATCTACATTAGACATTAGACACAAGATAAACATCTACATTAGACACAATATAAACATCTACATTAGACATGAGACACAAGATAAACATCTACTTTAGACACAAGATAAACATCTACATTAGACACGGGATAAAGATCTACATTAGACACAAGATAAACATCTACATTAGACACAAGATAAACATCTACTTTAGACATTAGACATGGGATAAACATCTACATTAGACACAAGATAAATATCTACATTAGACATTGGACACAAGATAAACATCTACTTTAGACATTAGACACGGGATAAACATCTACATTAGACACAAGATAAACATCTACATTAGACATTAGACACAAGATAAACATCTACATTAGACACAAGATAAATATCTACATTAGACATTGGACACAAGATAAACAGCTACTTTAGACATTAGACACAGGATAAACATCTACATTAGACATTAGACACAAGATAAACATCTACATTAGACACAATATAAACATCTACATTAGACATGAGACACAAGATAAACATCTACTTTAGACACAAGATAAACATCTACATTAGACACAAGATAAACATCTACATTAGACACAAGATAAATATCTACATTAGACACAAGATAAACATCTACATTAGACACAAGATAAACATCTACATTAGACACAAGATAAATATCTACATTAGACACAAGATAAACATCTACATTAGACATTAGTCACGGGATAAACATCTACATTAGACACAAGATAAACATCTACATTAGACACAAGATAAACATCTACATTAGACATTAGACACAGGATAAACATCTACATTAGACACAAGATAAACATCTACATTAGACACAAGATAAACATCTACATTAGACACAAGATAAATATCTACATTAGACACAAGATAAACATCTACATTAGACATTAGTCACGGGATAAACATCTACATTAGACACAAGATAAACATCTACATTAGACACAAGATAAACATCTACATTAGACATTAGACACGGGATAAACATCTACATTAGACACAAGATAAACATCTACATTAGACACAAGATAAACATCTACATTAGACACAAAATAAACATCTACTTTAGACATTAGACACGGGATAAACATCTACATTAGACACAAGATAAACATCTACATTAGACATTAGACACGGGATAAACCTCTACATTAGACACAAGATAAACATCTACATTAGACACAAGATAAACATCTACATTAGACACAAAATAAACATCTACTTTAGACATTAGACACGGGATAAACATCTACATTAGACACAAGATAAACATCTACATTAGACATTAGACACGGGATAAACCTCTACATTAGACACAAGATAAACATCTACATTAGACATTAGACACAGGATAAACATCTACATTAGACACAGGATAAACATCTACATTAGAGACAAGATAAACATCTACATTAGACATTAGACACAAGATAAATATCTACATTAGACATTGGACACAAGATAAACATCTACTTTAGACATTAGACACGGGATAAACATCTACATTAGACATTAGACACAAGATAAACATCTACATTAGACACAAGATAAACATCTACATTAGACACAAGATAAATATCTACATTAGACATTAGACACAAGATAAATATCTACATTAGACATTGGACACAAGATAAACAGCTACTTTAGACATTAGACACGGGATAAACATCTACATTAGACATTAGACACAAGATAAACATCTACATTAGACACAATATAAACATCTACATTAGACATGAGACACAAGATAAACATCTACTTTAGACACAAGATAAACATCTACATTAGACACGGGATAAAGATCTACATTAGACACAAGATAAACATCTACATTAGACACAAGATAAACATCTACTTTAGACATTAGACACGGGATAAACATCTACATTAGATACAAGATAAACATCTACATTAGACATTAGACACGGGATAAACATCTACATTAGACACAAGATAAACATCTACATTAGACACAAGATAAACATCTACTTTAGACATTAGACACGGGATAAACATCTACATTAGATACAAGATAAACATCTACATTAGACATTAGACACGGGATAAACATCTACATTAGACACAAGATAAACATCTACATTAGACACAAGATAAACATCTACATTAGACATTAGACACAGGATAAACATCTACATTAGACACAGGATAAACATCTACATTAGACACAAGATAAATATCTACATTAGACATTGGACACAAGATAAACATCTACTTTAGACATTAGACACGGGATAAACATCTGCATTAGACACAAGATAAACATCTACATTAGACACAAGATAAACATCTACATTAGACACAAGATAAATATCTACATTAGACATTAGACACAAGATAAATATCTACATTAGACATTGGACACAAGATAAACAGCTACTTTAGACATTAGACACGGGATAAACATCTACATTAGACATTAGACACAAGATAAACATCTACATTAGACACAATATAAACATCTACATTAGACATGAGACACAAGATAAACATCTACTTTAGACACAAGATAAACATCTACATTAGACACGGGATAAAGATCTACATTAGACACAAGATAAACATCTACATTAGACACAAGATAAACATCTACTTTAGACATTAGACATGGGATAAACATCTACATTAGACACAAGATAAATATCTACATTAGACATTGGACACAAGATAAACATCTACTTTAGACATTAGACACGGGATAAACATCTACATTAGACACAAGATAAACATCTACATTAGACATTAGACACAAGATAAACATCTACATTAGACACAAGATAAATATCTACATTAGACATTGGACACAAGATAAACAGCTACTTTAGACATTAGACACAGGATAAACATCTACATTAGACATTAGACACAAGATAAACATCTACATTAGACACAATATAAACATCTACATTAGACATGAGACACAAGATAAACATCTACTTTAGACACAAGATAAACATCTACATTAGACACAAGATAAACATCTACATTAGACACAAGATAAATATCTACATTAGACACAAGATAAACATCTACATTAGACACAAGATAAACATCTACATTAGACACAAGATAAATATCTACATTAGACACAAGATAAACATCTACATTAGACATTAGTCACGGGATAAACATCTACATTAGACACAAGATAAACATCTACATTAGACACAAGATAAACATCTACATTAGACATTAGACACGGGATAAACATCTACATTAGACACAAGATAAACATCTACATTAGACACAAGATAAACATCTACATTAGACACAAGATAAATATCTACATTAGACACAAGATAAACATCTACATTAGACATTAGTCACGGGATAAACATCTACATTAGACACAAGATAAACATCTACATTAGACACAAGATAAACATCTACATTAGACATTAGACACGGGATAAACATCTACATTAGACACAAGATAAACATCTACATTAGACACAAGATAAACATCTACATTAGACACAAAATAAACATCTACTTTAGACATTAGACACGGGATAAACATCTACATTAGACACAAGATAAACATCTACATTAGACATTAGACACGGGATAAACCTCTACATTAGACACAAGATAAACATCTACATTAGACATTAGACACAGGATAAACATCTACATTAGACACAGGATAAACATCTACATTAGAGACAAGATAAACATCTACATTAGACATTAGACACAAGATAAATATCTACATTAGACATTGGACACAAGATAAACATCTACTTTAGACATTAGACACGGGATAAACATCTACATTAGACATTAGACACAAGATAAACATCTACATTAGACACAAGATAAACATCTACATTAGACACAAGATAAATATCTACATTAGACATTAGACACAAGATAAATATCTACATTAGACATTGGACACAAGATAAACAGCTACTTTAGACATTAGACACGGGATAAACATCTACATTAGACATTAGACACAAGATAAACATCTACATTAGACACAATATAAACATCTACATTAGACATGAGACACAAGATAAACATCTACTTTAGACACAAGATAAACATCTACATTAGACACGGGATAAAGATCTACATTAGACACAAGATAAACATCTACATTAGACACAAGATAAACATCTACTTTAGACATTAGACATGGGATAAATATCTACATTAGACACAAGATAAATATCTACATTAGACATTGGACACAAGATAAACATCTACTTTAGACATTAGACACGGGATAAACATCTACATTAGACACAAGATAAACATCTACATTAGACATTAGACACAAGATAAACATCTACATTAGACACAAGATAAATATCTACATTAGACATTGGACACAAGATAAACAGCTACTTTAGACATTAGACACAGGATAAACATCTACATTAGACATTAGACACAAGATAAACATCTACATTAGACACAATATAAACATCTACATTAGACATGAGACACAAGATAAACATCTACTTTAGACACAAGATAAACATCTACATTAGACATTAGACACAAGATAAACATCTACATTAGACACAAGATAAACATCTACATTAGACACAAGATAAACATCTACTTTAGACATTAGACACGGGATAAACATCTACATTAGATACAAGATAAACATCTACATTAGACATTAGACACGGGATAAACATCTACATTAGACACAAGATAAACATCTACATTAGACACAAGATAAACATCTACATTAGACATTAGACACGGGATAAACATCTACATTAGACACAAGATAAACATCTACATTAGACACAAGATAAACATCTACATTAGACACAAGATAAATATCTACATTAGACACAAGATAAACATCTACATTAGACACAAGTTAAACATCTACATTAGACACAAGATAAATATCTACATTAGACACAAGATAAACATCTACATTAGACATTAGACACGGGATAAACATCTACATTAGACACAAGATAAACATCTACATTAGACATTAGACACGGGATAAACATCTACATTAGACACAAGATAAACATCTACATTAGACATTAGACACGGGATAAACATCTACATTAGACACGGGATAAACATCTACATTAGACATTAGACACAAGATAAACATCTACATTAGACATTAGACACAAGATAAACATCTACATTAGACACAAGATAAACATCTACATTAGACACAAGATAAACATCTACATTAGACATTAGACACAAGATAAATATCTACATTAGACATTAGACACAAGATAAATATCTACATTAGACATTGGACACAAGATAAACAGCTACTTTAGACATTAGACACAGGATAAACATCTACATTAGACATTAGACACAAGATAAACATCTACATTAGACACGATAAACATCTACATTAGACATTGGACACAAGATAAACATCTACATTAGACACAAGATAAACATCTACATTAGACATGAGACACAAGATAAACATCTACTTTAGACACAAGATAAACATCTACATTAGACACACGATAAACATCTACATTAGACACAAGATAAACATCTACATTAGACACAAGATAAACATCTACATTAGACACAAGATAAACATCTACATTAGACACAAGATAAATATCTACATTAGACACAAGATAAACATCTACATTAGACATTAGACACGGGATAAACATCTACATTAGACACAAGATAAACATCTACATTAGACACAAGATAAACATCTACATTAGACATTAGACACAAGATAAACATCTACATTAGACACAAGATAAACATCTACATTAGACATTAGACACAAGATAAACATCTACATTAGACACAAGATAAACATCTACATTAGACACAAGATAAACATCTACATTAGACACAAGATAAACATCTACATTAGACACAAGATAAACATCTACATTAGACACAAGATAAATATCTACATTAGACACAAGATAAACATCTACATTAGACATTAGTCACGGGATAAACATCTACATTAGACACAAGATAAACATCTACATTAGACACAAGATAAACATCTACATTAGACATTAGACACGGGATAAACATCTACATTAGACACAAGATAAACATCTACATTAGACACAAGATAAACATCTACATTAGACATGAGACACAAGATAAACATCTACTTTAGACACAAGATAAACATCTACATTAGACATTAGACACGGGATAAACATCTACATTAGACACAAGATAAACATCTACATTAGACATTAGACACGGGATAAACATCTACATTAGACACGGGATAAACATCTACATTAGACATTAGACACAAGATAAACATCTACATTAGACATTAGACACAAGATAAACATCTACATTAGACACAGGATAAACATCTACATTAGACACAAGATAAACATCTACATTAGACATTAGACACAAGATAAATATCTACATTAGACATTAGACACAAGATAAATATCTACATTAGACATTGGACACAAGATAAACATCTACTTTAGACATTAGATACGGGATAAACATCTCCATTAGACATTAGACACAAGATAAGCATTTACATTATACATTGGACACGATAAACATCTACATTAGACATTGGACACAAGATAAACATCTACATTAGACACAAGATAAACATCTACATTAGACATTAGACACAGGATAAACATCTACTTTAGACACTAGATAAACATCTACATTAGACACACGATAAACATCTACATTAGACACAAGATAAACATCTACATTAGACACAAGATAAACATCTACATTAGACACAAGATAAACATCTACATTAGACACAAAATAAACATCTACATTAGACACAAGATAAACATCTACATTAAACACAGTATAAACATCTACTTTAGACACACGATAAACATCTACATTAGACATGGGATAAACATCTACATTAGGCATTAGACACAAGATAAACATCTACATTAGACACAAAATAAACATCTACATTAGACATTAGACACAAGATAAACATCTACATTAGACACAAGATAAACATCTACATTAGACATTAGACACAAGATAAACATCTACATTAGACACAAGATAAACATCTACATTAGACACAAGATAAACATCTACATTAGACACAAGATAAACATCTACTTTAGACACAAGATAAACATCTACATTAGACACAAGATAAACATATATATTAGACACAAGATAAACATCTACATTAGACATTAGACACAAGATAAACATCTACTTTGGACATAAGATAAACATCTACTTCAGACATAAGATAAACATCTACATTAGACATTAGACACAGGATAAACATCTACTTTAGACACGTGATAAACATCTACATTAGACACAAGATAAACATCTACATTAGACATAAGATAAACATCTACATTAGACATTAGACACAGGATAAACATCTACATTAGACACATGATAAACATCTACATTAGACACAAGATAAACATCTACATTAGACATGAGACACAAGATAAACATCTACTTTAGACACAAGATAAACATCTACATTATACATTAGACACGGGATAAACATCTACATTAGACACAAGATAAACATCTACATTAGACACAAGATAAACATCTACTTTAGACATTAGACACGGGATAAACATCTACATTAGACATTAGACACAAGATAAACATCTACATTAGACATTAGACACAAGATAAACATCTACATTAGACACAAGATAAATATCTACATTAGACATTAGACACAAGATAAATATCTACATTAGACATTGGACACAAGATAAACAGCTACTTTAGACATTAGACACAGGATAAACATCTACATTAGACATTAGACACAAGATAAACATCTACATTAGACACAATATAAACATCTACATTAGACATGAGACACAAGATAAACATCTACTTTAGACACAAGATAAACATCTACATTAGACATTAGACACGGGATAAACATCTACATTAGACACAAGATAAACATCTACATTAGACACAAGATAAACATCTACTTTAGACATTAGACACGGGATAAACATCTACATTAGATACAAGATAAACATCTACATTAGACATTAGACACGGGATAAACCTCTACATTAGACACAAGATAAACATCTACATTAGACATTAGACACAGGATAAACATCTACATTAGACACAGGATAAACATCTACATTAGAGACAAGATAAACATCTACATTAGACATTAGACACAAGATAAATATCTACATTAGACATTGGACACAAGATAAACATCTACTTTAGACATTAGACACGGGATAAACATCTACATTAGACATTAGACACAAGATAAACATCTACATTAGACACAAGATAAACATCTACATTAGACACAAGATAAATATCTACATTAGACATTAGACACAAGATAAATATCTACATTAGACATTGGACACAAGATAAACAGCTACTTTAGACATTAGACACGGGATAAACATCTACATTAGACATTAGACACAAGATAAACATCTACATTAGACACAATATAAACATCTACATTAGACATGAGACACAAGATAAACATCTACTTTAGACACAAGATAAACATCTACATTAGACACGGGATAAAGATCTACATTAGACACAAGATAAACATCTACATTAGACACAAGATAAACATCTACTTTAGACATTAGACATGGGATAAATATCTACATTAGACACAAGATAAATATCTACATTAGACATTGGACACAAGATAAACATCTACTTTAGACATTAGACACGGGATAAACATCTACATTAGACACAAGATAAACATCTACATTAGACATTAGACACAAGATAAACATCTACATTAGACACAAGATAAATATCTACATTAGACATTGGACACAAGATAAACAGCTACTTTAGACATTAGACACAGGATAAACATCTACATTAGACATTAGACACAAGATAAACATCTACATTAGACACAATATAAACATCTACATTAGACATGAGACACAAGATAAACATCTACTTTAGACACAAGATAAACATCTACATTAGACACAAGATAAATATCTACATTAGACACAAGATAAACATCTACATTAGACATTAGTCACGGGATAAACATCTACATTAGACACAAGATAAACATCTACATTAGACACAAGATAAACATCTACATTAGACATTAGACACGGGATAAACATCTACATTAGACACAAGATAAACATCTACATTAGACACAAGATAAACATCTACATTAGACACAAGATAAACATCTACTTTAGACATTAGACACTGGATAAACATCTACATTAGACACAAGATAAACATCTACATTAGACATTAGACACGGGATAAACCTCTACATTAGACACAAGATAAACATCTACATTAGACATTAGACACAGGATAAACATCTACATTAGACACAGGATAAACATCTACATTAGAGACAAGATAAACATCTACATTAGACACAAGATAAATATCTACATTAGATATTGGACACAAGATAAACATCTACTTTAGACATTAGACACGGGATAAACATCTACATTAGACATTAGACACAAGATAAACATCTACATTAGACACAAGATAAACATCTACATTAGACACAAGATAAATATCTACATTAGAGATTAGACACAAGATAAATATCTACATTAGACATTGGACACAAGATAAACAGCTACTTTAGACATTAGACACAGGATAAACATCTACATTAGACATTAGACACAAGATAAACATCTACATTAGACACAATATAAACATCTACATTAGACATGAGACACAAGATAAACATCTACTTTAGACACAAGATAAACATCTACATTAGACACGGGATAAACATCTACATTAGACACAAGATAAACATCTACATTAGACACAAGATAAACATCTACTTTAGACATTAGACATGGGATAAACATCTACATTAGACACAAGATAAATATCTACATTAGACATTGGACACAAGATAAACATCTACTTTAGACATTAGACACGGGATAAACATCTACATTAGACACAAGATAAACATCTACATTAGACACAAGATAAACATCTACATTAGACACAAGATAAATATCTATATTAGACATTGGACACAAGATAAACAGCTACTTTAGACATTAGACACAGGATAAACATCTACATTAGACATTAGACACAAGATAAACATCTACATTAGACACAAGATAAACATCTACATTAGACACAATATAAACATCTACATTAGACATGAGACACAAGATAAACATCTACTTTAGACACAAGATAAACATCTACATTAGACACGGGATAAACATCTACATTAGACACAAGATAAACATCTACATTAGACACAAGATAAACATCTACTTCAGACATTAGACACGGGATAAACATCTACATTAGACACAAGATAAACATCTACATTAGACATGAGACACAAGATAAACATCTACTTTAGACACAAGATAAACATCTACATTATACATTAGACACGGGATAAACATCTACATTAGACACAAGATAAACATCTACATTAGACACAAGATAAACATCTACTTTAGACATTAGACACGGGATAAACATCTACATTAGACATTAGACACAAGATAAACATCTACATTAGACATTAGACACAAGATAAACATCTACATTAGACACAAGATAAATATCTACATTAGACATTAGACACAAGATAAATATCTACATTAGACATTGGACACAAGATAAACAGCTACTTTAGACATTAGACACAGGATAAACATCTACATTAGACATTAGACACAAGATAAACATCTACATTAGACACAATATAAACATCTACATTAGACATGAGACACAAGATAAACATCTACTTTAGACACAAGATAAACATCTACATTAGACATTAGACACGGGATAAACATCTACATTAGACACAAGATAAACATCTACATTAGACACAAGATAAACATCTACTTTAGACATTAGACACGGGATAAACATCTACATTAGATACAAGATAAACATCTACATTAGACATTAGACACGGGATAAACATCTACATTAGACACAAGATAAACATCTACATTAGACACAAGATAAACATCTACATTAGACAATAGACACAAGATAAACATCTACATTAGACACAGGATAAACATCTACATTAGACACAAGATAAACATCTACATTAGACACAAGATAAATATCTACATTAGACACAAGATAAACATCTACATTAGACACAAGTTAAACATCTACATTAGACACAAGATAAATATCTACATTAGACACAAGATAAACATCTACATTAGACATTAGACACGGGATAAACATCTACATTAGACACAAGATAAACATCTACATTAGACACAAGATAAACATCTACATTAGACATTAGACACGGGATAAACATCTACATTAGACACAAGATAAACATCTACATTAGACATTAGACACGGGATAAACATCTACATTAGACACGGGATAAACATCTACATTAGACATTAGACACAAGATAAACATCTACATTAGACATTAGACACAAGATAAACATCTACATTAGACACAGGATAAACATCTACATTAGACACAAGATAAACATCTACATTAGACATTAGACACAAGATAAATATCTACATTAGACATTAGACACAAGATAAATATCTACATTAGACATTGGACACAAGATAAACATCTACTTTAGACATTAGATACGGGATAAACATCTCCATTAGACATTAGACACAAGATAAGCATTTACATTATACATTGGACACGATAAACATCTACATTAGACATTGGACACAAGATAAACATCTACATTAGACACAAGATAAACATCTACATTAGACATTAGACACAGGATAAACATCTACTTTAGACACTAGATAAACATCTACATTAGACACACGATAAACATCTACATTAGACACAAGATAAACATCTACATTAGACACAAGATAAACATCTACATTAGACACAAGATAAACATCTACATTGGACACAAAATAAACATCTACATTAGACACAAGATAAACATCTACATTAAACACAGTATAAACATCTACTTTAGACACACGATAAACATCTACATTAGACATGGGATAAACATCTACATTAGGCATTAGACACAAGATAAACATCTACATTAGACACAAAATAAACATCTACATTAGACATTAGACACAAGATAAACATCTACATTAGACACAAGATAAACATCTACATTAGACATTAGACACAAGATAAACATCTACATTAGACACAAGATAAACATCTACATTAGACACAAGATAAACATCTACATTAGACACAAGATAAACATCTACTTTAGACACAAGATAAACATCTACATTAGACACAAGATAAACATATACATTAGACACAAGATAAACATCTACATTAGACATTAGACACAAGATAAACATCTACTTTGGACATAAGATAAACATCTACTTCAGACATGAGATAAACATCTACATTAGACATTAGACACAGGATAAACATCTACTTTAGACACGTGATAAACATCTACATTAGACACAAGATAAACATCTACATTAGACACAAGATAAACATCTACATTAGACATTAGACACAGGATAAACATCTACATTAGACACATGATAAACATCTACATTAGACACAAGATAAACATCTACATTAGACATGAGACACAAGATAAACATCTACTTTAGACACAAGATAAACATCTACATTAGACATTAGACACGGGATAAACATCTACATTAGACACAAGATAAACATCTACATTAGACACAAGATAAACATCTACTTTAGACATTAGACACGGGATAAACATCTACATTAGACATTAGACACAAGATAAACATCTACATTAGACATTAGACACAAGATAAACATCTACATTAGACACAAGATAAATATCTACATTAGACATTAGACACAAGATAAATATCTACATTAGACATTGGACACAAGATAAACAGCTACTTTAGACATTAGACACAGGATAAACATCTACATTAGACATTAGACACAAGATAAACATCTACATTAGACACAATATAAACATCTACATTAGACATGAGACACAAGATAAACATCTACTTTAGACACAAGATAAACATCTACATTAGACATTAGACACGGGATAAACATCTACATTAGACACAAGATAAACATCTACATTAGACACAAGATAAACATCTACATTAGACAATAGACACAAGATAAACATCTACATTAGACACAGGATAAACATCTACATTAGACACAAGATAAACATCTACATTAGACACAAGATAAATATCTACATTAGACACAAGATAAACATCTACATTAGACACAAGTTAAACATCTACATTAGACACAAGATAAATATCTACATTAGACACAAGATAAACATCTACATTAGACATTAGACACGGGATAAACATCTACATTAGACACAAGATAAACATCTACATTAGACACAAGATAAACATCTACATTAGACATTAGACACGGGATAAACATCTACATTAGACACAAGATAAACATCTACATTAGACACAAGATAAACATCTACATTAGACACGGGATAAACATCTACATTAGACATTAGACACAAGATAAACATCTACATTAGACATTAGACACAAGATAAACATCTACATTAGACACAGGATAAACATCTACATTAGACACAAGATAAACATCTACATTAGACATTAGACACAAGATAAATATCTACATTAGACATTAGACACAAGATAAATATCTACATTAGACATTGGACACAAGATAAACATCTACTTTAGACATTAGATACAGGATAAACATCTCCATTAGACATTAGACACAAGATAAGCATTTACATTATACATTGGACACGATAAACATCTACATTAGACATTGGACACAAGATAAACATCTACATTAGACACAAGATAAACATCTACATTAGACATTAGACACAGGATAAACATCTACTTTAGACACTAGATAAACATCTACATTAGACACACGATAAACATCTACATTAGACACAAGATAAACATCTACATTAGACACAAGATAAACATCTACATTAGACACAAGATAAACATCTACATTAGACACAAAATAAACATCTACATTAGACACAAGATAAACATCTACATTAAACACAGTATAAACATCTACTTTAGACACACGATAAACATCTACATTAGACATGGGATAAACATCTACATTAGGCATTAGACACAAGATAAACATCTACATTAGACACAAAATAAACATCTACATTAGACATTAGACACAAGATAAACATCTACATTAGACACAAGATAAACATCTACATTAGACATTAGACACAAGATAAACATCTACATTAGACACAAGATAAACATCTACATTAGACACAAGATAAACATCTACATTAGACACAAGATAAACATCTACTTTAGACACAAGATAAACATCTACATTAGACACAAGATAAACATCTACATTAGACACAAGATAAACATCTACATTAGACATTAGACACAAGATAAACATCTACTTTGGACATAAGATAAACATCTACTTCAGACATAAGATAAACATCTACATTAGACATTAGACACAGGATAAACATCTACTTTAGACACGTGATAAACATCTACATTAGACACAAGATAAACATCTACATTAGACATAAGATAAACATCTACATTAGACACAGGATAAACATCTACATTAGACACATGATAAACATCTACATTAGACACAAGATAAACATCTACATTAGACATGAGACACAAGATAAACATCTACTTTAGACACAAGATAAACATCTACATTATACATTAGAAACGGGATAAACATCTACATTAGACACAAGATAAACATCTACATTAGACACAAGATAAACATCTACTTTAGACATTAGACACGGGATAAACATCTACATTAGACATTAGACACAAGATAAACATCTACATTAGACATTAGACACAAGATAAACATCTACATTAGACACAAGATAAATATCTACATTAGACATTAGACACAAGATAAATATCTACATTAGACATTGGACACAAGATAAACAGCTACTTTAGACATTAGACACAGGATAAACATCTACATTAGACATTAGACACAAGATAAACATCTACATTAGACACAATATAAACATCTACATTAGACATGAGACACAAGATAAACATCTACTTTAGACACAAGATAAACATCTACATTAGACATTAGACACGGGATAAACATCTACATTAGACACAAGATAAACATCTACATTAGACACAAGATAAACATCTACTTTAGACATTAGACACGGGATAAACATCTACATTAGATACAAGATAAACATCTACATTAGACATTAGACACGGGATAAACATCTACATTAGACACAAGATAAACATCTACATTAGACACAAGATAAACATCTACATTAGACATTAGACACAAGATAAACATCTACATTAGACACAGGATAAACATCTACATTAGACACAAGATAAACATCTACATTAGACACAAGATAAATATCTACATTAGACACAAGATAAACATCTACATTAGACACAAGTTGATAAACATCTACATTAGACACAAGATAAATATCTACATTAGACACAAGATAAACATCTACATTAGACATTAGACACGGGATAAACATCTACATTAGACACAAGATAAACATCTACATTAGACACAAGATAAACATCTACATTAGACATTAGACACGGGATAAACATCTACATTAGACACAAGATAAACATCTACATTAGACATTAGACACGGGATAAACATCTACATTAGACACGGGATAAACATCTACATTAGACATTAGACACAAGATAAACATCTACATTAGACATTAGACACAAGATAAACATCTACATTAGACACAGGATAAACATCTACATTAGACACAAGATAAACATCTACATTAGACATTAGACACAAGATAAATATCTACATTAGACATTAGACACAAGATAAATATCTACATTAGACATTGGACACAAGATAAACATCTACTTTAGACATTAGATACGGGATAAACATCTACATTAGACATTAGACACAAGATAAGCATTTACATTATACATTGGACACGATAAACATCTACATTAGACATTGGACACAAGATAAACATCTACATTAGACACAAGATAAACATCTACATTAGACATTAGACACAGGATAAACATCTACTTTAGACACAAGATAAACATCTACATTAGACACACGATAAACATCTACATTAGACACAAGATAAACATCTACATTAGACACAAGATAAACATCTACATTAGACACAAGATAAACATCTACATTAGACACAAAATAAACATCTACATTAGACACAAGATAAACATCTACATTAAACACAGTATAAACATCTACTTTAGACACACGATAAACATCTACATTAGACATGGGATAAACATCTACATTAGGCATTAGACACAAGATAAACATCTACATTAGACACAAAATAAACATAGACATTAGACACAAGATAAACATCTACATTAGACACAAGATAAACATCTACATTAGACATTAGACACAAGATAAACATCTACATTAGACACAAGATAAACATCTACATTAGACACAAGATAAACATCTACATTAGACACAAGATAAACATCTACTTTAGACACAAGATAAACATCTACATTAGACACAAGATAAACATCTACATTAGACACAAGATAAACATCTACATTAGACATTAGACACAAGATAAACATCTACATTTGGACATAAGATAAACATCTACTTCAGACATAAGATAAACATCTACATTAGACATTAGACACAGGATAAACATCTACTTTAGACACGTGATAAACATCTACATTAGACACAAGATAAACATCTACATTAGACACAAGATAAACATCTACATTAGACATTAGACACAGGATAAACATCTACATTAGACACATGATAAACATCTACATTAGACACAAGATAAACATCTACATTAGACATGAGACACAAGATAAACATCTACTTTAGACACAAGATAAACATCTACATTATACATTAGAAACGGGATAAACATCTACATTAGACACAAGATAAACATCTACATTAGACACAAGATAAACATCTACTTTAGACATTAGACACGGGATAAACATCTACATTAGACATTAGACACAAGATAAACATCTACATTAGACATTAGACACAAGATAAACATCTACATTAGACACAAGATAAATATCTACATTAGACATTAGACACAAGATAAATATCTACATTAGACATTGGACACAAGATAAACAGCTACTTTAGACATTAGACACAGGATAAACATCTACATTAGACATTAGACACAAGATAAACATCTACATTAGACACAATATAAACATCTACATTAGACATGAGACACAAGATAAACATCTACTTTAGACACAAGATAAACATCTACATTAGACATTAGACACGGGATAAACATCTACATTAGACACAAGATAAACATCTACATTAGACACAAGATAAACATCTACTTTAGACATTAGACACGGGATAAACATCTACATTAGATACAAGATAAACATCTACATTAGACATTAGACACGGGATAAACATCTACATTAGACACAAGATAAACATCTACATTAGACACAAGATAAACATCTACATTAGACAATAGACACAAGATAAACATCTACATTAGACACAGGATAAACATCTACATTAGACACAAGATAAACATCTACATTAGACACAAGATAAATATCTACATTAGACACAAGATAAACATCTACATTAGACATTAGTCACGGGATAAACATCTACATTAGACACAAGATAAATATCTACATTAGACACAAGATAAACATCTACATTAGACATTAGACACGGGATAAACATCTACATTAGACACAAGATAAACATCTACATTAGACACAAGATAAACATCTACATTAGACATTAGACACGGGATAAACATCTACATTAGACACAAGATAAACATCTACATTAGACATTAGACACGGGATAAACATCTACATTAGACACGGGATAAACATCTACATTAGACATTAGACACAAGATAAACATCTACATTAGACATTAGACACAAGATAAACATCTACATTAGACACAGGATAAACATCTACATTAGACACAAGATAAACATCTACATTAGACATTAGACACAAGATAAATATCTACATTAGACATTAGACACAAGATAAATATCTACATTAGACATTGGACACAAGATAAACATCTACTTTAGACATTAGATACGGGATAAACATCTCCATTAGACATTAGACACAAGATAAGCATTTACATTATACATTGGACACGATAAACATCTACATTAGACATTGGACACAAGATAAACATCTACATTAGACACAAGATAAACATCTACATTAGACATTAGACACAGGATAAACATCTACTTTAGACACTAGATAAACATCTACATTAGACACACGATAAACATCTACATTAGACACAAGATAAACATCTACATTAGACACAAGATAAACATCTACATTAGACACAAGATAAACATCTACATTAGACACAAAATAAACATCTACATTAGACACAAGATAAACATCTACATTAAACACAGTATAAACATCTACTTTAGACACACGATAAACATCTACATTAGACATGGGATAAACATCTACATTAGGCATTAGACACAAGATAAACATCTACATTAGACACAAAATAAACATCTACATTAGACATTAGACACAAGATAAACATCTACATTAGACACAAGATAAACATCTACATTAGACATTAGACACAAGATAAACATCTACATTAGACACAAGATAAACATCTACATTAGACACAAGATAAACATCTACATTAGACACAAGATAAACATCTACTTTAGACACAAGATAAACATCTACATTAGACACAAGATAAACATATATATTAGACACAAGATAAACATCTACATTAGACATTAGACACAAGATAAACATCTACTTTGGACATAAGATAAACATCTACTTCAGACATAAGATAAACATCTACATTAGACATTAGACACAGGATAAACATCTACTTTAGACACGTGATAAACATCTACATTAGACACAAGATAAACATCTACATTAGACATAAGATAAACATCTACATTAGACATTAGACACAGGATAAACATCTACATTAGACACATGATAAACATCTACATTAGACACAAGATAAACATCTACATTAGACACAAGATAAACATCTACTTTAGACAAATGATAAACATCTACATTAGACACAAGATAAACATCTTTATTATACACAAGATAAACATCTACTTTAGACACAAAATAAACATCTACTTTAGACATTAGACACAGGATAAACATCTACTTTAGACACAAGATAAACATCAACTTTAGACACAAGATAAACATCTACATTAGACACAGGATAAACATCTACATTAGACATTAGACACAAGATAAACATCTACTTTAGACACAAGACAAACATCTACTTTGGACACAAGATAAACATCTACATTAGACACAGGATAAACATCTACTTTAGACACAAGATAAACATCAACTTTAGACACATGATAAACATCTACATTAGACACAGGATAAACATCTACATTAGACATTAGACACAAGATAAACATCTACTTTAGACACAAGATAAACATCTACTTTAGCCACAAGATAAACATCTACATTAGACATTAGACACAGGATAAACATCTACTTTAGACACAAGATAAACATCTACATTAGACACAGGATAAACATCTACATTAGACACAAGATAAACATCTACATTAGACACAGGATACACATCTACATTAGACATTAGACACAAGATAAACATCTACATTAGACACAAGATAAACATCTACTTTAGACACAAGATAAACATCTACTTTAGACACAAGATAAACATCTACATTAGACACAGGATAAACATCTACATTAGACACAGGATAAACATCTACATTAGACATTAGACACAAGATAAACATCTACATTAGACACAAGATAAACATCTACTTTAGACACAAGATAAACATCTACTTTAGACATTAGACACAAGATAAATATACACCTGTGCAAAAGTTAAGCACAAGCAAAAACAATAGAACGTAGAAACATGATGGTACAACTAGGCTGCCATACTTTTTGTCCCCGCGTTAGCTGACATAATTCCAAGTACGAAATGCACATGCATGCATGACTTCACACCGCTTGATGTCCGTGCGTGGCGGGAAACAGCACACGTGTTCAGTTATGTAAAAGTCCAGTTTGAGGTGTAGAACATTACATACAGATTTAGGCGACAAGATTAGGAATTTTGTGTTCATGACCGTGGTTTATTTGTACAGAGAGAATTAGCTCTTGATTGTGAACCGCTATGGCAAGACGAAGGTTAAGTGATCGTGTGAAATGGCAAATCGTAGGCATGCATACCACTGGTATGTCATGCAGAGAGATTGGCAGACAGCTGAACATTAACCATACTGTAATCAGTCGTTTGATTGCAAAACATGGGCAAACTAACGAGGTGAAGGACAGGCCTAGATCTGGAAGACCGAAGAAGACTACTGCCCGTGATGATCGAGCCCTAGTACGCCTTGTTAGGAGATCTCCATTCACCAACAGCAGAGTGCTCAGCCAGCAATGGGAAACGCGCAATAGAGTGTCAATGTCTACCGTCAAAAGGAGACTGTATGCTGCTGGCATGAAAGCTAGGAGACCTGTCAGACGTCCTCTCCTCACTGCACACCACAAAGAGGGGCGTCTGAGGTGGTGCAACGAAAGAAGACACTGGAACATGAGATCCTGGAGACGGGTACACTGGTCCGATGAAAGTCGGTTCCTGCTTCATGCCACAGATGGTCGAACTCGTGTATGGAGGTCCAGACGCACAGCGTACGACCAACGTAACATCATGGAAGAAGTTCCATTTGGTGGAGGTTCCGTTATGATATGGGGGTGCATCTCATTTGATTGTAAGCTGGATCTGTTGACTGTACCTGGAACACTAAATGGACAAAGATATCAAGATTCCATACTGGATAGAATTGTGGTCCCTCATTTTGTAAATCATGCACCTGGAACCCACCCTATATTCATGGATGACAACGCTCGACCACATCGTGCTAGAGCTGTGCATGAATACCACCGCCAGAATGCCATCGAAACCCTACCATGGCCAGCAAGGAGCCCTGACATGAACCCTATTGAGCATATCTGGGACATTCTGGGAAACATGGTGAGAAGGAGGGATCCTCCTGTGCAGAACCTACAGGAATTAACAGACGCACTCCATCTTGAATGGCAACGAATACCACACTGGCGTATCAGTCGGTTGGTGACCAGCATGAGACGTCGTGTCCAGGGCGTCATCCAGGCACAAGGTGGATATACCCGGTATTAATAATGACAGTCTCAAACTCGTGCACAGATGTTAAACTTCGTTTTCAGACACCATTAATGACAATCTAGCCACGTGTGTCAACTGTAGGGCAATAGTTGTCAGTTGTGTCAACGTAACCATATTCAGGCCTCGTTTTCAAGTTCAAACAAAAACATACAGTGTTTCCCCACCATCATAATCAGCATTCCTCTAGTTGCATTATTACCTCTTGCACTAAGTTGGATGGGTACATAAATGTTTATGCTATTGCTTCTTTCATAGCACATGAATATACCCTCGCATGTGCGTAAAAATAGGGTGGTGCTTAACTTTTGCACAGGTGTATATCTACATTAGATATTAGACACAAGATAAACAATCATCAATAAACATCTACATTAGACATTAGACACAAGATAAACATCTACATTAGACACAAGATAAACATCTACATTAGACAAGATAAACATCTACATTAGACACAAGATAAACATCTACATTAGACAAGATAAACATCTACATTAGGTATTAGACACAAGATAAACATCTACATTAGACACGGGATAGGGATAAGCATCTCCTGCATTAGACATTAGACACAGGATTTCAGAAAAAACAATTCCGTTGAAGAGCTCATAGACATGACAAAGAGCCAAATGTCATAAAGTCAGAATCACTCTGATTAATTACAGACCACATTGGAAACTAAGTAAGATAAACATCTACTTTAGACACAAGATAAACATCTACTTTAGACATTAGACACAAGATAAATATACACCTGTGCAAAAGTTAAGCACAAGCAAAAACAATAGAACGTAGAAACATGATGGTACAACTAGGCTGCCATACTTTTTGTCCCCGCGTTAGCTGACATAATTCCAAGTACGAAATGCACATGCATGCATGACTTCACACCGCTTGATGTCCGTGCGTGGCGGGAAACAGCACACGTGTTCAGTTATGTAAAAGTCCAGTTTGAGGTGTAGAACATTACATACAGATTTAGGCGACAAGATTAGGAATTTTGTGTTCATGACCGTGGTTTATTTGTACAGAGAGAATTAGCTCTTGATTGTGAACCGCTATGGCAAGACGAAGGTTAAGTGATCGTGTGAAATGGCAAATCGTAGGCATGCATACCACTGGTATGTCATGCAGAGAGATTGGCAGACAGCTGAACATTAACCATACTGTAATCAGTCGTTTGATTGCAAAACATGGGCAAACTAACGAGGTGAAGGACAGGCCTAGATCTGGAAGACCGAAGAAGACTACTGCCCGTGATGATCGAGCCCTAGTACGCCTTGTTAGGAGATCTCCATTCACCAACAGCAGAGTGCTCAGCCAGCAATGGGAAACGCGCAATAGAGTGTCAATGTCTACCGTCAAAAGGAGACTGTATGCTGCTGGCATGAAAGCTAGGAGACCTGTCAGACGTCCTCTCCTCACTGCACACCACAAAGAGGGGCGTCTGAGGTGGTGCAACGAAAGAAGACACTGGAACATGAGATCCTGGAGACGGGTACACTGGTCCGATGAAAGTCGGTTCCTGCTTCATGCCACAGATGGTCGAACTCGTGTATGGAGGTCCAGACGCACAGCGTACGACCAACGTAACATCATGGAAGAAGTTCCATTTGGTGGAGGTTCCGTTATGATATGGGGGTGCATCTCATTTGATTGTAAGCTGGATCTGTTGACTGTACCTGGAACACTAAATGGACAAAGATATCAAGATTCCATACTGGATAGAATTGTGGTCCCTCATTTTGTAAATCATGCACCTGGAACCCACCCTATATTCATGGATGACAACGCTCGACCACATCGTGCTAGAGCTGTGCATGAATACCACCGCCAGAATGCCATCGAAACCCTACCATGGCCAGCAAGGAGCCCTGACATGAACCCTATTGAGCATATCTGGGACATTCTGGGAAACATGGTGAGAAGGAGGGATCCTCCTGTGCAGAACCTACAGGAATTAACAGACGCACTCCATCTTGAATGGCAACGAATACCACACTGGCGTATCAGTCGGTTGGTGACCAGCATGAGACGTCGTGTCCAGGGCGTCATCCAGGCACAAGGTGGATATACCCGGTATTAATAATGACAGTCTCAAACTCGTGCACAGATGTTAAACTTCGTTTTCAGACACCATTAATGACAATCTAGCCACGTGTGTCAACTGTAGGGCAATAGTTGTCAGTTGTGTCAACGTAACCATATTCAGGCCTCGTTTTCAAGTTCAAACAAAAACATACAGTGTTTCCCCACCATCATAATCAGCATTCCTCTAGTTGCATTATTACCTCTTGCACTAAGTTGGATGGGTACATAAATGTTTATGCTATTGCTTCTTTCATAGCACATGAATATACCCTCGCATGTGCGTAAAAATAGGGTGGTGCTTAACTTTTGCACAGGTGTATATCTACATTAGATATTAGACACAAGATAAACAATCATCAATAAACATCTACATTAGACATTAGACACAAGATAAACATCTACATTAGACACAAGATAAACATCTACATTAGACAAGATAAACATCTACATTAGACACAAGATAAACATCTACATTAGACAAGATAAACATCTACATTAGGTATTAGACACAAGATAAACATCTACATTAGACACGGGATAGGGATAAGCATCTCCTGCATTAGACATTAGACACAGGATTTCAGAAAAAACAATTCCGTTGAAGAGCTCATAGACATGACAAAGAGCCAAATGTCATAAAGTCAGAATCACTCTGATTAATTACAGACCACATTGGAAACTAAGTAAGATAAACATCTACTTTAGACACAAGATAAACATCTACTTTAGACATTAGACACAAGATAAACATCTACATTAGACACAAGATAAACATCTACATTAGGTATTAGACACAAGATAAACATCTACATTAGACACGGGATAGGGATAAGCATCTCCTACATTAGACACAGGATTTCAGAAAAAACAAATCCTTAGAAGAGCTCATAGACATGACAAAGAGCGAAATGTTATAAAGTCAGAATCACTCTCTGATTAATTACAGACCACATTGGAAACTGAGTATGTCAGTGCCAGACTGTCCATGGCCTCAAGAATCACCCAAAAAATGGTGAACCAGACCTGCACAGGGCTTCCATTATTCAGCACGTTACGACCACTCAGAATCAGAATAACCATTAGCAATGCTTTTTGTTCAATCAAAAACGAGTATGAGAACTGAACGGCTCAACCAAAAATCTATGTTTAAACGGCCGGACTGATTAATCATATTGGACATAATTACCCATGCAGATAGACAGCACCGTGATATTGTGGTCACTAGCTTAAAGTTTAAGTTTACTTTAGCATAAATAAACTTTTGTATCATGTCTAGCAAGCAAATAAAAATGTTTATTCTACTACTTATATAGTAAATTTCATCTGAGCTCTGATGTTTATGGACAGCGAGATCAGGCAGGACATTTAATACCTCTGAATTCTTTATTGAAATAATAGGTTGATTTAGACCCTATAGCTATTCCTTTTGAACACTGGAAATAATAGGGTTCATCTACATCCTACCCTTGTGAAAATATGGCTGTATATCCAGGGAATAAAAGCTATGATTAGCCTGGATGGATGCTACAAATGCCTCATCATACTAACATACGCCCACTCACATCGCTTCACTGTTCGAGGCCGTACTTGCAAACCCGCGATTTCTCGCTATGTTAACCGCCGGTTGTTATTACACCACAAAAACATCCAATACCATTCAATCACTACTTGCTAAATCAATTAATCTGCATTTAGCTACCAGAATAAGATTTTTATGCTTGCTTACATTCCTCCCCATGCCTATTCCTATTAATATATACCCTCAACCAGGTTACTGGTAGAGTACACCTCCAGTGTATAACCTGATATAGACTAGCACCAGTCTGTGCTCACTCCCTGGTGACACCTGTCACTAAGCATGCCTGCGCATGCGCATTGAAGCCCAAATAGGAAACAGATTCACTTTTCAATTATTCTGCAAGCAGAACAACTGCAAAATATTCCAGCTTTGCACTGTGTCAACTTACTATTTCAAGAGTTCATCATTACTAGGAATGCCTAATATGAAGTCTATCCTCCCTAAGTTATGTTTATCGAGTATTTTGTGGTTTTTATACTCTTTAAAAATGTTGCCAGTTTTCGTGATGTGTCTCGTTTTCATGGGTACCCTTAATATGCCTAAGTCATTGTCATCATTTCAAATCGCTCTTCTCACTAGGAGCCTTTATGTCACTTATTACAGTTTAGTGCATAAGCAGGAAATTGTTTTAAATTCCTTAGAAAGTTTGTTCTTGTCTTTAGGGATTTTTATACCCCTCTAAAAAATTTGGCGGGTTATTATGTAATGGCGCCGTCCGTCTGGGTGAGCGGTTGTGCGTGCTGCAGAGAGGTTGCCGGATGATAACTCTGTTACCGTTTGTAGGATCGCATTGAAACTTCATAGGGTGGTTGGACTAGGTCTTGGGAAGAAACCTTTCGAAATCGACGATGATCCGAAATCCAAGATGGCCACCAGCCACCGGTGGCCATCTTGAAAATTGGTTTCCAGATGATAACTCTGTTACCGTTTATCGGATTGATTTGAAACTTCATAGAGTGGTTGGACTACCTCTGGGGAAGAAACCTATCGAGACGGACAATGATCCAAGGTCTAAGATGGCCGCCAGCCACCGGTGGACATCTTGAAAATTGGTTTCCAGATGATAACTCTGTTACCGTTTATCGGATCGCTTTGAACCTTCATAGAATGGTTGGACTAGGTCTGAGGAAGAAACCTATCGAAATTGACAATGATCCGAAATCCAAGATGGCCGCCAGCCACCGGTGGCCATCTTGAAAATTGGTTTCCAGATGATAACTCTTATCGTTTATCGGATCGCTATGAAATTTCATAGGGTGGTTCGACTACCTCTGGGGGAGAAACCTGTCGAGATTGACAATGATACAAACTCCAAGATGGCTGCCAGCCACCGGTGGCCATCTTGAAAACTGGTTTCCAAGTGATAACTGTTACCGTTTATTGGATCCCTTTGAAACTTCATAGGGTGGTTGGACTAGGTGTGGAGAAGAAACCTATCGAAATTGACGATGATCCATCTGATCATGGGCTGCCATCTTGAAAGTTGGTTTCTGGATTTCATTTATTGGATCACTTCCTCCGGTCGTTGGAATATGTCTGGTGAAGAAACTTATCGAAATTTATGATAATTCAAAACCTAATATGGCCGCTAGTCAGGGGCAGCCATCTTGAAAATTGGTTTCCGGACGATACCTCCTTGACCGTTTAACAGATCGCTTTAACACTTCATAAGGATGACTGGTCTGATGGGGCTGAGGAAGAAATAAATATTTTCTGAAAGCTCATTTATTGGTTTGTCATTATGCGCCATTTGCGGAGCTCTTGTTGATATTTGAATTTGAAGTTTCCTGCCTTTTCTATAGCAATGCGTTTTTGCTTTATATCAGACTCTATTTTAAGGAAGTTCTTTTTAGGTTCTTTGGAAGCTGTATGCCTCATTTTCTTCTTTTATGTTTGTTTTTTGGAGTCTGTAAATCGGTTGAAAAAGTCAAGCGTATGTCCTCCAAGCACGATCGAGCTCACTCTGCGGAGTTTGGAGGCCATGTCTGTCTTAAGTGCACTACGTGTACTCCCACAACGATGTGCGGGGTATGCAAGGGTTGGTCTTTGTCTGTATCAAAGGCTTATTTTAAAGATTTTTCGGCTAAGTCCGTGCTGACGCAATCTTTAGATGAGCGAATATTGTCTGCCATCCGCGCGTCTAAGGATCTTTCTTCCGAATTGGATGATGACCAGAAGGTTAGTGGACATGTCCGCAAAGGGGGGAAGCCTACTTCCCTCACGTCCAGACAAGAGATTCAGTCACCAAATCAGAAAATTAGAGACTAGGAAGAGGCTCTCGAAGGTGAACTCGAGTGGGTCACCGGGTAAAATCCACATGAGACTTGAGGAAGGACATTACCATCAAGCAGTGGTGGCGGCGACTGAATTCCCCGACCACAACACCTATGCCAACGTCATGATGATTCCAGTAGCCAGGAACATTCAAAGATCGCTGGTGTCTAGTTTTTCACAGACAGGAAGTTCAGTAGCTTCCGACTTAGCAAGCACTTCTGGTTTGTGCTTAGTAGATTCGGGTCTCCGTTTTGACTTCGGTTTTTCAGGACATCCGAGTCCTCAGGATCCTGTCCCGGTTTCAACTTCCGGTAGGATGTTATCCAATTCTGTTTCCTCTTCCGGTATTTGTTCTTCCGGACATCCTGGTCCTCAGGACTCAAGTAATTTTCCGACCTACGGTAGGCTCATTTTCTTTTCCGTTTTGGATTCCGGTCTTTCCTCTTCCACTTCCGGTTTGAAGGATACACTTCCGGGTCTTAAAGATTTAGAGTTTGCGTTTCCGGTCAAGAGTTTCCTGGTCGTTCAGATTCCTCCTCTTGTCGCTTAAATTTTTCGGACTCTGGATAGGAGTCAGGTGGCTGTTGATTGGAACTTTATTAGTTCTGGCTTATCTCCTTCTTGTCCTATTGAAGTTTCTGACTCTTATTTTCCTAATGACCATTTAGTTCAGGATTTTGGATCTTCTCATCCCCCTTCTCAAGTTGTTAATATTGATGAGGCTTCCGGTTCTTTTGCTTCCTCTTTTCGTGATGCGGTCTTGAGTTCCTCTGGAGTGAGGCTTCCTCCTCATTCCTCTCAGGTTCGAGGTCATAGGTCCCTTCCTTCTTCTGCCTCCTCTCTTTCGGCGAGACTTTTCCTCTAGTCATGTTTCTCCTTCCTCTCTTTTTCAGTCATCCTCTGTCCCGCCTCCTCCGGGGTTTTCCCGTCTTCCATCTTCTATCAATTCTCTCCATGGATCTTCGGATCCTGCTCATTCCTCTTCTTATTCTGTTCTCAAAGCTAGAGTTTCAGATTGTTGATTCGGGTCTGGATTTTTCCTTGTTTTCTGTGGTTACGGATCCTTCCCTTGATCGTTCTTTCGTGTCGGTGCATTTCTCAATTCTTTCTAGGTTTTCCACTAGTGGCCTGATTCATTTTCCCATGTCCTCTGGCCAGGATAATGTCATTGATCCCATTCATTCTGATCAATTTTCATCTTCTGATTCTTTGCCTGTTTCTTCTCTTCAGGCGTCTAGGAGGCCTTGCTCTCCCCTTTCTTCTAGAACTGTTGATTGTATGGCCTCTGGTGACTCTTCTCATCATCTTTCTTCTTCCTCTCCTAATCCTTCATCTAGTTCTTCAATTCCCAAGTCGGTCCTGGTCACGGATCTGAAGAGGTTTTGTCCAGTCAGGGCCTCTTCGGATGACTGGTCCCTGACTCATAGGTGGATTGCTTCTACTCTTTCTCTTCCTCTTATGGACAAGTTTTTTATAGACCTTCCTTTTGGATCAGCTCTTTCATCTTCCGATTCATCTTCCTTGTCTCCTCAGGTCCTTCCAATCGATAATTTGGTGGTAGATATGTTAGATTTCTTTGTGAATGATGTTAATTGTAAGGAATTTTCTCTTACTACTAAATTTGATGCTGCTGTTCAGATCCCAAAAGATGATTATTTGCAAGTTTCCACTACTCAATCTGTCTCTCGTCCTTCCTGGGATGTTCTTTCCTCTCATGTTAAGGATTCTTCTGAGGTTGAGTCCGCTTCCAATATTGTTAAGTGAGAGTCTGTGTGCAGATCTCAGCTCAAGTCGGCTAATTTTCTTGCGTTGCTTTCAGAAGCTCAAGAGAGAGGTGAGCAGGTCCCTGTTGAGGTTTTTCTTTCTTTGGCCAATATTTGTAGAGGGGCCATTAATTCCGTTTGCAGATCTTTAGGTTTTATTACATCAAAGAGAATGTCTATGAGGCTTGCTGATGCGAATATTTCCAATCATCTTAAGAGTAGTCTTATTTCAGCTCCTCCTTTCGACCAGGATATATTTAGCCAATCGTCTTCTAGTCTTATTCGCACTGAGTCTGAGCGCTTGAGAGCCTCTAGGGATCTTCAGGCCCAGATTTCTCTTTCTAAACCGTCTGTGAAGAGATTTTCCTCTGTTAAGAGTCTCAATTCATCCCCTAGGAGGAAGAGTCTCAGACCTGATGAATTTGGAGCTTATCCTTCTAGGATAATTAACAACTCTAACAGATCTTCTCTAACTTCCAAGATCGATCCGCGGAGGAGGATCGTTTTGATTCTATCTCATCCCACCGTTTTAGGTCCCAGGTTCGGCAACCCACTGCTCTTAGAGTGAAGGGGGGGGGGGGGGGGCAAGCTTATTTTTACAGACCTAGTTCACGGTCTAGAGGTAAGTCATCTTTCAGAGGCTTTCAGTCTAAGAGAGTTTGAGGGTTGGCCACTGCCCGGGTAGGTCCAGCCCTTTCTCATCTTTCAATCTCTTCCCTTCCTTTTCTTGTGCCTTTGGATCCGTCGGTTCATTGCCTTCTACCCAGCTTGCCAGTTGGAGGGTGCCTGTCTCTGTTCTGGGAGATTTGACAGTCCCTCGGTCAGGACTCCTGGCTAGTAAATCAGATTCGCTGGGGTTATTCACCTTCTTGGATCCGTCATCCTCCTCTTTCTCTTATCCCCAAGTGGACTCCAGTTCCATCCAACCTGGAGAAGTTGGTGGCCCTAGAGGAGGAGTTGGAGTCCATGATCGGCAAGAAGGCCATTGAAGAGGTACCTCTTTTGAGTGTAGACCCGGGCTACTACTCAACCATCTTCTTAGTTCCCAAAAAGACAAGAGGTTGGCGTCCTATCATCAATCTAAAAAAGTTGAACCTCCTTATTTTAACCCCCAAGTTCAAAATGGAGACCATCTCCCAGATCATCGGCAGTCTAGATCCAGGCATGTGGACTTCCTCCATAGATCTCAAGGACGCCTACTTCCATGTTCTTATTCACCCATCTTTCTGAAAGTTCATGATGTTCGCCTACAAGGATCGGGTTTGGCAGTTCCGAGCCATGCCCTTCGGTCTGACCACGGCCCCCTTTATTTTCACTTGTCTAGTTTCAGCCATGGCAGGAATCCTTCACCGTCATTCTATCTATCTTCATGTTTATATAGACGATTGGTTAATAAAAGCAAAATCTTCCTCAATTCTTTCCAAGGTCATCCCAGAGGTCTGCAGTCTGGCATGCAGCCTAGGTGGGATCTAGAGAAATCAAGCCTAGTTCCCTCTCAAGTCTTCACGCACCTAGGTGTTGCTTTCAATCTGGCTCATGGCTTAGTCTTTCCATCGGATCCAAGAGTAGAGGCAATTTTATTAGCAATGGAAATTTTGTCAACTGTTCCCTCGGTCAGAGCAAGATTCCTCCTGAGAGTGATGGGCTTGATGGTCAGCATCGGGAATGTCATTCCTTGGGCGGCGCTGATGATAAGACCCTTTCAGATGTACTTGATGCCCCTATGGAAGCAGTCGGTTCACTCCATTTATCTTCAGATTCCCATAAGAGATACCTGAATCCCTCATTTAGAATTTTGGAAGGATTGTTCTCTGCTTCTGAGGGGTTTTCCTCTAGTCAAGTCCTCCCCTCAGGTGGTTATCTTTACAGACGCTTCCCAGGAGGGATGGGGATCGGTCTGGGATTCACTGTCGGTCTCGGGCCTTTGGTCTCTGGAGGAGTCGACAGCTCACATCAACATCTTGGAGTTGTGGACTGTTAAGAAGGCTCTCCTAGCTTGGTCGGATCGATTAATAGCGTTCAAAATCTTGATCCGATCGGACAATTCGACGGTAGTCTCCTACATCAACAGACAGGGGGTGAACGAGATCCTCTGTCCTTTGTATGGAGGTTTGGAACCTCCTCTTGTGTTGTCGCAAGAATCAGATTTATCTAGTGTCCTCTCATCTCAAGCTGAGAGACGTCCCAGCAATTTCGCCCACACAGAGTGGCAGTTAAAGAGGTTGGTTGCCAGGGCGATTTTCAATCTCATTGATCGTCCCCACGTAGATCTGTTTGCGACTTGTCTAAATGCCCAGATCTCTTTCATGTCTCCTTTTCCGGACAGTCAGGCGTTGGCGGTGGATGCCCTAGTCCTGGACAGGAATGTTTGCTTACGCGTTCCCTCCAAAGATCCTGATTCCTTTGGTGTTGAAGATGGTCAGGGACCAGTTCTGCGAAATTCTTTTGATAGCTCCCTTTTGGCCAAAACGGATCTGGTTTGTGGATCTTCTCGATCTCCTGGTAGACTTCCCTCATCTTCTTCCAGCCTCCCCAGATCTTCTTTCTCAAGTAAGGGGAACGTGTCATCATCCAAACCCAGAAATATTCAGTCTGTGTGTTTGGAGGATTTCAAGCATCAAGTCCCTGAGGTCAAAGTTTCTTCAAGATCTCAGGAGATTATTGACTCTGCCAGGAGGGAGTCGACCCGTAGAGTATACAAGGGTCGGCTTAAAATTTTTGGAGAATGGTGTTCAGTTCATGATCTCGTGCCAGATTCTGCTTCTATTCCCCAAGTGTTAGATTTTTTATCCTATCTCTGATTCCTTACAGGTATCTGCTAACACAGTCAGGGGTTATAGATTTTCTTTGGCATCTTCTCTTCCTTGTCTTTTGAATGCTAATGTCAAGGATACGAAGATTATTAATGGTTTTATCAGAGGATTGGGTAATATTTGTCCTCCAGTAGCTAAGCCTTTGCCTTCCTGGAATTTGGGCTTGGTTCTTCAGCTGTTGGCAGGCCGCCATTTTGAACCTCTTTTATTATTAAACTTTTAGCTCTTAAGGCTGTTTTTCTTGTTGCTTCTGCTCCTTCTAGAAGACGTTCAGAAATTCATGCTCTTTTCCTCTGAAAAGGACAGCTTTATTGTTTCTGGGGATGGTTTAGTCTTATATCCCAGAAGGGATTTTTTTTATCGAAAACAGTCTAACCGCTTCCCTGCTAAACCGATCATTTTAAAATCGTTATCTTCTTTTTCGCCTTCTGACAAATTTTGGTGTCCTGTCCGGGCATTAAAAGTTAACAAGCAATGAACCGATTTTAAACGATCTCATCTGTCCCATTTATGGGTCCCTTATGCGGAGGAGGTAGCCAGACCAGTCTCTAAGGATTACCAGATGGATTTGTGAGACCATCAAACTTTGTTGCGAGATAGCTTCTCCTGAACAAGTTAAACTTTCTAATATAAAAGCTCACAATGTTAGGGAAATGGCTAGCTCCTTTGCTCTCTTCGCTGGCTCTTCTTTAGATGAAGTCATGCAGGTTGCAGGCTAGGAATCTGAGTCCACTTTTACTTCATTTTCTTTAAAGGATCATTGTGCAGCGGCCTCCTTTTTTCGTAATATCACGATTTTAACTAAAAAAGCCGAAGACCATTTACCAAGCACTTCCCGCCATTTTCATTAAGACTGTGCGGGGCACTGACCAAATTTACGGGTTTAGCAAGTAGTGATTGAACGGTAATGGATGTTTTTGTGGTGTAATAACACACCCCCCCCCCCCATGCATTCCAGTGGTAAATTTTCAAAAATAGTCTACTATTTGTCTGCAAATGGGCATTTCTCATGCCCATTTTTGGGAGACTTGAGTATTAAATAGTTACATATATATTGATATCAGTCTTTTAATCGTCTCATCGGTGAAAGAGTTAGTGAACTCAGACATAAATCATTAAGGTCATCAACTACTATTGCGACCTACAAGTTAAAACAACAAAATTATAATGCATTTCATTTGACATTTCTATGAATCCACCATCAATGCCTTCAAGAAATTCATAATTGTTGGTAACCGTCCATTTGAATGCTAGCCACCAACTTATATCCATAGCACTCTTCCTTAACTGTGACTGTTAAGCTAGGAAAAAACATACAATTTTATTTCCTCGATCTAGAGCTTTCAACAGATGAAAGAGAACAACTTGATTTAACTCTAATGATCAATAAAATTATTTAATTAATTAATTATTTAATATAATTTTATATTAGAAAGCCTTATCATTGAATTACTATAGATAGAGTTTAAGAAGTTTAACCAAAACTGGTAATGCGACTAATACCTTTCATCTAGGCAATAAATACATACCTTCCAATATAGGTATATTTCCATTATAACGTTACTACGTGCTAAGTATTCCATCTAACGTATTAAATTTGGTATACATAATAACTACATGTATATTATAACTAATGATCAATGCACTAGATTTTCTTCAGACAAAGACTTAAATTTCCCGGCAATTTAGCAAGTCATGATGTCAACTTCAAATTCATGTCCAGGCATATCCTAGTTCTAACTAAAAGCTCAGACTTTTTAATTTTTAGCTCACCTAAGTGAGCTTATTCAATCACTATTTGTCTGTCATCAATTGTTGATAGATTAAAATCAAATTTAGCAGATATGTTCCTTCAGTCAAATATCTATTTGAACTATGGAAATTTAAGAGTATACATATTTAAACAAGGGCCATAACTCTGGTTCATTAAGATTTACACTATTGGCGAAAAGCCATTTGTTTCGCCAATTGTTGTTGAATTAGAATCAAATTTAGCAGAGACGTTTCCTCAGTGACATCTATTTGGACTATGAATATAAAGAGGTAGCACCTTTAAATAAGGACCATAACTTTGGTTCATTAAGACTTGAAATTATTGAACCCTATGGTGAAAATACATTTGTTTTGTCAATTGTTCATGAATTAAAAACAAATTTAGCAGATATATATATACACATGTATATATATATATATATATATATATATATATATATATATATATATATATATATATATATATATATATATATATATATATATATATATATATATATATATATATATATATATATATGTATATATGATCCTTCTGGCAATATCTATTCGTCCTATGAATATAATGTAGCCACGACTTGAAATAAGGGCCATAACTCTGGTTAAGTATTGAAGCCTATGGCGAAAATACATTTGTGCCACGTTCTGTCATTTAGCGATGGATTAAAACCCAATTCAGCAGATATGTTCCTTTCGGCAATATCTATGGGGAAAACGCTAACTGTTAAAACGAAATTCAGCAGATATGTTCCTTTGAGCAATATCTATGGGGAAAACGCTAATTGTTAAAACAAAATTTAACAGATATGTTCCTTCAGTCAAATATCTGAACTATGGATATAAAGAGTCCACACCTTTAAACAAGCATAACTCTGGTTCATTAAGGCATTTTTATACCCTGCCCAAAAAATTGTCGGCGTATTATGTGATGACGTTTACGGGCAGATGGGCGGGCGTCAGAGTGGTTTCCGCATGATAACTCCGCTACCGTTTATCGGATCACTTTGAAACTTCATAGGATGATTGGACTAGTCATGAGAAAGAAACCTATTGAAATCGATGATGATCCAAAATCTAAGATGGCCGCCAGCCACTGGCAGCCAACTTCAAAATTGGTTTCTGTACGATAACTCAGTTACCGTTTATCAGATTGCTTTGAAACTTCATAAGATGATTGGAATAGGTCTGAGGAATAAACCTAATGAAATCAATGATGCACCGAAATCCAAGATGGCCACCAGCCACTAGTGACCATCTTGAAAACTAGTGTCAGCACGATAACGCTGCTGCCGTTTATCGGATCGTTTTGAAACTTCATAGGATGATTGGAATAGGTCTGAGGAAGAAACCTATGGCAATCGACGATGAACCGTAATCTGAGATGGCCGCCAGCCACCGACGGCCATCTTGAAAATTGGTTTCCGTGTTATAACTCCGCTTAGGTTTATCGGATCGCTTTGGAACTTCATAGGATGATTGGACAATGTCTGCGGAAGAAACCTATCGAAATCGACGATGATCCGAAATCCAATATGGCTACCAGTGGCCATCTTAGAAATTGGTTTCTGGATGATAACTCTGTTACCATTTATCGGATCGCTTTGAAACTTCATTGGATGATTGGACTAGGTCTGAGGAGAACCCTATAGAAACCGACAATGATCTAAAATCCAAGATGGTCACCAGCCAACAGTGGCTGGCTCTGTAAGGCATTTTTAAACATTGGAGAAAATTCATATTTTTGCTTAATTGTTAAAGCAAAATTTAGCAGATATGTTCCTTCAGTCAAATATCGATTTGAACTATGAATATAAATAGTCTTAAACTATTGAACCCTATTCCCTATGGTGAGAATTAATTTGTTTCGTCAACTGTTGATGGACTAAAACCAAATTTAGCAGATATGTTCTTCAATTAAATATCTATTTGCCCTATGAATATGCAGAAGCCACAACTTCAAATAAGGGTGATAACTCTGGCTCTTTAAAGTGCTTTTAAGTTTTGAACACTATGGAGAAAGGTATC
The DNA here is from genome assembly GCA_034401795.1 of Chaetoderma sp. LZ-2023a. NCBI lineage: Eukaryota > Metazoa > Mollusca > Caudofoveata > Chaetodermatida > Chaetodermatidae > Chaetoderma > Chaetoderma sp. LZ-2023a. Next base: position 92,431,984 of record CM067359.1, read on the forward strand.
TGTGTCATGGTTCGTAAATTGTTAATGGATTAAAAATAGATTTGCCAGAAATGTTCCTTTTGTACACTTGAATCATGTGACAATGATGTCAGGGATGGCCGCCCTATTGAGTAATGGTACTCTTCCTGTTGGTCAATCTTGTCAATAGCCTTGCACTTCCCCATCCAAATTTTTGACTGACCTCACCATTGCCCCTTTGGTAAATGTCAGTGTTGTGACACTTGAACTATTTATCAATAGTGTCAGTGATGGCTGTCCCATTGATAAATGATGTCCCATTGATAAATGGTACTTTTCCCGTTGGTGAATAAGGTAAATGACAACAATATTCTTGCATTTCTTCATCCAAATCTTTTACTGTAACCATTGTCCCATTGGTAAACGTCATCTGCTGAGTCCAAGAATGGCTGCTTCATTGGTTAATGGCACTTTTCCCATTGCTCAATAGGGTCAAGGACACCAATATCTTTTAATTAGTGGCTTAAGTATTTGTTTGTGACCATTGACCAACTTATAAATGGCATCTGTTTGTACACAGTTCTTAGCTATAAGTGTCAGGGCTGGCTGGCAATTGATCAATGGTACTTTTCCTGTTGATCAATAATGTCAAGGATGCCAATATTCTTGCATTTCCATATCTAGATTCTTTACTTTGACCATTGACCAATTAACACACTTGAACAATTTGACAGTAATGTCAGGGATGGCTGGCCCATTGATCAGTTGTACTTTTCCATTGGTCAGTAATATCAATGAAATCAATATTCTTGCATTTCCTCTTTGCTTGTGGCCATTGCCCCATTTGTAAATGGCATTTGTTATGTGTGCCGCATGAGCCAATGCAGCTTTCTCTGGTGGACAGTAGTGTCAGGCATTAATGAATGTACACATGTTTAGAGTAGCTTACTAGCTAGGTGAGCACTATGGCCCTTGGGCCATTTATTTTTAATTTATATCCATTACTAACCTTCCTGGCTTTTCCAGACTTCCTGCCTTGTTCATTTGCCGCTTTCTGTCCGGGCTTTTCCCAGCTATTCCAGGTTTTTAAGAGCCAGGAAAAACCTGAATTAGCTCAGAATGTTATTAATGCTTTCAGTCGTTGCTTTTCCTAGCTTTGGAACCTGAGAAATTCCAGGATATTTATTACAGGCATTAAAGTTCCGGGCTTAAAGAGCTCGGAGTGGGCGCTGAAATGCCAGGATATTACAATCAAGAAAGTTCCGGGCTTAAAGAGGTCAGGGTAAGCTCGGAAATGCCAGGATATCCAAGCTTTAGAGCAAAAGCCTGAATTTATTTTCACCAGGGTATGGCTACCCTTTAGAACACGGGAAATAATAGGGTTCATCTACATCCTATGATAATGATTACTGTGTTCTGCTCCTGTAGTAGTAGAAACATCCTACAGCTGCAATCAGTCCTTCTTCGCTTTTGCCAACTATGTTTTGTCCTCAGCTGAAATCCTTAGCTTCCTCAGGTCCGTTCTTGACATGAGTGTACCGAGTCCTGCTTTCTTGAGGTCACCTGGATGTCTACATCCTATGGCTACCCTTTATCTACATCCTATAGCTACCCTTTCATCTACATCCTATGGCTACCCTTTCATCTACATCCTATGGCTACCCTTTCATCTACATCCTATGGCTACCCTTTCATCTACATCCTATAGCTACCCTTTCATCTACATCCTATAGCTACCCTTTCATCTACATCCTATGGCTATCCTTTCATCTACATCCTATAGCTATCCTTTCATCTACATCCTATGGCTAGCCTTTCATCTACATCCTATAGCTACCCTTTCATCTACATCCTATGGCTATCCTTTCATCTACATCCTATGGCTACCCTTTCATCTACATCCTATAGCTACCCTTTCATCTACATCCTATGGCTACCCTTTCATCTACATCCTATGGCTGTCCTTTCATCTACATCCTATAGCTACCCTTTCATCTACATCCTATAGCTATCCTTTCATCTACATCCTATGGCTAGCCTTTCATCTACATCCTATGGCTACCATTTCATCTACATCCTATAGCTACCCTTTCATCTACATCGTATAGCTACCCTTTCATCTACATCTTATGGCTACCCTTTCATCTACATCCTATGGCTACCCTTTCATCTACATCCTATAGCTACCCTTTCATCTACATCTTATGACTATCCTTTCTTCTACATCCTATGGCTACCCTTTCATCTACATCCTATAGCTATCCTTTCATCTACATCCTATAGCTACCCTTTCATCTACATCCTATAGCTATCCTTTCATCTACATCCTATAGCTATCCTTTCATCTACATCCTATAGCTACCCTTTCATCTACATCCTATAGCTACCCTTTCATCTACATCTTATGGCTACCCTTTCTTCTACATCCTATGGCTACCCTTTCATATACATCCTATAGCTACCCTTTCATCTACATCTTATGGCTACCCTTTCATCCACATCCTATAGCTACCCTTTCATCTACATCCTATAGCTACCCTTTCATCTACATCTTATGGCTACCCTTTCATCTACATCCTATAGCTACCCTTTCATCTACATCCTATAGCTACCCTTTCATCTACATCCTATGGTTACCCTTTCATCTACATCCTATGGTTACCCTTTCATCTACATCCTATGGCTACCCTTTCATCTACATCCTATGGCTACCCTTTCATCTACATCCTATAGCTACCCTTTCATCTACATCCTATAGCTACCCTTTCATCTACATCCTATGGTTACCCTTTCATCTACATCCTATGGCTACCCTTTCATTTACATCCTATGGCTAGCCCTTACAACACTGGAAGGTAGTGTTAAACTTTGAATACATTATTTATATTTTATTTTAATATCGTTCTATCTCACTGAATGGCAGCGGCGCGTAACCATGTGAACAGAATGTGCTTAGCATCTGATGTTCCACTCATTGAAAGCGGGACGGCTGGATATCTGGGTCAAGTCACGGTTATTAAAAAGGTATGTGAGAAAGTGGGATGGCTGTACAATATTTCTGAATTATACACAGAATTCAATTTTTCAAAACTGGTGACATAAGATTTGTCGGGAGCTGAAGCAGATAAGGAGAATCTAAATTAAACCATTCCCATGGACAGTCCTAGCCTTAGCTACAGGTCTCACTGTCCAAACAGGATCACCCCTTCAGATCAGTCCCCATGCATGAACAGTCCTAGCCCTAGCTACAGGTCCCACTGTCCAAACAGCATTGCCCCTTCAGATCAGTCCCCAAGGTTCTATAGTGCCCCTCAATGATAGCACATATTTTTATGTTCCCCCTCTCAACTATACCTCTCGTAGTCCCCACAGGGGCCATGCATCCTCACTGGCAGCACCCAAGCATATATGATTGTGCACATAGATTATTGATAATTCTTTATGTACACTGCCTCGACTTAATTCCTAAGTTTCATTCCCTTTCACATGATGACTGGTCTTTTTTTTAAAAACAATGTAGGCTGCTGCTGTCTAAAAAAGCAACACTATATCCTCTTATCCATTTAATCATTTGACATGATCAGTGAAAGAAAGGGTAATTAACCCCATCTAAATGAATGCTATGAATATAAAATTCATGATGAAAAGGATAACACTTGTCTACCTAGCTAGTACAATGGATGTGTTGTTAATACCTGACCAGCTCTACCTAGGTTGCTTTGAAAGGAGATAATTGCCCACTCTACTACTGACAAGACTTGAGATTTAGACCAGCTACACAAGTCTCAGACAGTATGATACAGTTAGTGACAGGACAGTGCGATCATTTATAATGTTTATTACACAAAACAGAGAAAATCATGTGAATATTTTGAAAACTATTTGACTGAAAGTTGTTCCTGCCTAACACGCTAGCTAAATTATTTTCAAAATATTATTTCTGGACAATAACTCGGTTACTGTTTATAAGATCGCTTTGAAACTTCATAGGGTGTTTGCACTAGATCTGGGGGAAAACCTATCAAAATTGACATAGGTTCCGATATCTAAGATGGGCGCCATTCAACAGTGGTAATCTTGAAAATTTGTTTCTGGGTGATAACTCTGTTAACATTTATTGGATCAATGAAACTTGATAGAGTTGTTGAACTAGGTCTGGCGAAGAAACCTATGGAAAGTGACGATGATTCTAAATCGAAGATGGCTGCCAGCCACCGGAGTGCACGCAGCCACCGCAGGCCATCTTGATAATTGGTTTCCGGATGATAATTCCGTTACTGTTTATGGGATTGCTTTTTTAACATATTAGTGTGGTTAGACTAGAAGAAATCTATCAAAATTGACACTGATCTGAAATCCAAGATAGCCCCCAGCCATTGGCGGCCATCTTGAAAATTGGTTTCCGGGTGATAACTCAGTTATCATTTATCCCATCACTTTTCATAGCATGGTTGGACTAGGTTTGGAGAAGAAACCGATTGAAATCGACAATAATCTGAAATCCAAGAAAATTGATTCTGAACGATGCTCCATTTCCGTTTAGCGGATCGCTTTGAAGTTGGTCTAGTTCTGAGGAAGAAATTGCTATTTTCTGATAGCTCTCGTTCAAGTGTCTGCGATGGCTGTCCCTAGGGCTGTAATGAACATTCATAGGTTCGGAAAATCACAAACCAAGGGAAGATGAACCATGGTTCGGTTCGCTTGCATGGGATTATTGTGGTTTGTGAACCATACATAAGCTAGCCCTTTCACCGATAAATTTCCATATATAATTTTAGGAAAACCATACAGGAAAACTGTATATTTTGAAATTAAATTGACTAGAAGCCGTTGCTGCCTTACGCAGCAATAGCTTCCAGTCAAATTAATTCCAAAATATTCAACAGAGTAAGTATTATATGATAAATAATTTACTTTTTCAAGGATTTGGCTGTGAGAGGGCTAATAGACCAGCAGTCTCTGAAAGGTGATTTACGAATATGAGCATGAAGGGAACTTAGCTGGCTATGAATCTTATATTATTTTCTAACATTTGTCGTCAGAACGTATTTGTATTTTTCTACCATTTAGCCAGTAAAGCCACCTGCCTTCAAATGTTAGTTGCTGTAAGGAGTAGTTTCTCGCATACAATAGCATACTAAAAAGGTTCATGAACCAGTTTCTGGTTTGGACATCTGTATCGTGAACTGGTTCAGTTCGTGAAAATCCTCACGAACCTCAGCCCTAGCTGCCCCATTGATCAATGGTACCTTTCCCATTGGTAAATAATCTCAATGACACCAATATTCCTGCATTTCTTCGTCCACATTTTGTACTGTGACCATTGATCCATTGGTAAATGTCATCTGCTGGGTCAATAATGTCAGGGATGTCTGGCCCATTGATCAACCGTACCTTTCCCATTGGTCTATAATGCCAATGACATCAATATTCTTGCATTTCCTCATCCAATTCTTTTACTGTGACCATCGTCCAGTTGGTAATTGTCATCTGCTGAATCAATAATGTCAGGGATGGCCGCCCCATTGGTCAATGATATCTTTCCCATTGGTCTATAATATCAATGACACCAATATTCTTCCATTTCCTCATCCAGTTTTTTTACTGTGACCATCGTCCAGTTGGTAAATGTCATCTGCTGGGTCAATATTGTCAGTGGTGCCTTCCCCATTGGTCAATAATGTCAAGGACACCAATGTTTTGGCGGGATATGTGATGGCGCCATCTGGACAGGCAGTAGAGTGGTTTCCGGATGATAACTGTTACTGTTTATCGGATCACTTATAAAACTTGATAGGGTGGTTGGACTAGGTCAGTAGAAGAAATCTTTCAAAATTAACAATGTTCCGAAATCCAAGATGGTCACCAGCCACTGGTTCGACTAGGTCTGGAAAAGAAACTCATCGAAATCACCGATGATCCTAAATCCAAGATGGCCCCAGCCACTGGTGGCCATCTTGAAAATTTATTTCTGCATTTCTATTTAGCGGATTGCTTCGAAACTTTATGGGATGACAGGAGGGATGTCTGAGGGAAAAACTTGAAATTGTAGATGATCCAAAATTCTATTTGGCAGCCAGTCAGTCACCTGCGGCCATGTTGAAAATTGATTTCCAGACAATAACTCCATGACTGTTTAACAGATCACATTGAAACTTCATAGGATGGCTAGTCTATGTCTCATAGCTCTCATTCATTGATTTGTCATCATGGCATGGTATTCACCATTTGCAGAGTTCTTGTATTAGTGGTAAGGATGATTGCCGCATTGGTCAATACTGATAATGACCATTGCCATCTGTCTATGGCAACAGTTATGGTTGCCTGATGGACCAGTGATGCTTGTTGTGCATTAAGTAATCTAAACATGTTTACAGGTCCTCATCAGCTAGGTGAACACTATGGTCCTTGGGCCATTTATTAATTAATTTAGGAATAATCAACAATTTAGATGTATGGCCATTTTGAAAATGAAAAAGTATGCCTATGAAGTCAGTCTAATAAGGGTTACTGTAAGCGATATTATATCATCATTAAATACGAGTTAATAACAGTGTCATTGCCGAGCATCGAACTGCAATAATTTATAGAGCCGATATCAAACCAATTAATCACTTGCCGACATCGCTATCCTGACATAATGCAACAGCACCTGGACCTACTTAGTTAGTTCTGTTTATGTTTGCAATTTTAATATTTGTGAAATTCATAATTTCCATCCTATCTTGCTATTGAGTGTTCACATTTATCAGCAAGCACGAGTATTGCTGCACTAGAACCGTTTTATGCACAGACTTCTGTATATTAAGTTTGGAGATTTACCATGTAGTGGAATATTTTAAGCACCACCAACCCATTGTGTCAACTTAACTCTTTAAAGGTGACCTCGGCCAAACCGGTCTTTGCAGTTCTCTGCAGGAACATATATTTCTAAGATGAGAGAAGAGATTATTTTTTTTAATTTACAACTAACAGACCCAGACATCCCAGTGATAAATTCAAATATTTCACATTGTAGATGCAAATAAATTACACAAATATATCAACTAGGCAATTATGTTTCATATTATTAAAGAGAACGATTGGCTGCCATCAACTGTTTACACTCATCAATCATTCAGAGATTTCCCGCAATATGATGTCACAGCTTTATCCCCACCTACTAAATTCAAATTCTATTCAGCACGCATATTTCATTTAAAGGAAGTTTTCAACAATTTCTCGAGATGTCAGTACCAGTGCTGTACCAAGAATGTACAGTCCAAATATCTAAGAAATCTGTAACTGTTTTATACCTTATTTTTTTAACATACTACATAGATGTGAAAGGTGTTTATCTTTTGATAGATGTGACAGCAGCGCCATCTGGTACCTGTTATGGCCATGGTGGGCCATTAAAAATCTGCATATGCATGCACAATTTCGATATGGTTTGCATTACTCCCAGGGTGACGAGGGCGCATGGGGCAGTGTGAGTGTGAGCAAAGCGGTTCAGTTGCCGAAAGTGTAGGGATTTGTAACGGTGTGGTAGGGGCTGGGTTGGTTGTAGGAGAACGTCATGATTGGCGGACTTGAACCAAATTGTTTATGTGAGTTGCACATTTATTTATTGGTTGCGAGATGACGTTTACATTAGACTTCAACAACCTCCTACACCCCACGCACACCCACCCACCCAGTGTGGTGAGAGAGTATGGCGAGTGTGTGTATACATACACACGCTACTGTTGCCGAAAGCGTAGGGATTTATGCCTGTGTGCCCTCGACTGCGCTTCTTATAGTTACTACTTATGTGATATCACAACACATATTTGTTGACAAAGCGTCTGCTTGTTGCCAACAAAGTATTAACTCAGTGTAGTATTGTTCAAGAAATTATTTGTGACTTCATAAACTTCTCAGAAACTACCAGGATAATTGAGTAGAAGCACCTGAAAACCTGCTTGGTAGCAGTAATTAACAACATTTTCCGAATTAAAGGGCTCCTCTCATGATTGTTCAAAGGGATTTAGAGCCTACTGTGCAAATATGGACTGGTGGCCATCCTGGTGGCATGTGTTTCGGAAGAAAGCCTTATCTATGTTAGCACTAGTCAAATGAATCAACTTCATGTTTACCCTAACAATGCCTAACGTATCCAGTATAATAATAGTGATATATTTTCTTCTTGTAGTTTTAATACTAATTTCACTACTGCATCAGCCTGGTCAATTAAGAAACGTAGCTTGCCATACACACTTTTGGATCTGATGTTATGCTTAGTAAAAATGTACTTGTTCGGCAATTCCTGTTCTCCATTTCTACTTCAATAAATATCATCATGATATATGCGTTTCTGTTCCATCATATATACTAAACAACAGGCACTTATGTGACTATATATTAGACATAGGGGTTACGGCCTATGGTTACTGCATTGCATTGCAAAAGTGGATGCATACATGTTCTAATTAACACCCATATATAAATAGATTGCGTTCTACGAGAGAGAGGCAGGGAGGGAGGGAGCGAGCGCGAGAGAGAGAGAGCGATGCGCTCCCACAATCTAAAAATAAGGCGTGGCTTCATCGTTATAGGCTACATATGAATTTTATGTATGCGTTTGTATTTTTTTTATTGTAATTCCATTCTCAGTAACTCTATGACTCTAGCCACGTGATACCACAAACCACGCTGGATACAAAGAAAGGTGTTGACGATTTTTAAACAAATCTGACTAAATGCTGTCGTGTTTTTGTACGTGTGTTCGTGCATGTGTTTGTGTGCATTCATTCGTGTGTGCTTGCGTGCGTGTGTGTGTACATGTGTGCACAGCTTTCAGTCAAATTAGTTTAAGAATAATCTGTGTGGCCACTTTGGAAGTATAGACTGTTCTTAGTAATGCATGATTTAAAGTGTTAATATAACAGTTATTATATCAAACTCAAACAACACAATGTCAATCTAAGGCGATGAATATGAGTAATTATTAGTCTGTGGTTTAAGCTCCTTATGTCAACATAATTCTCATAGTAGTTTTACAGATACAATCATATATTCTGTGATAAGATATGCTGATGAAGGTCTTTTAACCAGTGTCACAGGAAGCTGCTGCTCTTAGGCTCTTGGCTGTTTCCCTCCCCCCCCCCCCCTTGAGATTTCTGAAGTGTACTTTTAAAAATTGTCATTCTCCAAGAGAAAATGTCGAAATAGAAATCAGACCGTTCTATAGCCAGCTAGATGTACATATTTACCTCTAGAAATGCACGAGTTTCTTTGAGAGCATCTAGAATTTGAAACATCACACAAATTTCTGCAGAGCACTCCTGACCTAACCGTCAGGCCATTTGCCCCGATCCCTTGTCACCATGGCCACACCATGGCCCTACATTTGCCAACATAAATGCAGAATTTTTGCAAGGAACTAATTATATCAGTATATATTTGTTATTATTAGACATATGCTCAATATTGTCAGTATTATTATTCTTTGTGTGAACAGCAAAGCTCTCAAAATGCTACTTATATCAATTAACCCTTTAATTGTCTGGACTCCCAAAGCTTATCTTTCTAATGTTCATTAGTCACAAGAAGATTTACCACTGAAATATGCAAGAAATAACTTTATATTGTTGTGCAAATATATATTTCTTGTGCACAGTGCTGATTCCATTTTGGTCGGCTTGATCATTAGAGACTGTATTCTCCGGTATATTAAAACTTTCTTTACTTCGTCAATCGCCATTAACTCCATTTGAAAGCAAAGTGAAGACTATCTTTTGATCATTTACCATATGCGTAACTGACTCCTTATGTTTTATTTAATTAACCATGGGCAGGAATGGTCAAGAAAATTAAAAAAAAATTTCCATTTGGTGGCCTAGAGTATACTCTAGAGTAGACAATACGTCCGAAAATTTTCGACTGGAATGACTTGTTCACTTACCGAGCCACCCATCTCTGAAAAATTCTCAAAACAGTATTGTGGCCTGCAAATGGACATTCCTCAAAACCACTACAGATGAGGTTTTTGGCCGGCTTGACTAGAAAGGCCTTAAACAGGTAGGGAGAGAGAGGAAGAAAGCGAGCGAGAGAGACAGGTGGACCTAGAGAGGGAAGCAGGGAGGTGGTGGAGGATAGTGGTAGGGAGATAGCTAGATAGTTAGATATGATATTTTTATTTATTTTCATGATCATAAAGTCAATCAACACTTGCCTTCCCCTATCATGGAATGGGGTTGGGTTTAGATAACTGTCTAACAACTAAATATCAGCCAATAGTTACTCTCCTCAAGCAACTAAATATCAGCCAATAGTTACTCTCCTCAAGCAACTAAATATTAGCCAATAGTTACTCTCCTCAAGCAACTAAATATCAGCCAATAATTACTCTCCTCAAAGCCATCTTAATGGGGTTTAGGTCATAAGCCTGATGTATCATTTTAATTGCAAGCTTTTATGTAACAAAATCCTACATTGTTTATGCAATGCAACTTGTTTGCCAAAATGTACAGTTGACTCAATAAATCATCGCTGATTCACCTAGATGCCTGTACTGGAATAGTCTTATAAGCTTTCGTGTATGATGTGGCCGGGTAATGGGAATGACTAGCCTACCCGGAACCGGTAACCCGCCTCCCTGGAGTTTGCTACGGCCGCCAAGCGGATGGTATACCCAAAGTATGCACGATCACAAGAATGTCTAAGACACAATCAGCCCCCTCTGTGCATGCACGGGACCACTGGTAGTACCTCCATAATAGACAGGGTTTCTTTCATAGAATGGTCAACGGCTGTGTTCGCACGATGCCGATGACTGAGGGGACACTTTTAGCTTGTATAAATGTTCTTTGCCCGACTTCTTCCTTATAATAATGGCCATGATCACAAAAGTTTCCCGGAATGTTTGGTACCATTGGAAATCCTGGCGGTTCCGCCTCCTTGTGGTGATAATGGCAGGTCAATGCAAGGAGAAAGCCACACGTAAAACCCCAGATCCTTGACCACACTCAAAAAACATAATATAGAATGTGACCTCACCATTGAACTCACTGACTCCTACTGGACACTGCAGAGGCAGGTGTATCTGCAAGAACGACCATTGTTTGGCTGCTGATATCGTAAGAAAGCCAGCCATTCATCTAAAGATAATGAAATGCAGAGCTGAAAGCATTAAAGCTGCTAGCTTTGTGATTTTGAGACTGACTGCTATACAAAAACTTTGGCTGCTCCTGCACCGCTCAGAAATCTCCATGCTGTCTCCTGACTTTGAAGAGAAGTAGATTTGACTGCGTCCCGGCTGAACTTGTTGATTTCTTCTGTGCCGAAACACTGCCAAGAAACACCGCTGCCACCCATCATTTGCTACTAATGAACTCCGGGAAACCTCAGTTTGATACTAGCCGCACATTGTTCTTGATCTGAAGGATTTTTCTGCCGTGATGAAAGGACTTTTCCTGGGCAGCTGATTCCAATTCTACCGCTCCGCTTTGTGCTGCTTCCGATCTAGTTGACTTGTGAGATAAATAAACTCTCCGCACCACTTCTCTGTGATTGCTTCTCCTGAGACGAACCGCCAAACTTTCATCCATTCAATGAGGATTAAGTCAACATGTGATGTTGTGCCTTGGGAAGATACCTAGCAAGGTAGGTTAAAAGCCAGTAACGCCTGCAATAGTAAAACCTAGACCCCGCATTTGCGAGACTGTTTTCGACCGTGACTGCAAACTTTCTACCACGCTTTAAGACATGAACTGTGCATGATAAAATCCTAAATGTACTCACTAATATGTAGTTCTCTATTTTCTTACAGATTTCTAGATATATCACCTTAGGCACCGTTCTTTATTCATTGTACCGCTTTTTAGCAGCTGTTCCTTTTTTGCCTCTAGGAACGTTCTAACGGAGGCCATAACTTGCGGACGACAGTCTCTCGCAACGTGAAGACAAAAGCTAGCGTTGGGACTGCATCACTTTCATAAATACGTTATGAATAGGGACGATCACCCTTTTTGCCACTTTTTATACGCCCATTCGTATTAAGTGATGGTGTCTGTCTGGCCATCCGTCCATCCATCCATGTGTCTGTTAGAAAATCTGTGTCCAGGGCCATATTTCAAAAACTTCTTAACCTACATGTAAAATTTTTGCCCCACTGCACATATTAGGTGGAGACAATGTGTCATGATTTCGTTTAGTCGATATTTGCTCCCCACAAGAGGTTGGGCGATTTGACTAAAACTTCACAGATTTGACATTTTTTCCATATTTTTTCACCGTTTGAACTCTGATTATTTTATTGCCTGATTTTGTATGACGTTTATGTGGCCAGGTATAGGTTTTGGCTGCGATGTCGTTTTTTTAAACGACATACCAACAAGGGGCTATGCGATTTGAATAAAACTTCACAGAGATGTTCTATGCAATGCTTAGGACTTGTCCACATAAAAAGTAAATTGATTTTCAAAATTTATCCATATTTTTTCACCAATTTTGCTGATTTGTATGCAGGTTATATAGCCAGGTATAGGTTTTTGCTGCGTTAAGTCTTTTTTTAAACAACATTTACACCCACAAGGGGTATTCGATTTGAATAAAACTTGCTTTTATAATTTTTTCCATATTTTTATCATGTTTGAACATAGAATATTTTATGTGTCAAGAGTTATCTTTCTTGGCTGTGTTAAGGTTTTTTAAAACAACATTTTCACCCATAAGGGGTTATCCAATTTTTTTTTTAATTCACAGATTTGTTCTATACCATGCTTAAGACCAGTCCATGTTCAAAGGAAATCAACTTTGACATTTTTTCTGGAATTTTGATTATTTTATGTCTGATTTGTATGTGGGTTATATATCTTGGTTATGATTCTTGGATGTGTTAAGTTTTATTAAAACAACATTTGCACCCACAAGGGGTTATCAGATTTGAGTAAAACTTCACAGATTTGTTCTATAACATGCTTATGACTAGCCCACATCAAAAGGAATTGATTTTCAAATTTTTTCCATTTTTTTTTTTCCTTTGGTGTTTGGACTTTGATCATTTTAGGCCTGATTTGCATCCTGGTTATATGTATTATGCTATGGTTAAGGCTTTTCAAATGACAATTTAATCAGCAAAGACTTGCTTTTGAAACTTGAAACCTTGGGGATGATTATACATATGGGTAAGGATGTGCATGACACTTGAAATTCTGTTCTGACCCCGCCGGGGCTGGGCCCATGGGGTCAAAAGGTCAAAATTGGCCAGTAATTATCGATTGTAATGCAACTCGTCCTAGACCATTTCAGATAGAAACTTGAAACTTTGGGGATGATTGCACATATGGCCAGGGATGTGCATGACACTTTTGGAATTTTGGTATGGCCCCAGGGGTACAGAAAATGGTGGGGACTGTGGGTAAAAAATTAAATTTATCCAAAGGTGGCCATGTCACATATCATTTTCAAGCCAATGATGAGTAGACTACAGTACAAGGAATTATTTTGATCTTGGATCAAATTGAGGGTAGGGGGCGGGGTCAAAAGTGGGCACCAATCGATTGTAACGTAACTCCTAGACCATTTCACATCAAAATATGTATTATGCTGATTGTTTTTGATAACGTTTCTTCTTTTTTCAGGCTATGAGCTTTGCTTATGTTTGGACCATTTGCCTTTCGGTTAGCCCCAGGTTGCCAGTTGCCATTACAATGAGTAATGACTTCAGGTTACTCCTTGGCAGAAAGGCTTTATGGTTCAGTCTCCAAGCTATGCTTGGCTGATGGGTAATACCTTGGGTGTTTTGAATCAGCATGTTGATTGTCAAATTTCAAAAATGAGACCGGTGGTCCATAATATCCTGTGATGTACAATTAATATACATTACAGATAATCAGGACTCGGTAAACTCAAGTCAAGAATGGACCTGAGGAAGCTAAGGATTTTGGCTGAGGACAAGACAGTGGGCAAAAGGGAAGAAGGACTGATTGCAGCTGTAGGACGTTTGTACTACTACAGCCGCAGAATATAGTAATCATACATACAGGTACAGTCCTGAAGCTGGCACCACGTTTGCAAGTCAATGTAGGGGGGAAATTGTTTCAGAATTAGGCAAAGGGTGCCATAAGATGCAAAATTTACTTGGGTGTTTAATTCCCACCACCAGGTTTTCACCTGATGATGTCATTAAAAATGTCCGCGAACACGTTATGAATCGGATATAAATCGGCACACAGCTCAAAAACTAAGACTCCTGAAACCTTCGAAATAAAGCCTAAGCATATTAATTCAATGCGGTTATCTATTCTGCAGTTCCTATTCTAACCTGGACTACTGGAGAGTGTGCAGAAGCGAATAGCAGAAACGCAACCCCAAGAGAGATCTTAAAAATCAGAGAATAGCTTTAAAATTTTATCAAAAATAAGGAAAATACATTCTGTTATGCAAATTATGGTGAAACCTATGTCTGGAAGTGAGGTATATATGTATGCTATGTAGATGAAAGGCTGACACCACTTGTGTACACCACACCCCACCCACCCACCCCTCAAGGGGGGAATACAAATGTCTTCATAACATCTTGACTATAGAGCAACATGGATACTTAATGTCATAGCAGGTTTCAGTCAAATTAGTTTGCTATGTTTCAAATTAAGATCCATAATTTCAACTTTCAGGCTCAGATGGTTAAGATGCTCAAATGTTTTTTTGATGTTTTAGGCTCCTTATCTTGCTGGGAGCCACAGAGATGCATCTTAGCAAGCCATGCTTTACCTGAGCTCTGCACAAGTACAAATTAGATACAGGCATAATAGGTTGATACATTGTTTGATTTATCATATAAATATAGGGAATCAAATATACTGATAGTTTTTCAGTTGGAAATTACACATTATCTTTTATATAGAATGTTCTGTTTCACGTGTTATGTGGATTTTTGCAGTCTGCATCCGCAGCGTCAATACATCTACACCGGCAAAACAAGCAACGGGACATTTCAAACTTTCTACGTAAACATGACGATGTTGCACACTTGACACAAGTGCATGCCCCGACAAGATCACTTGGGAACTGTTCTATAGCTTTAGATGGCAACAAACTGTTGTCAACAATTTTTACGCCAAAATCCTGTGGATCCAACATTTCTGGTTTATCATCCAGATAATGGATTTGGAGACACGTGTGATAGAAAGATCTTAATATATGTCCTTTTACACATCTACTTGTTGGCGGCAGTGAATCGAGTGACACACTCTTTCCATGGTGGTATTGCCATAGTCTTGAGTTCATCTAATGTCCTACAGGAGAAGCCCTTCTTCAGCAACTGCACCAAGTATTCTTCTGCTGCGGCCATGGTGTCATCAATGAGAGGCATACAGGGTGCCAATCTGAAGTCTTTCAAGAATGTAACAGGATTACAACTGATAAATGCTTTTTTGGTTCCAAACTTACTTGTATAATCAGCACCAGGCAGGGCATGGGTGGCTGGCAGAACAGAACACATGTCAGGACCCAGTTTTTTAGCAACAACATGGATTGGAATAATTCTTCTTGAATCAGATTTTCCAGTCCACATCCACATTTCTTTGACTCCCATAGTATAGAGGCAAGTGAGATGGAAGAGAGACAACACCATAATGTCTGTGTCCGCTGTAACAAATACGATCTTGGTAAAGCCATGTTCCGCTGCATCTTTTGCATGCACTAACATATGAAAATCAGCTTCTTCTATAAACTCACATTTTAATTTAACATCTGTGGTTTGAACACCATTTTGCACAGATGTACAGTCCATTGTCATTTCATTTGTTTGGTGATCCAGAAAAGGCACTGACGTAATGAATGGCACTTTTGGAGTTGGCAATCAAAGTTGCTTTGGTTTGCTCTGTGATGAACTGTTGGAGCGTCAGTTTGTTGGAAGACGATGGCCAAAATATTTCCATTTGAACCGGTAACCATACATCTCCAGAAATGCTTGCCAAATCGATAACGTCCCTGGCTTTCCTATGCATAGTCGTTCAGAGTCTTCTGGTGAACAATCATGTTAGCTGTCAAAGACATGGTCGATCCTTGCCGCATTGTTTGTGATGGGCGACGTATATTTAAATATGCTCTAGCAATATCGCCGAATGTCACTTGCTGCTTTGTTGCCAACTTCCTCAAGCAGTTCATAATGTCTAAGATGAAGCAGGTACTGCTGTCAGATTGAAAGACAACATCTGTGGTCTCATGTAATAGAACTGATTCTAATTCCGCCATAAGACTACTATTCTCATGTTTTCCAGAAGTCCATGATCATCAAACAGCCTACAGTTTTCTGATAGTTCATATCGGCATAACTCCTGCATGTCATATCCCTGAAGTTGAGCAATCTGTATCATTCGATAAGCCAGACCATGCGAAGATTTAGAGTAGGATTTACTCTTGGGGACGTTCGGTGCATTTTTGGTTGCAAATGTTGGCATTAGTGTTTTGTGTATTGTCCCCCAGATACGTGTAGACTTGTCAACATACCTAGCCATGCGAAATTTATCATAAATTTCATCACCAAAGTTCCATATACCCAACAGTTTTTCTTGAATACTATCTGTAACAACTTGTTTTGTCACCAAATTGGGCAACTGGTCATGGACAGACTCCAAAAGGGTTTCCTTTTGACAAAACATACTGCACCATTGACGAGATTGCTTTATTAGTGTGTTCTGTCTCTGCTCGTGTAAACTCAGGGTGAATATGTAAGTCAGCTGTTGTAATGAATGTTGTGACCTCACGGAACAGGTTGTTAATCATCAAAAAGTCATGAAATATAAGTTCCCACTGAGCGACAAATTTCTTTTGCTTGGTGTTTCCGATTATTCCAGATGAAATCTTTTGCGATCAATTGATTGTTTGTTCCAGCGCCATATCAGCACCGACAGGATTAAACTTATGATCATACCTCTTCACAACATGTTTACCCTTTAGAAATGCATCATATACCTCTGGAGCTGTGTCCTTAAGCCTTCGCATATCCTCTCGATAACGTGAACTCCAGCGGTGATAGTTTGTACAACCGAACACAGCAAATACTGGTTGAAGTCTTTGCACAGAATCCAAAAGTAGCTCCCACAGACCTTCTCTGTCCGATCAGATTAAATTCTTCAAAAGAGACACAAGCTGTAGAAAGTTATCCCAATATAGGAACTGTTCCAATTTATGTCGCCCGCTGTCAATGAAATCCTGGAAATCAGACAGCAGCTTAGCCCTGTAGGTGGGGCTTAGAATACACCTTCCATATCTTCTGCGTGTCGTAAGAGGCGACTAAAGGAGGTACGGGTGAGGTAACCCTGACAGAAACCTAGAGTGCTGAAGACGGAGGTTCCAGGCCGCACAGCGCACTCTAATAAACCATGGATCCACGCACTTAACGCTTATGATCATGTCGATAGTCACTTACATGACTGGCGGTATGATCAGCGAACGAAAAGAAGAAGAAGAAGAAGACAGCAGCTTATCTACATTAAGTTCAGACAACACATCTTTAGAGTTAGCTGAATCTCCAATCGCAATGCATTTTTGCACATGTATCAGCTACTGTATCTCTTCACTATATTATGCCAGGATCATGTTCTTTGAAGAAAGTCTGTACTTGTAAGCGGAACATAGATTCAGCAAGCATAAACATTCCCTTCACACCTCTTACATAGCTTCTTCCACTGAGCACAGATTCAGTCACATTTACTCTGAATATGGACCACTCAATAAAAATATCTGAAGCTCCCCTCTCACGTATAAACTTTCCCAGGCATCCTAGTAGAACCTTCGCCATGTGAAATGATCCCAGAATCAGCACAAGATGTTCAACTACCTTAGGTCTATTCAGTTGGACCTCGTGAACAATGCAATACACGCCCTCATCACACGCCACTGCAAGATATCCCTGTTTCAGTTGCAACAGTACTTTGTTGAAGTTGCAAAGGCAGTATAAACAGTCGCATGTTGAGTTACAGGACTTGGCATGGCAGGTAAAAACCCTACTTGTTTCACTTCAAAGCCCTCATCTGAGAATATTGCATTGAACGCACTCCACGATGGCGTTGGCTGGTCACTGGACAATTCTGTAATCACATTTGTGGTGTGAGCAACTCCTGTAAATTCCCATATTCTATCTTTCTTTTCATAAGCTTTCTTTCTATTTAAGGTCAACGCATACTTTTCAGATTCAACATAATAATCTTCTGGGAGATCTGGACGTTTCGCAGGTTTAATATATGGAAGGATGTTTTGGCAGGGAAGTGTCTTTTCAAATGTCTTTGGTCCATGCTTGATGCCACTTACAGATAAAGGTGGTTTCCGAAATATAACGGCAGGTTTGTCTTGAAACAATACACACACAGTATCATGAGTTCTGCCTACACCAGATAATGTTGCTTCATCGTGATCAAAATTGTCAAATGCGGCTGTTGTGTACATATTGGTGCTAAAATGACTGGGAAGTGGAACATCCTCCCGACTGATACAGCATAGTGGGCAAGATCATTGTGATGGCGCATTACCTCATCATAACTAACACTTAATCCCAGGTGATTGAAACTCGTTATTAGAGTTTTGCTTCTGCTGTTCTCAGGGATAGCTTCTCTGTTCATTATGTGTAAGGGCTTTTTCTTGCGTCCGCAATGCAACACATAGGACATTATTTGAAGTATTTGGTTGTGCTTTTAGCTTCCAAGTACTTCGTGATGTCTGGGTATAATGACGATTCTCATCACTATGTCCTGTCTCATCTGCTAGATAACCAGATTTAAATTCTATTTCAGACGGATCAATGTTTAGCAGCACACTTCAGAATTGTACAAATGAAGCCAGGATTTCTGTATTAGACCAGAAATCCTGCAGGTCCATTGCATCACAGAATTTATCACTTAAATTGTAGTGTAGTTGACCTTCAGTTCACCAGCATCAGAATTTAATTTATCCCGAAAATAACCTTGGCTTAGGCCTGTTTCGATTTCGTTAGCAATTGATACAAACAGCAGTTCTTTTCTGGTTTTCAGTCGGAGATTCGGAAATGGTATTCGCTTTTTCTATTTGACGTTCATAATGAAGAATATAGGTGGAAATACAGTTATCGTGGCACACAAGATCGGCACCAAAGACACTTGTCACATCCTGTAGGTCACATGTGCGAAGAAAAACACTGTCTTTGAAAAAGATAGTGGCTTTAAGGAATCGATCAGCACGAGGAGATTCCCTAATTCTATGCTTCTCAAATTTACCTTTGTGTAACTTGCAATTGCATATCACACACAAACGCTCACTGACTTTTGACACGGGAACTAGGACTCGAACGGCGAGAACGTTTTCTTAGTCTTTTGTATTCCGGAATATGATGTACCTGGTTCATCTTGTGCACTGTCATGGCCCTGTTCAGTTGCGTGCTGTTGCCGACATTGTTCTAGCGCCCTCTTATGACAATAGCGTTTATAACAGTGATTGTTCACATGGTAGTAAAACAATGCAGAGTTTGCAATACCTGATAATCGTTTAGTCACAACATCATTTCGGATTTCAGCAGCAGTTCTTACTTTGTCTCGTCCGTTTTCAGTGGTGACAACACTGTCATCTGCTATGTTGCATATAATGCACCTCTTATCCACAGCAACATCCAACTGCTCATTGCTATCATTTACAGTTCTGGTTAGTCGGACAGGCACCATTTCTAGGCATAATCAGCTACCAAATCAAATCCATTGCCTGAAAATACAAGAACAAATATAAGTGATTTTGATTGGTATCATCTAAACTTCCGGACAGCAATGTCTATCCAGACTATTCAGTTCAACAACGAATGGAGACATCACGAAGACACAAAGAGTGCATGAGCTCATTATTTATAGTTACAGTCATACCTGTCTATAACGAGAGTCTGCTTTTGGGTCCAAGTGATGGTAGATCAGTAAGACAGATAATTGTAAGACAACGAATCTTCATTAACCCCCATCAGTTGGGCTCTCAAAAGCTAGTTATCATAGCAAATAAGTTGTCTTAAATGGCCAGCTATCTGTATTGACCACATTTTGATGGCCCATAATGTGTCCGTAATAGACAGATTGAAATACCTGTTCTACACGTTCCAATGTGTAACTATGTAAGCTTATTTTTCAACAGTGAAACCAGGGTTAAATTCAGCAACTCGTCTTCACAGTAGAGTTACTTCCTAATTTAGAAATCATATTGAACTAAGAAGCCTTGTTGAGAAGTGTTGATGATCAATACCTGCGGTATGACTCTGACAACCATTTTAATGTTGTCATCAGCGAACACTTGAGAGGGGTGCAAGAAGTGGTGTTATCCTCTGAATTACAGAGCATACATGGATGTATACCTCACTTTCAGACATCTGTTGTCCATAATTCACATAAAAGAATGCATTTTCTTATTTTTACCCAAATTTTTATGCTATTCTCTGATTGTTAAAACCTCACTTGGGATTGCGTTTCAGGTAGTCGCTTCTGCACAGTCACAAGTATTCCTGGTTAGAATAGGAACTGTATATTACATGACCACATTGAATTAATATGGTTTGACGCTATTTTGAAGATTTCAGTAATCATAGTTTTTAAGATATGTGCCGATTTATATCCGATTTATAATCCGCTGGCGACCATTTTTAATGACATCATCAGGCGAAAACCTGGTGGGTGGGAATTAAACACCCAAGTAAATTGTGCATCTTATGGCACCCTTTGCCTAATTCTGAAACAATTTCCTCCCTACATTGACGTGCATACAAAAGTGGTGTCGGCCTCTGGACTAGTAAGCTTTTTGCTATCTTCTGATAGCGCTTGTGAAATTTTGCTATGACCTCAGGGGTACAGCCCTGAGGGTGGGAAATGTGGGGTAAAAAATAGAAATTTTCCAAAGGCGGTCATGTCACATGTCATTTTGAAGCCAATGATGAGTAGACTACAGTACAAGGAATTATTTTGATCTTGGGTCAAACTGAGGGTAGGGGGTGGGGTCAAAGGTGGGCACCAGTCGATTGTAACGCAACTCTCCTAGACCATTTCACATAGAAACTTAAAACTTTCGGTATGATTACACCTATGGCCAGGGATGTGCATGGCACATTGGAATTTTGATATCACCTTCCCCCCCCCCCCCACCCCAGGGCTGGGGGAAATGGTGGGCAGAAAATAAATTTTATCAAATGTGGTCATGTCACATATCATATTTTGAAGCTTGTAGTGAGTCAATCTGAGGGCAGTGGCCAAGGGTCACATTGGCAATCTAATTCTATATATGTACATGGCTTGGACATTATTTTTTTGCAGAATATTTATTCCTGGACAGACCTGGTTCTGCGGCAGCCGGATCCTGCAGTAACTTAAAAATGCAAGATATTTGGTATCTTCTGATGCCTCTTGTTTATGGACCACTCATTTCAACAATGGCTCATCAGATATCAACAAAATTTTACAGCACAGTTATATACTATGCAAGAGTACTATCTGCATCATTACTAGTTTTGTAGAATTTGGGAAAAAAATTCAAGATCAGACTCTGCAGTTTGGTAAAAAAAAATGTCCATGTTTGATTGGTTACACTTGTTTATTGGTGCATTGCTGAATATGTGTATTACAAACCATGCCAAGTTCGCTTTGCCAATCAACACTATCCATGCCTTTACAGGCGAGACATTATACGCTTCAGCGTTCTTGTTTCTATAATAAGTGACCTCCATACGGACATGACAGATACACATATCAACAGTGCAAAATGGTATTATCCCAAAACCTTCGACATTCCTGTGATGCTCATTGATATGCACTTTGAATAATAAAAAGAGCAGGATAATTTGCTAATATTGTACAGCTTCAGAGCCTCAATGAAATTGTTATATAGAAAATTTTTTACAAACCATAACAATTTGACACATGTTGAAGGAAAAGCATCATTTGTTGCTTATGCACATATTACCTTGAAATAATAGAAAATGAAAGCTGAAACATTGGTTAAGCAATTATATGCTTTTTTTGTGTCTATATAATTGATTACTGTTGAATAAGGTTGTATTTGTACAAGCATAATTATTAAGTGCAAAATATAACATTGAAAAAAGGCCATTTTGGTCCATAAATGGAGCGATATCACACAATTGGGCAGGTGCCTCACCAGTTTCTTATAATGACACTATAGTGATATGGTGATGCTTGTAAAAACACATATTTAGCAATGCTAAATGATGTATTTTAGTTTGTTTAACACATATAACTGCAATACAATTTTAACGGAACCCTGATTGTGACCAATACGATAATTCTGCAATTTGGAAGGACCGCTCCTTGGACTGCGTCAAGATCTGTTTGATGTCACTCAAGTTGGTCTAGGCTTTGAGCCAAAGATTCACCTGACCCTGCGAGGGAAGCAGTTCACGCATAATCTAACCGATTGCTTCCTTTTTGTGGCCGCCTGAGGCCTTAACCCACAAAACATTTTAGATAACTAAAAACACTGCCTGTGCGGGATCCACTCTAAAGTCTTAGAGCTAGGAACACACAGAAGGCCTGCCTCTGGACGTCTGCTGAGAACATCGGATCAACTAGGTGGCAATGACTAAACCTCTCCTGGCGTGTTCGTTAGTACACTAAAGTAGGATTCTCCTGCTCCGCCGTAAGTGGATCTTTAGGAAATAGATAGCCTTCAGTGCCAAGCAACTCTCTCAACTAACTTTAGATATATTGACCGACGAAATGAATAGCGGCCATTAACGACTGCCTGGGATAGATAGGAAAAGCCTGCTGTCTCTTTCTCCTGCTCCTCCCGCTTAGGACCACTCCTGTAGGGGCAGCCACTTTCCCGGCCGCCTCGCAGGCCCTTGAGCCTATGGAGTGACATTAGTTTGGATACGGTCATCTGACAATCGGGAAGCGAATTGCTCCCATCACCGCCCCGTGCGCTATTCTCGGCTGACTATTAAAATACCGCGCATGCAGCTTAGGAAAACCTAAACATAAGTAAAAGACCACGAATGCACCTCTCACTCATATCCCCTCAAGACACCAGTGCCCGAGAGAGATGCTTAAAAAGATTTTGACTTGAACACAGGCAGGAAAGATCGAAAGCCACCTGCGGTGAAGACAGACACCTATAGGCCTTTCCTCCAGTCTCGCATGCGCTACATCCGCATGCATCTTCCACTCCCTGCAGGACTAACCCAAACGGATCCCTCTCCTCGGAAGGACCCACCCATCGGCCTGTGGATGCCTTTTTGACCCCGCGTGCCAGTGAGATATGCCTCCCTCGTTGCCAACCGAGCCACAGCCAATGCCACAGAAACTCCCATCATTAGACCTACCATCAACGCCACCACCGCAGAAACTTCCATTACAGAAAGCACTGCAGCCTGAATTACTGCTGCCACCTCTGCGATCACGACCTCTGTCACCAACTCACCTCTGATCGCTTCTGCCGTTCTGCCTGCCTCTGCAGGGATGAACGTGTACATCTGCGCCACCCTCCTCCGCTTAGACTAGAGGCAGCATTTGACATCACCTTGAGAGATAGCCGGAACTGGAATGGCCACCAAGCACTGCCACCCTCCACCCATATATAGCTGGGATGGTGAAGCCGATGGGGAGGAACTCACATCATCAAGGACCCGTCATTGTCAGGCACTTAGCTGTAATGGAAATGTCTAGCCAGACCTGCGCTTCTCTAAGGAGGTGGCTGACCTCTCCCGTCAGCAAACGTTTGTGGGGGGGCCCCCGAGACCAGCTATGATACCCGAAGGACACCAGGGAAGACTCACGGGTGTGGACAGTCTCCACCTCGACGGACCAAGTTCCTGGCTTGATTGGTGCTCCGGCCTGAGGCCCGAAGGATTTGAGGAAGTAGAGGAAGAAAGCTTGCACGACGGTCAACCACCCAGTCCCCTGGGATAGGGAGGAGTGGAGGATGGCGGCTGCCCGGTAACAATGACATGCTTTTATAGACAGGACATGATGATCGTGTTGTCATATCCTATAATAAAGTATTAGCAAGACAATGGCAAAATAAAGAAGCCAGAACAGTATAATTTATTTAATGGTGCAACTGTCGATCCCTGGGTTGAAATGAAATTAATGTTGTTGGTGGTATTTCAGTAATGCGCATGTGTGAGACATATCTGGATATGTGTACAAACCACCATTCTTGCCGTTGCATTAATCAACAGCATTGTCATAAGACTTTTGAAAGTGGTGTTATTGAAATATGTAACTCTTTCGCAGACATATCCTTAAAAATGGTATCTTCTTTGTGATCTAACAATTATTCTATAGAATATTTTGAAATTAATTTTACTGGAAACCATTGCTGTTGCCTAAGGCAGCAATGGCATCCAGACAAAATAATTTCAAAATATTGAACAGTTTTCCTATACGTTAGCATTGAAAATGAGATACCGGTATGAGGAATTCATCGGTTTGAGTGTTAATGTCTGAGCATGCTATTTAGTTCTGCAGCATTATTTTCAAAATAGGTACATTCAATACAAGTGTTCCTAATTATCTCTATGTACTTATGATGTATGAAATAATCCTGCACATGCAGCAATAAGTAATATTCTTTAACACCAATATTTGTACTAGTTTTCAAGCTGATAGACGTAGTATACTAAGAAAATACTGTGCAAATATATAAGTGATATTTGAAGTTTTAATATCCTATTCTTCACAATATGCCACCTAAATGTGGATGATGTTTATATAGATGTGACGTCACCGCCATCTGATGGCTTTTATAGAAGTAGTTCTGGACGAGGTGTCACTGATTTTATAACTATTTTCTATGAGTACTATACTATCCCTGCCTGATAGTAAGGGATATTACATTCACCTGTTCATCCTAATCTGTCTGTCCATCTGTCTATGCAGCTGACTATATGTCTGCAACAGTTTATTGGAATTTAACCAAGATTTTATGTGAGCTACATATACACCTGTGCAAAAGTTAAGCACCACCCTATTTTTACGCACATGCGAGGGTATATTCATGTGCTATGAAGAAAGCAATAGCATAAACATTTATGTACCCATCCATCTTAGTGCAAGAGGTAATAATGCAACTAGAGGAATGCTGATTATGATGGTGGGGAAACACTATGTTTTTGTTTGAACTTGAAAACGAGGCCTGAATATGGTTACGTTGACACAACTGACAACTATTGCCCTACAGTTGACACATGTGGCTAGATTGTCATTAATGGTGTCTGAAAACGAAGTTTAACATCTGTGCACGAGTTTGAGACTGTCATTATTAATACCGGGTATATCCACCTTGTGCCTGGATGACGGCCTGGACACGACGTCTCATGCTGGTCACCAACCGACTGATACGCCATTGTGGTATTCGTTGCCATTCAAGATGGAGTGCGTCTGTTAATTCCTGTAGGTTCTGCACAGGAGGATCCCTCCTTCTCACCATGTTTCCCAGAATGTCCCAGATATGCTCAATAGGGTTCATGTCAGGGCTCCTTGCTGGCCATGGTAGGGTTTCGATGGCATTCTGGCGGAGGTATTCATGCACAGCTCTAGCACGATGTGGTCGGGCGTTGTCATCCATGAATATAGGGTGGGTTCCAGGTGCATGATTTACAAAATGAGGGACCACAACTCTATCCAGTATGGAATCTTGATATCTTTGTCCATTTAGTGTTCCAGGTACAGTCAACAGATCCAGCTTACAATCAAATGAGATGCACCCCCATATCATAACGGAACCTCCACCAAATGGAACTTCTTCCATGATGTTACGTTGGTCGTACGCCGTGCATCTGGACCTCCATACACGAGTTCGACCATCTGTGGCATGAAGCAGGAACCGACTTTCATCGGACCAGTGTACCCGTCTCCAGGATCTCATGTTCCAGTGTCTTCTTTCGTTGCACCACCTCAGACGCTCCTCTTTGTGGTGTGCAGTGAGGAGAGGACGTCTGACATGTCTCCTAGCTTTCATGCCAGCAGCATACAGTCTCCTTTTGACGGTAGACATTGACACTCTATTGCGCGTTTCCCATTGCTGGCTGAGCACTCTGCTGTTGGTGAATGGAGATCTCCTAACAAGGCGTACTAGGGCTCGATCATCACGGGCAGTAGTCTTCTTCGGTCTTCCAGATCTAGGCCTGTCCTTCACCTCGTTAGTTTGCCCATGTTTTGCAATCAAACGACTGATTACAGTATGGTTAATGTTCAGCTGTCTGCCAATCTCTCTGCATGACATACCAGTGGTATGCATGCCTATGATTTGCCATTTCACACGATCACTTAACCTTCGTCTTGCCATAGCGGTTCACAATCAAGAGCTAATTCTCTGTACAAATAAACCACGGTCATGAACACAAAATTCCTAATCTTGTCGCCTAAATCTGTATGTAATGTTCTACACCTCAAACTGGACTTTTACATAACTGAACACGTGTGCTGTTTCCCGCCACGCACGGACATCAAGCGGCGTGAAGTCATGCATGCATGTGCATTTCGTACTTGGAATTATGTCAGCTAACGCGGGGACAAAAAGTATGGCAGCCTAGTTGTACCATCATGTTTCTACGTTCTATTGTTTTTGCTGGTGCTTAACTTTTGCACAGGTGTATATATGATTGTGATGTTCATCAATAAAACATAGTAAATTACAGTGGCACAGTTCTTGGGACACTTCATTGCTGTTTGCAGCCATATTTATTATTATTATTGGCTCACCTGGCCTGAAAGGCCAAGTGAGCTTATGTCGTGGCGACCGTCCATCGTGTGTCCGTCTGTCAACTTTTCCTTTAAAACGACTTCTCAAGAACCGCTGGGCCGATTTCAATTATATTTGGCAGGAAGCATCCCTAGGGCATAGAGATTCAAGTTTGTTCAAATGAAGCCGATCGGACAAAATTGGCCGCCGGCCAAAATCGCTGATTATTAGAAACACTAAAAAATCGTCTTCTCCGAAACCGCTGGAGCAATTGATTCAAAACTCATAACACATCATCTATTGCAACGGTAGACCCAAGTTTGTTCAAGGAAATTTGTTTGGCGTATTTGGCTGGTGGCCATCTTGGATAACCTAGTTTTCGCGAAAATAACTTCCCCAGAACCGCTGAAGTGATGGGTCTGAAATTTGGTAAATATGCTTAGGGACCAAGGTCCATTCAAGTTTGTTCAAGGGAAGTTCGTACATTAAAAAACATGGCCGCCATCAACCAATCAAAATTTAGCGTTTGTTGGTCATATTGGCTTTTTGGTATTTGATGTATTTTGATGGCGAAAATTGCTTTATATATGCTTATCAGTGTGGCGGTTTCAAATATGCCACTTTCGAGACTATCGGATAAACGGTTTGGCTGCCATCTTGGTTTGTTTTCCCGCCATAGGCTCCCATAGTAAAGCAATGGGTCAATAGTAAAGCAATGGGGAATTCTTTAAGCGACTTCTTCTCAAGAACCGCTGGGCCGATTTCAATTATATTTGGTAGGCAGCATTCATAGGGCATAGAGATCTAAGTTTGTTCAAATGAACCCGATCGGGCAATTTGGCCAGCGGCCATCTTGGATTTAGGCCGATTTTAGGAAACGTCTTAAAATCTTCTCCGAAACAGCTTGTGGGATTGATGCAAACCTCGTGAAATATGATTTATGGCAAGGGAACTTGATTGGTCAAATGGTTTGTCGGCCATCTTGGTTGACCTAGTTGTAGCGAAAATTACTTATTCTCCAGAAGCACTGAAGGGATCGGGCCGAAATTTGGCAGATATGATTAGGGCCTAAGGGGCCATTAAAGTTTGTTCAAGAGAAGTTGATCTGTCAAAAAACATGGCCGCCGTGGGCCTATCAAAATATAGCATGTTTGGTGGCCATATTGGATTTTTTTATTTGATGGATTTTGAGGCCGAAATGGTTTTTATGCGTTTTTGGGTATTCTGATCTCAAATTTGCAATTTTCGAAACTGTCGGATAAATGGTTTTCTGGCCATCTTGTTGATAAAGAGCATTCTAGTTGAAATGCCAATTGTCCAGGTGAGCAATACAGGCCCCTTGTTATTATACCCCGGTAATTTGGCGGGGTATTATGTAATGGCGCCGTCCATCCGGGCGTGCAGGCGACAGAGTGGTTTCCGGCTGATAACTTAGTTACCGTTTGTCGGATCGCATTGAACCTTCATAGAGTGGTTGGGATGATGATCCGAAATCCAAGATGGCTGCCAGCCACTGGTGGCCATCATGAAAATTGGTTTCCAGATGGTAACTCCGTTATCGTTTATCGGATTGCTATGAAACTTCATAGGGTGGTTGGGCTACTTCTGGGGAAGAAACCTATTGAGATTGACAATAATACAAACAGGGGCTGGCAGCCATCTTGAAAATTGGTTTCCAAATAATAACTCCGTTACCGTTTATCGGATCCCTTTGAAATTTCATAGGGTGGTTGGACTAGGTGTGGAGAAGAAACCTATCGAAATTGATGGTGATCCAAACTCCAAGATGGCCGCCAGCCATGGGCTGGCATCTTGAAAGTTGGTTTCTGAATTTCATTTATTGGATCACTTCCTACGATCACTGGAATATGTCTGGTGAAGAAACTTATCAAAATTTACGATGATCCAAAATCTAATATGGCCGCCAGTCAGCGGCACCCATCTTGAAAATTGGTTTCCGGACGATACCTCCTTGACCGTTTAACGGATACACTTCATAAGGATGACTAGTCTGATGGGGCTGAGGAAGAAATAAATATTTTCTGATAGCTCTCATTCATTGGTTTGTCATCATGGTGGGGTATTATGCGCCATTTGCGGAGCTCTTATTATTATTTTTATTTAAGAAAAAAATTCTCTTAACCCTTTCATGTCTACACTGGTCGAGGACGGCCTGTTCACTCAGGTCTAAACCTGGCATTGGAGGCCTGTTCACTCAGGACTACACCTGCCATAGGCGTTCTGTTCACTCAGGACTACACCTGCCATAGGCAGCCTGTTCACTCAGGACTACACCTGCCATAGGCGGCCTGTTCACTCAGGACTACACCTGCCATAGGCAGCCTGTTCACTCAGGACTAAACCTGCCATAGGCACCCTTTTCACTCAGGACTACACCGGCCATAGGTGGCCTGTTCACTCAGGACTACACCGGTCGAGGACGGCCTATGCTTTAAAATGCTGAGCCTTGTGCCTCTTGTTATGAGAAATACACTCTGCAAGCAGTGTAATAATCAACCTATTGACGGCTACTAATTGAAAGAACTAGTTTTCACAAAGACGTTGGTCTCTGGAATCCAGATATGGCTGAAATTTGGCAAGTAATTAAGGCCCATTAAATTTGGTTCAAGTTATATTGATATATGAAACAACATTTCTAGCAAATGCTCTGGGGTTTTTCAAAGTTGCTGAAATTTGGAACTTAGATTCGTACAGATGTGTATATATTTCCAGCAGAGTTGCTCAGATTTCTGATGCTCCTAGTTCAAATATTTATCTTGCCATTTGATATACCTTGGGCCCCATAATCCTGCATTGTTATTTCTTTTAGGGTTTGACAGAGTGCTACGAGTGCCAGCCTAAGCCTGCACAGAAATCTTACCCAGGATGCACCATAAGAAACACACCGTCTGAACCTGTACATTGCGTCGTGTGGGCAAAGCATCTTTTCAAGTAAGCCTACAGCACAATTACCTGCCCTATATTTGCACAAAATAATGAGATATCCTATGATCCCTGTCTTGCTTGTAGTGCTATGTCAATAATAAGATAGCATGTGATCCCTCTGCCCAGGATCCACTGCTCCAGATAACTTTCTTTACTTGGGAGTACGGTACTCGTTAGTTTTTTAACTGATGCGTACAACTTAATTCATTAGGGGTACAAGACTTTTTCGCTTTTGACCACTGGTGTCTTCTCCTTTAACCCTCAAGTTTGTTCAAGAAAATTTCTAATTCCTCCGACATGATGCCTGAGGCGGACGACCTAGTTGAATCCATGACAATTATATTTTGATACTGAATAAATAATATTGAATCTTGAATCAGAGAAAATGTCCAGCTGTAGACCAAGCGAAAATTGCTTTTGAAAATTTGTCACTGGATTGACTGACTTGATTATTGAGCCAGTCATTCCAGTGGTAAATTTTCAAAAAGTCTCTTGGTCTGCAAATGGACATTTCCCAAGACCACTGCAAAAGCTGTTTTTGGCCAGCTTTAGTGTTAAAGTGATAAACTAGTCACCCCACCGCCACCCAACCCCCTCCATGTTATTTCCTAAGGCCAGAAAACGGTTAAATGTTATGGTGGGGCAGGATGTTTGGGACCCATTGCTATTGATCAACTAACTAATCAGTCATGCCTACCAGATTTTAATTCTGAATGAAAATATGATTAGCCTATAGAGATACACTAGCATTCTAAAGACTATCTCTGCGACATAGTGGCAAATGAATAAATATTATTGCTATAATAATGCTTGTCATTCTGAATTCTGAAATTTGTTTTAAAGGAGGTAAATTTAGAAGCTAGTTTGATTGGAAAAAATACAGACAACAATTAACCACTTACAGAAGTTATTCAAATTGTTTTCAAAATAATTAGCAGAGTTGCACCTATAACATACGGTAGGCCTACATGTATCATTGACATTGGATATAAAATGAAGGAAAAGTGTTAACACTCCACATTCTCATGGAGCGTTTCTTTATTTAGAAGGTAAATTCCAGTTGTTTGCTTCCTATTTGATTAAGACGGGACTAAGGTATAGAAGTGCTGACAAGACAAGTTATAGCATTATATATGTTATTGTTCATTTAATCTTGACAAGTTTCTTACTAAAAATATAATCCAAGGTTAGAAGCGCTAATACTTTTAATATTTGCCGGTAACAGGGATGGGGTAAATTCCATTTTATCAATTCCAATTCCAATTCCACCTCAATTCATTTTATCAATTCCAATTCCACATCAATTCATTTTATCAATTCCAATTCCACCCAGAGAAGTTCAATTCCAATTCCATTTTATCAATTCCAAGTCCAATTCCAATTCCATACCAATATTTACTTGAGATCAATATTGTTATATTTTAACCATTTAATGCCCAAGATTGGCCAAGAAAAAGTAGATTTATCATTAGCAAATGTCCATTTGCAGGATAAGAGCAGACTGGGTTTTTTAAATTTAACAATGCAATGACTGGCTCAGTTATGGAATCAGACATTCCGCTGGTAAATTTTCAAAAATAGTCTTAGCGTACATATATATGATCGTTCCTCAAGACCAGTGCAGAAGGAATTTTGGCTGGCTTCTCAATTAATATTTAAAACAATTAGAATAAAAATTGCTGTTGCCAATAGGTAGTTATATCTTTCAGTCAAATTATTTTCCAATTAATCAAGGAGAGGGTGAGCGAGACCCCCCCCCCCATCCCACCTTATGCCAGGAAAGGGACAGAGCAAGACAGACAAGATGGGTTGGGTGTCACATGAAGAGCCATAGATTTATTGCAGTGCTGAGAGCGGGGTCCGCATGGATCCCATACAGTATAGAGAGCCTCAGAAGGCTATATATAGCTAAGATCTATGGTCCTCCAAATCCACCCAAACCGTTGTCCAAAAAATCAACATTCAGCAAATCTTATTTTTAGTTTATTTGACTTAATTATAGCTTAATGCCGACTTTCTGATGAATATGACTAACGGTTAATGCCATGTCTAATTATTATAGATACATGTAAACCTTGCTATATAAATGTTGCATTAAAAAGCATTAGAATACAATGTATATAGTACAGTACTGAGTGAGAGTACTGAGCGCATGTATGTAGAGTTTGAATAACACCTCTAGTCCAGGTGTCTGTGTTTTAAAAGCTAAGACATTTCACAGAGGGGTTGTTCAATGATTCCTTTATTATGTAGGAGGGTATAATTACAGGGCAATTCTCTTGTAATGTACTGCTTTCTTCACTCATTTCATTCCATGCAGATGATAGTTATTACTTTACTGAACACTATTGCTAACATCTTGATGAATAATTTTAACAGTTTAGTTATCTTGGTTCTGGCTTATATATTTGAAATCATTTTAACTAATTTGTATGATTTTAAAGATGGCATGATTTCATAGAGATGAAACCCTGTTTCCAGGGAATGCAGAATGAAATAAGTTCAAGATTGGCTTTGATTGAATAAAGGAGGTAAAAAGCTCACATAGGATAAAAATGTTAATTGGTCACTGGTCATGGAGAATTGAGTTAATTCAATAATGTATTAAAGTTCATAGTATTTATCAGGTCTTTCTTTTGTCAATTCAGAGAGTGAGAGATTAATTTAGAAAATTTACCACTGGAATTGCTGGCTCAGTTATCCAGCTAGTCACTCCAGTAGTAAATTTTCAAAAATAGTCTTCCATTGGCCTGCCAATGAACATTTCTCAAACTCATTGCAGAAGGTGTTTTGGCCGACTAAGGTGTTAATCGCTAACTTGTTCATCACTGAACTATCTGTATCTCAAAGTCTTCATACCAAACATTACTAAGTTGTTAAAATCTATTTTAATGGAAACTGTTGCAGCCATAGGAGACAAAAGTATTCAGTCAAATAAATTGTAAAATATTCAATAAAGCATCTAATAACAGCTGGCATAATAAATATCATCAACTTGCATATTGAATGAAATGTGGTAAATGGTATCCTATATCCCATTTAGGATGAAAAATGCGTTAAGAGCATATAAAGAGCAGTGTATAATTTATAAATATTACATGTACATTTTATGGTCAACAATGTTCAGTAAATCTATAACAAATATGACTGGAATTGAATTGGAATTTATCAATTCCGGTCAATTCAAATCATCAATTCCAACTCCAATTCCAATTATGGTCTCTTAAAATTTATCAATTTCAATTCCAATTCTGGAGCCCTCAGATTTATAAATTCCAATTCCAATTCCGGTTGGAATTAACCCCAACCCTGGCTGGTAAACTAAATCAGGTGAAGAGCAGTTGTTATTGGCAGAGTAATGCTTTATTAGCCTACCAACATAAATTGTTGTAAATTTCATATTAAAAGTTATTGCTATAATTACCTCTCCAATTAAAATAAGTGTGAAAGAACAAACTTTTACAAATATTTCTGTATATTTAGCCATATCTAATGAAATATTCACAATTAAAAAATCTTCCATCTCCACTCATATAAGATATGCCTTCGTGGAGAATCAGAGTTTCTAAAAGACAAACTCAGATTATATTGGTGCGGGAATTTTTTTCATTGACACGCATATAGGTAAGTAACGGTCTTGTACAAAGAAAAGAATATCCTCTTGCGGAGGCGGAGGAGATAGCGTTTAGTGATAGTAGTATAGGCTCTGCTTTTACGCTTATATCATGGTATGTCAGCAACCCCCCTCAGTGGCAAGCTGATCTTCGGTAATAGGCTCTGATTTTTTTGCCAAAACGTTCAACAAAGTGTGATGCGTTTGGAATCTACTCATGTATCGGAGATCAACTTTCGCTAACGGTCCATTTTTTAATTCATAATTTATGTGGCTACGTCATTTCCCAATTGGTCCAATCAAATTATCAGAATTGGCTGCATTCTCTGCATACTCTTCCATCTACATTGAATGCTACATAACACACAGTTTCATTGGCCTAGCATTGTATGGGCAAGTTGTCATTGGTTTACCGCACACATATAGCTTTGTGTAAAGAGTTTTCCGACAAAATTAAAAAAATCCGATTTTGACAGCTACATGTCCAGTTTTCGTGCAGATATTTTATGCGCCCATTTGACCGACTAGATTATTTATTTTGCACCCCGGTTGGAATTTAGGGAACTATGATGCAATGGCGTGTCCTGGAATGAACACTGATATTTGGTAATGGCAACAGACCAGTACGGACAGATTAATACACCGATGCTTACAGCATTTACTTGAGGCGTACATGGTACGCATGAATATTTATATGTCTGCGTACATGAATAATTTCTATGCGTACAGTATGCTTGTACACCCCTTATCTAGAGCGCTGCCAGGATCAATAATAAGATAGCCTGTGGTCCCTCTAGCTCAGGGTCAATAATAAAATAGACTGTGATCCTCTAGCCCAGAGTCAATAATAAGATAGCCTGTGATCCACCTAAATTAGGGTTCATAATAAGATTGCCTGTCCTCCCTCTAGCCCAGCATCAATAAGATAGTCTGTGATCCCTCTAGCCCATGGTCAATAATCAGATAGACTGTGGTCCCTATAGCCCAGGGTCAATAATAAGATATCGCTAGCCTAAAGCTGGGCGATTTCCCGATAATAGTGGGAATACCGCGATATTACCGGAATCGTTATCGTCTCATAATAATTACCGTCAATACCGGCGATACCATCAATACCATCAGTTTTATTTTTCATAAAATAAATTCACCAAATAAACAAATCTAACTAGTCTCTGTCGTATGTCTATCATTGTCACCTCAATTCATCACTTACAATAAACTACCCTATATCTGCCTGTGTGTCATATCAGTGTGTGCTATCCTCATATTATTTTCAATTAAATCGTTTTATTCAATGTTTGATGATACTAAACATCATAATAAACGCTAAAACTTCCAATAATTATTTCTATTTCCGCGAAATGAAAATACGCTGCCTTCTTGACAGCAAGCCTCGCTTTCATTTGGCATACCATTCTGGTGGCGTCATTACACTACGCAAATCATATCGGCTAGCAGATATATACATAAGAGCTCTGCTTTGAGAATGTTGTTCAAACAAAACTTAGCTCGGATCTAGGAAGCCACTACTGTAACAACCCCCCCCCCCCCCCCTGATCTTTACTCAATCTGTAAAATGATCATGAATGGGTCACAACGGGCGACACGAGAATTAGACTGTTAGACGTCTACCGCTAGACTAGCAGTAATAACCTTCATTCAGAATATTTTTAAAATCTTTATATTATTTTTTATATTACATTTTATGTTAGAAATAAGATTAAAAAATCGATCAGACTAGCTAGCTAATTATTAGCTCATCTGGCCAGAATGGCCAAGTGAGCTTATGCCATTGCGACCGTCCGTCCATCCGTCAGTCCATCCGTCAACTTTTGTCTTTAAACGACTTCTTCTCAGGAACCACTGGGCCGATTTCAATTATATATAGGGCAAGAGCTGAACCAAGTTTGTTTGAAGGAACTTGATTGGCCAAATGGTTTGGCGGCCCACCTAGTTTTCGTGAAAATAACTTATTCTGCAGAACCGCTGATGGGCTGAAATTTAGGGGATATGATTATGGACTAAGGGCCATTAAAGTTTGTTCATAGGAAGTTGATAGGGAAAAAACCTGGCCGCCGTGGACCAATCAAATTTTAGCGTGTTTGACTGCCATATTCAATTTTTTTATTTGATGGCATTTGAAGCCGAAATTGGTTTTCTTAACTCCGCTTTCTTGTCAGTCAGCCGTCGTATAGCGATGACCCCATCCGTCTTCTGTACATCCGGCCATCCATCTGTCTGTCCGTCACCAACAATGGCGGCTCATTTTGTTATTTCTTGACGGATTGACACCAAACTGGTCATAATGTTAATGTCGGCATCTAATATCTGTGTTGTGAAAATGAAACTGATAGGACGTCAAATGCCAGAGTTATCACTCCTTAAATATTTGCAGTCTCACTTTCATAGGGCAAATACAGCTTTGTTCCCACTGTCCATTGATTTATCACCATGTCAGATTTTATTGCTAAACTAGATATTAAATTCCAATTAACAGATTAACCTTTCCAATACTGCCGAAATATTTAAGATATGTATTATGCGCTCTGACATCTATGCGCATAAAAATATTTTGAAATGTATTTGATTGAAAGTTGTTGCTGCCTTAGGCAGCAATGAAAGTTGTTGCTGCCTTAGGCAGCAATGGCTTTCAGTCAAATTATTTTTTAAATCAACTCCAGCTCACCCTACCCCTGCTGCTAACTTGGTGATTCAGCCAGATGCGCATGTGTTAAATGGATTGTGTGGTGGTGGGGAATAACCTGCTATAAAGACCACCTACCTGCCTTTAGAGACCATTTTCTTCAATTGTATTTAAACCTCTAGTAACCATCTGACTGAGTTTTTGCAGACGACATTCCAAAGTTTATCTCTGAACCTGATAAATAGTTTGAAAACAATTGGACTGAAAGTTGTTGGTGGCTAAGCCGCCAACAACTTTCAGTCGAATTGTTTTCAAAATATTCAACAAGTCAAAAGCTTTTGAAAATTGAAATTATTGACTGCACTGGCTTGCAGCAGTGAGACAGTTAAGAAACCAGCTGTAGTTAGCGCTGATATCATCTATTTTCACTTAAACATTGTTCAAAATCACTAATGCAAAAAAATAGAAATTGTTGAAATGCCAATGTTCCAGGTGAGCGATACAGTCCCATTGGGCCTCTTGTATCGATAAAATAGCTTGGAAATTCTTTAATCCTATACATTCTAATAGCATAAACAGTGTCCATTTTAGAATTATATACTTTATACTTTGTAGCAAGCCTATAGGATGAAATGTATTAGCTTCGCACCTTCAGCAGCGGTTTGCTTTGATATATAGTACATAGACTGTCAAAGTTATTCGTTACCGATCAGACAGCCAGATTTACTGGAAATGCAGATCTAGCGCTTGTTCAACTGGCCAACTATATATAATTGACCTGATATAGTGCATTCAACTGGAGAAGAGTCGCCGTTAGTTAACTATATTTGCCTAGTCGAACGTGTCTTTAGAACTATTTCCATCTTAACCAATCAGATTTGAGCTTTGGGAATTCCATTTTGCAAATGCTGAATGTTCTTTTTACACCAGAAATTTATTAAATGGTTGAATAAAACATCGAGAACGGCATAAAATACAAAGTTAATGCTTGGTGTATATATCACATGTGACTTTTAGATCACCTTATGCGCGTTGAAGCCAGAACCCGGGAATTTGGATGTGGGATTGGCACCACGTGGTGATCTAGGTGGGCTTATCGTTGAGCCTCAATCAACCCACCCTGGAGAGAAACCGTTGGTCGAGTGGAGTGGTGATCCTACTAGCTTGCTGCTTCTATCTGCTGTGTACCTGGTGACGATTCGCCCGATGATGCAATGATGCAGATGTTGGTGTGTGGTGGTGGAAACACGAAAACTGGACACGGAGGTCGTGATTGACGTGGCTTTACTTTTGATGTGGATGCTGTCACTCTGCTCTGCTCTCCTTTCGTCCAGCGCTGGATCAACATTTTATCATGAGTATGAAAGGATTTTTTTGTGACTTGACGACGTGACTAGTAGGCCACTTTTAACTCCCAAATAGCACCACCTGCATTAAACTTATTATTTCTAATAGTAACGGGTTATAATTTTAAGTTAAATTAGGATATTTAGTTTACAAACACTGGATTTTAAGTTTAATTTTCCCTGTTTCTTGTCTATTTAATCACAGGCCATTATTTTAAGTTGTTTATTTTTAGTTGATAGTAGTATCATTCAGTTTCGTGTCTTAATATTTTTTATTTAAAAAATCTTCCTGATTTCTGTTTTGAGATTTTATTTTACAGACTGCACTCCACTCCCATCCCACCTCCATGAGAAATAAAGTAATTCCCCCTCCCACCCCGTCCTCTACACGGCATACAACATCGACACCTGCCAACAACAGTTCATTAGGTAACATCAGGCAACACACTCCCAGCAGCAACTTAAATTTTTTACTTTTAGTTTTGACGTTTATTTATAGCACCCTTCGGTGAAGCACCTATCAGAGTGAGTCATGGCCCAAATACATCTAGATGTGAGCGGCCAATAAACAAACTGAACGAACGAACGAACGATCACCTTAATCCACGCTAGTGGTGATCAGTAATGGCAGATGTTCCGTTTGTGCTGTGAGCCATGATTTTCATACGGGTTGAGTTTTCGTGGCAATTACTACCAATCTTGTCCGAAGGCCCAATCATCTAGACGATATACCGTGATACCACAGTATTTTCCCAGATACCGTTACCATCTACAAAAATCTGATATCCCCATCGCTACTCTAGCCCAGGGTCAATAATAAGATAGACTGTGGGCCCTCTAACCCACGGTAAAAAATAAGATAGCCTGTGATCCCTCTAGCCCAGGGTCAATAATAAGATAGCCTGTGGTCCCTCTAACCCAGGGTCAATAATAAGATAGCCTGTGGTCCACAGGGCTGGGGTCAAATACTTTCAAAAGTATTTAAATACAAATACTTTGGAATTCTTCAAATACTTCTTACATGTCAAAGACCAAAGTATGACACAAATGTAACTCTAGTGATGGACAGCCAGACCCTCAAATTTACATGAGCACAGACAATCATAGATACCAAACCAAGGGTGAAAAATGAAACAAGTATCATTTTATGAATGGAAATATTATGTAAGGAAAATGCATATGATATCAGTATCCTACTTTTGACATATTTGTGGATGAAATTAATTATATACCATATCTAGGGGCAAGTTCAATGGGTTAACCATAGTTAAATACAGTTGACTAGATCCCAGCTAAAGTTGAAATAGTAAACTGGCTAGTAAAGTTAGTCAACCAGCATCCTGAATGGTTAATGCAAAATTATAGCAAGTTCAAAATGGCAGATAACCTTGGTTTTCCACGTTTAAATGCACATAAACATGTAAATATTTCATTATCTAATTTAAGTCTGATGAAATTATACTTTCCTGGTGTATGGCAATGTTCTCAAGGCCTATTCCCTTCCCACTGTATCTTAAATGGACACCATTAGATGATTTAGCATGCTACATGTAACACTCATTGTCATAGCATCGTAGCCCACAAAATAAGACATAAATCTTGCTTTGCTGGTGAGGCGTTCATGATTGTGGGTTTTTATGTAACTGAAAATTGTAGGTGCAAAATTGCAATTCCTAGGGGGGGGGAGAATAAAGAATACATATTCATACACAATCATGTGATTATTTTGAAGAACATTTGACTGAGAGTTGTTTCTGCCTAGGACTATAACACACCCAGTAAAATTATTTTTTAAATACTTATTAATTTCAAATACATTACCCTTGAAACCAAGTTTATTAACCCTTTCACCAAAAAATCCCTGAAAAAATAAATTCTTTGCGATATAAAACTTATTCTGTTGAATATTTTAAATATTCATTTGACTGGAAGAATTAATTTCAAAATATTCAACAGTTTCTATATAGCTGCCTTTAAAATGAGAAATGGGGTATTCATTGGTTAAAGGGTTAAAGTTCAGACAGAAAAGTAATAACATTAAACAAGGTTTATTTATTGATTTTGTTTATTTATTAGCTCACCTGGCCTGTCTGTCAACAGTCTGTCAACTTTTCCTTTAAACGAGTTCTCAAGAACCGCTGGGCCGATTTCAATTATATTTGGTAGGAAGCGTCCTTAGGACATAAAGATCCAAGTTTGTTCAATTGGAGCCGATCGGCCATCTTGGATTTTGGCCGATTTTTAGAAACCTCTAAAAATCTTCTCCAAAACCGCTGGTGGGATTGAAGCAAACGTCATGAAATATGATCTAGGGCCAGAGCTGAGCCAAGTTTGCTCAAGGGAACGGATTGGTCAAATGGTTCGGCGGCCATCTTGATTGGCCTAGTTTTAGCGAAAATAACCTCCAGAACCCCTGAAGGGATCAGGCCAAAATTTGCCAGATATTATTAGGGACTTATGGCCATGAAAGTTTGTTCAAGAGAAGTTACTCCGTCAAAAACCATGGCCGCCGTAGACCAATCAAAATATAGCATGTTTGGCGGCCATATTGGATTTTTTTTTTATTTGATGGATTTTGAGGCCGAAATTGGTCTTATGTAAGTTTTAGGTATTCCGATCTCAAATTTGCAATTTTCGCAACTATCGAATAAACGGTTTAGCGGCCATCTTGGATCATTTTCCTGCCAAAAGCTCCCATACTAAAGCAATAGGAAATTTAAAATGTCTTCTCGAGAACTACTAGGCCAGTTTCAATTATATTTGGCAAGAAGCATCCTTACGGTGTAGAGATATAAGTTTGTTCAAATGAAGCCGATCTGCCAATTGGGCCGGTGGCCATCTTGGTTTTGATTTGTAGAAACGTCTAAAAATCTCTGAAACCGCTTATGGGATTGATGCAAACCTGATGAAATATGATTTAGGGCAAGAGCTGACCCAAGTTTGTTCAAGGGAACTTGATTTGTCAAATGGTTTGGCGGCCATCTTGGTTGACCTAGTTGTGGCGAAAACGACTTCTGAACCGCTGAAGGGATCGGGCCGAAATTTGGCAGATATGATTAGGGACCAAGGGCCATTAAAATTTGTTCAAGGGAAGTTGATCAGTCAAAAAACCTGGACTCCATGGGCCAATCAAAGTATAGCATGTTTGGCGTCCATATTGGATTTTTTTATTTGATGGATTTTGAGGTCGAAATTGGTTTTATATGTGTTTTTGGGTATTCTGATCTCAAATTTGCAATTTTTGAAACTGTCGGATAAACGGTTTGGTGGCCATCTTGTTGATAAGGGCATTCTAGTTGAATTGCCTATGGTCCAGGTGAGCGAGACCGGCCCCTTGGACCTCTTGTTTAGATACTTGCTGGTTATTCTAAAGATATCTCATTTAAAAACTTGCATTCAAATTGTTGCCAAAGATATTTCGATCTTTATTTAATTTGAAAAACAATCCTGCTGGTGTCTAAGAAAAGCAATAATATTTCCAAAATGTTCACCAGTATTTCTTCTACAATTAATCTTAAACATCATTATGAAAAAGGATAATTAACCACCATCTAAATGAATGCTATGAATGTAAAATTCATGATGAAAATGGTTAACCCTCTGGTAGAGTCATGCACGCTAGTACAATGGAGGTGTTGTTAATATCTGACCAGCTCTACCCAGCTTGCTTTGAAAGGAAATAATTGCCCAATCCATGATTGATAAGACATGTGTGATTTAGACCAGCTAAACAAGTTTCTTACTCGGGCTCAGTTATCTATCACAGTTTTATGCTTTATACCCTTTAATTGTCAAGCTAGCTCAAACTCTGCATTGGTCTTGATTATTGTTCATTTACAAGTCAAGAGAAGACTATTTTTGAAAATTTACCACTATTCTGGCTTTATAAGCAAGCTAGTCATCCCAGTGGACTGGGATATATT
Source organism: Chaetoderma sp. LZ-2023a (assembly GCA_034401795.1). Taxonomy (NCBI): domain Eukaryota; kingdom Metazoa; phylum Mollusca; class Caudofoveata; order Chaetodermatida; family Chaetodermatidae; genus Chaetoderma; species Chaetoderma sp. LZ-2023a. The sequence continues at coordinate 92,473,075 of CM067359.1, forward strand.
TATTACCTTTGAAACAAGGTTTTTAAACTGTTGGTTATGATTGGGATAGCAGGATTTATTTATTTATTTTATTTATTTATTTATTTATATATTTATTAAAACTATCTGACTCAAAATTTTTTCTTGGAAACACGTATTCAAATTATACCCAAAAATATTAAGAGCTTTTATTTTATTTGTAAGTCTATGAAATTTCATATTCTTAAATTTCATTTTTTTTCACATGACAACTGCTCTTCATACGGAAAAGTAATGCTTGGAGACTTCTGCTGTCTAAGCAAACAACACTATTTCCAACATATACATGATCCTTTCTTCTACAAATATTAATCATTTGACATTAGTGTGCAAGAAAGGGTAATTAACCCCACTGTCACACACCCACCCAATCTAAGTGAATGATTTGAATATATAATTCATGGTGAAAATGGTTAAGACTCTGGTATGAGTCCTGCAAATTAATATAATGGAGGTGTTGTTGTCACTTGACCAGCTTTACTAGGTTGTTTTGAGAATTAAGCCAGATATACAAGACTCAGACAGTAGGGTTCAGTTAGAGAGCAGTACAGTACTACACATTGGTAAGGAATTGGGATACAACAGCAACCAAAGGCCAGACTGGAAGCAAAGCTCATTTCATTCTATATATATGCATTGATAATGTGTGTTACATAAAACAGAGCAAATCGTGTGAATATTTTGAAAACCATGTTACTTAAAATTGTTGCTTCCTAAAACACACCACATTCAGCTAAATTATTTTCAAAATATTCTAAAGATTTCGTTTCCATCTTCTTTAAGACCTGGCTGATTAAATCTGAGGATAACATGTGTGAAGTGTATGAAAAAGAATGTTTCAAAATAATTTCAAGGCAATTTGCAGTTCTATTTATAAAAGGATTAGCTCTATTCTTATTGGGTCATATTTTTAACACTGACGCCCGAGCAACTATTTTTCAAGACAATCATACTGTTGATTATTTTGACAAAGATTTCACTGGAGGTTTTTGCTTCTTAAGGCAACAACTGTAACAGTCACATTAATTTTAAAATATTCAATGGAGTATGACATGCAAAGAGTTACACAAGATATGAGAAATCTGTATTAAATTTTTTAATTTGCACTGTGCATGTACAATTGAATGTAAGAATCGACACAGAAGTATTTTGAAAAGTATTTGAAAATACTCAAATACATTGACAATGTATTTAAAGGTCATATTTGGAGAAATCCCTTTTATGTACAACTTTGCAAGTATTTACGGCATTATTGTATGGTAATTAATAACAAACCAGCTGTATGTGTCTAACATTCGCCAAATAGCTAATATTAAGCCGCAAAGTCGGCGTATGGTCGAATACACAAAATTATGTGATGACTTACCTCCCTTGATTTCGAGCTCTTCAGCGTCAATAATGACGTAATAGTGGAACAAGCTATTATACCGTAACGTTGAATACATGCAGCTTCGTTCAATTTCAGCACGAAATAAGTACAGTTTGGTTGCATTTTCCCGATCAGGCAAAGATAACAAAAACTTTTTCAAGTCTTATGCCAATAAAAATAATAGAAAGTTATATGTTGATTGATTTTAACCCTAAACAAAACTAACCATAGAGTCTAATGCGCGCTTTTACTTAACATACATAATATAGCCTACATAGCGGAATGGTTTTTTTGTTGCTGAATTAAATACATGTGCATACATAAAACAGACACACAAGTCAGCTCAATCTAATGTCTAAAACAAAAATTGTATGAAATCTCAATGCATTTAATTCTGACATTTCTGCTGCGGCTATGTAGGCTACGTGCTTTAGGCCTAGAGGGTGGGTGTGTAGTTAGAATCACACAAAAACGTCAACAGCTACGAAAAACCAATGTGGCAGATTTTTCTCGCTTTTATGTTTCCAGACATGTTTGAGAACACGATTGCTTCAATGGTGATTTTGGCTCGATAGAAATGTGCGTGAACAAAATTAGCCTGTAAATGACAAGATAATTTAATGTACAAGCGTGTGAGTTTTTAAAGCTTATAGCATATACTCATCATTTTTGAGACCAACTGTTTGTAGGTTTTATCAGAAACCCTTCTGGTTTTACCTAACATACATAGACCTGTGCCACTAATAAGATTACAGTTGAATATGCCAAGAAAAATAATCAATATTACATGACCGTAGCAATGGTTGGATGGTGGGGTGGGGGCGGGATGGGGGGTGGGCAGGGGCTGCCAGTTGGGGAATTGACGGGTCTGCATATTTTCACGTTGTTGCAAAGCATATTATTTTGAGAAATTACCACCAGGCTTATTGAAAATTACCACCGGTCGATAAAACAAGCATTCCGTGTGATGGAAGTACATAAATAGTAGCAGAGGAACGAATTCATAGGAAGACTGACATATTGGTTGTTATTACACCACAAAAACATCCATTACTGTTCAATCACTACTTGCTAAATCAATTATCTGCATTTAGCTACCAGAATAAGATTTTTATGCTTGCAATGACTCCTCCCCATGCCTATTCCTATAAATATGGACCCTCAACCAGGTTACTGGTTAGGTCCATCTCCAGTTTATTAACTGATATAGACTGGCACCAGTCTGTACTCACTCCATAGTGACGCCTGTCACTAAGCGCGCTTGCGCATGCGCACTGGAGCCCAAATAGGAAACAGATTCACTTTTCAATTATTCTGCAAGCAGAACAACTGCACAAATATTATCAGAAAGTTTTTATAGCTTTGCGCTGTGTCAGCTTACACTTGAAGGACTTCCTCACGCTAAGATATTCCTATTATGAAGTCTATCCTCCCAAAATTATGTTTTTGGAAGTATTTTGTGGTTATATTGAACTTTATAACTATGTATATAAATGTTACCGGTTTTCGTGGGTTTCGTTTTCGTGGTAACAACTTTAACATGCCTAAGTCATCATCATATAAAAACACTATTACTCCAGTGAGCCCTTAATCATTTTCAGTTAAAAGAAAAAATAGTGCTTTACAAGGAATTACATTTATTTCTCTATGATAGGAAACAATCTTGAATTTGAATTTTTCCAGCCTTTCCTTAAAAGGCGTTTACATGTTTCTAGACTCCTTTTATCAAAATTCTAAGCTGTATGCTTCTTTCGTAATTCTTTTTCGTTTTTTAAGAGTCTGTTTTATCGACCGATAAATCAAGTGCACATCCTCAATCTTTGAATGAGTTCACTCTGTGGAGTATGGAGGACATTTCTGTTTTAAGTGCACTACGTGTACCCCCCACATCGATGTGCGGGTTTTGCATAGGGTGGTCTGCGTTCATATCTAAGTTTCTTTAAGGATTATTCGTCCTTACAGCGCTGCCCTTTAGTCGTCCTTCCCCTTCCTCCGTTGCTAGTAGACAAAAGCTGTGTTTTTTGCAATGTTCTAATATGTATAATCCAGCAGCAACGGAGGGGGGGGGGGGAGGTGGGTGGGGGGAGAGGTTTCGGCGGTTTCGGAAGCAGTGATAGCTTTATTTGCCAGATTTGAATCCTTCGCTGCAGTTTTGACTAAATCTTTAGATGAAAGAATATCTTCTGCCATCATGGAGGCCAAGAAACAGGAAGTTTCTTCTGATTCCGACGATAGCCCGAGGGCTAGCGGGCGTTCCCGCAAATGGGGGAAACCAATTCCTCTAACGTCAATGCAGGTCTCCAGAACTAAAGTCTAGAGCGGCAAAGCTCTCGAAGGTGAGCTCGTGCAGGTCACCAGGTCAAATCCACATTAGACTTGAGGGTGACGGTCAAAACCCACAAGCCGTGGTGGCAGAGGCTGAGGCTAACGTCCATAAGCCTGGTGCTTATGCTAATGCCCAAAATTTATTTTTCGCTCATACCAGTCGTCAAGATTCTTCATAGGTCGCCTATAGCTATAGTCCGCAATCTAATTTTGCTAGTTCTTCCGGTTCCGTTCTACTTCCGTTTCCGGTTTGTCTTCCAGTTTTGCAGGACGTCCGGGTCATCAAGATCCGGTTCTTACTTCCGTTCTGACCGTTCCCGGTATGACTAATAAGCTCTTCCGACTTCCGCTTCCGGTTGGGACGTACTTCCGGGCTAGTGAATGAATTAAGAATAAAGAGCAATTAATTAGAGCAAATAAGCTCTCGAAGGTGGGCTCGTGTAGTGCACCGGGTCAAACCCACATTAGACTTGAGGGTGATGGGCATAACCCTCAAGCCGTGGTGGCGGAGGCTGAGGCTGACAATCAGTTGTAGTGGATTCAGGTCCTCAGGACCGGGGTTACTTCCGTTTCCGGATCTACCTCCGTCTTTTCCGTATCCGGCCTGACTTCCGGTTTGCGTATTTCCGGTTCCTGTGCTTATTCTGTTTTTTTAATGTACATCCGGGTTCAGTTTCCGGTTGTATTCTTCCGTTTTGCGCATTTCCGTTTCCTGTTTTTACACTTCCGGATTCTTACATCCACGGATAGAGTCATTACCGGTTTTCATGGTGTTCTATGATTAACTTCTGCTTCTGTCTTCCTTTTTTGGATTTCTGGTGATAGCTCTTACTGAGATTCCATGTTTTTACTTTCCTAGGCTCTAGTCATCATTTTGTCTAAGAGTTAGTCTTATTTCAGTAAGTGCTTTTAAAATCGGAATGTTTAGTCGCTGAAAATATTAATTCCGAGACATTGCCAGTTTTGAAGTCTCTATTGGAATTGTAGATATTCAGCATTTATTCTTTTATCAGTGAAATATTTCAACGTAATTAAAGACTTCCGACTGGTTGCCGGATGGGTTTTTTGTTGCAGTCGATAAGTCAGTGTACGCATTATCGCTAGACGTCGCAATTAAAATTAATTTTCAATTTCATCCAACTGTAGATGGCCAGCTGTTTCCGGGCCGTTCAGCCTTTTTTCGCGCTCTTTTTTCCTCTTATATCGGGAGGTTGACATATTTATTTTAACCAAGGGAATTAATTTCTTGAGGAAAATTTCTGTTTATAGCGTAATTTTTAGTCTAATTCTGACAGGCGCTGAAACGAATAGATTCAGTAGTGGATTCATAGGGAAGAGAATGGTTCTAAGATTAATGATTACAAGAGCAGGAAAACGCTGAGAATAGAGAAATAAGATTAGGGTGAAGGAAGAAGGAATAAAAGCCGAGTTTTTTCTCCTGCCTTGTCACAGTCATGGTTTAGGTGAGTCTTTTTGCCTAGATTTTATATCGCCTCTGTTTTTCAGCGTTTTGTTTCGTGATTCATCCTGTAGTGTTTAATCATAATCTAGTATTAGTTTTTTGTGTATTTAACATCCAGCTGTTTCCGGGATTCATTATCATTCTATCAATCATTCCTTTTTATTAGCATATCAAACTCAATAACTTCTGTCTTTACAAGATGATAATATTGGTTTTAAGTCTTTAATATTAATGGCTAAAGATAAATATAGGTCTCTTCCTTCATCCTCTGCCCCTTCTCCTAAAGTTTTCTTCTAGTCATGTACTCCTTTCTCTCTCTCTTTCTGTCTTCCTTCTTTTCCCCTCCTCTGGGGTTTTCCCATATTTCATCTTCTATCAATCCTCTCCAGGGATCTTCTGGTCCTGTTCTTTCCTCTTCATCTTCCATTCTTCTTAATTCCTCTCTTCCTCTTCTTCCTCTTTTGATCATCTTGATCCAATTGTTTCTGTCATTCTCTCTTTTGAGCTTGACGTTCTAATTGTTGATTAAGGTCTGGTTTTCTCATTGCTTTCTGTTTTTAGGGATTCATCCCTTGTTCATTCTTTCATGTCAGCTTTTTTCTCTATTTCCATGTCCTCTGGGCAGGATGTTGTATCTGTTCACATTCCTTCTGATCAATCCTTTTCCTTTTCTGATTCTTTACAGTTTTCTTCTCTTCTAGCTTCCAAGAGGCCTTGCTCTTCTCTTTTCATTTGAACTGTTGATTCTATGGCCTCTGGTGACTCTTCTCATCTTTTTTCTTCTCCATCTCCTAATCCTTCTTATTCTTCTATTCCCTAGTCAGTCAGGGCTGAGGAGATTTTGTCCAGTCAGGGTCTCTTCGGATGACTGGTCCCTGGCTCACTGGTGGATTACTTAGACTCTTTCTCTTCCTTTTAAGGACGAGTTTTCTATAGACCTTCCTTCTTTTGTGTCGGCTCTTTCCTCTTCTAATTCTTCTTTCCTGTCTCCTCTGGTCCTTTCAATCGACAATTTGGTCATTATCATGTTAGTTTTCTTTGTGACTTATGTTAATTCTAAAGAATTTATACATACATGAGAGCGTTCAGCCTAGGGTAGGTTTTCCTACCCTGTCATTAAATCTTAGTATAATGATCTCTATTCACTCTGAAACATTCAAATCTGCATTAATTTTAATCTAACAAGGGGGTATGTCATTATTAAATCTCATGATTCTTACTCCCAAGTCAAGATGGAGACCATCTCCCAAATCATTTCCAGTCTAGATCAGGGTATGTGGTCGTTTCCATCAACCAAAATGACGCCTTTCATATTTTCATTTACCCTTCCTTCAGAAAATTCCTGAGATTTGCTTACTAAGATCGAGCTTGGCAGTTTCGCGCCATGCCTTTTGGCCTGACCACGGCTCCTTTTCTTTTTATTGCCTAGTCTCAGCCGTGGCAGAAATTTCACCGTCGTTCTATCCATCTCCATGTTTATATAGACGATTAGTTAGTAAAGTAAATCTTCTTCAATTCTCTCAGGAATTCTTCCAGAGGTTTGCAGTCTGGCATGCAACCTAGGGTGGATTTTAAATCTAAAGAAATCAAGCCTATGTCCCTCTCAAATCTTCACGCTTCTAGGCGTTTCTTTCGATCTGGCCCAGGGTCTAGTCTTCCTCTCAGATCCAAGAATAGAGGCTTTATCAGTGGCAATGAAAATCCTGTCTTCCATGGTCTGAGCAAGATTTCTGCTAAGAGTGATAGGTTTGATGGTCAGCATAGAGAATGTTTTTCCATGGGCAGCGCTGATGAGAAGACCCTTCCAAATGTATTTAATGTCCCTTTGGAAGCAGTCGGTTCACTCTATTTACCATCAGATTCCCATCAGAGAACACTTGATTCCTCTTCTAGATTTTTGGAAAGACCGTTCTCGGCTTCAGATGGGTGTTCCACTGGTAAAGTCGTCCCCTCAGGCGATTATCTTCACAGATGCTTCTCAGGAGGGAGGGGGAGCGGTCTTGAACTCCCTGTCGGTTTCCAGTCTTTGGTCCTTGGAGGAGTCGACAGCTCATATCAACATTCTGGAATTGTGTGCTGTCAAGAAGGCTCTCCTTTCATGGTCAGATCTTGTGATTGGTCTAAAAGTCTCGATTCGGTCGGACAATTCGACAGTGGTCTCTTATATCAACAGGCAGGGGGTACAAGGTCATCCCTCCTTTGTCTAGAAGTGTGGAACCGTCTCTTATGGTGTCGCAAGAATCAGATTCTTCTAGTGTCTTCTCATGTCCCGGTTCGTATTTAGATGAAGTCATACAGGTTGCAGGATGAAAGTCTGAATCCTCTTTTACAACCTTTATTCTGAAAGATCAGAGTGCAGCAGCCTCCTTCTTTCGTAACATTACGATTTTAACCAAAAAAGCTGAAGACCATTTACCAAGCACATCTCGCCATTCTCGTTAAGACTGGGCATCTGTAAGAAATGGCGAGAGTTTATTTTGGTTTTTATTTATCTCTAAGTTCAAGTTTTCCTTATTTGATAATCACGGTGTGATTGATTTAAATGCACTATTATGTTATGTTAATAACATTTGGATAAGATTGGTTTGATTTTTATTTTGTTTGTTAACTCTCAAATCATCTTCCACCTAATGTTTTAAGTGGGGCACTGACCAAATCTACGGGTTTAGCAAGTAGTGATTGAATGGTAATGGATGTTTTTGTGGTGTAATAGCAACCCCCCCACAGACCCCCCTTGCGGGTTGGGCTGTTGTTTTATTAACCACTTTAAAAACTTACTTACGATTCAATCACTACGACCCGGCCTCAGCCACCCCGCGTGGAATTGATTTGAGAATTTGCCTATAATATTTGGCAATTCAGAAAAGTGAATCTGTTTCCTATTTGGGCTCCAGTGCGCATGCGCAAGCGCGCTTAGTGACAGGTGTCACTATGGAGTGAGTACAGACTGGTGCCAGTCTATATCAGTTAATATACTGGAGATGGACCTAACCAGTAACCTGATTGAGGGTCCATGTTTATAGGAATAGGCATGGGGAGGAGTGTATGCAAGCATAAAAATCTTATTCTGGTAGCTAAATGCAGATAATTGATTTAGCAAGTAGTGATTGAACGGTAAGTATGTTTTATAGTGGTTAATAAAACAACAGACCAACCCGCAAGGGGGCTATATGGAGGGGGGGGGGGGGTGTTGGTTATCGATCGTCTCTCTCAGTTCATGCGGACGTCAATGAAAGCTTATAGTAAACAAACAATTTTGACAGTTCGACGCGTAAGCTCGACACTATTAATAAACGTAGGCCTATCTAAATATGACAATTTAGTTCATCTTACACACCTGTTATAAATTATTATTGTCACGTTTTTTGCGCATCTTCACTCATATATGTGCTTTTTCAGTATACACGACAAGTACACACACTCAAGGCCAGCAGTTGTCTCTAGTACCTAAGCTTACAAATTACTCCAGTAAAAGCATGGGAGAGTGAGTGTCGTTATGCGTAAATTTATACGTTAGCTACATTACATTCAAAGAGGTGGTATAGATATATACCCAGAATTTACCTCCTCGCCCACATACATATAGGATACGCACGCATGTGTAGGCCTATGTTTAGAATGACAAGAAACATAAGTGGCAATGTGTAGACCCGACCACAGGTATTTTTGGCATAATTTTTGCAACTGAATGCAGTGTTGGTTGCTTGTTCAAGTAGGTTAATCACATAGCCTATGAGACATCCACAACCCCTCTCCCCATCCCCACCCCAGTCACTCATTGCTGACATAATGTATATCCCTAAATGATATTGTAATCAATGCTTGTTAAAATTGATCAAGAGAAACATTATCTCCAAATAGGTGGCACAGCTATGGGCAGCAAAGCAGCTTGCACATATGCCTGCATTTTCATGGTCGATCTAGAGGAAAAACCCTCACTCGAAGGTACCTTCCAAACCGAGAATGTACCTCAGATACAACGATGACATTTTTATGACCTGGGACCAAGGTAGAGAAAAACCAGAAGAATTTCTGACCTTCAACTCAGCCCACAAGTCCATCAAATTCACATGGGAAATGTCAGAAAGCAACGTCACCTTCTTGGACATCCAGAAGAGACCACGAAATAGTCCAATTCGACCTATACACCAAACCTACAGACACACATGGCTACCTCCATTTCTCGTCCGCGCACCCACAATCATGCAAAAACGCCAGCCCATATGGCCAGATGCTCAGACTGCAGAATTTGCAGCTCTCATCAACTACATGCATCTTAGCGCATCTCTAATATAATATTACACAGAATGCAGCTATCCCAGAAACCTGCTGGAAGCACAAAACCGCCAAAAAAACTAGACAATCACTCCTAGAACCACAAATTGGATCTGATAACACCACACACAACCGCTACATCTTCATTTCAGATTTCAACCCACAATCCCTGCACACCAAAAAGGTCATCAAACAATACTGGCCAGTTCTCACCAGCAGCCCCAAGGGCAGGGAGATATTTTCTAAGGATAAGGCCATCAGAGCTCTCCTCCCACCTCACCCCCTCCCCCGCACACACACAAACCCGCTAATCCCATGCCCCACCCGCAATTGCAGGATTTGCCGCAAAATGGACAAATCTAGGAGATTCCGCAGTACACACACACACAGGAGAAATTTTCTCTGCCAGAATCATTGGAAACTGCAAAACAAGGAACTTGACCTATCTCCTCACGTGCACCCTCTGTCATAAACAATATGTAGGGGAGACCAAAAGAGAATTCAAAATCTGAATACAAAACACATCAGAGACATCTGGCACAAAAAGGACACACCGGTGGCCAAACACTTTAACCTTGCAAACCATGCAAGGACAGATGTCTCCTACAGAGTCATACAAGTATTGAGAGGGTCCTTATCCTGCTACAACCAAACACACACCATTAGCATCCACACATAAAGTAATGACGTCAGCCCACTATGACGTCAGACCAAGTTACGACCTTGGCCTTAGTGACAATTTTTTCTCAAATCTGTAGAGACATATCTGTGTATACAAATTATGTACAAAACAGTACTGTTCTATTGCACCCTGCATAGAAAGGGATTTACAAGACTAAAACACTACACTAGACACATAAATGAAAGCCAGGACCACCAGGGCATCAAAATTACGTGGAACAACTTTTTCGCGAAAAGAGCATGCGAAAACGCACTTACAGAGGCAGCACGCACTAACTGCAGAAGATGCTAAAATGATGCTAGGTGAGACAAAACTAATTAATAACCTATACATCTTCGGGACGAGTTCTGGACCACAGCAAAAACGTTACTGGTGGCTGCTTATAACCGAAAGCCTGCAGACTACATACAGAAAGAAGTACTTTTAAAAGAAGATCTCCCGGCAGTATGAAACAAGCGAAAGGCACATCAATTAGCCAGCATAAATGATTCGAAAAAAACTAAATTCTGTGCAAATAACCAAAGCAAAAACGGTAACATTTCAACCGCAGAGGTGTGCACCAATGCCACCACAAACCGTGGGGATATATTAAGTGTGCTAGCCAGTCAAATGATGGATTCTCTAACGGCGGCCTAAGTTTACTACCGGAAACAGCGCCAGCAGCAAGACGGGAAACCTTGGATAGTCTATCCTGGCTGAGGGACATAACTCCCGAGTTTGAGCGATCAGGAGCTGATCTCCACACTGAGAGAATTCTCCATCTCCCAGGATGCTCACAGCCCTCTAAAAACACCGGAGGTAAGCGCCACCCAGGCACAGGCTAGGGAACCAACACCCGACGTGATGGAGCAACACGCACAGGCCCTCATGGACATGCCAGTTCTATCCTTTACAGACAGTCCACCCACATCAGCCCGATGTGTTACAGCTTCCAAACTGGTAAAACAAAAAACTTTAAAAACACCTACAGGACAGACAAGCGGTCTGAACGAAGAAGACAAACAGGAGCTAGCCGCGCTATCATTCACAATTGTGGAAGCCAGAAGGCGAATGTGCGAGATATTACGGAAAAACAACTCTGTTTAAATAAATTGAATATAAATTCTGTTCTGCTATATTTCACGTGAAAAAACTCTTTTGCATGGAAACATTGTACATTTTAAAAATCAGAAAACAACATGTTAAATATCATTTAGTCAAATTATGGACGAAATTCTGAGGAAATAAAACTTAAATTTCCTTCATAACTCAGACTCCGGTGACACCACTATGCTCGGAATCCATACTCGTTCCTCTTTCCTTTTTTAATTAAAAAAAAAAAAAAAAAAAAAACCCATATTTTAAGTGAAAAAAAGAAACAGAAGAGTCAACAAAATCTTCCAACTTTATTTCATATATATATATATATATATATATATATATATATATATATATATATAACCCATTTATACCAGATATATGAACAAACTATACACCTGTGCAAAAGTTAAGCACCACCCTATTTTTACGCACATGCGAGGGTATATTCATGTGCTATGAAGAAAGCAATAGCATAAACATTTATGTACCCATCCATCTTAGTGCAAGAGGTAATAATGCAACTAGAGGAATGCTGATTATGATGGTGGGGAAACACTGTATGTTTTTGTTTGAACTTGAAAACGAGGCCTGAATATGGTTACGTTGACACAACTGACAACTATTGCCCTACAGTTGACACACGTGGCTAGATTGTCATCAATGGTGTCTGAAAACGAAGTTTAACATCTGTGCACGAGTTTGAGACTGTCATTATTAATACCGGGTATATCCACCTTGTGCCTGGATGACGGCCTGGACACGACGTCTCATGCTGGTCACCAACCGACTGATACGCCATTGTGGTATTCGTTGCCATTCAAGATGGAGGGCGTCTGTTAATTCCTGTAGGTTCTGCACAGGAGGATCCCTCCTTCTCACCATGCTTCTCAGAATGTCCCAGATATGTTCAATAGGTTTCATGTCAGGGCTCCTTGCTGGCCATGGTAGGGTTTCGATGGCATTCTGGCGGAGGTATTCATGCACAGCTCTAGCACGATGTGGTCGGGCGTTGTCATCCATGAATATAGGGTGGGTTCCAGGTGCATGATTTACAAAATGAGGGACCACAACTCTATCCAGTATGGAATCTTGATATCTTTGTCCATTTAGTGTTCCAGGTACAGTCAACAGATCCAGCTTACAATCAAATGAGATGCACCCCCATATCATAACGGAACCTCCACCAAATGGAACTTCTTCCATGATGTTACGTTGGTCGTACGCCGTGCGTCTGGACCTCCATACACGAGTTCGACCATCTGTGGCATGAAGCAGGAACCGACTTTCATCGGACCAGTGTACCCGTCTCCAGGATCTCATGTTCCAGTGTCTTCTTTCGTTGCACCACCTCAGACGCTCCTCTTTGTGGTGTGCAGTGAGGAGAGGACGTCTGACAGGTCTCCTAGCTTTCATGCCAGCAGCATACAGTCTCCTTTTGACGGTAGACATTGACACTCTATTGCGCGTTTCCCATTGCTGGCTGAGCACTCTGCTGTTGGTGAATGGAGATCTCCTAACAAGGCGTACTAGGGCTCGATCATCACGGGCAGTAGTCTTCTTCGGTCTTCCAGATCTAGGCCTGTCCTTCACCTCGTTAGTTTGCCCATGTTTTGCAATCAAACGACTGATTACAGTATGGTTAATGTTCAGCTGTCTGCCAATCTCTCTGCATGACATACCAGTGGTATGCATGCCTATGATTTGCCATTTCACACGATCACTTAACCTTCGTCTTGCCATAGCGGTTCACAATCAAGAGCTAATCCTCTCTGTACAAATAAACCACGGTCATGAACACAAAATTCCTAATCTTGTCGCCTAAATCTGTATGTAATGTTCTACACCTCAAACTGGACTTTTACATAACTGAACACGTGAGCTGTTTCCCGCCACGCACGGACATCAAGCGGCGTGAAGTCATGCATGCATGTGCATTTCGTACTTGGAATTATGTCAGCTAACGCGGGGACAAAAAGTATGGCAGCCTAGTTGTACCATCATGTTTCTACGTTCTATTGTTTTTGCTGGTGCTTAACTTTTGCACAGGTGTATAGATCATGTATTTTTAGACAAATTGTACAAATAAAGTTAAAAACAAATAACTTTAAACAAAAGGATGTCCGTTTTTTCAATTTTTTCATCTTTTTACTTTTTTTATTCCACCTATTCAAGAAATACAAAACTCACCCAGTTTTCAGAGTCATCTCTAAAAGGTAAACAAACTGCATCCTATACCATCCGTCAAAAAGGTAAACAAACCTTCCCGACGTTTTGTACCCACTTAACCACAAAATCTGCCACTATTAAAAAAAAAACCTCTGATGAGCTTCCCCACAGGAGCGAAACGCCACGAGCCGGATCTCGGAAAGGGATTAGAAATCGATCGATCCCATGTCCACCCTATTTATACTAAGCCCACCATCCCCGCCCTACACTGTTCCCTTACCAATTCTATTTTCCATGAGCACTAGCATCCATTACCTGAAGCTCGATTACAATTGTCACCACTCTACGGCCCCAGACCGGGACCCTATCAATTGGAACCCATGCACACTGAGGGGTCCTCCTGCGGGATCCCCCTGTTCAGCAGTGAATATGTATGCGCAGCAACGGGATCCCGCAATAGGGACCCTGCCAGCCCCCACGCATGCGCACCAAGCTGCCCACCAGGGCGTACCCCACTGAGGGACCCCTCCAGAAAGAAACACATGCACACACGCATGTGCAGGACTGGAACCCTGCACAGAGACCTCTCCTATGGACAGTACGCATGCGCAGATACGGGACCCAGCCGTCCCCATGGCCTATAAATAGCGGGCACTCAACCAGTGTCAGACATCCGACTGATCTCAAACACGAGAACAAGTGTCAGGTATCAAACTAATGCGTGTGTCTTTTCACGTTTTTAAAAGTTATTAAAATTGATGTTTTAGATTGTCACAAATAGTTTGGCTTAAGTGTACAGGAGATTTAATTATATAGGCCTATAAAATGTATCCAATATGGGCCTAGCTTTCTCCAGTCTTAGACTTAAACAAATCAATCGATTGCGATACCTTAGGCAAATTCGGATCTACCGGTGGACTTTGCATTTGTTGTGTGTGTGTGTGTGCGCATGCTTACGTGCTTGTGTGTATGTTTGATGTGCGTGTGTGTGAGGGGAGGTGGGGGGGGGGGGTGTTGGAATAGAGATACATCTGGAAAATCATAACATATTCTGCTGAATTATAGGCGCAGTTTGGATACAAAATAGATATGTTGTTATCTATCAAGTGGAATGCAGGAAATGACTTCGCATAGCATCGGAATTTTCAGGGAGGAGAACCAGCCCGCCCATATCTCCCCAAACGACCATTTGGAGGGGACACGCCCTCACTCACAGACCCTTTCCAATATTGGACAAACTCCTATTCATATTTAAATATGGCATCGGCGCTATTATAAACCTCTGACTAATGTCTACCGGGAATATCATTGAGATCATTGTCTATTTCAAAATTCATTGTTAAATACAATAGAATGAAAAGGTTACCCTGGTTAAACAGTGTTGCCTGTATTAGTTTTGCTTAGTGGTTGTTCTACCATGACTTCACAGCTGCTTGGAATTCAAGGGAGGTAATTCATGATGCGATATTCTAAAGCTATGCGCTTTATCGACAATAAATATAAAAATATGCCATGTATTAGCAAATTGATAACAGCTATATGATTTGGAAGGACTGGATATATTATAATGTCTTAAAATACATTCTCCATATATGACCTTTAAATACAAATACAAATACTTTTGCCTTAAATAGTTTTTAAATGCAAATACTTTCAAATACCTGAAAATGTATTTAATTTACTTCAAAACAAATACTTTTGTATTTGACCCCAGCCCTGGTGGTCCCTCTAGCCCAGGGTCAATAATAAGATATGGTGATAACAAACATGGAATATTTCAAATGGTGATTGAGACATTCAAAGGGTTGTTAGGTTTATTCCTTTCGGCTTCATTGTGTGGAGTTGGTGGATCCAGTGGCATACTTTTCCCCTCCAAGTGGTAGCATTTGGATCTGTTGGATCTGAGGATAGGACTTAAATGATTTTGTTCTGCATGCCATTTCTCTGATGCCGAGTTCTGTTGAAATGACAGGGTATTGGCATGTTATATTGCTCATGTTTATATATACATTCGTGATAGAGCGTAGGTTCTCCTGGATTCTAGTTTAAATGGGCGCCTACATATTGTTTGCCACACACACTACAGCTGAATAGGCAGACTATATTGTGAGTTTGGCAGGAGAGACATGTATGTTTGCTTCTGAAAAACCTGGCTTTGTCCATGTTATTACAGATGTTACAGTTTTTAATTGGACACTGGAGTAGTGGATTACGGTGTGTATGGGTGGTTTGATTCAGGTTCGGTAATTTGGACCTGACAATCGTATCCTTAATAGCCTTTTTTTTTTTTAACTGAAGAGTGCTTTTTCCAGGAAGGCTAGCTTGCAGCACTCTGTTTCTTGAAAGATGACCCAGTTCTTTGAAATGGTGTCCTTCAGCATCAAACCTTGCCTGTAGGATTTGCTGTTGGTGTGTGTTTTGGGTGTGGAGTTGATGAGGAGCAGGCGGTCCTTGGATGGGAATGCCTGTCTTGCCTTCTGCAGGATATTGATAGGGTAGCAGATCCTGTATGGATTAGGCTGAAGCTGATTAAATTTAACTTCGTCGATAACTAATAACTATTAAAATTGTTCAAGAGAACTTGATCCTTGATAAAACATGGCTGTCATGGACCAATCAAGATTTTGGACTTGGTGGCCATATTGGGTTTTTTTTATTGTCTGGATGGAACCTAGCGTTCAATCTGATTGTGTGGTCAGTGCCCATCTTTAATTTCCCACTAAATATTGATTGTACTGAATTCCAATTTTGTATCTTATGTCGTGTTGCTGCTTAATGTAAAGTATTATGTCTGTTCAAATGCTAATGTTTCAAATGCTAATTGTCTGGTTGAGTGATAAAGCACTTGGGTTTCTTGTTTTGAATAGCCACCAAAAATTACCATTCATATCCATTTACTGAGTTCGTACAAATTTGAAAAGTACTTGAATTGAAGGCATCAGTCCTTGAAAGTGCTTGAATTTGAAATTTGCCTTGAAAAGTACTTGACAATGTGCTTTTCCCAATACAGGCAAAAGTTTCATAAAATATAATGCTGCTGATTGTCATTCAGCACTACAGGAGGTGGCGTTTCAGAGTACAATTTGCCAAATTTCCTGCACCCCCTCAAGATAGCCCAGTTTTAGAGTCCTTGAAAACAAAAGATATTGTCCTTGTAAAGTACTTGAATGAATCGGCCAAATTCTTGATGAACCATTTTTGGCGGTTAATGTCAGTCAAAATTTTTTACATTTTGGACAAAACTACTTATAGTGGATTGTAATTTCTTTTCTAGCAAAGTACTTGACACTGATTAACCCTTTAACCATTCAATTTTTCAAGAAAATTTTAATTTTCTCATAAAAGATGTATGTGAAACGTGCCCCTATCAAGGATAGCCACATGCACAATAATGTATGTGAAAGTTGTTCCTATCAAGGATAGCCACATAGACAATAATGTATGTGAAAGTTGCCCCTATCAAGGATAGCCACATGCACAATAATGTATGTGAAAGGTGCCACTATCAAGGATAGTCACATGGACGATAATGTATGTGAAATGTGCCACTATCAAGGATAGTCACATGGACAATAATGTATGTGAAAGGTGCCCCTATCAAGGATAGTCACATGGACAATAATGTATGTGAAAGTTGCCCCTATCAAGGATAGCCACATGGACAATAATGTATGTGAAAGTTGTTCCTATCAAGGATAGTCACAGACAATAATGTATGTGAAAGGTGCCCCTATCAAGGATAGTCACATGGACAATAATGTATGTGAAAGTTGCCCCTATCAAGGATAGTCACATGGACAATAATGTATGTGAAAGGTGCCCCTATCAAGGATAGCCACATGGACAATAATGTATGTGAAAGTTGTTCCTATCAAGGATAGCCACATAGACAATAATGTATGTGAAAGGTGCCCCTATCAAGGATAGTCACATGGACAATAATGTATGTGAAAGTTTCCCCTATCAAGGATAGCCACATGGACAATAATGTATGTGAAAGGTGCTCCTATCAAGGATAGCCACATGGACAATAATGTACGTGAAAGGTGTCCCTAGCAAGGATAGCAACATGGACAATAATGTATGTGAAAGGTGCCCCTATCAAGGATAGTCACATGGACAATAATGTATGTGAAAGGTGCCCCTATCAAGGATAGCCACATGGACAATAATGTATGTGAAAGTTGTTCCTATCAAGGATAGTCACATGGACAATAATGTATGTGAAAGTTGCTCCTGTCAAGGATAGCCACATGGACAATAATGTATGTGAAAGGTGCTTCTATCAAGGATAGTCACATGGACAATAATGTATGTGAAAGGTGCCCCTATCGAGGACAGCCACATGGACAATAATGTATGTGAAAGGTGCCCCTGTCAAGGATAGCCACATGGACAATAATGTACGTGAAAGGTGTCCCTAGCAAGGATAGCAACATGGACAATAATGTATGTGAAAGGTGCCCCTATCAAGGATAGTCACATGGACAATAATGTATGTGAAAGGTGCCCCTATCAAGGATAGCCACATAGACAATAATGTATGTGAAAGGTGCCACTATCAAGGATAGCCACATGGACAATAATGTATGTGAAAGTTGTTCCTATCAAGGATAGCCACATGGACAATAATGTATGTGAAAGTTGTTCCTATCAAGGATAGCCACATAGAGAATAATGTATGTGAAAGGTGCCCCTATCAAGGATAGTCACATAGACAATAATGTATGTGAAAGTTGTTCCTATCAAGGATAGTCACATGGACAATAATGTATGTGAAAGTTGCTCCTGTCAAGGATAGCCACATGGACAATAATGTATGTGAAAGTTGTTCCTATCAAGGATAGCCACATGGACAATAATGTATGTGAAAGTTGTTTCTATCAAGGATAGCCACATAGACAATAATTTATGTGAAAGGTGCCCCTATCAAGGATAGCCACATGGACAATAATGTATGTGAAAGTTGTTCCTATCAAGGATAGTCACATGGACAATAATGTATGTGAGAGTTGCCCCTATCAAGGATAGTCACATGGACAATAATGTATGTGAAAGGTGCCACTATCAAGGATAGTCACATGGACAATAATGTATGTGAAAGGTGCCCCTATCAAGGACAGCCACATGGACAATAATGTATGTGAAAGGTGCCCCTATCGAGGACAGCCACATGGACAATAATGTATGTGAAAGGTGCCCCTGTCAAGGATAGCCACATGGACAATACTGTACGTGAAAGGTGTCCCTAGCAAGGATAGCAACATGGACAATAATGTATGTGAAAGGTGCCCCTATCAAGGATAGTCACATGGACAATAATGTATGTGAAAGGTGCCACTATCAAGGATAGTCACATGGACAATAATGTATGTGAAAGGTGCCCCTATCAAGGATAGCCACATGAACAATAATGTATGTGAAAGTTGTCCCTAGCAAGGATAGCAACATGGACAATAATGTATGTGAAAGGTGCTCCTATCAAGGATAGCCACATGGACAATAATGTACGTGAAAGGTGTCCCTAGCAAGGATAGCAACATGGACAATAATGTATGTGAAAGGTGCCCCTATCAAGGATAGTCACATGGACAATAATGTATGTGAAAGGTGCCCCTATCAAGGATAGCCACATGGACAATAATGTATGTGAAAGTTGTTCCTATCAAGGATAGTCACATGGACAATAATGTATGTGAAAGTTGCTACTGTCAAGGATAGCCACATGGACAATAATGTATGTGAAAGGTTCTCCTATCAAGGATAGTCACATGGACAATAATGTATGTGAAAGGCGCCCCTATCGAGGACAGCCACATGGACAATAATGTATGTGAAAGGTGCCCCTGTCAAGGATAGCCACATGGACAATAATGTATGTGAAAGGTGCCCCTATCAAGGATAGCCACATGGACAATAATGTATGTGAAAGTTGTTCCTATCAAGGATAGCCACATAGACAATAATGTATGTGAAAGGTGCCACTATCAAGGATAGCCACATGGACAATAATGTATGTGAAAGTTGTTCCTATCAAGGATAGCCACATGGACAATAATGTATGTAAAAGTTGTTCCTATCAAGGATAGCCACATAGACAATAATGTATGTGAAAGTTGCTCCTGTCACGGATAGCCACATGGACAATAATGTATGTGAAAGTTGTTTCTATCAAGGATAGCCACATAGACAATAATGTATGTGAAAGGTGCCCCTATCAAGGATAGCCACATGGACAATAATGTATGTGAAAGTTGTTCCTATCAAGGATAGTCACATGGACAATAATGTATGTGAAAGTTGCTCCTGTCAAGGATAGCCACATTGACAATAATGTATGTGAAAGGTGCTCCTATCAAGGATAGTCACATGGACAATAATGTATGTGAAAGTTGCCCCTATCAAGGATAGTCACATGGACAATAATGTATGTGAAAGGTGCCACTATCAAGGATAGTCACATGGACAATAATGTATGTGAAAGGTGCCCCTATCAAGGACAGCCACATGGACAATAATGTATGTGAAAGGTGCCCCTATCGAGGACAGCCACATGGACAATAATGTATGTGAAAGGTGCCCCTGTCAAGGATAGCCACATGGACAATAATGTACGTGAAAGGTGTCCCTAGCAAGGATAGCAACATGGACAATAATGTATGTGAAAGGTGCCCCTATCAAGGATAGTCACATGGACAATAATGTATGTGAAAGGTGCCCCTATCAAGGATAGTCACATGGACAATAATGTATGTGAAAGGTGCCCCTATTACGGGTAGTCACATGGACAATAATGTACATGAAAGGTGCCCGTATCAAGGATAGCCACATGGACAATAATGTATGTGAAAGGTGCTCCTGTCAAGGATGGCAACATGGACAATAATGTATGTGAAAGGTGCCCCTATCAAGGATAGGCACATGGACAATAATGTATGTGAAAGGTGCTCCTATCAAGGATAGTCACATGGACAATAATGTATGTGAAAGGTGCTCTTATCAAGGATAGTCACATGGACAATAATGTATGTGAAAGGTGCTCCTATCAAGGATAGTCACATGGATAATAATGTACATGAAAGGTGCTCCTGGAAAGGATAGTCACATGGACAATAATGTATGTGAAAGGTGCCCCCTATCAAGGATGGCCACATGGACAATAATGTATGTGAAAGGTGCCCCTATCAAGGATGGCCATATGGACAATAACGTATGTGAAAGGTGCCCCTATCAAGGATAGCCACATGGACAATAATGTATGTGAAGGTGCCCCTATCAAGGATAACCACATAGACAATAATGTATGTGAAAGTTGCTCCTGTTAAGGATGGCAACATGGACAATAATGTACGTTGCTGGTATATGTATTTTTAGTGATAGAACATGACATCTAGATTTTAATGGCATATGACACTTCTGTGAAATATTTATTTTAACTGGCTTCTGCTCTTTCTTCTTAAGAGCACTCTAAAGACCTGGTTTTCGATGTGTTCACACTTTTCAGAATAGGAAAAACCCCATAGATAGACCCATCTTTCAAACATACATGTACGGTGGATATGCCACATCCCCATATGTAGAAAATATGGGTGGTGTCCAATCTCACCTGTGATCTAGCATGAGTTTGGGGTGACTGGATGCCAAGTGGAAAACTAAATTTTTACTTTATCCATATGTGACCATGTCTATCATCACCTCTTTCAGAGGAATGACTGCAATCGAGCAAGGACTACAATATTAGTTTTGTCTGTCTTCCTCTGAACAGTACCCACTTTTGCTAACCTCTGGATGTGGCCTATAAATGGGCCTATGAAACGCCGCTGGAGGACTATTTTAACTGCATGGAAAGCCAAGGATAAAAGGATGAAGGAGAAATTTCCCCCATCTACTGAAAAAGCTGACAGAGAAACTTACATTGAACGGTAGCCAAAACATGAGGTCCGGTTTCTAGAAATGTGCAACATGCTCATCAATCAGACTGTTAGCGATGAATTGAAAATAGGGTCTTCCAAGTTTTTTCATTTTTAAAATTTCTTGTTTAATTTGGTAAAATTGTTGTAAATTTTAACCTGTCGTTATTAATTTCTGACTTTCTGCCTTCCAAAATTAAACTTAGCGCATGTGGACGGGTCTCTGACTAACAACCTGGTGCCCAATCCACAGCTCTGTGGTCAAGGTAAGATTGGCACACCTGGATAGTCAGTCGTCACAGCAGGAAAATATAACACTGGCATCAGCCTCTGTTTGGGAATGTGTTATAGAAATGCTGTTCAGTATGCTGTCACCAGGCTAAAAGGGTGATAGGCATATAATTGAGAAATATCAGAAATGATCTACAGTGAATATCATTCCCGGAAAAAGTGTGTCTAATGAGGACATAACAGAGAATAAGCAGGCAAAATCCAAGGTGGCCGATTTTTAGCAACACTTAAAAAATCTCCGAAACTGCCGGAGGAATTGATTCAAAACTCATAACACATCATCTATTGCAACGGTAGACCCAAGTTTGTTCAAGGCAACCTGATTGGCCTATTTGCCTGGCGGCCATCTTGGATGACCTAGTTTTCGCGAAAATGACTTCTCCCGAACCGCTGAAGGGATAGGTCTGAAATTTGGTAAATATGCTTAGGGACCAAGGTCCATTGAAGTTTGTTCAAGGGAACTTTGTACGTTAAAAAACATGGCCGCCATCAAAATTTAGCGTTTGTTGGTCATATTGCCTTTTTTGTATTTGATATATTTTGATGGCGAAAATTGCTTTATATATGCTTATCCGTGTGGCGAGTTCGAATATGCCACTTTCGAGACTATCGGATAAACGGTTTGGCTGCCATCTTGGTTTGTTTTCCCGCCATAGGCTCCCATAGTAAAGCAATTGGCCCATAGTAAAGCAACGGGGAATTCTTTAAACGACTTCTTCTCAAGAAGCACTGGGCCAATTTCAATTATGTTTTGGAGGAAGCATTCATAGGGCATAGAGATCTAAGTTTGTTCAAACGAAGCAAATCGGCCAAAATCCAAGATGGCCGATTTTTAGAAACGCTTAAAAAATCTTCTCGGAAACCGCTGGAGGAATTGATTCAAACCTCATAACACATCATCTGTGGCAGCGGTAGACCCACGTTTGTTCAAGGCAACCTGATTGGCCGATTTGCTTGGCGGCCATCTTGGATGACCTAGTTTTCGCGAAAACGACTTCTCCCGAACCGCTAAAGGGATAGAGCTGAAATTTTGTAAATAGGCTTAGGGACCAAGTGCTTTTCAAGTTTGTTCAAGGGAAGTTTGTGCGTTAAAAAACATGGCCACCATCAACCAATCAAAATTCAGCGTTTCTTGGTCATATTGGCTTTTTAGTATTTGATGTATTTTGATGGCGAAAATTGCTTTATATATGCTTATCAGTGTGGCAAGTTCAAATATGCCACTTTCGAGACTGTCGGATAAACGGTTTGGCTGCCATCTTGGTTTGCCATAGGCTCCCATAGTAAAGCAATGGGCCCATAATAAAGCAATGGGGAATTCTTTAAACGACTTCTCAAGAACCACTGGGCCGATTTCAATTATATTTGGGAGGAAGCATTCATAGGGCATATAGAGATCTAAGTTTGTTCAAATGAACCAGATCGGCCAATTTGGCCGGTGGTCATCTTGGATCTAGGCCGATTTTAGGAAACGTCTTTAAAAATCTCCGAAACGGCTTGGGGGATTGATGCAAACCTCATGAAATATGATTTATGGCAAAGGAACTTGATTGGTCAAATGGTTCGCCGGCCATCTTGGTTGACCTAGTTGTAGCGAAAATGACTTATTCTGCCGAAATTTGGCAGATATGATTATGGCCTAAGGGCCATTAAAGTTTGTTCTAGAGAAGTTGGTCCATCAAAAAACATGGCCACCGTGGGCCTATCAAAATATAGCATGTTTGGTGGCCATATTGGATTTTGTTTATTTGATGGATTTTGAGGGCGAAATTGGTTTTATATGTGTTTATTGGTATTCTGATCTCATATTTGCAATTTTCGAAACTGTCGGATAAACGGTTTGCTGGCCATCTTGTTGATAAAGAGCATTCTAGTTGAAATGCCTATTGTCCAGGTGAGCGATACAGGCCCCTTGGGCCTCTTGTTAATACAAGTTAACATAAAAAGACATGTTAGTGCTTTTGAGTTATTGTGGGTTTTCAAGATCAGAAATTGGCAAATGGCCATTATGTTATATCGATACATTTTCTGATATGACACTAGGGGCCATGTTTCTGAAGGTGTCCTTTCTATGGTTAAACTACAGGAAGGAAATTTCCAGGAATGACATCTTCAGGAACATGGCCACAGGACTCTAAATGTCTTAAAGTGTTTTAAGTGCTCTTCTTTCTTAAGTTCCTATTACTGTTAATACAAGTTAACATAAAAAATACATGTTAGTGCTTTTTGGTAATAGTGGATTTTGAAGGTAATACATTCGCAAATGGTCATCATGTTAATGTTCATTGTCTCGTGCACAGGCAAAACATGTGCAGAATTTGTTATTTTATTTTTTTTAACTCAGTTCAAATCCAATGTCACCCCAATTACAATCATACTTTTGATAAAGCGTGTCTAAAATAAAAATTGTATGCCAAAAATATGTGTCCAGAAACATCCCGAAACACGTGGTGACTTTGGACAATGTTTAAATTTAAAAAATTTAGATCATAGAAAAAGAAAAACAAATTAAATAGTATACCACTAGGTAGATGTTTCCTGGATAGATAAGGCAAAACACTGATAAGAACAGGTTGACAAAAATGTGATAGATTTGTCCAATGTCACCCTGGGTGACCTACTACCGTTAAATCTCGACTAAAGGACACATTTTTGTTGTCAAATTACATGTTGTTACTACATTACAACATACCTCCTTGCATTAATTTTAGCTATTTCCTTCTCTCAAGGGTATTAAAGGGAAGTGGTGTAGGATGAATATTTTTACAGTCACTGTCTGCTGGGTGTTGTGGTATTGATTGACTGAAGTCTCCTTCAGGTATCTCCATACTGTCCAATAATGAGATCCATAGTAATTCGCTTGAATGCTATATCTCAGTATGTGGCAAGAAGAGGGTTTAATACAATACCCATATCCTACGCACTAAGTCAAGAAGTACAATGACAACCTCATTGGCTAATGGCTATCACATGACCTATGTTGATAGCAACAATGACTTCATTTTCCTACTCTTGAAGCAGGAAGGCTGGGATTTTTTCTAAGGCCTAAAAGTTCACTTTTATGTTTGAAAAACTACTGATCTGACGAAACCTTCAATGATGAGTGGTTTGAGGGTTTTGTTTATTACTAGTGATATAACTATCATTACTAGTTTTCGTAGTATGAGTGTTACCAGTTTTCGTGTTAGTGCTTTTGAGAGATTTTAAGGCTATGATAAGCCTATATGCTCCCTTATATTGCAATAGTAATAATTGCGTCTTGATTTATCATGCGTTAAGTTATAGTGTGATTGCTGATATCTCCTAAACATGCTCTCTCATTATTAACAGAGATTGGCAATTTCGATTTGTCCGTCTGTCGTCTGCCAACAATCGTGGCACGTTTCGCCATTTGTTGATGGATTTAAACCAAATTTGGCAGATATATTCATTTTGACAGTATCTATTTGGCCTATGAAGATGAGGAGCCTACCCACACAAATAGCAGAGTTATGTCCCCTTGCTATATTTTTAAAGTATTGAAACCTATGCGGAAAATATGTTTGTGGCACATTTTGCCATTTATCAATGGATTGAAACCAAATTTAGCAAATATGTTCCTTTAGGCAATATCTTTTTGTGCTGTAAGGATAAATTGGCCACACGCTTAAACAAGGGCCACAACTCTGGCTCATTAATGCATTTCTAAGTATTGAAGCCTATGGGAAAAATACGTTTGTGGCACATTTTGGCATTTATTGATGGATGTCACATTTCATAAATTGGTAATGGACTACAACAAGATTTGTCAAATATGTTCCTTTCAATTTAATACACTTCAATCAAATGGCAATAGTGTCAGGGATGGCTGCCTCATTGATTAATGGTACTCTTCCTGTTGGTGAATTATACCAATATTCTTGCATTTCCCCATCCAAATTTGTTACTGTGACCTCACCATTGCCCCTTTATTAAATGTCAGTGTTGTGACAATTGAAATATTGATTAATAGAGTCTGTGATGGCTGCCCCATTGATCAATGGTACTTTTCCCGTTGTTAAATAATATCAATGACAACAATATTCTTGTATTTCCTCATCCAATTAGTTTACTGTTGACCATTGTCCCATTGGTAAATGTCATCTGTTGGGTCAATACTGTCAGGGATGGCTGCCCCATTGATCAATGGTACCATTCCCATTTGTCAATAATGTTAATGACACAAATATTCTTGCATTTCCTCATCCAATCTTTATTTAGTGTGACCACCATCCAATTGGTAAATGTCATCTGCTGGGTAAATAATGTCAGGGATGTCTGCGCCATTGGTCAGTGGTACTTTTCCCATTAATCAATAGTGTCAAGGACACCAATATTTCCAGTCCTTCTGGAAGCTGTGGATTCGTAGCTCAAAGATGCCCTTGATAAAAAGACTACGTTTATACAATGCAACCTGCATATCCTTGATGCTTTATAACTGTAACAGCTGGGCAGCTCCAAAGGCAGCTCTAGACAAACTCGATGCCTGCCACCCCAAACACTTACGCACCATCATTGGACACCGATGGCCAGAGAGCATAATTTCCAACGATGCACTATACAAGATGTATAATATGTTGCTGCTGTCTGTAAAAGTCGCCCAGCAAAGATGGTCCATGTTTGGCCATGTCCTAAGGATGCCAGAAGACACACCAGCACAAAGAGCCTTCGAATTCGCCCTACTCAGAGCCAGCAAATACAGAGCCAGGAGAGGACGTCATTGCATAAATCTGCTAAGCATGCTACGAGGTGACCTCAGGAAAGCAGGATTAGGTACACTCGAGTCAAGAATGGACCTGAGAAAGCTAACGATTTTGGCTGAGGACATGACACAGTGGGCAAATGCGAAGAAGGACTGATTGCAGCTGTAGGATGTTTCAACTACTACAGCCGCAGAATACAGTAATCATACATACACCAATATTTAGGCAGGATATTATGTGATGGAGCCATCTGGACAGGCTGTAGAGTAGAAATTGACAATGATCCGAAATCCAAGATGGTCGCTAGCCACCGGTATATGGTGGTTGGACTAGGTTTGGAGAAGAAACTCATCGAAATCGGCGATAATCCAAAATCCAACATGGCTGCTAGCCAAGAGTGTCTCTTGAAAATAGGTTTCCGTATGATAACTCCATTACCATTTATCGGATTGTTTTGAAACTTGATAGGGTTGTTGGACTATAGCTCTGGAGAAAGAAACTATTGAATTCGATGATGATTCTAAATCCAAGATGGACCCCAGCCGCTTGTGGCCATTTTTCAAATTGATTTCTACATTTCTGTTTAGCGGATTGGTTTGAAACCTCATGGGATGACAGGACTAGATCTGCGAAAAAAATTTACATAGATGATCCGAACTCCAATTTGGCTGCCAGCCTCCGGTGGCCATCTTGAAAATTGATTTCCAGATGAGAACTCCATGACTCTTCAGCTGGTCACGTTGAAACTTTATAGGATGACTGCTCTATGTGTGATAGCTGTCATTCATTGATTTGCCATCATGTCGTTGTGTTATTCACCATTTGCGTACCTCTAGTTGTATTAGTGGTAAGGATGATTGCTGCATTGGTCAATAATGATAAGGACCATTGCCATCTGTCTATGGCAACAGTTATGGTTGCCTGATGGACCAATTATGCTTGTTGTGCATTAATTAATCTGAACAGGTGTACAGTTCCTCATTAGCTAGGTGAGCACTATGGCCCTTAGGCCATTTATTAGCTCACCTGGCCAGAATGGCCAAGTGAGCTTATGCCATGGCGATCGTCCGTCTGTCCGTCAACTTTTGCTTTAAAACGCTACTCCTCATTAACCACTTAGCAGATTTCAAACTAATTTGGCAGGAAGGACCCTAGGGTGTTAGGCTTCAGAACTTGTATACAGAATTTTGATTGGCCAATTTTTCCGCTGGCCATCTTGGATTTCAGAAAATTCTGGGAAATAAGATAAAAGCCTACTTCTCATTAACTACTTGGCTGATTTCAAGCAAACTAGGCGGGAAGGACTGTAGACTGGTATGCTTCAAAACTTGTATACAGAATTTTGATTGGTCAATTTTCTCGGCAGCCATCTTCAATTTTTCAACAAATGGTTGAAAATCGTTTAAAACGCTACTCTTCATTAATTGCTTTGGCAATTTCAACCAGATTTGGTGTCAAGAATACTAGACTAATAGGTTTCCGAACTTGTGTACAGAATTTTGATTAGTCAATCTTTTTGACGCCGATCTTGGATTTTCTGAAAATTTCTGGAAATGAGTTAAAAGACTCCTCATTAACTACGTGGCCGATTTCAATCAAACTCAGTGGGAAGGACCGTAGATTGGTATGCGTCAGAACTTGAATACAGAATTTTGATTGGACAATCTTTTTGGCAGATATCTTGAATTGTCTGAAAATTGGCGGGAAATTGTTTAAAACCCTCCTCATTAACTTCATGGTAATTTCAGCAAGGATACTAGGGTGGGAGATTTCAGAAATTGTAGACACCGATCGAAAACTCTGTCTTAGAAAGAATTGTACATTCAATGGAATGCCTCCCGAATCAAGTAAAATCAATTGAATGGAAGGTAAATTATCAAAGGCCGCTGCACCTAGAAGTGCCTGTTTATTAAGACAAATAAAACCACACTCACTGACATTCATTGTTTCAGGAGGGATAAAACAATAAAGAAGCTATCTATACACCTAAAAAAATATCAAAATACTGATTTAACTGAATATGAATTCAAGTCATAGCAACAATATAAATTTCATCGAGTCTCAATGAAATAACAATGAATGGGAGTGCATTCACTCTATCACAGTTTTAATATTGCTAATTCCGCGTATATCCACCCCGGCTTTGGATCACTTGACGACACTGATTTCGCATGGAGTTTATGAGCTGAGTGACACGATGCTGTGGAATAGCCATCCACTTCTCTTCTAACAGGCATGCATGGTTTCAAGATTTTTAAAATGGGCCAATCTTTCATTCGATCCAAGCTCATTCATGCATGCCGTTTTTGGTATAACCAACTTCACACATTGTTCTTCAATGTGTGACACATTTTATTGCAGCCAAGTACATATTACCAAAGATATTAGCCCATATTTGGTGTATATGATTGTATTGAATTCCCAATTTTGTATTTTATGTCTTGTTACTGATGAATTTAAAGTATTTTGTCTGTTCAAATGCTAATGGTCCGAATGCTAATTGGCCAGATTAGCATTAAAGGCCTTGGGCCTCTTGTTGTTAATTGTTAATGACAAAGAAATCTGGTTATTAGGATAAAAGGAGCCACCTGATAATCAGCACAGTGATGGTTCCACAAGGGCAGAATGCTATTGTGAGTAACACAAGACACTTACACAGGTTAATATAGCTCTCCTTAGGGGGGGAACCGTACTTTTTTTAGGTGTATTTAAAGAAATTGGATCGGGCTTCGCCCTCTACAGTGCCGGGAGTGAGCCAGGCAGAGTTCATCCCAGTCATCACCAAAGACCAAGCTGCATTACCGCATGCTGCACCCAGGTGGTCTGAGTTCGGTATATCCTTTCTCGGACCCGAGCGAGTTGTAAGTTGGTTTCCGGTTTCACCTATTGCTACTTCTGCTGCTGTAATGACAGAAACTAAGAGTTTCCCGACCAGAGTCGTACAAGTCATCTCAAAATCATTGTCATCACCAAAGCCAGTCTTCTTCGTATGTTGTCTTTGCCGCTTTCCTGGCTCTGATTCCGGGCTCGGGTATTTTCCCGGCCCTGGACCCGGATCTTTACTGGATAAAATACCCTGGCTCTTGTCTCAGGTCTGTCCCCGGACTAGGATGTGGGTAGGTTTATTTGCTAATTATCCAACTCAGTTTCTGGCTCCGGGCCTGGGTTTATCCCTGGACCCATGTTTCTACTGGATTAGATTCACGGCTCTTGTCGCGGGTCTAGGGTGATTGTCGGTCTTGGTGCCAGGGTTTTCCCGGGTCCAGGTCTGCTCCCATTCAGCCCTGATTTTGGGGCACCGGCCTCGGACCCAGGTGGACTTCGGTCTTCCGGTGTGTCAGATTTTTTGGTGTAATCATTCCACTATTTTGGTCCCTTTTTTTACTATTTTTTTGCTTTTTTCCCCGGGGTCGGGGCTTATCCGGCCCGCATTTCCTCCCGGGTTCTTCTATTTACCATTCTCAGGATCTCAGATCCACGTTTTGACTTATTTTTTACTAATTTCTCTGGCCCCTGTTTCTGGGATTACATTCTTTTATAAAATTTGTTGGTAGAAATTTCTAATGGTTAAATCAATACCATGAAAAGTGCACTAATTTTGCGCTAAAAAAGTTTGTCGGTTACGACTATGTGTAATCTATTCCTAAAACGCATCATCGCGGGAGTGGAATTATTAAATTGGAGCCTTAAATTTTGTTTCTATTAGTTAAGATTGTTTATTACATCAAAATCAATTCTGCCATAAAATGGCACCGTGAAAAGACATGAATCATATGATTCGCCTCCATTCGCAAAAGAACTCCCATTAGCCTATGTAGTCTAGTGAGAACATTGCGACTATTCATAAAGAGCCATCGGCTCACGAACATAAGCGGTTGATCTCTTTTTAATTCTCGGACTTCAAGCAATTTGTGGCCTTCATCTTGATTCTGTTTTGGATCATTTGATGTTGGTCGGCTTTTCAAATCTTTTTGCTCAAATCGAGAGTAATCACTGTTCCATTATTAGTTCACCTGGCCTTATTTGAGGGATTTTGAGGCCGAAATTGGTTTTATATGGGTTTTTGGGTATTCTGATCTCAAATTTGCAATTTTCGAAACTCGTATAAACGGTTTGGGGGGGGGAGTGTGGTTTGCCATCTTAGATCATTTTCCTGCCAAAAGCTTCCATACTAAAGCAATGGGAAATTTAAAATGTTTTCTTGGGAACTACTGGGCTGATTTCAATTATATTTGGCTGGAAGCATCCTTAGGGCATAGAGATTCCATTTTGTTCAGACGAAGCCGATCGGCCAATTTGGCTGGCGGCCATCTTTGATTTCGGCTGATTTTTAGAAGTGTCTTTAAAAATCTCCAAAACTGTTTGAGGGATCAATTCAGAATTTATGAAATATGATCTATGGTAAGAGCTGACCCAAGTTTGTTCTTGATTGACTAAATGGTTCAGTGGCCATCTTGGATAACCTCGTTTTCGCAAAAACGACTTCTTCCCCAGAACCACTGAAGCGATCAGGCCGAAATTTGTAATATATGATTAGGAACTAAGGACCATTAAAGTTTGTTCAAGAGAAGTTGATCCGTCAAAAAAACTTGGCGCTTTAAAATGTCTTTAAAAATCTTCTCCTAAACCGCTTGGGGGATCAATTCCTAAACGCATGAAATATCATCTAGGGCAAGACCTGGACCAAGTTTGTTTCAAGGGAACTTGATTGGCCAAATGGTTTGGTGGCCATCTTGGATAACCTAATTTTTGCCAAAATGGCTCCAGAACCACTGAGCGGATTGGGCCAAAATTTGGGAGATATAATTAGACACTGAGTGCCATTAAAGGTTTTTCAAGGGAAGGCGCTACGTCAGAAACGTGGCTTCCCTGGACCAATCAAGATATAGCGTGTTTGGCGGCCATATTGAACTTGCAAAAATGTCCACAAACTCATTTAAAAGACTACTCCTAAACCACCCACCAACAATTGTGACAAAAATGCGTAATGCTCCTGGTGAGAGACACAGGGCCCAAGGGCCTCTTGTTATCTTTTTCTGAAGAGAAATATTATTTCTCTGTTTGGAACAATTCTTGCATATAAGCCAATAAAAATAGAGTAGGGCAGTTATTAGAAGAAATCTAGTGAACAAAACTTCATATATTGATAGCCTGCTTAAGGCACATTCGATTCTGTACGGGGTCCATCATGACCCAATTAATTCAGTAAAAATCTATGGTGCTTCACTTGATACCCAAAACACCCTTGTCTGTTTCTGTTTATCTCCTGCCCTTGCTTACGGGGTGGTGGGTGGGTGTGCACCCCATCCTGGCATTAATTTTACTGGTTGCTTCTGTTAGGAAGTGGATTTATTTTTTTCTGGAATTTGATTGGATAATTCGTCTGTTCAGTAGTAAATAGAAGCAGCCATTTATTCGCACATTAAACAAAGCCTAGTTTCATACAGTTTTAACAATTTTTAGAAGCAAATAGACATCCCTCTCATTCGTGTAAGCTCGGATTTCCTTTAATGTCTGTTTAACGTCTGTACTTTCCAACTTTTTTATTAGCGCACTTCATCTTAATCGATCATCTTAACTTTATCTTGTTCCACTACATCAGCAGCGGTGTTTATGACAATGTACTACTATTCACTTGCAAAATCTGTGGTTAACTGTTTGAGTAACTTGAGTCAGCATGTAGTATTATTTTAAGTTACTGTCATTGCAATTGTACTCTGATCAACAGTTGGTTGCCATGGTTATTCACAGAAACGTACTACTGATATTGACATGAAAATAAATAACTTCACTTTTAGATACCCATTTTTTCTATGCAATACTTCCCTGCATTCCTTATATATTATAGTAAATTTGACACGCAGCTTTACCTGTGCACAGTATTCCTAGATAACTAGTAATTGGCATATCCATCGAGGCTGAAATGAAAGCCATATATATGTCTAATAGAATAGAAAGAAGAGTTTGCCAGAATGTGCACTCATTGAACCAATCAAATTGCCAATGTGAACATGTCATAATGGTGTGTGTGTGTGTGTGTGTGCGTGCGTGTGTTTGATGGTCTGGTTAGGGTTTATCTGGCGATTCCTACTTATGATCCAAGCTACTGTGCAGGATGCCTAAAAATCTTGAGGAAGCATTAGATATCATTTTGTGAGGGTAAATTTTGCAAATTTCATAAGCCTGTCGTTCTTTTCTCATGGTTTACAAAATTTGTGAATATATGAATTTAATACAAGGTCAGCAGCGAGAGTCCGAATTAAAAACAAGGTCAGTAGAATCTCGGTAGCTGTGTGTACCAGATTTTTTTTATCACACACAAAGTTCAGGAATCCTAGTGTAGGGTCATTCCCTTTCCTGTGTCAAAATTTAAGCCAAATTGACTAGTTTCCAAGATGTCCACAGGTCCAGCGTTTGATCCGATCGGGATCCAGGTTCTTTTAGCAGGTTCATGGCCGGAAATCTCAGTTGGCAAGTTCCTTAATTGTGTTATGATTTGAGCCCAATCGGCTCAGAGATACAACCTGCAATAAGCTGTTGTGACTCACTAACTAACTAACTAACTAACTAACTAACTAACTAACTAACTAACTAACTAACTAAAGGCACCTGGTAATTTATTCAGCTGCTACTAACAGCTAAAAAATTAAACCATCTTATTTTTATTTACATTCATGACATTTATCCTAGGCTTGCGTGATTTTTCGATTTAATCGGGAAGTTTGATTTATTTTTTAAATTGCGATTTTTACGATGTAATTGAAGAAAAATCATAAAATCGGAAAAAAATTTTAATGTTTGCTTAAAATCTGAAATGTGTACATTTCCGTCGCATTTTATCAGTACATGAGTACAATTATAATCGATTCACGCCTGTGTTTATATCCCGCCGTGCCATGCACGTGTCGAATAATTACTAATCACAACACAAAGCGCTACGATAAACACCATTGTCATTGAGCAAACCAGCTAGTTACTCCGTCGAATGGCCATATAATATTCTTTCTTTCACTGCGGACCATGAGTATGTCGTGAAATACCGAGCATATACTTAGTTGCAGAGTGTTAGGCAATAATTAGTGACGATAATTCTTTTTAATTCTAGAGTTAGCAATTTCAGGCGTCTAATAATTTTTCCTTTCTGATTCGTTTATCATGTATAAGTAAAGAAAATAAACCAACAGCATTCCAGAAGGTTGTATTTTGAACTGTGCACTCTGTTGATTGCTCTTAAATGTACATCAGACATTCTGAAAGCAACTATAAACTGCACTATAGGACGAGTTTATGCCGTTGCTCTCGTAGCTACTCAAAGCTACCGTGCTATGTAAGTGGATTGCGCAGTATCGCCCGGGTACTAATATTAGTGTCGTCGCGCTACTCGGGTAATGACCTAAGCTCGTCCTACAAAGGGAGGCTATAAGCGGAAACTGATACATGGGGCGATTTATATTTTTTCTCGACAACATTTTTTGTCCAATTTTGATGAAATGAAAGATGTTTATTAAACTATATGCAATATTTAGGTGGTTCCAATTAATAATTTCACTCCCGCGATGATGGATATAAGGTATACATTAAGCATAGACATAGGATGGTAAGAATTTGTCGCACAAAATTGTGTTCTAATTTTGTGCTATTTTTGCATCATTTATTTCAACTTTTTCTAGAAATTCCAAGTCCCCGTTTTCGTGACTTGTCATGTTACCCCTGTTTATATACTGAGCCAAAAAGGTTTAGCAACAGTGAAGTTTGGTTTGTTGTATTAAAACTATGCGTCCATTTATAACCAAATTTGCAGGCATGTTTCGTCAATGTAATGTCTCGCTGATCATGAAGAAATGCAAATCATTTCTTGCATTTCTTGACCGCACGCTTACTGCATGTGAAAATGCATTTTTCATGCACTGGCCCACATTGGCAGGTAGCGAGGCCAAAAATTCACCATATTGCAAAAGCAGATAACGAACGTTAACAGAAAACGCTTAAACGTTTACCCTATCGAACATGGGCCACCACCCAGGGCTACCCGAAAATCAGCGCCATGAAGCAATGGGAAGACTCGTTGCTGGGCAGAGAATTCACGCTGTTGCTCGACATTTTAATGTTCACGCCTCAACCATTTCCCATCTCTGCCAATGTGAGCAGGAAACTGGATATATTAATGACCGACCACGATCTGGCAGACCGAGAGCAACAACACCACGAGAAGACCGCTACTTAGTGATGTCATCACGACGTCACAGGTTTGAGACTGCCACGGCTGTCCCGTAATTTGCACACCGCTACCGGCACTACAGTGCATCCACAAACTGGGCGAAACAGGCTCCATGATGCTGGACTGCATGCCCGTCGTCCACTTGTTGCTGTTCCACTTACAGAGTGTCACATCGAGAATCGGTTTGCATGGGCAAGAACTCGTCAGCGATGGCGTGCTCAACAATGGAGCCACGTTTTGTTGAGTGATGAGTCGAGGTTTTGTGTGGATGTGGTGGATGGTAGGCAACGGGTTTGGCGACGTTTAGGAGAATGGTATGATGCAGCCAACATCATTCAGCACGACAGATTCGGTGGCGGCAGTGTCATGGTGTGGGCTGGAATCCATAAAAGTGGCAAAACAGATCTTATTGTGATTCGCGGAAATTTAACGATTCAACGTTACTGTGAAGAAGTTGTCGCCCCTGTTGTCATCCCTTTTATGCAGCATCATGCAGACTTTATGTTCCAGCAAGACAAAGCCCGTCCTCATTCAGCTAGGATCACCAGTGATTTCCTTGAGGCTAACAACGTTCCGGTGTTGGACTGGCCAGCGCGCTCACCGGACCTGTCTCCTATCGAACACGTGTGGGACATTCTTGGCCGTATGGTGCGTGAGAACCATCCACATCTTCACAATGTGCGGGAGCTGGAATCTGCACTGCTCCAGGAATGGGATGCGATTCGTGACATTAGGTGCTTAATTCCAATCATGAGAAAGCGATGTACGGCGGTGATTAATGTGCGCGGAGGTCACAACCGGTATTGACAGCTCAGTGTCATTATTTAAATTGGACCCTTCCGTTGAATGATGCCGTGTTAAAGGCGCGATGCTAGCATTACAGTAACAAAAGACTTGTTCAAATTGGAAAATGACCTATCAATTAAATAATATATTTGAATCAATTTATTGTTTTTGTTAAATAACATTTATACAGTAATATTGTCAGTGTTGCTAAACTTTTTTGGTTCAGTATACTTTTGGGAATTTGGACCTACGATTTAATCGAAAGTCACGATTTTAAAAATAAAATCGATCGCAATGTTTCAAAACAAAAATCGTGCAAGCCTAATTTATCCCAAACTACATCGGTGGATCCGTAAAGCAAATAATTACAAATAAATGGCCTACGTTTAAATATGTATGTCCTACAAAGTGTTTTCTGTTGGTGATTAAGCTTATGCTAGCCACTATGACTGTGGTAATCCATGATTAAAGCTTATTCTAGCCACTATGATTGGTAATCCCTGCTTAAATCTTATGCTGGCCACTATGACTGTGGTAATCCGTGATTAAAGCTTATTCTAGCCACTATGACTGTGGTAATCCCTGCTTAAAGCTTATTCTAGCCACTATGACTATGGTAATCCATGATTAAAGCTTATGCTAGCCACTGACTGTGGTAATTCATGATTAAAGCTTATTCTAGCAACTATGACTGTGATAATCCATGATTAAAGCTTATGCTAGCCACTATGACTGTGGTAAGCCCTGATTAAAGCTTATGCTAGCCACTGACTGGTAATCCCCGCTTAAAGCTTATTCTAGCCACTGACTGTGGTAATCCCTGATTAAAGCTTATGCTAGCCACTATGACTGTTGGGTAATTCCTGGTTAAAGCTTATGCTACCCACTATGGCTGTGGTTATCCCTGATTAAAGCTTATTCTAGCCACTATGGCTGTGATAATCCCTGATTACAGCTTATGCTAGCCACTATGACTGTGATAATCCCTGATTACAGCTTATGCTAGCCACTATGACTGTTGGGTAATTCCTGGTTAAGGCTTATGCTACCCACTATGGCTGTGGTTATCCCTGATTAAAGCTTATTCTAGCCACTATGGCTGTGATAATCCCTGATTACAGCTTATGCTAGCCACTATGACTGTGATAATCCCTGATTACAGCTTCGTTAATAACTACTTATTGAGAACAGTATTCTAGTTCTCCGATTAAAGCTTATGCTAGCCACCATGGCTGTGGTTATCCAAGAGTAAAGCTTATGCTAGCCACCATGGCTGTGGTTATCCAAGAGTAAAGCTTACGCTAGCCACCATGGCTGTGGTTATCCCTGATTAAAGCGTATGCTAGCCACTATGGCTGTGGTTATCCCTGATTAAAGCTTATGCTAGCCACTATGACTGTGATAATCCCTGATTACAGCTTATGCTAGCCACTATGACTGTGGTAATCCCTGATTAAAGCATATGGTAGCCACTGTGGCTGTGGTTATCCCTAGTTAAAGCTTATGCTAGCCACTATGACTGGTTATCCCTGATTAAAGTTTATGATAAGTAATAATAAGTCAGATAAAATCGATCGCAATGTTTCAAAACAAAAATCGTGCAAGCCTAATTTATCCCAAACTACATCGGTGGATCCGTAAAGCAAATAATTACAAATAAATGGCCTACGTTTAAATATGTATGTCCTACAAAGTGTTTTCTGTTGGTGATTAAGCTTATGCTAGCCACTATGACTGTGGTAATCCATGATTAAAGCTTATTCTAGCCACTATGACTGGTAATCCCTGCTTAAATCTTATGCTGGCCACTATGACTGTGGTAATCCGTGATTAAAGCTTATTCTAGCCACTATGACTGTGGTAATCCCTGCTTAAAGCTTATTCTAGCCACTATGACTATGGTAATCCATGATTAAAGCTTATGCTAGCCACTATGACTGTGGTAATTCATGATTAAAGCTTATTCTAGCCACTATGACTGTGATAATCCATGATTAAAGCTTATGCTAGCCACTATGACTGTGGTTATCCCTGATTAAAGCTTATTCTAGCCACTATGGCTGTGATAATCCCTGATTACAGCTTATGCTAGCCACTATGACTGTGATAATCCCTGATTACAGCTACGTTAATAACTACTTATTGAGAACAGTATTCTAGTTCTCCGATTAAAGCTTATGCTAGCCACCATGGCTGTGGTTATCCAAGAGTAAAGCTTATGCTAGCCACCATGGCTGTGGTTATCCAAGAGTAAAGCTTACGCTAGCCACCATGGCTGTGGTTATCCCTGATTAAAGCGTATGCTAGCCACTATGGCTGTGGTTATCCCTGATTAAAGCTTATGCTAGCCACTATGACTGTGATAATCCCTGATTACAGCTTATGCTAGCCATTATGACTGTGATAATCCCTGATTACAGCTTATGCTAGCCACTATGACTGTGGTAATCCCTAGTTAAAGCTTATGCTAGCCACTATGACTGGTTATCCCTGATTAAAGTTTATGATAAGTAATGATAAGTTTCAGATCTTATGTATTTAAATCTAATTGCCTGAAGTTCCAGACGAGCGGTGCAGTCCTTTGGATTACTTGTTTTAAGTATATTTGTTTATTTTTGTGCAGTCAGTTATTTGGTGAACATGACCCGGATCAAGATGTCTCTCCGGATACTGCAGATCCTGAACTAGCAGGTAAACTCTTCTTCATTCAAAGAGAAAACACTAATTGCCCAGATATTAGAAATATCTGACCTTAATGCATTATTCATATTTATGTTGAGTGTAAAGCTTCATGGGAAATTCCAATTCGTCAGACACAAATTAGCAAATGTGTCATAATTATCAATCGTGAGCTATCCAACTTTGGATGATCTGGCCCTATTTAGTAGCTCACCTGGCCAGGAAAGGCTAAGTGGGATTATGCCATGGTGACTGTTCGTCATCCATCAACTTTTCCATACCCACTTCTCAAGAACCACTGGGTTCAATTGTTAGCTCACCTGGCCTGAAAGCGCAAGTGAGCTTATGCCATAGCACCTGTCCGTCATGTGTCCATACGTCGCACATCATCTTTTCCTTTAAACGATTTCTCAAGAAACACCGATTTCAATTATATTTGGCAGGAACCATCCTTAGGGCATTGAGGTTCAAGTTTGTTCAAAGGAAGCCGATCGTCCAATTTGGCCAGCAGCCATCTTGGATTTTGGCTCATTTTTAGAAACGTCTAAAAATCTTCTCCGAAACCACTTGAGGGGATCGATGCAAACCTCATGAAATATGATCTAGGGCAAGAGCTGAACCCAAGTTTGTTTAAGGGAACTTGATTGGCTAAATGGTTCGGTGGCCATCTTGGATGACCTAGTTTTAGAAAATGACTTCTTCAGAACCACTGAATGGATCGGGCCAAAATTTGGCAGATATGATTAGGACTAAGGGCCATTGAAGTTTGTTCAATGGCAGTTGATGCATAAAAAGCACATTGCCTTCATAGACCAATCACAATGTAGCGTGTTTGGTGACCATATTGGATATTTTTATTTATTGAATTTTGAAGCGAAAATTGATTTTCTATAGGTTTCTGGGTATTCTGATGTCAAATTTGCCATTTTCCAAACTGTCGGCTAAACAGTTTGCCGGCCATCTTTTAACTTTTTCCCACCAAAAACTCCCATACTAAAGCAATAGGAAATTTAAAATAAGAACCTCTGGGCCAATTTCACGTATACTTGACAGGAAGCATCCTTAGGGCATAGGGATTCAAGTTTGTTCAAAGGAAGCCGATCAGCCAGTTTGGCTGGCAGCCATCTTGGCCCTTACAGAAATTTAGCACACAACATTAGCTTGCGCAAGCACACGATAAGCTCGTATTTGAAATAGGTTGCACGAGCTTGCACAAACAACATTTGCCTACCCGCATGCTCCCGCAACCTTAAGCATGCGCTCCCGCAACCTCGCGCATGCTTAACCTCGCGTTCCCGCGACCACTCCTTAACCATGCGCTCTCGTGACCTTGCGCAAACTTAACTGCATGCTCCCACAACTTCGTGCTCACGCGACCTCACGCACGCTTAACCATGTGCTCCCGCAACCTCGCGCACGCTTGACAGCGTGCTCCTTCAACTTTGCTCATGCTTAACCGCGCGCTCCCACAGCCTCGCGCATGCTTAAACATGCGCTACCTCGCACATGCTTAAACACGCGCTCCCGCAACCTTGCACATGCTTAACCTTAATTAAAGATCTTTTTGACAGGCTCCAGGTGAGCTAATAATGGATATCAAATATATAATTTCAGCAATGCATTAACACTGTACGATACCCTGTTTAATATGTTTGCTATTAATGTCCATAATGGCAAAAACCAGCCTCTGCTATGGTCTTCTGGAATGTCCATTGACAGGCCAATGGAATACAATTTTTGAAAATTTACCAATGAATGTTACTGGCTCAATAATTTTTAAGATTTGTGTTCTCTTGGCCTGTAAATGTACATTCAATCGGCAGATATTTACATTTTCTTGACCAAATATGACCAATAAATGGTTAACCAGCGGTTGTTAACATATTACATGTATGTATTAATAGAAGGCCAAAGTGGTCACTGCATTACTATAGAGCATAGAGCTTAAAAATTTGTACCAAAACTGGTATCTGTCACTAAATTTTAAGCAAATCAATAAGATACATACCTCCCAATGCAGCTATTTCCATTTTAAGGTTACTAGTGCTAAGCATTCTATTTAACAGTTATGTCAGCCTTTTCAAAATAGTAAATTCTGTATCGATTGCTCATAGCACATTGCATATACTAATAGTCAATGCACTGGATTTCTTGAGACAAAGACTTAAATTTCCCGCTGATTTAACCAGGTCATGAGGTCAACTCGACTATATTACCTAGAACCAGTGTTATTGTCTTTCTTTATATGTGCATACACAGACTAAACGTGAAAGTGATGTTAGTTTGCGCGAGGTTGCGCAAGCTCGCACGAGTTTGCACCAGCTCACGCGAGTGCGACCTAACATGAAAATGATATTTGCTTGGGCGAGTTCGCAAAAGAATAATGGTTAGCTCCCGCAACGTTGCGCAAGCTCGTGCAAGGTTGCGGCAAGATCAGGCAATCTAAAATTCTTACTGCACACTTGGCGCACGCTTGCCGTATGCTTAAATTTCTGTAAGGCTGATTTTAGCCAAATTTTTGAAACGTCAAAATCTCCGAAACCGCATATGGGGGATCAATTCTAATCTCATGAAACATAATCTAGAGTAACAGCTGAACCAAATTTGTTCGAGGAAACATGATTTGCCAAATGCTTAAGCGACCATCTTGGATGACCTAGTTTTTCTCGAAAATGACTCCAGAATGGCTCAACAGATCGAGCTGAAATTTGGGAGATATTAGGGCCTAAGCGCCATTAAAGTTTGTCCATGGAATGTTGATACGTAAAAAAAATGTGTCCGCTATAAATCAATCCAAATTTTTGGCGCACATCTTGTATTTTCTGCAAATTTCTGAGAAAATTATTAAGAGAGTACTTTATAACAACTGGACCAATTTTAATAAAACTTGGTTAAACCTTCTTCATAAAATATAGATTGGTAAATTTTCCCAGTTGTCATCTCGTTCTGTCCATTTGTTCCAGTGACCAACAATTCAAGGTGAGCGCTATAGGCCCCTTGGACCACTTGTATTTGCCGGGTGAGCAATACAGGATCCTTGCACCTCTTGTATTTGACAGGTAGCATCCTTCATTAAAGTTTGTTCAAAGGAAGTTGATACATAAAAAAACATGGCCGCCATGGAGAAATCAAAATGTAGGGTGTTTGCCGGCCATATGGAATTTTTATCTCATCTGGCCTGAATTGATAAGTGAGCTTATGCCATGGTGACTGTCTGTGTGTCTTTTATCCATCTGTTCGTCAACCTTTGCTTTAAAACGTTACTCATTAACCAGTTGGCGGATTCTAACCAAACTTGGCTTGATGAACCATATGAAGGTAGATTTCAGAACTTGTATACAGAATTTTCATTGGTCAACTTTTTTAGGTGAAAATCTTAGATTTTATGAAAAATTCACCCGGCATTGTTGAACCGCTACTCCTCATTAACCGCTTGCCATATTCCAGCCAAATTTGGCTGGAATGACCCTATGTTGGTAGGCTTCAGAATTTATATACAGAATTTTGATTGTTAAATTTTTATCCCACATCAGAATGGCCAAGTGAGCTTATGCCAAGGTGATCGGCGGTCCATCTGTCCATCAACTTTTGCTTTAATACGTTACTCGCTAACCGGT
Organism: Chaetoderma sp. LZ-2023a; assembly: GCA_034401795.1. NCBI lineage: Eukaryota > Metazoa > Mollusca > Caudofoveata > Chaetodermatida > Chaetodermatidae > Chaetoderma > Chaetoderma sp. LZ-2023a. The sequence goes on from CM067359.1 coordinate 92,514,674, forward strand.
TGGCGGATTTGAGCAAAATTTGGCTGGAAGGACCGTATAAAGGTACGCTTCAGAACTGATATAGAGAATTTTTTATTGGGCCGATTTAAATTATATTTGTCAGGAAGAATTCTTAGGACATAAAGATTCAAGGTTGTTTAAGCGAAGCCGATCGGCTTATTTGGCCAGAGGCCATCTTGAATTTTGGCCAATATTTAGAAACGAAACCATTTGAGCGATCGATTCAAAACTCGTGAAATATGATCTCGGGCAAAAGCTGAAACAGGTTTGTTCAAGGGAACTTGATTGGCCGAATCATTCAGCGGCCATCTTGAATGACCTACTTTTCATGAAAATGACTTCCCCAGAACTTTTGAACGGATCATTAAAGTTTGTTCAAGAGAAGTTAATAGGTAAACAAACATGGCCGCCATGGACCAATCAAAATGTAGTGTGTTTGGTGGCCATATTGGATTTTTAGCTCACCTAGCCTGAAAGGCCAAGTGAGCGCTTATGCCCTGGCGACTGTGCATCCATCTGTCCATCCATCAACTTTTTCTTCTCCAGGATTGGTGTACGGATCGGACTGAAATTTGGGAGATATGATTAGGGACCATTAAAGTTTGTTCAAGGGACATTGCTGCATAAAAAAATATAGCCGCCTTGAGCCAAAAAAGTAGCGTGTATTCTGATTTAAATTTTCCGCTTTTGTCGGATTCCCTGAAAATCTATGCTAAAAGCTCCCATACTAAAGCAATGGGAAATCTTTAATGTTTCTCCTCGAGAACCACTGGGCCAATTTCAAGTATATTTGGCAGAAAGCATCCTTGGGGCATAGAGATCCAAGTTTGTTGAAACTAACGCGATCGGTCAATTTGGCCGACGGCCATCTTGAATTTTGACCAATTTTTTTAAATGTCTAAAAATGTTTTCCAAAACCGCTTAGAGGATCGATTCAAAACTCATGAAATATGATCTAGGGCAAGAGCTGATCCAAGTTTGTTCAAGGGAGCTTGATTGGCCAAGTAGGTCGGCAGCCGTCTTAGATGATGTAGTTTTCACGAAAATGACTTCTCCAGAGCTGCTTATTATCAGGCACTAAGTACAATTAAACTTTGTTCAAGGGAAGTAGATATGTAAAAAAACATGGCCACAATGGACCAATCAAAATGTAGCGTGTTTGGCAGGCATATTGAATCTTTTTATTTGATGGATTCTGAAGCTGAAATTGGTTGTTTTTGGGGTATGTTGATTTAAATTTTCCGCTTTCAAAACTGTTGAATAAATGGTTTGGTGGCCATACTAAAGCAATCGGAAACTTAAAATATCTTCTTAAGAATGACTTGGCCGATTTAAATTATATTTGGCAGGGCATAGAGATCTGCACTTATTCAAAGGAAGCCGATCGGCCAATTTGGCCGGTGGCCATCTTGGATTGACAGATTTTTAGAAACGTCTTTAAAAATCTCCGAAAATGCTAGGGGGAATCGATTCAAAACAGCTGAACCAAATGACTTCACCAGAGCCGCTGAACGGATCTGGCCGAAATTTGGGAGATATGAATAGGGACTAAGGGCCATTTGTCTATGGAAAGTTGATACATAAAGCCACCATGAATCAATAAAGAGTTTGCATTTTGGTGGATATCATGGATTTTCTGAAAATTTCTGAGAAAATCATAAAAAGACTGCTTATTAACCACTGGGCCAATTTTAATAAAACTTGGCTAAATCATCTTCACAGAAATTTGATTGGTTAATTTTCCTAGTGGTCATCTCATTTTGTTCGGTTGTGCCCGTGCCAGTGGCCAATCATTCAGGGTGATACAGGTTCCTTGTGCCTCTTGTTTAGGATGCCAATCGTTCTGGGTGAGTGATACAGGTCCCTTGTGCCTCTTGTTTAGGATGCCAATCATTCTAGGTGAGTGATACAGGTCCCTTGTGCCTCTTGTTTAGGATGCCAATCGTTCTGGGTGAGTGATACAGGTCCCTTGTGCCTCTTGTTTAGGATGCCAATCATTCTAGGTGAGTGATACAGGTTCCTTGTGCCTCTTGTTTAGGATGCCAATCATTCTAGGTGAGTGATACAGGTCCCTTGTGCCTCTTGTTTAGGATGCCAATCGTTCTGGGTGAGTGATACAGGTTCCTTGTGCCTCTTGTTTAGGATGCCAATCATTCTAGGTGAGTGATACAGGTCCCTTGTGCCTCTTGTTTAGGATGCCAATCGTTCTGGGTGAGTGATACAGGTCCCTTGTGCCTCTTGTTTAGGATGCCAATCATTCTAGGTGAGTGATACAGGTTCCTTGCGCCTCTTGTTTAGGATGCCAATCGTTCTGGGTGAGTGATACAGGTCCCTTGTGCCTCTTGTTTAGGATGCCAATCATTCTAGGTGAGTGATACAGGTTCCTTGTGCCTCTTGTTTAGGATGCCAATCATTCTAGGTGAGTGATACAGGTCCCTTGTGCCTCTTGTTTAGGATGCAGCTGAGGGCACATGCATGTAACACACAATACCATCTTTCCATTATTTAAAGTTATCATATGCCGTTAAGACTACAGCATTAAACTAAAAAAAAATTAGTTCTTGTGCTAAAGCAGCACTCCGCAATCTTTTAACAAGTTATGACAGACTTTCTACTTATATACAGGACTAGGCAGGTTCTACATCTTAGTCATGCTGCATGAATCAACGTTTGCAATGAATGCTGAGAACAAGTAGGCCTACTCAGATCAGTAGGCCTAATCTCCGAAATAATTAATTTCCTAAAACTGGTGAAGCTAATGGATTATTGTCTTCCAACCATGGACCCCATGGTTGATTATTAGCTCGCCTTCGGGCCAATTGAGCTTATGCCATGGCATCCATCCATCCGTCTGTCTTTCAAATCGCATCTCATTAATGCTTTGACCGATTTCAACCAAATTTGGCTAGAAGGATCCTATGGTGGTAGGCTCCAGAACCTCTAGTCAGAATTTTCATTGGTCAATTTTTCTGGTGACCATCTTGGATTTTCCAGAAATTTTCCAGAAATCATTTAAAACGCTACTCCTCCAATTTAAATGGTTCGACTTCAGCGAAACTTGGGTGGACTAATTCTATCTGGTAGGCTTCAACACTTCTAACGAGAATTTGATTGGTCAATATTTCCAGTATCCATCTTGGATTTTCTGAACACTTCTGAAAATCGGTTAATAGCCTTCTCATTAACCAGCTGACCGATTTCAAGCAAAGCAGGGTTTGGAATACCCTAGAGTGGTATGCTTCAGAACATCTATACAAAATTTTAATTTGTCTTTTCGGGGGGGCATCTTGAATTTTCCGGAAAATCCGGGGAAATCGTTTGCACTACTCCTCATTAACTGCTTGCGCAATTTCAACCAGACTTGGCTAGAAGGATACTATAGTGGTACATTTCAGATGGCCATCTTGGATTTCACAAAGATTTCTGGAAATTAGTTAAAACCCTGCTCATTAACCAATTGGGTGATTTCAAGCAAGCTCAGCTGAAAGGCCCCTAGAGTGGTATGCTTCAGAACCTGTATACATTATTTTGATTGGTCATTTTTTGGGCAGCCATCTTGAATTTTCTGGGAAAATGGCGGGAAATTGTTCACAAAGCTACTCGTCATTAACTGTTTGGGCAATTTCAACTAGACTTGGCTGGAAGGATACCAGGATTGTAGGTTTCAGAGCTTTAATACAGAATTGTGATTGGGCAATTTTTCTGCCAGCCATCTTGGATGTTCTGAAAATTTAGGGAAATCATTTGAAAAGCTACTCCTCATAACCATTGGCCAATTTAAACCAAACTCAGCTGCAAGGAACCTAGGCTGGTACACTTCAGAATTGGTATACAAAATTTGCTGTATTGAGCAGCCTGAAACTAAGTACATTTAATTTCATTGATACCTAAGGGTGATTAAAGTTTGTTCAAGAGAATTTGTTCCTTGATAAAACATGGTTGTATTGGACCAATCAAAATCTAAGGTTCAATCTGATTGTGTGGTCTGCATCCATCATTAATTTCCCAGTAATTATCATTTCTACTGAATTCCAATTTTGGATTTTATGGCTTGTTACTGCTGAATTCGAAGTATTATATCTGTTTGAATGCTTTAGATCAAATGCTAATGGTCCAGATGAGCGTTAAGGCCCATGAGCCTCTTGATGTCTTGTAGCCATGATAGGCAGCCATGGACCCCCATGTAATTGATTGTTTTCTTGCAGCCATGATGGGCAGCCAATGACACCATGTAATTGATTATTTTCTTGCAGCCATGATGGGTAGCCATGGCCCTCCCATGTAATTGATTATTTTCTTGCAGCCATAGACACCCCCCCCCCCATGTAATTGATCGTCTTGCAGCCATGATGGGCAACCATGGACCCCCATATAATTGATTATTGTCTTGCAGCCATGATGGGCAGCCATGGCCCCCCTCCCCATTTAATTGATTATTTTCTTGCAACCATGGACCCCCGCCCCCCCCCCCCCCCATGTAATTGATCATTGTCTTTCAGCCATGATTGTCAACCATGAACCCCCCCCCCCCCCACCCCTGTAAATGATTATTGTCTTGCAGCCATGATGGGTAGCCATGGATCCCGTCCCGTGTAAATGATTATTTTCTTGCAGCCACAATGGCCAGCCATGATCCCCCACCCCATGTAATTGATCATTGTTTGTTTCTATTAGCAGCCGCTGGGAAGACTGCTTTGGAAAATGAAGCAAAATCTGATATTATTGGTGGCATTGAAAGAAAATCAACAAGATCCTGGGCAGAGGAATGTGGATATGACCCAGTTAAACTCTTCAATAAGGTAATCAGGAACCAGTTAAACTCTTCAATAAGGTAATCAGGAACCAGGTAAACTCTTCAATAAGGTAATCAGGAATCGGAATCAGTTAAACTCTTCAATAAGGTAATCAGGAACCAGTTAAACTCTTCAATAAGGTAATCGGGAACCAGTTAAACTCTTCAATAAGGTAATCAGTAACCAGTTAAACTCTTCAATAATGTAATCAGAAACCAGTTAAACTCTTCAATAATGTAATCAGAAACCAGTTAAACTCTTCAATAAGGTAATCAGGAACCAGTTAAACTCTTCAATAAGGTAATCAGGAACCAGTTAAACTCTTCAATAAGGTAATCAGGAACCTGTTAAACTCTTAATAAGGTAATCAGAAACCAGTTAAACTTCAATAACGTAATCAGGAACCAGTTAAACTCTTCAATAAGGTAATCAGGAAGCAGGTAAACTCTTCAATAAGGTAATCAGGAATCGGAATCAGTTAAACTCTTCAATAAGGTAATCAGGAACCAGTTAAACTCTTCAATAAGGTAATCAGGAACCAGTTAAACTCTTCAATAAGGTAATCAGGAACCAGTTAAACTCTTCAATAATGTAATCAGAAACCAGTTAAACTCTTCAATAATGTAATCAGAAACCAGTTAAACTCTTCAATAAGGTAATCAGGAACCAGTTAAACTCTTCAATAAGGTAATCAGGAACCAGTTAAACTCTTCGATAAGGTAATCAGGAACCTGTTAAACTCTTAATAAGGTAATCAGAAACCAGTTAAACTTCAATAACGTAATCAGGAACCAGTTAAACTCTTCAATAAGGTAATCAGGAACCAGTTAAACTCTTCAATAAGGTAATCAGGAACCAGTTAAACTCTTCAATAATGTAATCAAGAACCAGTTAAACTTCAATAAGGTAATCAGAAACCAGTTAGACTCTTCAATAATGTAATCAGGAACCAGTTAAACTCTTCAATAAAGTAATCAAGAACCAGTTAAACTCTTCAATAAGGTAATCAGGAACCAGTTAAACTCTTCAATAAGGTAATCAGGAACCAGTTACGCTCTTCAATAATGTAATCAGAAACCAGTTAAACTCTTCAATAAGGTAATCAGAAACCAGTTAAACTCTTCAATAAGGTAATCAGGAATCAGTTAAACTCTTCAATAAGGTAATCAGGAACCAGTTAAACTCTTCAATAAGGTAATCAGGAACCAGTTATGATGAATGATACATCAGCGTGTAAGTTTTGTGAACAAATGGGATTATAGAAATGGTCTCTTGTTAAGTGTGTGTCAGCTGAGCATCAATGCTGTAATCGCTAATTTGTTTTTCTCAGGAGCAGTTAATTATCCCATCGAAAACGAAGTTTAAGGGGTTATAGGAATGTGCTCGTTCGTATATTCATACACCCGTATGTATATTTGCACTGATTGGTTTCCAGACAATAACTTATGTTTATCTGCACTGATTTGAACCAGCTTCGGCATGCCACTTAGTAATACGAATACGGAGACCAAGTTCCAATTACGTGAAATTTATCTGCAGTTATTTGCCCTTGAAACTACAAAATTAAAAAAGTTATCGATTTCCGTTTAATAACTTGTGTTTACTGGCACCGGTTCGAGCCAGCTTCAGCATACTACTTAGTAATACGAATACGGAGGCCAAGCTCGAATTCCATAAATTTAAGTGAAATTTACCCGGAGTTATTTGTCCCTGAAAAGTATGAAATTTGGAACATTTTCTGTTTCCGGACAATAGCTTGTGTTAGACTAAACCATTCCGATGTCTCATGTCGACTCACCACGCCGTAAGTACATGATGAGTGACGACGCTGGTTAGCATCTGGTCTCGGGGTGATGGACCGTGAACAAGACAGCCCTGCGGGAAACAAAAACCGGCTCCTAAGGCCGGTGGTACTCAATCGTTCCGGTGGGCCCGTTCGACCATTGTCGCGAACATTAAACACAACGGTCTCATCCCAAGAGTTTGTGTCACCAGTATTCCTGTCCATAGCAATTTCGTGATCTATGGACTTACAAGATTTGATTTGGTGACCTAAAAATATACGTCTACAATGTGTTTACCTAAAATATGCTAGATAAAACTACAATAAGAGCATACGAAAATACACGACATAGAGGCAGGTAGATGAACTTTTAAACATGGGCTCCCAGAGGTACCACACAGTCTCGTAGGTCTGCAGAGGTATCCCCGCAAGGGAGGCGCCCGTACATTAGACATAGCCATTTAACTTAATATAAGTTATTATACCTCTAAGCTGAAAGGAAGAAGAATATCTCAGACGAAAAGTGATGTGTCTCACGCGGGCACTACTCTTAGTGCAAGTTAGGTTGAGGAGTTTTATCCTGGCATAGACCGTCGTCGCTGAATCCTTGCGAGAGGCAAGTGCCTCGTGCGGGCCTCCACCTCGGGAAGGTGTTGCCATGGCGTAAAGCGGGAGAAGAGTAGCGGGCAAAAATGGGCCCACTAATATTCCAAACAAAAATGCTGTAGTAAGAAGAAGACCATACCTAGTGAGATTAGGACTATAGGGGTGCGTACTGTTTTACGTGAAGACGGGACAGAAGATTCCCGATGGATTCCCTCGTCACCGTCTTATGTGATTCCTAATATGCTGAGTTAGTAGTTGCCACTTTATTTCTGCGGGCCTTCTGCTCTGCTTAATCCACTGTTTAGTTGTTTCCAGAACAAGAATTATTTTAGGCCGCAACTGGCCGATAACTACCTAGCTATTAGACATGGCTGTCACGGAGAACAGATGCCCGAGGACATCAATACTGCATACAGCACTCATACATGTTACTTAGCAGGATCTCCGAACTGGGTGAGAATCCGGACATTCCGCCTTGCAACCACATGAAACATTACAGGACATGGCTTACATTTCACGGAAGCATTGTTAGGCCATATCTCCCATCGTTATGGTGGGGGTTAAGAGAGACGGATGCACATCGCAAATGTCCTTCCCGCAAGGGCGTGGCAGATCTAAATATCATGCTCAGACATTTAAACAGAATTCGGTGAGCATACGTATCTCGCCCATCACAGGGTCCCATGGAACTAACCGTTTAACCTGACGTTAGGTTTATACACAAGTTGCCAGTTTTGCACTGCGGTGCGGGAGGATTATCAGTAAATATAATAATAATTAATACATATATTTTCGCAGTGCTTTCCTACATTGGCTTAAAGTGCTATCTACTAAGTATCCGAAGATACACGGGAAAGTGTATGTGATACCGCACCGTAGCCATCACCGCTCGGAAACCCCAATAGTTTCCCAGAGTCGGATCAGCCCATGGTGCGGATAGGGACGTCCAAACAATTTAAGAAGCCACAAGGCGTAAGAGGAATATGAAGAGAGACAAAATCGCACTGCCGGAAGAGAAGAATATATTACAGTATGTATGGAAGAAAGTGTCTGTAATCATTTTGAACCTATCCTATCGAGCTGAATAGAAACGGTTTTAGTCGGTAGCATGCCGGGCTAAACAGAGTTATAGCACGGACAGTGACCTCAGTGAAAAATTGTTGGTGGTGGGAGAAAGTGCTGCATATATAAATGTTGCTGTATAGTGGTTTCTACGTGCACTGCATTCCTATATTGTCTATACTTAAGCAAAACAATTTAACGGATGGCCACTGGCCATATACATATGTAATCTAACCAGAACAAACAATACAGTGGCAATGATTAAGATATAAATAGTAATACAGGTTGATGAACCTACTATAGTGTGGTTAGCAACACATTGAGGAAAATGAAATAACTATTTAACAAATATAGAAATTATAGTCATCGGAACCGTTAGTACAGATAGGAGATAATTAACAAAACCTATATAGAGAAATAATTAAACGGTGAAGTATAGTTACTTGAATAGTTGGTAGTCATTCCCAAGTTAGGCTACCGTGTTACTGAAATTGACACGTAGATCTGTAGTCGACGTGAGATGATGCGCTCTCCGGAAGCTGGAAAGTTTGCAGGCTGGTTTCCTCAAACAAGAGTTCCGCAAGAACACTCATGGCGGGAGTACATAGCTTAGTGCTGTAGGCCTAATAGAATGTCTAACGAGCAGTCAGTAAAAGATACGATAGTACTACGTGGTGAAGAAAGTTCCCGTACACCGATGGTATGGATGGAAACTGTAAACAACCTGATCACTTGGGTGGGGGGGGGGGGGGGGTTGTCAGATGCGGATGAAGATACAAAACAAAGCATCACGGTGCCGGGTACATCGACCAGCTCTGAAGATGCACCGGGCAGAGTTCACTTGCTACGGTCGAAAGTCGAAAGAACCCACACGATTAGTGCGGCGGCTTTTGAAATACCACTTTTAGGCGTGGCCGACAGATCCGGTGAGTCATCCACCAAAGAACATCCTGCCTCAACATCTGTAGATTCACATTATCAAGCCGCAAAGACCTCACCGCAAGTTTGTGTTCCGAATGTAGATGTTGTATTCGTGAACGTTCTTATCAAAAGTTTCCAAACTACTCCCGTAAAAGAGGAGTTACAAAATTGTTTTAGTGCGGTGGGTTGGAAACTATACACTACGGGATAAAAACCTGACTCCTAGCGAAGAAAGACGCATGTCACTCTTGATAATAGTTGGTACATCTCCAACCTGTTCGGCCCCTGGCCGAGGATGCTCTCGATCTCTGGATCGCTTCTCCTTTTATACTCTCCGTGACGTCACAGGCGCAGGCTTCGTCCAATCACCGCTCGATCAACAGCCAATCAGAGCGTCGCTAAGAATAGCGTCGTCGAACGTTCTAGAACATTCTAGAAGCTTTGTGTCCACGTGGTTATGACGTCAGGGCAATATTTTGAAGATAATCAAGAAGAGTTTTTCAACTGATTTTGAAATGGTTTACAGATTCAGAAAGCCCGTCAAATTCTGGTCTTGATTAATGCCAGATTTAATGGGAACAGACAATCAATAAGAATTACAGAGTACCAGCTCGGTACACTAAAAGCGCCATTCTATCTAGGTGACAACTATGCGCTCCATAGAAACAGCGTCGCGCGCATGCGCATAATGCGTTTTAACGAACTTAGTCGGTTTTTGACACGCTCTCTCCCCCATAGGCCTGTATATGCTTATAGCTCTACCCAGAGGGGCGTGTTCATGAAACGAATCCTAGACGGGCGGCGCGTACCCAGCTTAGCTGGTACGGCCGGTACCCGACCACCCCCTCCTAGTTTGACATCCGTGGCAAACGATCACGCATGGCGGATCGACGCACAGACGTACGCTACGCGGGAATTATAGACTTACCAGATAGGCGCGTGGCCGGAGAGGTGTAGTGACGCGTAGACGCGTGTTCAAGAGACCGAGCACATAGGGGTGCCAAGAGAAGGGAGAGGCATACTTTTAGTTTTTAATTTTTGACCTGGAATTATTTTTACAGGCCTTCCTTTTTTGTGTTCTTTTTATTATTAATATAACGGTGTATGCTACAACTTTATTTAGTATATGATCCTAAACAATAGCTCGCATGGGTGTTGCCGTTGAGTGGGATAATCATAATCTTCGCAAAGAACACCCAAGCTCCAACGTACCACAATTTAAATATATAAAAATATAATAACAAAAAGACAAGGTATAAAAATATTACCTATGTGACATACCCTTATGAGGTATGTTTTTATATTTATCAATCACACCGAATTACTTGCGTACCCCGGGTAAATAAAGGGGCACGCAACACATATCACCAAGTATTATTATTATGTATATATCTATTTGCGGCCCGTCCTTGCGGGTCCGCAACGGGCAGCTCTCGCTGACCCCATATCCGTCCTGACATCTGTGACAGGAAGAAAAATAATAAGAAAAAAAAAAAGATATATAATAATAACTTAAAACTGGTTTATCAGGCAGTCTCAGCGCGGCTGAGACTGCATGACGGGATTGTGACGTTATTGCACTGCGGGAGGTTGTATTCTTTACGTCGCACACGACGTTCTTACAACTTTAGGGCCCGCAGTGCTCATTTTGTATGAGACACAACCGGACTCTTAAAGTGTGCGGCTGTGTAGGATAACCGTAGTCATCCTAGGGACGGGATTCAATTGATCTAACATATATAATAAGAAGAAAAGCATGTAAAAAAATAAAGTAATAATTAACACATTTCCACAAATTTCCTATTAACATTTCTGCGGAATTACACATGATTACACCTCAGCAGCGAAATTTCCCCATCGAGTCTGGGTCCCGCGACTAACGGTGGTAGGGCGCGGTGAATGCACTGTCATTGCTGAAATGCTCTCATCATTATTATCATTGGCACTGTCCGAAACATCCGAAGTGATGGTGGCGGAAATATGGGCCTCCATGATGTCCCTCACAGTTACCACTGGTTCCAGGATATCCATCCGTGTAGCAGCGGCGGTACTAGTAATTGCCAATGTTGCTGATGCGGTAGTGACGGGAGCTGACGTGATGATGCCGGTTGTAGCTGACGTGGTGGTGGCTGCAGTTGTCCTTGTGATGGCGGGGTGCGGTACTGTTGGCTGAAGTCGTGGTACGGAAATGGATACGGCGGGAGACGACATCCGTCGGAACTTAGCGTACTTTAACAGACTGACTAGCAGTAAGGTTAGGTACGGGATAAATGTCCTGTGTATGGGCGATTTGTTTCTTTCCCGCGTATGGACGTTCCGGCGTGGTTCCCTTCCTGACTGCTGGGTCAGAAAGGCGAGGAGTCGGATGCTGAATAACACGGGTCAGAGTCACGCTGATTGTCACAGGCTGAGATGGTCCCGGTCCTTCGTCTATGGTAAGTTCAGGCAGAGATGGAGACTGCGGATAGTCTATCTCTGCAGGTGTCGTAATCACCACTGAGATTGGATGACTGGATACTACGGTCTGTGATTCTACGGTGGTGGGAGTGGTAACCGTAGCTGACAGGCTAGTAACTGGTGCGGGAGCTGTCGCACGGGATTTTACAGGTGATTTCCGCTACCTACTTTGCTTCAGGACGGGCGTGGATTGTCAGACGCGACTTCGGGCAGAATTACACGTCTGGCTGTCGGTACGTTACTTGATGTAGCCGCGGGAAGACGATGTCCAACGGGATATCTATGCATGGTGTTTAATGTGCGGGCCATTTTCTCGGTCGGTAGTACCTTGACCGGTAGCTGAGATTCGAAGCGTGTGGCTAGAACGGCACGATCCTCGTTCTCTTCCCCAGGAACTAACGTCACTTCCAACACATGATGATGATGCCGAAGCGCGTGTGTGATCCCGTAGCGGTGTAGAGGTACTGGCACATCACACAAAAGGCCGATTGAAAGAGATGATCCTTATTAATATGAAGGGTGCGGTCAGATTTCACATGAGAACATACTTACCTCCCTAACACTCTTGATATACTAGTATATCGGCTCTAAATTCAATAATATTCAGAATTATAAAAAGTTAGGTGCACCTAATGGCCAGGTGGAAGTACACAGTCATGCACATGACAGACCCCACCCACTGCGCATGCGCATACCGATACTTCCGTTTTCTAATATATTGGCTGAAAGCAACTTGTGAAAAATCTTCACAGGCTCTTTATCGAGAATTTTCTCTATCTTAAATCATCCTATTCCATCATGGCTGATGCTAAAGTGTTGGAGGAATCCTCCTCGTCATCTGCTAAGGTGATATTGTTCCATATATTTATCTAAGACTTGTAACTTTTATTTATTACCTGTTTTCGTCGCGGCCGTTTCGGCGGTACCGCGTTTTCAGGCGCTGGGAATCCTTGTTAAATTTTTTCCCAGCGCCTAGGGCTATTAATCTCTTGTGCTTTGTGCTTACAGGTTCGTTTTATGTATGAATAAGGATTCCTGTTCTTCTCTTTTTCACTTATCATCGTGATATGTCTAAGGGTTGGAGATATATTAAATTAATAAAGGAAATATCTCCTTCCTTTTGTCCCATCCCCCCTCATCAGTTCTTTTGGAAGAGGAGTCTCATCGGATGGATGGACGTGTTCTCCCGCACAAGAGGATGGTTGCCTGTGCTCAGGCTAAGGGAGTTTATTAATTATGGCACAATTATTTGAAAATAATCATAATTTTCTGCTGCCTTTTGTTATTGCACTGTATTCTCTCTTGTGTGTGCATGGGTTCTCGAATATATATAATTTGATATTATATTATTCGGGAGGTATGAATGTTTTTAATATCTAGATATTTCTTGCATTCTTTTCAGACGTCCCCTCTCCTTGAAGGAGCTTTTGCATTGAGGTTTGATGTCTCTTTCCTTGATGTCATAATCTTAGTTTAGAGAAGTCTGTGATGTGATTATCACCCTTTATTATCATGGTGGAGAGATATCTAGATAGTCATAATCTTTCTCTCTCTCTTTCTTAATTTGGGATCCTGGTTGTGATTGTTTTTTATTAACTAGAGAAGTCCCGTCAGGGTTGTCTTTAATAAAAGTGGATGTCTTCTCTCGAGTTTGTTCTTTTTTTGTAGTAATGGTCAATTAACAAACTATAATACTCATTGTCTTCGTATCCCTTCCCTTTCAGAAGTCATGTCCATCTTGTCTGAAGCCTATGAAGGCTAGATTCTTCTTCCACCCTTGCCATCTGTGTTCAGCTTGTAGGCTAACTAACAAATGTGTCATTTGTAAAGAGGTGTGGGGGTGGGGGGATCTAACCTCTGAATTCTTCTGTTCCCAGGCTAAGCTGATGGCTGAGGAGGGCAAGAAGACTACGAAGGATGGTAAGAAGAAGGCCTCTGAGAAGGGTGAGCTCGAGGCCTTCAAGGTTGAGTTAGTGAGTGAAATGTGCAGGACTTTGAAAGACCTGATGCCTGACATGCTTCGCGGCTTGTTGCCTGGCACATGTGTTTCAACTTCCTGCGCGTCGACCTCAGTGCAGGTAGCCCCTGTCCCTGGAGCATGCCCTACTAGCTCGGACAAAGTGTTTAGTGATCCAGGGGTGGCGGTCTTGGACCCAGGCTTGATGTTCGCATCGCCTGGTGTTCCAGCGGCGCGAGCAGCATCAGGCGGGACCCGACCAGTGGGCCTGACCACGATCACTCGCGGAGTACCCTCATCATCTGCTTTCGAGCATTCTCCTGGTCAGTCTGGGTTAGTTTTCCTTACTAATCCAGTCTAACTTTCCTGACCAGGAAGATGATGAAGACTACCTGCTCGGTCCACATGATGAGCAAGAAGACATGGATGTGAGCGTCTACACTCCTCATGGGGAGCGCGACCGCTCGCACCTATGGTATTGTTCCCTCGGGAGCAGGTTTTATGATTCATCCTGTGGGCCGGTTTGGAGCAGACGGCTGCCCGTATAAGATTCCACGCTTAGACGTGGAATCTCATACGGACGTTCCGGGCCGCGCTGGTGTGCATGAACACCCCACACACAAGCGCGGCCTTGGTGCCTGGTCAGTCTATGGAGAATGTTATGCCAGCCCTCGCGGGCCCGTATACATTCCCTGGGCAGCCAGGTTCGTCTATAGCCTCCTCCTTGGCCTTACCTGCGAATGCCATTGAAGATGACGAGGGCCCGCTGTTCGTCGGCAATTCGCAGGTAGCCACAGATGAAGACTGGTCAGAAGCGTGTGCGTGGCTCTTCGCTGTCAGACCAGAGCTCTCCGTGGACGAGACAGCCGCCGGTAACCCTCGGGCATGGTTACAGCTAAAGCCATTGGCCAGCACGACTCTGTCTCTGCCGTATGCTGAACATATCTTAGATATGTTCTCGGCGGCAGAGGAGTCGATCAGACCGAAAGGTCGCCTTGCGAAGACCCCCGCGCGAGGTTGCGAGACGATGTCGAGTTACTGCTAGTCAGTATGCTCGATATGGCCTAGCGCCCAGACCGAGCGCAGACGACCGCGCCGCTCTGGAGGAAGATACGCGGCCGGGTTCCCGTGCTGGCACGGGCGCTATGCGCTCGGCTAATGCCGCTTTGCGCGACACCGAGGAGAGTTCACGAGCGGCGATTAGTGCGCTGTCTCATGTCCCTCAGCTGCTATCTGGGGTTGTAGCAGCTTCGGTGCAGCAACAGCCTAGTCCTGTGACAGTCCAGCGAGCCATCCAGGATGGCATCAACCTGGCGTTGGACTGTCTGATTAGGTCAGTCACAAAGTCGCTGAGAACGAGGCGCACTTTTGCGTTGGACAATTTGTGCCCGTCTCAAGAGCTCAAGTCGCGCTTGTTGCAAGCGCCGATGGCGGGCCCTGGTCTCTTTGGAGGTGTGGGTTGTCGGCACCTCCAAGAGACAGTGACTTTGGTGAACAACCAGAGGGTGCTGCGCGCACAGTTTGAAGTGCTGCGCAGAGAACATGTGCATGTTCAGCCTTCGGCTGCTCGACAGCAGTACGCTCGTGCTGGTGCTGGCATTGTCAGAGGCCAGCAGGCCGGCCAGGTTCAGAGACGGCGTCGGCTGCGCCAGCAGCAGCGTGCTGTTGTACGTCAGCCAGCGCCCCAAGCGCAGCAAAGCCAGACAGCAGCCCACGCACCGTGGCGCTGGTCGCGGTGCGCGAGGAGCGGCGCGTGGTAACCGGGCCTGATGGGCTAAAAAAATTTCCGGTTACCACAAGTACCACTCGGGTGCTGTCACTCGTACTAGAGACACTCCCACTTCTAAAATTTATGGGCACCCCATCAACCCTAGGTGCACCAGTGGGAGATCGTTTGACTTGCCTCATTCAGGAGTGGGAGCGGTTAATTCAGGACCGCTTAGTCTTGCAATGGCTTTCGCACGGATACAGTCCAGAATGGATAAGAGGTCCACCGTTGCATCTGTCTCTGGTACCGGTCTGGACTCAAATTCCAAGAGATCCAGACAAGCGTTTGTGCATAGAAGAGGAGATAGAATCTCTAATTCTAAAGGAAGCAATTCAACCGGCGCAAGATTGCCCGGACTTCTATTCAACCGTGTTTCTTGTGACAAAGAACACCGGGGGTGGAGATCAATTCTCAACCTCAAACATCTAAACAAGTTTATAGACACACCGAGTTTCAAAATGGAAACAGTAAGATCGGTGTTGTTGGGGTTAGAGAAGGGGATGTGGACGGCATCAATAGATCTCAAGGATGCTTATTTGCACATTCCAATTGCAAGGAGTTTTCGTCGATTCCTGAGATTTGCTTTTCGGGGACGCCAATGGGAATTCAAGGTTCTTCCATTCGGCATCTCGACGGCTCCAAGGGTCTTCACTCGAGTGGTACTTGCTATCACGGCATACCTCCGCAGGAGAAATATTGTTCACACTTACATAGACGACTGGTTGCTGAAAGCACACAACCCAGAAGGTTTGACAGCAAATCTGGAGATAGTTCTGAAAACTCTCACAGATTTAGGCTGGATAATCAACTTTCAGAAATCAGAGCTGACTCCATCCCAGAAGTTTGGTTACCTGGGTATGTTCTTCGATCTGGAGATAGGATATGTTTATCCATCCCAGGAGAGAGTGGAAAATTTCCTCTCGTGCATTCAGTTGGTTTGCAAGTCGTTATATTCTAGCACGAGTCTATCCGAGAATGTTAGGTTTGATGGTTTCAATGGAACCAGTCATTCCTCAGGCGGCCTTATGCAGGCGGCCGATTCAATTGTTTCTCATGGCTCAGTGGACGCAGAGTTCAGGATCACTGGACTCGCGCATTCAAGTGTTGGACCCTCTCATTCATCACCTTCATTGGTGGATGGAGAGAGGAAATCTCCTGGTGGTGATCATGCTGACCCCTCCCCACCCTCAAGTAACAATGTTTACGGATGCATCGATGGAGGGTTGGGGAGCTTGCCTGGAAGAAGCCACTATATCAGGGCTTTGGAATCTGGAACAGTCAAAGGAACATATCAACATGCTAGAATTGTGGGCTGTAATTCTAGGCCTGGAACACTTCTTAAAAGAAGTGGAGGGAAAATTTGTGATGATACGTTCAGACAACTCTACAGTAGTGAGGTACATAAACCGCCAGGGCGGAACGAAGTCGCCCAGTCTGTGTGATGACATGGAAGCTGCTTTGCTGGTGCATGGATCATATGATCACCTTGAAAGCGGTTCATATTCCGGGAAGGCTGAATCTGTTAGCAGACTCATTGAGCCGAAGGATGAGCATTCTGCCTATGGAATGGCAACTAAATCAATGTGTAGCGGATCACCTGTTCAATCATTGGGGAAAGCCCAACATAGTTTGTTCGCAATGAAGAAGAATGCGAAGATGACGACGTACGTTTCTCCGATTCCAGATCCAAGCGCTATCGCAATAGATGCGCTAGCTATCAGTTGGAAGGGAATGTATGCATACGCATACCCTCCAACAATCCTGATTCCAAGGATTCTTCAGAAGATCAAACAAGAGGAATGCCAAGTGCTTCTGATCGCCCCGAATTGGCCAAGCCGATCATGGTTTACGGATCTGCTGGACCTTCTGGTTTCCAATCCGGTTCCTCTGCCTCTGATGGACAATATTATCTTCCAGGGCAAGACCCTTCACAACAATCCGTCAATGTTTCAATTGACTGCATGGATGTTGTCAAAAAATCCGCGATTAAGGAGGGCTTTTCTGAGCAAGCAGCCAATTTCATGGCCAGAGCCAGAAGGGGGGGGGGGGTGGGGGTCAACCTCCAGAGCTTATAATTATAAAATCAACAGATTTGCAGAATGGTGCTCAAAGAGATGTATCAATCCGATGGAAGCATTCATTCAGGTAGTAGCTGATTTCCTCTGTCACCTGTATGATGCCTATAGTCTTAAGCCTAATTCTATTGCTGGATACAAATCAGCATTATTGACTGTTATCCCTTGCTTGGCAAAGAGTGGAAGTGATGAAGTAAGTGTTTTAAATACTCTTATTAAAGCTATGGGCAATCTCAGACCAAGAAATCCTCCACTGACACCGTCATGGAGTCTTTCTCTGGTTCTGCAGGTTTTGAGTGATAAACCTTTTGAAGCACTTAGTGCTATATCTGTAAAATTATTGACACTTAAAAGTGTATTTTTGGTTGCGGCAGCATCAGCCAGACGCAGGAGTGAAATTCATGCCTTGTCTGCTGAGCCTGACTGTTATATAGTTACAGGTGAAGGCCTTAAGCTTCTACCAAGATTGAATTTCTTGGCTAAGAATCAATCTTTAAAATATCCGGGTAAACCTATTATTTTACCTGCCTTAACCAGATATGATCCTGGTGCTAAAGTATGGTGTCCTGTCCGTGCTTTGAACAAGTGCAAGAGAAGAACTCAGGTTTGGCGGATGGACCCATGTTCCCTATGGTTGTCATATATTGAACCCCATGGTAGGGCATCAAGAGACACTATTTCCAGATGGATAGTAGAATGTATTCAATTCTGTCATAAGACAGCCACTGGAATCCAAGTAGATAGAGCCAAGGCTCATAGTGTCCGTGGTGTGGTAACTTCCACGGCATTATTTAATGGTGTTCTATTGAAGACATTATGTCAGTACCCCTGTGCCATTGTGAATCAAGTTTTACCGGCCATTACCTTCGTGACTTCTAACCCGCTCGCCGTCTCAGTCCTCAGAAAATTAAATAATGTAGAGGTTTATATTTGTAATTAGTTTCCTCCTCTGCTATTTACAAATATCACATTTGTTGGTAGGGTATCCCTACTATTAGCTGGTACAATTCTCGTCATCCAGTGGGGGAAGAGATGAGTGCCGCGTCCAAGACATCAGAGGTCAGTATATATGACCATTTTGTTTTTTGTCTTGGTGATGGTGTCATTTTTTATTTAATATGGTGATGGTTAATGTCTCTTAATTGTGGGGTTTTCAGAGAGTTTTGAAATTGAAGCAATTCTTCTTTTTCCAATGTCTAGTAATACTTTTCATTAAGTATTAGAGAACATGCTAGTCATTTAGAGCAGCGTTTTTTCCTAACCTTCCTCAGAAAGAGGGGTGGGGGGAAACGCATTTACCTTTTGCCTCATCGGTCGATTATCCGATGCAAAATTCTATTCCTGGTTATGTTTCAGTCACAATTTCAGATGTTTTAAATCTCTTGAAAATTCAAAGAACCTTGTCTCTTCGAGGGTGTGCTGGTTTTCAGGACCGTGCCTCCCTCCCACCAAATTTACTTTCAAATTCTGGTTTTTATCAAGAGTGTTAGGGAGGTAAGTATGTTCTCATGATGTGAAATAAGAAAATTTATCAAATTTCTTTTTCACGCGAGATGACATACTTACCTCCCTAACAGGATCCCGGCCTTGCCACCCCACGGAGGCCTGGTCCTTTGGTTATTTGAATAGTTGCTTCTATGTCAGCCAATATTTAGTAACGGAAGTACCGGTATGCGTATGCGCATGCGCAGTGGGTGGGGTCTGTCATGTGCATGACTGTGTACTTCCAGCTGCCCATTAGGGGCACATAACTTTTTATAATTCTGAATATTATTGAATTTAGAGCCGATATACTAGTATATCAAGAGTGTTAGGGAGGTAAGTATGTCATCTCACTCGTGAAAAAGAAATTTGATAAATTTTCTTATTTCCTAGTGAAAGGTCTGATACATGGCTCTCCGCTAGTCAACAATGAGTTGCACGGGAACCGCTTCGGAACTGGCACCGATTCTTCGGAGGAGGAATCCGATAACATGAGATCTTCAAGGAGTGACATCTCGTTCCTGCATGGTAGTTAGTTGCGGGAACTTTATTCAAAACCTAATGCCATATCTCTTCATAGTTTTAACTTTCCAGGCCAAATATAATAAAACAATAATAAGAAGAAAAACACCAGAATTTAGTTTGCGGCACGAAAGCAGCCTAATCCTATGTTCTTCCCTGGTGTCGAGTTTTGACGGGAAGACAAAGTTTCAGAGCGCGCTTCCTCCTTTTATACTATTTGGTGACATCACAGGCGGCGGATGATCAAGCCTGAAAGGTTTTACAGGTGATTCGGTCATTCTTATGTGAATATTTCCTTGCTTTTCGCCTGGACCTCTTTAGGAGTAATTCCTCCCATATGAGGGGAGTAGTCGTAACTATAGGAAGAATGGCTCGTTAAACGTGTCTTTATTTCGCACATTTAACAGCCTCCGATCAACATAGAAACGTGGTACTACTTTGTCCTTGCGGTGCCTCACCTTTTAATTAGCGTGAGGCGGTTTTCGAAGTTGGATGCTTATAAACTTGCCTATTCAAATTTTAGGCTTGAGCGCCTGATGGGTTGCGTGGGAGCCAGGTGATGTCAGCGGTACTCTCCCAGACTCACCCTCACCACTCCTCCATCATGCTGTGGTAGTTGCGTTGTGGGGCGGCTCTTTTGTTTAAAGCGTTTGATCCAACTCACTGGAAATAGTAAATGTCACGTGTATGCGGTCTATTGCGATGGTCAAAAATGCTGTTGCTGAGATGCAGTCTGTTGCAGAGGCGAGAGATAAAAATATATATGTTACATCAAGATCTTTATAATGTCCCGTATTTGCGCGAGTTCTTTAACATGCATCTAGGTAAGTGTCTGTAATAGGTAGTTCTCAGTCCGTGTTGTTTATAGACTGGAACGCACGGGGGAGAATTTTTGAAATTCTGATTTTACTGCAGGATTTTTGATGCCGCTTTACCGGCCCGTGCGCTAATGATTTGTAGCACGGTAGAGCAGTTGTGCTCTTAATCAAAAATTTAATAGTAAAGTTGCAAGTAATTTTTATGCGTGGTTTAAACAGTTCTATTCATGCGGTAGATCAATGTTACTGATCCCGTCAAGATAGTGTTTTCCGAGCGGGAGGGCTGGCCAAGCATTCTCCTCGATGGGTAGAACTAGCTCCGTCCTGGCTTAGACCAAACATATCTGTACCATTTTTAGTAATGGCTAAATTACTATACAACTCGCAAACATGTGTGCCACAATTTTTATGATTACAATGCCATCGTTCGGAGATTGTGAATACAGTCAACCTGAGTGTCTGTGTTTCTGTCATGTTGGTGATTTGAATCTTGTGCGTGACTGGTTCTCTGTGGATGGTACTTGCGCTGTGGTGAGTATGACGCGTTTATGGCCGCCGGGTGTGGGAAGTGGGAGGGAGAGGCGGCGTGAATGTCAACTTTATCGAACCCTGAGGGTATTTCACTCCGTAATGGCCAAGCCCGTGGGCGGGACAGAGTTACTTTAGAGCAGAGATGACCTGTTGGATGCTGTCATAACTTTGATCAATCCATTGTCGAATTCAACTTTTCGGTAGTAAAATCCTATTCGTGACTGACGACAATGCCGGCATCTTGCTCTCTTAATAATATTGACTGTTATTACGTGTAGATGGCGTATGTAGTTAGCTGTTTCCGTACGACGTCGGGAGAAAGGGGGAGGGGAGGACGCTGGACAAGCGTCCCTCCCGTGATGCCTACTGTAGATGGCTGTGGTGCATTCCTGATATCCATATGATCAGTTCTCCCGTAACTGGATAAAAGGTGTGTGCGGGAGATTTGTTGGCTGCTGTCTGTTGATAATAATGCTGTTGTCGGGATGTCCGGGCTGCTGTATGATGCTAATGTTATTGGCGAAGTGGGCGCATTCCGGTACAAGTCTGTTGTTATTTACGGGAGATGTAGTCTGCGGGAGGTATTACTCCTCCCGCAGTTCTGTGCGGGAGGTTTGTTGCGGGAATATTTATGTCTCTACTGGTAATTAATTAAGACCGGTAGGTGCTGCTATATGCTGTTGATGCCGATGTTGAATGTCTCCGTTATGCTGAGTATAACTGAGCAAGTCTGATGTAGGCTCAATGATGAATTGACGTAGCCAGTCCTGAAGGCAGGTGTGTTCTTTGTAAGTGTTGACGTTCTGTCTGTGGTGTGATGTTATGACTGCTTAAGGGGGGAGGATGGTAGGCTTATTTGATGGGGCAGCCTTTGGATAGGGGGATGTGGTCATCTCCCATTACACGACGGTTGGTGTCTTGTCGTAGTTTTTAGACACCGGGAAAATTCGAGCCGACACCGGGAAAATTCGAGCCGAGAGTCTGTTGAACAGGCTGCTTCCCTGCCCACCACGGGGGTTAATGTTGGTTGTTGCGGTGCGGGATGCCACCTCCTCTGTTGCAGCAGTCTCTCTCATACCTGAAGATTGACAGTCAACAGATGACGAGTGGTGTGTGAATTGGACTGGGCTGGTGATGTCCGAACTTGGTGTGCAGATAAGGGGCGCCAGTTGGACGTGGGGTGTTGGTGCGGAAATGGAGATGGGTGCCGCTTGGGAGGGACTTGGTCCAGCGTTTTCGGGAATTGGTCGGGTACACCTTGTACGATTCTGCGGTTCTAGACATGCTAAGGCTTCATCCAGCCTCTACACTTCCATGCTATTCACCACAGGAAGCATGGCTTGGGTCAGCCTCGGCTTCTGCTTGTGGTAACTATGATGGGGGGGCATAGCATGAAGTGGGTGGGAGTGGGAAGAGATCGGAGGAACAGCTCTTCCATCCAGTCCCTTGGACAAAACAACCACAAGATTCTTCAGATACGACTTCCTAGATCTAGTAGACCCGCACTGAGGAGGGAGAGGGCGAGTACATATCTCGTCATCGTCGTCAGCGTTAGCCGCTTGTTCATCCACGTTCTGGCTTGGTAGAACTGGGGGTGAACTGGCACCGTAGTGCTCTGCGCTAACCATGGGAATACTAATTTCCATCGAAATATCTGTCTGGTTACTGGTGTCATGAGAAACGCCCAGTCCGAGCTCTGGTGCTGGGTCGTTACTGACACAAGGTTTAAGTCGATCGAAGTGGATGATGGAGGTCAGGCACGAATGCGGTAGGTCACGTCCGACATCTTGCCTACTACCACATAGGGGCCTTTCCACTGGTAACTCAGTTTACTTGGCACGTTTGCAGACCGTCGTGAATCGTGTACCCAAACCATTCTTCCTGGTTCATATGAATCTCCATGCACTTTCTGGTCGTGCCATGTCTTTTGCCGCCGGTGTGCAGTGGATAGTGTTTCTGTCACTAGCTCATGGGGTTGTTCTTTCCGTTGCTGCAAGAGTTCGACATAGAGATATGGTGAATTTTTCTCCCCTGATATCCGTGGCATGGCCAGATCCAGGGGTAAGGCTAATTCACGGCCTAACATTAACCGAGCAGGGGTGTAGCCCGTGCTGGAATGTTCCGAAGTGCTGTAAGCCATTAGCACATACGGGAGGCATAGATCCCAATCTCTACAATCAAGTCGTGTTTCCTTGGTAAGCATCTCCGCGAGAGTTCTGTTGAATCTCTCTACCATCCCGTCGCTCGGGGGGTGGTACGGAGTTGTCCTTGTTTTGACGATATGGAATAATTTGCAGAGCTCTGATATGAGTCGGCTCTCAAAATTACTTCCTTGATCGGAGTGTAGTTCATAAGGCATACCAAAGCGGCAGAACACATTGCTGGCCAAGACCTCCGCTACGGTGGATGCCTCTTGGTCCGGCAAAGCAAATGCTTCTGCCCACTTCATAAAATAATCTTGTAATACGAGGATATATTTATTTCTGTCATCCGTCGTATTCGAGCTCCCACAGTGCACCAACAATTTTAATTTGCGATGGTGCGATATGGTGTTGGCCAACAGCGCGTCTTTGGCACGGGATACATTTGGCAACCCATGCCTTGACACTATCGCGAATCCTGATCCAGTGGAATCTTAGTTTGATGCGGGCAACGGTTCTCTCCACGGCCAGATGGACGGCGTTATCGTGTAGTTGTTGGAGTATAAGCTCTCGATAACTTTCCGGAACCACCAAACGGTCATTAATGTACAAAACGTTATTTATTAGTTGACATTGTATGAACTGTTGGTAATAATATTTAGCCGTGGGAGACAAAGGTGTCACCGATTCCTTAGGAGGACGTACCCCCTCCTGAATCCACGCGTATATATTCTGTGTCTTCATGTCTGTTGTTTGGTGGTGTGCGATTTTCTCCGGATTCCACTCTGCGCACTTTAATTCGGGGAACTCTGGAAATGGCAGTATTGACTGTGTCACGGTGTCGGCCTCTTTGTGTTCAGCCTCCGCGCCGATTCTGCTAAGGGCGTCGGCATTTCCATGCAATTTGCCGGGACGGTCAACAACGTTAAAGTTATAGGCCTGCAGGGATTCCTGCCATCTCGCTACCTGGCCCTCCAGATTTTTTAAGTTCCGGAGCCATCGTAGTGAGGTATGGAGTGTAAAAGGGCGCCCGTACAGGAAGTGTTTATAATACTTGACAAAATGGACCGCCGCCAATAATTCTCGCTTGGTGGTTGCGTATCTTTTCTCCGTTTTGTTCAGAGTACGCGAACCATAACCCAATACCTGCTCTGTTCCGTCTTCGGTGACCTGAGATTGAACTGCGCCGATAGCGAAAGCTGATGCATCAGTGTCTAAGATGAAATCGAGGTTTGGGTGTTAGGTTAGGGTGAGCAAGAATCGGGGCGGTCGTCAAGAGTTCCTTCATCGCCTTGAAGCAGCCTTCACACTCACTCGTCCACTCAAATGGTCGATCCTTCTCGGTGATCTGGTAGAGGGGTGAAGCAATCTCGCTGAAATGTCGGATATAACGGCGATAGTACTGGCATAGCCCAAGAAAACTCTGTGTCTCTGTAACTGAAGAGGGTCGTGGCCACTCTGCTACGGCCTTAGTTTTTGATGGCTGTGTAGCCACACCATCACCGGATATGACGTGTCCCAAGAACTCGACACTGTCTGAAGAGATGACATTTCTTGGGTTTGATTTTCAAATTAGCCGTGCGGAATCTAGATAGCACGATGTCTAAATTGATTAAAGTTTGCTCAAACGTAGGTCCGAAGACTATGACGTCATCGATGTAACAGAGACAGATTTTCCATTGCAGGGTAGTTAATACCTGCTCAATGAGTCATTCAAAAGTTCTGGGAGCGTTGCACAAGCCGTAGGGCATTTTGCAGAATTAGAAAATACTGTCTACAAACGAATGCCGTCTTTTCCATATCAGCTTCATCCGTGGCTACTTGCCAGTAACCGCTAGCTAAATCAAGGGTACAAAACCACTTGGCTCCGGACAAGGAATCCAAGGCCTGATCTATCCGAGGTAACGGATAAGCGTCTTTAATGCTAAGATCATTAAGGCGGCGGTAGTCAATACAAAACCGCAAGGTTCCGTCCTTTTTGCCTGCTAGCACTATAGGGCTAGCCCATGGAGAAGCGGATGGTTCAATAATGCCCGTTCGCAACATGTCATTCACTTGTTGGTGTGCTTCCGCTTCTTTGTGAACGGGAAGACGTCGTACCGGTTGTTGTACGGGGCGATTATTGCCCGTATCGATGGAGTGTCGTACGAGATGAGTTTTTCCGAGATCCATATCTCCAGAGGAAAAACTATCGCGATATTTATGTAATAGTTTCCGAATTTCTCGTTTTTGTGATTGCAATAATCCAATAGTGGCACGTAGATGCACGTAAATCATGTAGATGTTCGGGTAAATCATCAGTCAGCGGTGGGGTCGTATCAGAAAGTGCAGGTGTTTCCAGTGAAATTATGTCCACTAAATGGCCGCAGCGTACTCCGGGTTCCAGAGTGATAGGATCTGCGGTACCATAGAACACTCGAAAGGGTATTTTCCCTTTATCCGTGGTGTCTACTATTATCTGGGGACTTGCGCATTGTGATGCGATCATATAATCAGGGTCAGGTTCCAGCATGGTGATGTGTGTGTTGCTTCCTAACTGTGGTGCGGTGGCCCATACGATCCGTTCCTGTCCCGGCTCAACCGTGGCAGTACTTGAAAGTATTACTGCACACGTATCGTATAACGATGATGCGGGTCCAAGAGGTATTCGCCGGCTGTGTATGTCGAGTTCCTGTTGTCTGCAGTGTATGATGGCTTCGCAGGCACTGAGAAAATCAGAGCCAAGTAGGGCGTCGTTATGAATGGAGGCGATGACAACTCTCTGAATGAATTGCATTTCCTCTATCTGTATAACCAAATTAACTACACCGGCCACGGGTACATCTGCTCCCGTAGCCGTCTGTAGGTAAATATTTGTAGGCTTAAGGGGAGGCTTCTTATGAGGTGGGATGCTCTTATACAAGCGCTGGTTAAAAACTGTAATAGAAGCTCCAGTGTCGACAGTGGTGCTTGTAGAAACGGCACTAAACAGACAGGCACATTTATAGATTACTTTATGATGAACCTGCGGAAGAGTTTCCAATGATGCTGTCCGCAATAGAGGCGGGGGAGCAGCATCGCTCTGTATATATTCTGACTGTCTCCTTATTGCTTCTCGTAGTGTTGCAGGTGGCTGAGTGAGGAATGGGCCAGTTCATCGTCTCCGCTGGGGTGTAGGCTGCGGTGAAGACGGAGCTGGGGGTAGCAATGGTGGTGGCGTTGTTGTTGTTCCTGTGTGAGCCGTATTTCTATAGACTGGTGCGTACGGGATGACATAAGTTCTACCTGTGCAAGCCATTTCTGACAACGCTTCATAGGAAGTTTTGTTGAAGCACAAGAGAAGCAGCGTAATTTGCATGGACGTGCATTCTTCCGTCCATGTCGCCGCTTGCGAATCCATGAGGCGGAATGAGTCGTCTCCAGAATCGCTACTGTCTGTGGATGCGGAAGATGCTGCTGATTGGGGTGGTGTTCTGCATACCACCAGGGGGCACCGAGAATCTGGTGTCTTGGTGGCGGGACGTGGTGCTTTCAGAAATGTTTCAGCGGAGGTACTACAACCTACTACTACCGTTTTACAAAGAACAGAAGGTTTGTTGTGTACGGAAAAAGAGGGGGATGTCCTTGCTGCGGATGGGGGAGGCAATGTAGGCACGGACATATTGGAAGCTGTGTATCTTGGTGTCAAAGCTGATTTCTGTGGATGATGGTTCGTCACTGAACCTTGTTGCATGAAAGCCGCAGTTGAGCCGGGAGAAGGATACAGGCACCGAAAGTTTTGCTGCAAGATATTCACCCATCTGTCTGTCATCCCAGCGGTTTGTCCGACTTATTATTTCGAAAACTGGATTTTATAATTGGTCCAGTCATTCTCCCTGCTAAATTCAGGGGGGAGTATGATTCGACCAAAACCGCGGGAAGAGTGTAGAGGTTGAAATCTGGGTGGTGCGGATATCTAAGAGTTGGCGGATTGTACTGAATTTGGTCTTGGTGCGGGTGGCAGTGGTGTTGGTGTATCCCGTCGATGCCGAGGAGCGAGGACATGCGTACTCCAATTAACTGAGTCCGCCCCGGTGGTTGAGCCATAGACCGGCATGGGTCTATGAACGGGAGGCGGATTACGGTGGAGAGTGCGTGGTCGTTCCTCCCGTGGTGAGGGCTGTTCCTCATATGGCGGTGGTGCAACTGGCTGACGGTTGTGGTATGTGGCGTGACTGATGTACCGGCGGAACGGTGGTGCCGATTCCTCCTGATGACTCCGCGGTGTTCCCCTTGAATATAGCTTTTCGCTAGAAGGGGGCGGTGCGGGAGGTTGTCTATGTGGTGGATTATCACCTGGCCATACTGTCTCCCTAGATGACACGGGCGAACGATAGTAGTCTGAAGGGCTGTATATATGCCCGTAGTCGGGTCTTTGTCGGAGTCGTCCACGATTCGGCCCTGGTGGTGTTGGCCTGTCGCGGACGTCCGAGATGGTTCTGAATTCCGTTCCCGCCTGTGAGGCATCCCGAAAGGTGGCATCGCTAACAGGCGAAAACAGATGATAGTGCGGAGTTGTTCACTCTGGCATAGTCGGTGAGCATATGTGCTGAAAATCTGTCGTATGAGGCTACCTCTTGATCGAGGGGGTCCTCGCTGAACGGAGATGGGATTGAACTGAGCTCACTATATGGTGTGGGCATGAGTTCGCTACGCGTTATTGCTGTTGTTCTTCGAGCCCCACATCGGACGCCACTTCTAGCTCGCCGGGTGGTGTCGGGCCATTCTGATGTCTCATGTCGACTCGCCGCGCCGTAAGTGCACGACGAGTGACGACGCTGGTTAGCATCCGGTCTCGGGGTGATGGACCCTGAACGAGACTGCGCTGCGGGAAACAAAAACCGGCTCCTAAGGCCGGTGGAACTATCGTTCCGGTGGGGCCGTGCGACCATTGTCACAAACATTAAACACAACGGTCTCATCCCAAGAGTTAGTGTCACCAGTATGCCTGTCCATAGCAATTTCGTGATCTATGGGCTTACACGATTTGATTTGGTAACCTAAAAATATAAGTCTATACAATGTGTTTACCTAAAATATGCTAGATAAAACTACAATAAGAGCATACGAAAATACAAGACATAGAGGCAGGTAGATGAACTTTTAGACATGGGCTCCCAGAGGTACCACACAGTCTCGTAGGTCCACAGAGGTATCCCCGCAAGGGAGGCTCCCGTACATGAGACATAGCCATTTAACTTAATATAAGTTATTATACCTCTAAGCTGAAAGGAAGAAGAATATCTCAGACGAAAAGTGATGTGTCTCACGCGGGCACTACTAGTGCAAGTTAGGGTGAGGAGTATTATCCTGGCATGGACCGTCGTCGCTGAATCCTTGAGTCACCGTCTTATGTGATTCCTAATATGCTGAGTTAGTAGTTGCCGCTTTATTTCTGCTTAATCCGCTGTTTAGTTGTTTCCAGAACAAGAATTATTTTAGGCCGCAACTGGCCGATAACTACCTAGCTATTAGACACGGCTGTCACGGAGAACAAATGCCCGAGGACATCAATACTGCAAACAGCGCTCATACATGTTACTTAGCGCGATCTCCGAACTGGGTGAGAATCCGGACATTCTGCCTTGCAACCACATGAAACATTACAGGACATTGCTTACATTTCACGGAAGCATTGTTAGGCCATATCTCCCATCATTATGGTGGGGGGTAAGAGAGACGGATACACATCACAAATGTCCTTCCCATAAGGGCGTGGCAGATCTAAATCTCATGCCCAGACATTTAAACAGAATTCGGTGAGCATACGTATCTCGCCCGTCACCGGGTCCCATGGAACTAACCGTTTAGCCTGACGTTAGGTTTATACACAAGTTGCCAGTTTTGCACTGCGGTGCGGGAGGATTATCAGTAAATATAATAATAATTAATACATATGTTTTCGCAGTGCTTTCCTACATTGGCTTAAAGTGCTATCTACTAAGTATCCGAAGATACACGCGAAAGTGTATGTGATACCACACCGTAGCCATCACCGCTCGGAAACCCCAATAGTTTCCCAGAGTTGGATCAGCCCATGGTGCGGATAGGGACGTCCAAACAATTTAAGAAGCCATAAGGCTTAAGAGCCCCACATCGGGCGCCACTTCTAGCTCGCCAGGTGGTGTCGGGCCGTTCTTATGTCTCATGTCGACTCGCCGCGCTGTAAGTGCACGTCACTCGCTGTAAGTGCACGTCGAGTGACGACGCTGGTTAGCATCCGGTCTCGGTGTGATGGACCCTGAACGAGACTGCGCTGCGGGAAACAAAAACCGGCTCCTAAGGCCGGTGGAACTCACTCGTTCCGGTGGGGCCGTGCGACCATTGTCGCAAACATTAAACACGACGGGCTCATCCCAAGAGTTAGTGTCACCAGTATGCCTGTCCATAGCAATTTCGTGATCTATGGGCTTACACGATTTGATTTGTGAAGAGACAAAATCTTGGAGTTATGAGTCTTACCAGAGTGCGGGGCTAAATTATCGCACTGCCGGAAGTGAAGAATATATTACAGTATGTAGGGAAGAAAGTGTCTCTAATCATTTTGAACCTATCCTATCGAGCTGAATAGAAAAGGTTTTAGTCAGTAGCATGCCAGGCTAAACAGAGTTATAGCACGGACAGCGACCTCAGTGAAAAATTGTTGGTGGCGGGAGAAAGTGCTGCATATATAAATGTTGCTGTGTAGTGGTTTCTACGTGCACTGCATTCCTATATTTTCTATACTTAAGCAAAACAATTTAACTGATGGCCACTGGCCATATACATATGTAATCTAACCAGAACAAACAATACGGCAATGATTAAGATATATATATAGTAATACAGGTTGACGAACCGCAAGTTAGCAACACATTGAGGAAAATGAAATAACTATTTAACAAATACAGAAATTATAACTATCTGTCCTAGGACCGTTACGGTCATCGGAACCGTTAGTACGGATACGAGATAATTAACCAAACCTATATAGAGAAATAATTAAACGGTGAAGTATAGTTACTTGAATACTTGGTAGTCATTCCCAAGTTAGGCTACCGTGTCACTGAAATTGACACGTAGATCTGTAGTCGACGTGAGATGATGCGCTCTCCGGAAGCTGGAAAGTTCCAGCAGGCTGGTTTCCGCAAACAAGAGTTCCGCAAGAATACTCATGGCGGGAGTACATAGCTTAGTACTGTAGGCCTAATAGAATGTCTAACGAGCAGTCAGTAAAAGATGCGATAGTACTACGTGGTGAAGAAAGTTCCCGTACACCGATGGTACGGATAGAAAGTGTAAACAACCCGATCACTAGCAGGGGTTGTCAGATGCGGATGAAGATACAAAACAAAGCATCATGGTGTTGGGTACGTCAACCAGCTCTGAAGATGCACCGGGCAGAGTTCACTTGCTACGGTCAAAAGTCGAAAGAACCCACACGATTAGTGCGGCGGCGTTTGAAATACCACTTTTAAAATAATTTTAATGACACCACTATTCCTGCATTTCTTCATCTACATTTTTACTGTGACCCTTGACCTGTTGTTAAATGTCATCTGCTGCATCAATAATGTCAGAGATGTCTGCCCCATTGATCAATCGTACATTTCCCATTGGTCTATAATGTCAATCAGACACCAATATTCTTGCATTTCCTCATCCAATTTGTTCACTGTGACCATTGTCCCATTAGTAAATGTTCTGCCTGGTTAATAATGTCGGGGATGGCTGCCCCATTGATCAATGGTAGTGTTGTTCTGATAAATCGATTTGATCGATGATTGATTGGTTTACATGTTCAACCAACCGATCGATCATGATTTCAGAAGTCGATTTTGGTTATTTATAAATTGACTTTATTTATATATTTTAACTGGTCAAACTAGAAAACGAATACTTTTTGGAAAAGAATTTATATTTAATTGTTACAACTGTATAGTATTACTTCTTAGTCTAAGACATTAATTTTTTCAGCAGTGAAATACTATGGTAATTTCAAAGAAACCATACCAATAACATGTTGAATATTTTGAAACTTATTTGACTGGATGCTGTTGCTGCCTGAGGCAGCAATAGTTTGAAAATCTTCAACAGATTATTTCTTAAATTATTAAGAATCTGTCATACCTGCGACTTGGTTTGAAAGAGGTTATTATACTTGAACATGCTATAGTTACTGCATTCAAAATGGGCAAAAAATGAGGACCTGTTATGATGAATCATTAATTGATCACCGGTTAGTATATAAAACCAATCATCGATCACAAAAATGGTACCAATTCCCAACACTAATCAATGGTACCTTTCCCATTAGTCAATAATGCCATTGACACCAATATTCATGCATATCCTTATCCAATCTTTTTTATTGTGACCATCATCCAGTTGGTAAATGTCATCTGCTGGGTCAGTAATGTCAGGGATGACTGGCCCCCCCCGATTAATCAATGATACCTTTCATATTTGGCAATAATGTCAATGACACCAATATTCTTGCATTTCTGCATCCAATCTTTTTTACTGTAACCATCGTCCAGTCGGTAAATGTCATCTGCTTGGTCAATATTGTCATGGATAACTGCCCCATTGGTCAGTGGTACTTTTCCCATTAGTCAATAGTGTCAAGGACACCAATATTTTGAGGGGATATGTGATGGCGCCATCCGGACCGGCAGTAGAGTGGTTTCCGGATGATACATCTGTTACCGTTTATCGGATCACTTTGAAACTTCATAGGGTGATTGGACTAGGTCTGTAGAAGAAATCTTTCGAGATTGACAATAATCTGAAATGGTCACCAGCCACTGGTATATGGTGGTTGGACTAGGTCTGGAGAAGAAATCTTTCGAAATTGACAATGTTCTGAAATCCAAGATGGTCGCCAGCCACAAGTATATGGTGGTTGGACTATGTGTGGAGAATAAACTCATCGAAATTGGCGATAATCCAAAATCCAAGATGGCTGCCAGCCAAGGGTGTCCATCTTGAAAATTAGTTTCCAATGTTAACTCCATTCCCGTTTATCGGATTGCTTTGCAACTCTATGGGGTGGTTGGACTAGCTCTGGAGAAAGAAACTATTTAAGTCAATGATCCCCTCCCTCCCCCCCCCCCCCCCATTCACTGGTGGCCATCTTAAAAATTGATTTCTCCATTTCTTTTAGCAAAACTGCATGGTCTGAGGGAAAAACTTAGTGAAATTGTAGGTGATCTAAAATCCAATTTGGCCGCCAGCCACCGGCGACCATCTTGAAAATTGATTTCCAGATGATAACTCCATGACTGTGTTACGAACTAGGCCTATAATGGGCTAAGGGTATAGCTTGAAAGATTCCTGATGACCTTAGTTCAGTTCATCTTGAGCATTTATAGTTAAGCTTGACCTCAAATACAGATAAATAGGTATAACAACCTTCACAGTGTACCACTTCAGTGATATATTCTATATAAGTATCAAAATATTCCACTCATAAATCTTACAGTACTGTTAAAATTTCTATTTGGACAATTAGGGCACCAATAAGAAGGAGCGGTCAACCAAGAATTCAGTCTTCATATGGTAACTTGTTAGTTTAGACTGAACCAACAACAAACAATCAATCTTAATCTGATTCCATTATGGCGTATTGTATCAAGTGAGAAATATAATAATTAAACTGTAGCCAACTGGTCAAAACTATATGTTACGTCAAGTTAAACTAGTAACTACAAGATTGTCTTGTACAGCCGCAGAATACAGTAATCATACATACATCATTTTACGTCACCTACATCATTTTGTGACATCATCATTTTACATCATTTTATGACATCATCATTTTACGTCACATACATCATTTTATGACATCATTTTAGGACATCATCATTTTACGCCACCTGCATTTTATTTCACCAGCATTATTTTTTTCCATTTCTTCTCAGTTGTTCCATGATGATATACAGTACCTCCTTTCAATGGAAACTCTGTGGAAGAAACGCCGGTCTCCATTACCTGTACAATGGGAACATCTACCTGCTGACCAAGGTATCAAGTCACAAAAATAACACATATTCCACAGTCAATCAATAGTCAATGTTTAATGGCAGTTAGTACTTAGCCCGAAGTCAGCTTATCGCATGATGACCATCCGTTGCCTGTCCAACATTTGCTTTCGAACATTTCCTCATTATCCATTTGGAAGATTTAAACCAGCCTTGGCTTCAGAACTTCTATGCAGAAATTTGATTGGTCAGTATTTTCCTGCAGATTTGTTGGTAAATCTTTCAAAAAGTTATTTAAAAATCATAACCTAATTCTAAGCAAGCTTGTCTGGAAGAGCGTTAATCACATGATCACATTTAGTGGCCATTTTGAATTTCATATGCAAGGAACAGAAACCCCTTGATGAATTACTCCCAATAGCTGCAAGCAAACTAAAAATTGAGTATCTGAATGAATCCAAAACAGAGCTCACCCACATATACCTATCTACAAAGCATGAAACTATGGAAAATAACGATCCACTTCATGGCAGTGAACCATGGAGAAATTGTAAAATCCTGGGCTCACTGCTTTGCGGTGCTACTGACATTGCTTCACACTGCGCCATGGGGAACATAGCTTTCTGGTCTCTTTGGAAGGTATGGATTTGTAGATCACAGATGCCCTTGACAAAAAGAGTACATTTATATAACGCAACCTGCGTATCCTTGATGCTGTATAACTGTAACAGCTGGGCAGCTCTAGACAAACTTCATATTTTGAGTGTTTGGTCAAATACGATCAAATATTTGCATAGTGAATATGATTAGCATGTTTATCGTTATAGTATTGCACTATGATTAAAATCATTAAAATTTGACTGAAATTGTTGAGCTTAACGAACAGCTATCATTCAAATGGTTATAACAATTTTCAACATCTATTTATCTCAATTCTTAACAACTGGGAATTCAAGATGAAAATGCTTTATACAAATTCTGTTTATATAAGAATAGGAATAAATGGCTAAATTTACATGTGAATTAGGATGAATGACTAAATTTACATAAAAATGAGGAATTATTAAATTTATTTAAGAATGAGGTGTGATGAAATCATGTTTACATACGATAAGGAATCACTAAATTTACATAAGAATGAGATATAATGACTAAATCATGTTTACATATGATAAGGAATCACAAAAATTTACATAAGAAAGCGATATAATGACTAAATCATGTTTACATGAAAAGAGGAATGATGTCTGGTGGATTTAATTGAGTTTATATTACAGCATGCAGATTTAAGATGTTTAATTGCATTTTTAAGTGACTAATTTCAAATATTGAACAGCTTTCTTGCATGGATGATTTCGAGTTTTTGATTCTAGAATTTTATCAGTGTTAATGATCCTCTTTATTTTCAGCCTCCAATGATGTTAGTGCTGGTATACAGGACCAGAAGGTGTGGTCACTTAGGGAATGCGCGGCCATCTTTGAGAAATGTTTATCCCGTCTAAAGGCAGAGCTCGCTAAGCAGGGCCACGAGGGCATACTAGTGTGGGATAAAGTAAGACTACATATGCATGCACTATGCCGTATCTTCATACACCACAGAAAGCCATATCTTCATACTGATAAGCCTTATACACCACAGATCTTCATACACCACAGTAAGCCATATCGTCATACTGATAAGCCATATACACCACAGATCTTCATACACCACAGTAAGCCATATCTTCATACTGATAAGCTTTATACACCACAGATCTTCAGAGATCACAGAAAGCCATATCGTCATACTGATAAGCCTTATATATCACATATCTTCATAGACTACAGAAAGCCATATCTTCATACTGATAAGCCTTATACATAACAGATCTTCATAGACTACAGGAAGCCATATCGTCATACTGATAAGCCTTATACACCACAGATCTTCATAAACCACAGAAAGCCATATCTTCATACTTGGCTAGTGAAGAAGCCTATCGAAATTGATGATGATTCGAAATTGATTTCCGAACGCTAACCGTAGTTAGTGGATCACTGCATGGGATGGCTGGACTAGGTCTGATGAAAAAACTTCTTGAAATTTTAGATGATCCGAAATCCAATATAGCTGCCAGCCACCGACAGCCATCTTTAAAATTGATTTCCAGACGATAACGCCATGACTAGCAGATCGCATTGAAACTTCATAGGATGACTGATCTACGTCTGAGGAAGAAATCACTATTTTCTGA
Organism: Chaetoderma sp. LZ-2023a; assembly: GCA_034401795.1. Taxonomy (NCBI): domain Eukaryota; kingdom Metazoa; phylum Mollusca; class Caudofoveata; order Chaetodermatida; family Chaetodermatidae; genus Chaetoderma; species Chaetoderma sp. LZ-2023a. Next base: position 92,549,804 of record CM067359.1, read on the forward strand.
TAGCTTTTATTCATTGGTTTGTCATCATGGCGGTCTATTATGCACCGTTTGCGGAGCTCTTGTTGTATTAGTGGATGACTGCCTCATTTGTCAATGATAAGCACCATTGGTCTATGGCAAAACTTATTCTTGCCTGATGGACCAATGTTGCTTGTTGAGCATTAATTAATGTAAACATGTTTACAGTTCCTCATCAGCTAGGTGGGCACTCTGCCCCTTTAGCTATTTTTATGCGCCACAGAAAAGATTTTTCTTTATACATCACAGAAAGCCTTATTTTTATGCATCACAGAAAGCCTTATAGACCACAGAAAGCCTTATACATCGCAGAATACCTTATCTTTATACATCACAGAAAGCCTTATCTTTATGCATCACAGAAAGCCTTATCTTTATACATCACAGAAGGCCTTATAGACCACTGAAAGCCTTATATTTATACACCACTGAAAGCCTTATCTTTATACATCACGGAAAGCCTTATATGCAGCCCTTTGCTGGCCTACATAGAATCACGCAGCAGCAGCAGCTTTACAATGGCACTGATTCTTGCCTCTCTCTCTTTCTCTCTCTGTGTTGCCAGGATGACGATGTGGCTATGGACTTTGTGACCTGTGCAGCCAATATAAGAGCACATATATTTTCTATTGGCGTAAAGTCCAGATTTGATGTCAAATGTAAGAACATTGTCTACAATTGTTTTTGCCTTTTCAGGGAAATCTTGGCAATATGGCACTTACATGTGCCAAATCTATGTCAATACGGCACCTCTACATGTAGCAAAGCTGTCAATATGCCACCTCTACATTTGGCAAATCTCTGTCAATATGGCACCTCTACGTGTGGCAAATCTCTGTCAATATGCCACCTCTACATGTGGCAAATCTCTGTCAATGTGCCACCTCTACATGTGGCAAAGCTCTGTCAATGTGGCACCTCTACGTGTGGCAAATCTGCAGATGTCCATTTTGTTATCTCATTAACCATACTTGGCTGGACTGACCTTAGATTCAGAAGAACATCGAAACAGAAATATAAAGAAAACAAAAACTGCATTGACTGATAGGCTGGAACGTCGTGTGTCCATCCGTCCATCCGTCAACTTTTCCTTTAAACAACTTCTCAAAAACCACTGGACCGATTTCAATTATATTTCGGACGACGCATCCTTAGGGCATAGAGATTCAAGTTTGTTCAGACGAAGCTGATCGTCCAATTGGGGCGGTGGCCATCTTCGATTTTGGCCGATTTTTAGAAACGTCTTTAAAAATCTTCTCCGAAACCGCTTGTGGGATTGATGCAAACCTCATGAAATATGATTTAGGGCAAGTGATGAACCAAGTTTGTTTCAAGGGAAATTAATTGGTCAAATGGTTCGGCGGCCATCTTGGTTGACGTAGTTGTGGCGAAAATTACTTCTCCAGAACCGCTGAAGGGATTGGACCAAAATTTGGCAGTTATGATTAGGGACCAAGGGCCATTAAAGTTTGTTCAAGGGAACTTGATCCGTCAAAAAACCTGGTCTCCAAGGGCCAATCAAAGAATAGCATGTTTGGCGTCCATATTGGATTTTTTATTTGATGGATTTTGAAGCCGAAATTGGTTTTATGTGTTTTTGTGTATTCTAATCTCAAATTTGCAATTTTCGAAACTGTAGGATAAACAGTTTGGTGGTCGTCTTGTTGATAAGGGCATTCTAGTTGAATTGCCTATGGTCCAGGTGAGCGATACAGGCCCCTTGGCGGCCGTCTTGGATCATTTTCCTGCCAAAAGCTCCCATACTAAAGCAATGGGAAATTTAAAATGTCTTCTCGATAACTACTGTGACAATTTCAATTAAATTTTTGTAGGAAGCACCCTTAGGGCATAGAGATTCAGGTTTGTTAAAATGAAGCTGATCGGCCAATTGGGCCGGCGACCATCTTGGATTTTGGCCGATTTTTAGAAAAAATCTCCGAAACCACTTGAGGGATTGAAGGAAACCTCATGAAATATGATCCACGGCAAGCGCTCAACCAACTTTGCTCAGGGGAAATTTTACTTTTCCAGAACTGCTGACGGCATGTTTGGCGGCCATATTGGACTTTTTTATTTAATGTTCTTTGAGGCTGAAATTGTTTTTATGTAGGTTTTTGAGTATTCTGATTTGAAATGTGCAATTTTCAAACCTGTCGGATAAATGGTTTGGCGGCCATCTTGGATCATTTTCCCGCCAAGCAATGGGAAAATTTTTAATATCTTCTTTTGGAGAAATACTGGGCCAATTTCAATTATATTTGGCAGGAAGCCTCCTTAAGGCATAGAGATTCAAGTTTCTTCAAATGAACCCGATCGGCCAGGTTGGTCGACGGCCATCTTGGATTTCGGCCGATTTTTAGAAATGTCTAAAAATCTCCAAAGCCGTTTGAGGGATCGATTCAGAACTCACGAAATATGATCTATGGTAAGAGCTGACCCAAGTTTGTTCACGTGAACTTGATTGACCAAATGGTTCAGTGGCCATCTTGGATGACCTCGTTTTCGCAAAAACGACTTCCCCTGAACCGCTGAAGTGATCAGGCCAAAGGGTCATTTGTTCAAGAGAAGTTGATCTGTCAAGAAAACTGGCTGCTTTAAAATGTCTTTAAAAGTCTTCTCCCAAACCGTTTGGGGGATCAATTCAAAACGCATGAAATATCATCTAGGGCAAGAGCTGCACCAAGTTTGTTTCAAGGGAACTTGATTGGCCAAATGGTTTCATTTAGGTATAACCTAGTTTTTGCCAAAATGACCCCAGAACCACTGAACGGATTGGGCCGAAATTTGGGAGATATGATTAGGCACTGAGTGCCATTAAAGTTTTTCAAGGGAAGGCGCTATGTCAGAAACATGGCTGCAGTGGACCAATCAAGATATAGTGTGTTTGGCGGCCATATTGGACTTGCAAAAATGTCCACAAACTCATTTAGAAGACTACTCCTAAACCACCCACCAACAATTGTGACAAAAATGCATAGTGCTCCAGGTGAGCGACACGGGCCCCTTGGGCCTCTTGTTTTCAACATATTCTGGAGATTTCAGGTTTAAATAGCAATTACAATTTTAACATTTCTGCAACTTCAGAATGAGATGTTTTCAGTCATCATAGCACCAACTTAGATATAATGACATCCCAGAGAGTGACTTAGTTAATTAACCCTTTAACACTCAAATTTCTTCAAGCAAATTGCAATTATCTCATAGAAAATATGTGAGTTATCAAGCCATTAATTGCACTGGTAAATTGTCAAAAATAGTCATCTCTTGGTCTGCAAATGGACATTTATCAAGACCACCGTAGAAACCATCTTTCGCTGATTTAAGTGCTAATGGGTTAAAAGCAAGTACACAGTAATAGGTAAAGACCTCAGAAGTAAGTTTACATTGCATGGTCTGACAATAGTCGAAGCCTGTTAGTATTGGGTAGGTAATTGTATACATCTACTGAGCACCATGCAGATCTATAGCCAGTGATTTTCTGTCAAATATTCAGTCATACCTCAAAATTATAATGGTATTTCATTGGGTGTTCTGTTTTGTCTGATGTACAGTTAGAAGATTGCCTTATGCATAGTAGGTGTGCAACTTATGTATATGTCACTAGATGATATTTAGTGATCTTTGTCAGTGTTTTCTTAAGCATGATAAACAACCATGAGGTTAAATATATAAACTTGCCACCTGATATCTGAGTATTTCCCAATATTTCCCAGTATTTCCTGTTATTTCTCAGTATTTCCCAGTATTTCCCACTGCCCTGGTATTACTAGTATTTCCCTGGAAATTGCCAACCCTGTACTAATATAATGTCACGGCCCTAAATGTGTTCCCTTAACTATAGGAGGTATCAAAGTACCCTATTCTTGAATCAAATCACATGGATGCTTAATGGTGCATCCTCTTGTAGCTGATTTAGCCTGGATGTATATGGTTTGACCAGTTCTGAGAGCTGGAATGCTGGTGTTGCCTCATCACTATCCATGATCTCTTGCATGTTAAAGATTAGTTCTGCTGTAAAGGCAATGTGCCTGGCTGTATTTTGTGTAGTCCACTTCTGTCATGTATTCAATTGAGCACAACCTCTATTATAGAGGGCTACTAGACACTGAGGAGTATATTTAATGTTTATAGGTACGACATCACCTCTACTCAAATTAGCTAATAGATACTGATCTTGAGGATTAATCCAGTGGATGCATTGCGGAGAGGATTATTTGATGTTCCCGGTTGGTTGTAGAAGAGACAGGTTGTATGTTGATGGGCCGAGTGTGATAGCTTCTGTCATGTTAACTTCTCAGGTATCGGAGGCATCTCATCAGTACTCTTGCATTTCGTAGATTTTTCTCATTATAAACAACAACTCTTATGATACTTAGCATGTCTCTGTTTGAATGTGGGTTCAAGACCATCACCGACATCAAAACGACCCAGTTTTACCGAGGATGGCAAGTGACCAAGCTCATAGAGGATTGGAATATCTTAGTTAGTATTTTGTATCCAGCACCACCAAAGGTATGATCCAAAGAACACATACATTTTTCATCGGTTACTTGTTCACACAAGAAACTGTTACTGCAATCTATGGCTGACCGTGTGCGACAAAATAGAGAGAGAAATGTCACTCGTCACAAATTTCAATACCATTTTCAACTACAAGTATTTGAATCTTAAGAATGAAAAAGAGAAAACTATGCATTAATATAATAATGAAAAGTTTATGACATTTTATTCCCTTGTTCTTAAAACAATAAGCATACATAAAACAGCAGTGAGTGGAGTAGTGGAATATCTGTATTATGGGCTGTGGTATGGTGATGAATTATGCCATGTTGATGATAAATGGTAAACGTTGTGGTGGAATAAACAACAGTAGACTACATAGAAAACATGCAAACTATTGTTATTATTGGAATCTTTGGCGATGGAAACATTGGTGCTGAGAAAAGAAATCACGTCTATGTCATTATTCTGAGCCACGATATGAAGAAATCGATAATTTTAACGTAAAATCGCGGCTATGTTGGAAAACAAAATGGCTGATATTTTGAAGATTGTGTTATATTTGGATTCTCTGACCCTGAAAACATATGTATAGACACCAAAATTAAGTTCCTATCTATGTTATTAGCCGAGATATGAAAGATTGAAAATCTGCATGGCGGCCAAATGCCCCATGCCCCCACCCCCAAAGTTCAAATCCGTTTGGGGTCCAATTTTGAAATAAACTGTTATAGGCCATGCTAACTGTGTGTGGTAAATTTTATACTTGTATCGCAGTGTACAATTTTTTCATACGCCTCTGTGAACTATCACATTCCCATATCTGTATCACAATTATCTGCTTGGTAATATCGGGTAAATGTTGAACAGTGATCTTCACCATTTTGTCCCCTGTAGTGATGGTGTGTGATGTCACGTAAGTGGCAATGCATTACATTCTTTATTATGTAAAACTTATCCTGTTGAATATTTTGAAACTAATTTGACTGGAAGTTGATGCTGCCTAGTTCAGAAACAACTTCTAGTCAAATTAGTTTCAAAATATTTAACAGCTTACCTGTATAGTTGCTTTTATACCGCATTGTGAAGCTATAGATGGCTCCTCTATGACTGAGGGCATATACCGAGGCAGACACGCTGGTTTTTTTTGATTGGTTGTAAAGTAAATTATGACAGCCATCATAAGCTGTAGAAATGTACCAACATTTAGCTACTAAAGCCTGAATATCTTTCTTTGACAGGTTGATAAAAAGCTTAAATTTCATGCGTAGTTTATGAGTGGCCTATTTGATCATCTGTATAGATATCATGAGATGAGGTTAGTTATCCTTTAATTTCTCTACAAAAATTTGATTGTTCAGTTTTTCGGGTGCAAATCTTAAATTTTCAAAAATGTTTATTGAATTTTTTACGACTACCTACTTCAAGCAAACTTGGCTGGAAAGACCCTATAGTGGTAGGTCTCAGAAATTATATGCAAAAATCTGATTGATTGATTTTTTTGCATTTTATTCTGAAAATGCCCTAGAAATTTCATAACAGCCATCTTGAATTTCTGCAAATGTCCAGGAAGTCATTTAAAGACTACTTCTCATATGAAGACTTATGTAGTTTTCTGATCTGGCTAAGCTTTTAGATCTTGTTTCCTTTGTTAAAAAAACTTGTTAGATGTTCAAGATTGGACAAGCTTTGCCTATTTTTTAGGGTAATGAGAATACTATTTTTGAAAATTATAACTAGAATTACTGGCTCCGTCAATTCTCAAAAATATTCTTCTCATGGCCGGTAAATGGATGCCATTGCCGAGGCTGATTTTGGATGGTTTTATGATTATAATATTAATTGTTACAGAATCAGTGGCGAGTATTATGTACCTCTGCCAAATTGGAAATTAGTCCCCCATACAGGTACTAAAACAACTGTACATCCTGGCATCCATGTGAGACCTTGATTGAGATTGCATCTGGCCAAAATCTGGCTGTAATTAACAAAGTTGTCTCCCTTGAATTCTTAAAAAAATGTAAAATATGTGTTTGCCTCCATAGCTTCAGTTAGTCTGCAGGGATTCTGTTCAAATTTTTAGCTCACCTGGTCAGAATGGCCAAGTGAGGTTATGGCATGGTGACCATCCGTCGTCCATCCGTCCGTCAACTTTTGTTTTAAAACCCTACTCACTAACTGGTTGTCGGATTTCAACCTAATTTGACTTGAAGGCCCCTGTGGGGATAGGTTTCAGAACTTGTATACAGAATTTTGATTGATCAGTTTTGCGGGAAATCATTTAAAATGCTACCCCTCATTAACTGCTTGAACAATCTCAACCAGGCTTAGCTGGGAGGATAGTACGCTGGTATGTTACAGAAATTGTATACAGAATTTTGATCGGTCAATTTTTCCGGCAACCATCTTGGATTTTCTGAATATTTCTGGAAATCACTTAAAAGGCGCAGACTTCTCGATAACCACTGGCTGATTTGAATCAAATTTGGAGGAAAGAACCCTAGTATGGTATCCTTCAGAACTTGTATACAGAATTTTGATTGTCCATTTTTTGCGCGGCCATCTTGAATTTTCCCAAAAATGGCAGGAAATTGTTTCAAATGCTACGCCGCATTAACTAGTTGCTTGAACAATTTCAACCAGACATGGCTAGAAGGGTACTTGGCTGGTAGATTTCAGAACTTGTATACAGAATTTTGATTTGTCCGTTTATTTGGTGGCCATCCTGGATTTTCTGAAATTTTTTGGAAATCAGTTAAAAGGCTACGCCTCATTAACCGCTTAAACAATCCAAGCCCTAAAGTGCTATGTTTCAGAGCTTGTATATATAGAATTTTGATTGGTCAATTTATTCGGTGGCCATCTTGAATTTTCCGAAATCCTCTACTCATTAACTACATGTACTTGGACAATTTTAACCTTACTGGCTCAAATGAGCCTAGGGCGGTAGGCTTTAGAAGTTGCATACAGAATTTTGATCGGTCAATTTTTCCGACGGCCATTTTAGATTTTCTGAATGTTTTGGAAAATCAGTTGAAACAGGGTTTGCACAAAAATGAATAGTGTTTGAATATTGCCCCTTGCCTTGAAAAGTGCTTGCATTTTGTGTCAACCTTGAAAAGTACTTGAAAACCCATGAGCTGCCTTGAAAAGTGCTTGAATTTGACAAAAAATGATGCACCCCCTATGGTTAACCGCGAATCACCGAAAAAACAGTCTTGGTGTGATTAAATATACCTTCCTTATAAATATATTTTAAGACCAAATTTTTGTACCAAACAACAAGGACAGGAGAAAATGCACATCAATTTTGTAACGCCGATCAACATTAAATGATCCAAATTGAATTATTACGAACGACAATATAGCCGGCTTCTTAAGTTGTCGAGCCAGCGGTTCTTGCGAGATATTATACACTAATGGGAGTTTATCAAACTGGTACCCGTTTTTTAAGATCAGTATAATACTCAGTTCCTATCGCGCAATGATAATATATGGATATTCCCGAGTTCCGAGTCCCCGATTCCAGAATATTTATATCCGAGTACTCGCTCTAAAATAAACTCTTCAATTGGAGGCGAATCACGTGATTTTTATTTTTTCGCGACGCCATTTTATATCAAATTGTGGATTAATTTTGATGTAATAAACGAGCTTTATTAAAGGATACGCAATATTTAGGCGATCAAATCAAATAATTTCCCTTCCCCAGTGATGTTTTGAGGTGTACATTAAACATAGGCATAGGCGGTGAGAATTTTTACGGGAGAAAATACGTTGAATTTCCGTGGTATCAATTTTAGAACACTTTTGGGAAAACTGTAATATAAGCCCACCCCCTTTCTCAGAGATGTTTTGTTGGAAATTGAACACCTCTTGTCCTAATAGAAGCCTAGGCTACGAAATTGGTGCCATGGGAGAAAGTGGTCTCAAATCCCACTCAAAAAGCGAGAAACATCGCAAACTTGAAAAAGCTTCTGACGGTTCCCTATTGGATTTATTTGGGATTAAAAAATCTCCAGTTGCATCTACGATTTGGAGCAATAGCTCGCCACCGGATCAAATGAAAACTATTGTGATGCCGACCATTATAACTTAAGCATATAATGTCCAAATTTGGTGTCAATGAATTTACAATTTGCTCATAGAAAATGTTCATTTGTAAACCAGGATAGGACTATTTTTGAAACTATAGCACTGGAATGACTGGCTGTTTTTATCATGCCAGTCATTCCAGTGATACATTTTCAAAACTAATCTTCCATTTGTCTGCAATTTGACATTTCTCAACAAGACCCCTTTGCCAATTTTAAATTGCAGAGGCCAGTTTTGGGACTCGGATTTAACCCTTTAGTGGGCAAGCTGGCCAAAACCGGCCTCTGCAATTGCCTTTAGCAATGTCCATTTTCAAGCCAAGAGAAGACTATTTTTGAAAATCTATCACTAGAACTACTGGGTCGATAAACGAACCAGCAATTCCAGTGGTAATTTTTTTTAATGCTCTTCTGGCCTGCAAATGGGCATTCATTAAGCAATGATGTTAATTTTCTTAACCTGTCTTGATCTATAAAGGGTTTAAGAATAAATAAAAAACAACATTACTGCCTTTTAGATTTCAGGGTAAGCTCAAGGAGATCGATCATTTGCTTCAAATTTGTTGTTCGTAATGGGAAAATAGTCCTTGAAAATGATAAATATTGTCCTTGAAAAGTGCTTAAATAGTGCTTGAATTTGATTTTCTCAAACCTGTACGAACCCTGTGAAAGGCTACTCCTCATAACCGCTTGGCAGAATTCAACCAAACTTAGCTGGAAGAACCCTAGGCCGGTATGCTTCAGAACATGTATACAGAATTTGAACGCCTTGATTTTGATTTTCTCCGATTTTCCGAAAAATGGGACTATATAAAATGCTACTCCTCATTAATCGCTTGGGCAATTTCAAACAAATTTGGCTGGAAGTATCCTATTGTCGTAGCCTCTAGAAATTATATTCAGAATTTCGATAGGTCAATGTTTTGTAAATTTTCCGGAACCATTTAAAAACAGTACTCCTTCAATCAATAGCCCGATTTCAACAAAACTTGGGTGGAACGATCCTATGACGGTAGGCTTCAACATATTAAATGAGAGTCTTGATTGGTAAATTTCTTGGTTGCCATCTTGGATTTTCCAAAAATCATCCATCATGTCTATTTAGATGCAAATGGTTTACATACCAATGGTCCAGATGAGCACCACAGGCCCCTGGGCCTCTTGTTTAAATATGCCCTACCATGTGACCTCGGTTAAGATTATGTACTGCCAAAATCACAGTTATTTTGACGTGATTTATGTTGTCCAGTTTAAAATAGCTCAGTGCTCAAGAAGCTGATCCTCGAATAATGTAGAAAATATCTTGACCTAGAAATCTTCAGCTATCAGGAATAGTACTCTATCCCTTGTGGAATTGTATAATCTACAGCTATCAGGAATGGTACTCTATGCCTTGTGGAATTGTATAACCTACAGCTATCAGGAATGGTACTCTATCCCTTGTGGAATTGTATAACCTACAGCTATCAGGAATGGTACTCTATCCCTTGTTGAATTGTATAATCTACAGCTATCAGGAATGTTACTCTATCCCTTGTGGAATTGTATAATCTACAGCTATCAGGAATGGTACTCTATCCCGTGTGGACTTGTATAATCTACAGCTATCAGGAATGGTACTCTATCCCTTGTGGAATTGTATAACCTACAGCTATCAGGAATGGTATTCTATCCCTTGTGGAATTGTATAATCTACAGCTATCAGGAAAGGTACTCTATCCCTTGTGGAATTGTATAATCTACAGCTATCAGGAATGATACTCTATCCCTTGTGGAATAGTATAATCTACAGCTATCAGGAATGGTACAGTGTCCCTTGTGGAATTGTATAATCTACAGCTATCAGGAATGGTACTCTCTCCCTTGTGGAATTGTATAACCTACAGCTATCAGGAATGGTACTCTATCACTTGTGGAATTGTATAATCTGATAACACTGCCAATACCCAGCATGCACTAGTTTGCACAATCCTTTGTACTTCCTGTTTAACCCTTGCTTCCAAGAGAAGTGGCAAAATTCTAAATACAGTTTATGATTAGCTCTGCAGCACAGAATGGCCAAGTGATCTTATGCCCTTGGGACAATTCGTCCTTCCATCTGTGATCTGACAACTTTTTCTATAACTGAACCACTGGGCTAATATCTACCAAACTTGACTGGAAGTGCCTTTAGGACATAGAATGAAGCTGCTTGGTTGATTTGAGCGGCTGCCAATTTGTAATAATTTTAGAAATGCCCTTAAAAATCTCTGAAACCACGAGGCCAATTGATTTGAAACTAAAAAAAACTTCATCTAGGGCAATGGTGAATTTGTCCAAGAGAACCTGATTGGTCGAATTGCCTGATGGGAATCTTAAATGACATAGTTTTAAAAAAAATTACCTCCAGAACTGCTGAACGGATCAGGCTGAAATTTTGGAAATATCATTATGGACTAAGGGGCAGTAAAGTTTGCTCAAGGGATGTTGATAGGTAATAAAACATGCCAGGTCTTGGACCTTTTTTCGCGTCAAACGTCCTATAGGAGAAAAATGTGAAATTTTAAATGTCTTAAGAACCACCTTGTGGTTTTCAACAAAATTTGGCAAGAAACATCATTGGCGCATAGAGATGCAAAAGTGGACAACTTTCCCGCCAAAACTTATAGCAAAAGAATGGGAAGCTTCAAACAACTTCTGTTCAAGGAGCACAGGGCCAATTTAAACTAATTATCAGGAAGCATCCTTATTTCATAGAGATCCAACATTGTCCAAATCAAGCTAATTGGTCGATTTCTTTGGTGGTCAGCTTGGATTTTGTGCTATTTTTTAGAAACATGTTTAAATATCTTTTCTGAAACTGCTTGGCTGATTGAACCTCAAGACACTTAGGGCGAGTCGTAAACCTTTCCTGGTCAAATTTGGTCAAGAAAATTAAAATATTTGTTTATTGAATGTCCATTTGCAGGCCAAGAGAAGGCTATTTTTGGAAGTTTACCACTGGAATGACTGGCTCGGTTATCTTCTCTTGGCCTGTAAATGGACATTCGTCAAGACCACTGCAGAGGCCGGTTTTGACCGTCTTGACCATTAAAGGGTTAAACCAAGTTTGTTTGAGAGAACCCGATTGATCGATTTGTCTGCTGGCGACTGTGGATGACGTAGTTTTCACAAAAAGATTGTCCTGGAATTTGTGGGGTTTTCTGTTACATGTTGCGCCGTGTGTTGACTCTGTGCTTTCTTATTTACTAGCGCCCTCTGGCAGGAGCTGTCAGAAACACTGATATTTAGTTCTTGACCACCAAGGTTTCCTCTTCTTCGAAGCTATTGGCAGAAACGCCAAAAACAAAGCAGATGGCAAAAATTGCTATTATATAGATGGTTATTGGTAGGGCGATGTCAAATTGTGCACTTCCAAAATTGTCTGATTGACTGTTTGGTGGCCATCTTGTTTTTTCCATATACTATTGCAGCAATCGCAGGGAATATCATTCCAGCCATTGCCACAACCAATGCCATCATTGCCGCTCTCATTGTTATGGAGGCACTGAAGATCTTAGCAGCAGACTGGGACAAATGTAAAACTGTGAGTACGCTTTAATGATGCTAATGTATAAATAATTGGATTATAGAACAGTCAGTTTGGTTAAGTTAAAGAGAAACATACACAACATCACAGGGTTAATGTATCACTGACAACAGCATACACAACATCACAGGATAATGTATTACCATGACAACAGCATACACAACATCACAGAACTAATGCATTACCATGACAACAGCATACACAACATCACAGGGTTAATGTATCACTATGACAACAGCATACACAAAATCACAGAGGATAATGTATTACCATGACAACAGCATACACATCACAGAACTAATTTATTACCATGACAACAGCATACACAACATCACAGGGCTAATGTATCACTATGACAACAGCATACACAACATCACAGAGGATAATGTATTACCATGACAACAGCATACACAACATCACAGAGGATAATGTATCACTATGACAACAGCATACACAACATCACAGGGCTAATGTATCACCATGACAACAGCATACACCACATCATATGCTAATGTATCACTATGACAACAGCATACACGGTGTAGTTCGGATCGACCGGTCGGATACCGGCCGTACCAGAGCTGGGTACGCGCCGCCCATCCTGGATTCGTTTCCTGAACACGCCCCTCTGGGTAGAACTATAAGCGTATATAGGCCTATGGGAGAGATAGCATGTTGAAAAACGACTAAGTTCGTTAAAGCGCATGATGCGCATGCGCGCGCCAGGATGCTGTTTATATGGAGCGCGTAGTTACGACCTAGATAGAGTGGAGCTTTTAGTGTACCGAGATGGTACCCTGTAATCCTTATTGATTGCCTGTTCCCGTTGAATAGAATTCAACGGGCTTTCTAAATCTGTAAACCATTTCAAAATCGGTTGAGAAATGGCTGAGTTATCCAGGGAAAACTCTTCATGATTATCTTCAAAATATTGCCGTGACGTCATAACCACGTGGACGCAAAACTTCTAGAATGTTCTAGAACGTTCGACTACGCTATTATTAGCTGCGCGCTGATTGGCTGTTGCTCGAACAATGATTGGATAGAGCCTGCGCCTGTGACATCACGAGTATAAAAGGAGAAGCGATCCAGTGATCGAGAACATCCTCGGCCAGGGGCCGAACAGGTTGGACCTGTACTAGCTACTATCGACAGATATTACGTAATATGACTTCAGTTTCCGTCATGTTTTGGTAGCTACAAGTAGCCAACCCACCGCAGTTAAAGCAGTTTTGTAGACTACCTACTTACGGGAGCAATTTGGAACTTTCTATTTACTGTTCACGAATATCAACATCTCCTTCGGAACACAAATTTGCGGTGAGGCCTTTACGGCCTGAATATGTGAGTCTACAGATGTAGAGGCAGGATGTTCTTTGATGGATGACTCGCGGGATCTGCCGGCCATGCCTAAAAGTGGTATTTCAATCGCCGCCGCACACATCGTGTCGGTTCTTTCGACTTTCGACCGCAGCAAGTAAACTCTGCCGGGTGCGTCTTCAGAGCTGGTTGATGTACCCAACACCGTGAAGCTTTGTTTTGTATCTTCATTTACACCTTCCATACGTGCCATCGGTGTACGGGAACTTTCTTCACCACATCGTACTATCGTATCTTTTACTGACTGCTCGTTAGACATTCTATTAGGCCTATAGCACTAAGCGATGTACTCCTCCCGCCATGAGTGTTCTTGCGGAAGTCTTGTTTGCGGAAAACAGCTTGCGGGAACCAACCTGTGGGAACTTTCCAGCTTCCGGAGAGCGCATCATCTTACGTCGACTACGGATCTACGTCTCAATTTCAGTAACACGGTAGCGTAACCTAACGAGAGGTAAAATGGTTAGTTCCATAGGACCCGGTGACGGGCGAGATACGTACCCCCACCGAATTCCGTTAAAATGTCTGGGCATGATATTTAGATCTGCCATGCGCTTGTGTGAAGGACATTCACGGTGGGTATTCGTCTCACTTACCCCCACCATAACGATAGAACAATGGCCTAATAATGCTTTCATGAAATGTAATTTTTTATGTGGTTACGGGGCAGGATGTCCGGTTTCTTATCCAGTTCGGAGATCTTGCTACGTAACATGTATGAGCGCTGTCTTTAGTATTAATGTCTTAGGGAATCTGTTCTCCATGACAGCCGTGTCTAATAGCTAGGTAGATATCAGCCAGTTGTGGCCTAAAATAATTCTTGTTCTGAAAACAACTAACAGGAATTAACCAAAGCAGAAGGCCCGCATAAATAAAGCGGCAACTACTAATTCAGCATACCAAGAATCACATAAGACGGTAACGAGGGAATCCATCGGGAATTCCCCGTCCCATCTTCACGTAAAACAGTACGCACTCCTATAGCCATAATCTCACTAGGTATGGTCTTTTCTCTCTAAAAAGCATTTTTGATTGAAATATTAGAGCAGGCCCATTTTTGCCCACTATTCTTCTCCCGCTTTAAGCAGTGGCGACACCATCCCGAGACGGAGGCCCGCTTGAGGCACTTGACTCTCGCAAGGATTCAGCGACGACGGTCCACACCAGGATAATACTCCTCACCCAAACTAGCACTAGGAGTAGTGCCTGCGTGAGGCACATCACTTTTCATCTGATATAACCTTCCTTTCAGTTTAGAGGTATAATAACCTATAATAAGTTAAATAGTTACGTCTCGTGTACGGGAGCCTCCCTTGCGGGTATACCTCTGCGGACCTACGGGTCTGTGTGGTACCTCCAGAAGCCCCATGTTTAGAAGTTCATCTACCTGTCGCTATGTCTCATATTTTCATATGCTCTTATTGTAGTTTTATCTAGCATATTTTTAATTGTTTAGGTAAACTCATTGTATAGACTTATATTTTTAGGTCACCAAATCAAATCTTGTAAGTCCATAGATCACGAAATTGCTATGGACAGGCATACTGGTGACACAAACTCGTGGGATGAGACAGTTGTGTTTACTGTTCACGACAATGGTCGCACGACCCCACCGGAACGATTGAGTTCCACCGGCCTTAGGAGCTGGTTTTTGTTTCCCACAGGGCAGTCTTGTTCAGGGTCCGTCACCCCGAGACCAGATGCTAACCAGTGTCGTCACTCGTCGTGCACTTACGGCGCGGCGAGTCGTCATGAGACATCGAAATGGCCTGACACCGCCCGGCGAGCTACAGTCCTAATCATCCCATAGAACACATCTGTGTAATTTTTTTTTAATCGGATAACCACAAATGTCATTTTAAAAAGATTAGCCTGTCCGGACGCCGACGCCCACATTTCCTCCCCCCCCCCCCCCCACCCCCACCCCCCCCCCATATCCCAAAATCTCTTTTTTTTTTCAACTTTGTTGAAAATGCAAGATAAAAATTAGCTGCTGATGAGAAAAACAAGACATTGCAAGCAATGGCCAAATTGACAAAGTTTGTATATTTTTAGGTCACCAAATCAAATCTTGTAAGTCCATAGATCACGAAATTGCTATGGACAGGCATACTGGTGACACAAACTCGTGGGATGAGACAGTTGTGGTTACTGTTCGCGACAATGGTCGCACGGCCCCACCGGAACGATTGAGTTGCACCGGCCTTATGAGCCGGTTTTTGTTTCGTCACCCCGAGACCGGATGCTAACCAGCGTCATCACTTGTCATGCACTTGTGGCGCGGCGAGTCGACATGATACCCGGTGAGCTACAAGTGGCGCCTGATGTGGGGCCCGAAGAACATCAATAGTAATGCGCAGCGAACTGCCTCGATCACGAGGTAGCCTCATACGATGAATTCTCAGCACACATGCTCACCGACTATGCCAGAAATTCTGCGGAATCAACAACTCCGCACTATAACCTGTTTTCGCCTGTTAGCGATGGCACCTTTCGAAATGCCTCACAGGCGGGAACAGAATTCAGAACTATATCGGACATCCGCGACAGGCCAACACCAACAGGGCCGAATCGTGGACGACTCCGACAAAGACCCAATTACGGTCATATTTACAGCCCTTCAGACTACTATCGTTCGCCCGTGTCATCTATGGAAACGGTATGGCCGGGTGATAATCCACAACATAGACAACCTCCCGCACCGCCCCCTTCTAGCGAAACGCTATACTCAAGGGGAACACCGCAGAATTATCGGGAGGAATCAGCACCACCATTTCGCCGGTATATCAGTCATGCAAATCTTCACGACCGTCAACCGACAGCCCTCCTGCTGTATGAGGAACAACAGTCCTCACCTCGGGAGGAACGACCGCGCAATCTTCACCGTAATCCGCCTCCCGTCCATAGACCTATGCCGGTCTATGGCTCAACAAACGGGGCGGACTCATTAAATTGGAGTATGCGTGTCCTAGCATCAACGGGAAGCACCAACACCACCGCCACTTGCACCACGACCAACCTCAGCATATTCAACAACTTCCCAGGTACCCGCACCACCCGGATTTCAACCACTGCATTCTTCCCGCGGTCTTGGCCGAGTCATCCTCCCTCCCGAATTTAGTGGGGAGAATGACTGGACCAATTATAAGATACAGTTCGAGATCATAAGTCGGACTAACCGCTGGGACGATCGACAAATGGGTGAATATCTCACCGCAAACCTTTCCGGAAAAGCCCTCCAAGTTCTTGCGGATCTGGGAACGGATTACACACCCACTTTTGGAACGAGACTGACGGAGCGATTTGGCGACACAGCCCTCGGACAAACAAGTCGTCTTCAACTTAAAAATCTCCGACGACGCACGGGAGAAACTCTTCCTGAGTTAGCTAGCCGAATTAGGAGGCTAATTATCCACGCACCAATACGAAGGGCGTGATTCATTTGTATCTCGATACTTTCATCGATGCATTAAGCGGTGAGCCCGCCCTAAAAGAAAAACTATTTCTCGGCGACCACAGGCGTTTGGCCCAATTAACGGCAACCGCGGTTCGCATTGAGAACTTTCTAGAGCGGGAGACGAATAACCGACGCCAACTCCATCCTATCAACGAGATAAAAGGTGCAGGCGTCGCCCCGCCCGCTAGTGCTCCCCCCCCCCCCAGATCAGCAACACCAACCACACAGACACCACCACCAATGGATATGCAGAATCCCAGTCAGAATCAAGCGCCTGGAGGAAGGGGCCGTGTCCGTAGAGGAGGGTACAACGGAGCCCCCGGGCACGGGAACCAGCGAAACAACAACGGCAACATGAGAGAGCGGATAGAAGAGATTAATAAGCAAATCTCCGCACTCACCAACTTAGTTACAACACTCAGCACCAACCTCGCCACCACACAGTTTAGAACAGCAAACACTACCAGCACCGCACCACCACCGAACACCTGTTTCGGATGCGCTCAGCGAGGACATTGGAGGGAGCGGTGTCCTAACCGACCTCCCTCTACAACGCCTACTCCAGACCGCAGCACACCGCAACCAGAGAAGCAGTCAAACTCCTAAGAGTACCGAATCACAAGGAGCCACTTCGGTGCCCGTATCCTTCTCCCGGATCAACTGCGGCTTTCACGCAACAACGTTCAGTGACTAACCATCATCCACAGAAATCAGCTTTCACTTCAGCACCAAAATGCTCGGCTTCACATGTGTCAGTGCCTACGTTGCCTTCCCCATCCGCAGCAAGGACATCCCCTTCTTATTCCGCACACGATAAGCCTTCTTTCCTATGTAAAACGGCGGTGGTAGGTTGTAGTACCTCCGCTGAGACAACGTTTTTGAAAGCACCACGTCCCACTAGATTCTCAGTGCCCTCTGGTGGTATGCAGACCATCACCCCCGCCAGTATCATCTTCCGCATCCACAGACGGTAGCGATTCAGGAGAGACGATTCACTCCGCCTCATGGATCCGCAAGTGCCGACATAAACGGAGGAACGCACGTCCTTGGCGTCATCATTGTTTCTTCTGCGCTTCACCAAAGCATCCTATGAATTATTGTAGGAAATGGCTTGCGCAGGTAGAGCTTATCTGTCATCCCGTACGCGCAGCCGTCTACACTAATACCGCCTACACCGAAACAGCAACAGCACCACCACCATTGCTACCCCCAGCTCCGTCTTCACCGCAGTTTTCACACCAGCGGCGACGTCGAACTGGTCCTTTCCTCACTCAGCCATCTACAACCTTACAAGAAGCAATACGGAAACAGTCGGAATACATCCAGAGTGATGCTGCTCCAATGCCATTATCACGGACAGCATCATTGGAAACTCTTCCGCAGGTATATCGCAAAGTAATATACAAATGTGCCTGTCTGTTTAGTGGCGTTTCCACCAGTGCCACCGTCGACACCGGTGCTTCTATCACAGTATTTAACCAGTGCTTATATGAGAGCATCCCATCTCATAAGAAGCCTCCCCTTAAGCCTACAAATTTTTGCCCACAGACGGCTACGGGAGCAGATGTACCCGTAGCCGGTGTAGATAATTTAGTTATCCAAATAGAGGAAATGCAATTCATTCAGAGAGTTGTCATCGCCTCTATTCATAACGACGCCCTACTTGGCTCTGATTTCCTCAGTGCCAGCGAAGCCATCATACACTGCAGACAACAGGAACTCGACATACACGGCCGACGAATCCCTCTCGGGCCAGCATCGTCATTGTATGATACGTGTGCGGTAATATTATCAAGTACCACCACAGTTGAGCCGGGACAGGAACAGATCTTATGGGCCACCGCACCAGTGTTAGGAAGCAACACACACATCGCCATGCTGAAACCCGACCCTGATTATATGATCGCCTCACAATGCGCAAGTCCCTGCATAATAGCGGACACTGCTAATAAGGAAAAAATACCTTTTAGAGTGTTCAATGGTACCGCAGATCCCAGCACTCTGGAACCAGGAGTACGCTGCGGCCATTTAGTGGACATAATCTCACTGGAATCACCTGCGCTTTCTGACACAATACCGCAAATGACTGATGATTTACCCGAACATTTACACGATTTATATCTACGTGCCACTGTTGGATTACTGCAATCACAAAAACGAGAAATTCGGAAACTACTACATAAATACCACGATAGTTTTTCCTCCGGAAGTATGGATCTCGGAGAGACTCATCTCGTACGACACTCCATCGATACAGGAAATAATTGCCCCGTACTACAACCGGTGCGACGTCTTCCCATTCACAAAGAAGCGGAAGCACACCAACAAGTAAATGACATGTTGCGGACTGGTATTATTGAACCCTCAGCATCTCCATGGGCTAGCCCTATAGTGCT
The DNA here is from genome assembly GCA_034401795.1 of Chaetoderma sp. LZ-2023a. Classification (NCBI taxonomy): domain Eukaryota; kingdom Metazoa; phylum Mollusca; class Caudofoveata; order Chaetodermatida; family Chaetodermatidae; genus Chaetoderma; species Chaetoderma sp. LZ-2023a. Next base: position 92,569,214 of record CM067359.1, read on the forward strand.
AGCAGGAAAAAAGGACGGAACCTTGCGGTTTTGTATTGACTACCGCCGCCTTAATGATCTTAGCATTAGAGACACTTATCCGTTACCTCGGATAGATCAGGCCTTGGATTCCTTGTCCGGAGCCAAGTGGTTTTGTACCCTTGCTTTAGCTAGCGGTTACTGGCAAGTAGCCATGGATGAAGCTGATATGGAAAAGACAGCATTCGTTTGTAGGGAGGGCCTTTTCCAATTCCGCAAGATGCCCTACGGGTCGTGCAACACTCCCGGACCTTTTGAACGATTCATTGAGCAGGTATTGACTACCCTGCAATGGGAAATCTGTCTCTGTTACATCGATGACGTAATAGTCTTTGGACCCATGTTTGAGCAAACCTTAAACAATTTGGACACCGTACTCTCCCGATTCCGCACGGCCAATTTGAAACTCAAACCGAAGAAATGTCATCTCTTCAGACAGAGCGTTGAGTTCCTGGGACACGTCATATCCGGTGATGGAGTGGCTACACAGCCGTCGAAAACTAAGGCAGTAGCAGAGTGGCCTCGAGCCCTCTTTAGTTACGGAGACACGGAGTTTCCTTGGCCTATGCCAGTACTATCGCCGTTACATCCGATATTTCAGCGAGATTGCTTCACCCCTCTACAGGATCACCGAGAAGGATCGACCATTTGAGTGGATGAGTGAGTGTGAAGGCTCCTTCGGGGCGCTGAAGGAACTCTTGACGACCGCCCCAATTCTTGCTCATCCCAATCCAAACCTCGATTTCATCTTAGACACTGACGCGTCAGCTTTAGCTATAGGTGCGGTTCTATCTCAGGTCACCGAAGACGTAACAGAGCAGGTGTTGGGTTATGGTTCGCGTACTCTGAATAAAACGGAGAGAAGATACGCAACCACCAAGCGAGAACTATTGGTGGCGGTCCATTTCATCAAGTATTACAAGCACCTTCTGTACGGGCGCCCTTTTACACTCCGTACAGACCATGCCTCGCTACGGTGGCTCAGGAACTTAAAAAATCTGGAGGGCCAGGTAGCGAGATGGCAGGAATCTCTGCAGGCCTAAAACTTTAACGTTGTTTACCGTCCCAGCAAATTGCATGGAAATGCCGACGCCCTTAGCAGAATCGGCGCGAAGGCTGAACACGAAGAGGCCGACACCGTGACACAGTCAACACAGCCATCTCCGGAGTTCCCCGAATTGAGGTGCACAGAGTGGAATCCAGAGAAAATCGCACACCACCAAACAACAGACGTGCAGACACGGAATATATACGCATGGATTCAGGAGGGGGTACGTCCTCCTAAGGAATCCGTAACACCTCTATCCACCACGGCTAAATATTATTACCAACGGTTCGAAGAATGTCGATTAATAAATAACATTCTGTACATTAATGACCGTTTGGTAGTATCGGAAAGTTATCGAGAACTTATACTAAAACAACTACATGACAACGCCGAACATCTGGCTGTGGAAAGGACTGTTGCCCGTATCAAACAGAGATTCCACTGGATCGGGTTTCGCGATAGTGTCAAGGCATGGGTTGTCAAATGTATCCCATGCCAAAAACGGGCTGTTGGCCAACACCATATCGCACCATCTCAAATTAAGATTTTTGGTGCAACGTGGGAGCGAGTGGCTATTGACGTGCTCCGACCCTTGAATACGACGGATGATGGAAATAAATACATCCTCGTGTTACAAGATTATTTTATGAAGTGGGTAGAAGCATTTGCTTTGCCGGACCAAGAGGCATCCACCGTAGCGGAGGTCTTGGCCAGCAATGTGTTCTGCCGCTTTGGTATGCCTTATGAGTTGCACTCAGATCAAGGAAGTAATTTTGAGAGCGGCTCATTTCAGAGCTCTGCAAATTATTCTATATCGTCAAAACAAGGACAACTCCGTACCACCACCTCACCCCCCCGGAGCGATGGGATGGTAGATAGATTCAACAGAACTCTCGCGGAGATACTTACCAAGGAAACACACCTTGATTGTAGAGATTGGTACCTACAGCTCTCGTATGTGCTCATGGCTTACCACACTTCGGAACATTCCAGCACGGGCTACACCCCTGCTCGGTTAATGTTAGGTCGTGAATTAGCCTTACCTATGGATCTGGCCATGCCACGAATACCAGGAGAGAAAAATTCACCATCTCTATGTCGAACTCTTGTGGCAAAGGATAGAACAAGCCCATGAGTTAGTGAGAGAAACACTATCCACTGCACACTGGCGGCGAAAGACATGGCACGACCGGAGAGTGCATGGAGATCCGTATGAAGCAGGAAGAATGGTTTGGGTACACAATTCACGATGGTCTGCAAACGTGCCAAGTAAACTGAGGTACCAGTGGAAAGGCCCCTATGTGGTAGTGGGTAAGACGTCGGACGTGACCTACCATATCTGTGCTTCGGATGGCCTGACCTCAGACATCCACTTCGATCGACTTAAACCGTGTGTCAGTGACGACCCAGCACCAGAGCTCGGACTGGGTGTTTCTCGTGACACCGGTACCCAGACAGATATTTCTACGGAGATTAGTGTTCCCACAGTTAGCGTAGAGCACCGCGGTGCTAGTTCAGCCCCAGTTCTACCAAGCCAGAATGTGGATGAACAGGCAGCTAACGCTGACGACAATGACAAGATACGTACTCGCCCTCTCCCTCCTCAGCACGGGTCTAGTCGATCTGGGAAGTCATATCTGAAGAACTGTGTTTGTTTTGTCCAAGAGACCAGATGGAAAAGTTGTTCCTCCGATCTCTTCCCATTTCCACCCACTCCATGCTATGCCCCCCCACCCCCATCATAGAGTTACCACAAGCGGAAGCTGAGCCTGACCCAAGCCATGCTTCCTGTGGGGTGGAACATGTGGTGAATAGCATGGAAGTGAAGAGGCTGGATGAAACCTTGGCGTGTCTAGAACCGGAGAACCGTGCAACAAGGTGTACCCGACCACCTCCCGAAAACGCCAGACCAAGTCCCTCCCAAGCGGCACCCATATCCATCACTGCACCAACACTCCAAATCCAACTGGCGTCCCTTATCTACACACCAAGTTCGGACATCACCAGCCCAGTCCATTTCACACTCCAGTCGTCGTCTGTTGACCGTCAATCTTCAGATATGAGAGAGGCTGCTGCAACAGAGGAGGTGGCATCCCGCACCGCACCGACCAACATTACCTCCCGCGATGGGCAGGGAAGCAGCTGTTCAGCAGACTCTCGGCACAAATTTTCCCGGTGTCTAAAAATTACGACAGGACACCAACCGTCGTGTAACGGGAGATGACTACATCCCCCTATCCAAAGGCCGCCCCATCCAATAGACCTACCATACTCCCCTGTGAGCAGTCAGAACATCACACAACAGCCAGAACATCAACACCTACAAGAACACACCTGCCTTCAAGACTGGATGCATCAATTCATCATTGCGCGTACATCACAGACTTGCTCAGTTATACTCAGCATAACGGAGACATTCAACAACAGCATTTAACAGCACCTACCGGTGTTAATTAATTACCGGTAGAGACATAAATATTTCTGCAACAAATCCCTCCCGCACAAATTGCGGGAGAAGTAATACGTCCCGCAAACTACACCTCCCGCAAATAACAAAGCGTGGAAAACTGGAATGCGCCAACTTCGCTTATAACATTGGCATCATACAGCAGCCTGGACATCCCGACAACAGCATTATCATCAACGGACCGCAACCAACAAATCTCCCGCACACACCTTCTTATCAAGGTATGGGAGAAATGATCATATGGATATCGGGAATACACTACAGCCATCTACAGTACGCGTCACGGGTGGATGTTTGTCCAACGTTCCTCCACATTCTCTTTTTCCCGACGTCATACGGAAACAGCTAAAACTACATACTTCATCTACACGTAATAACAGTCAATATTATTGAGAGAGCAAGATGCCCGCCCGCATTGTCGTCAGTCACGAGTAGGATTTTGCTACCGAAAAGTTGAATTCAACAATGGATTGATCAAAGTTACGACAGCATCCAACAGGTCATCTTCGCTCTAAAGTAACTCTCCCGTCCGCGGGCTTGGCCATTACAGAGTGAAATACCCACATGGTTCGATAAAGTTGACATTCACGCCGCCTCTCCCTCCCACTTCCCGCACCCGGCGGCCATAAACATGTCACCTTCACCACAGCGCAAGTACCATCCACAGAAAACCAGTCACGCATATCAGATTCAAATCACCAACATGACAGAAACACAGACACTCAGGTTGACTGTATTCACAATCTCCGAACGACGGCATTGTAATTGTAATAACTGTGGCACACATTTTTGCGAGTTGTACTGTAATTTAACCATTATTAAAATGGTACTAATATGTTTGGTCTAGGCCGGGACAGGAGCTAGTTCTACCCATTGAGCAGAATGCTTGGCTAGCCCTCCCACTCGGAAAACACAGCTATCTTGACGGGGTCAGTAACGTTGATCTACCGCATGAATAGAACTGTTTAAACCACACATCAAAATTACTTACAACTTTACTGTTAAATTTTTTATTAAGCGCACAACTGCTCTACTGTGCTATAAATCATTAGCGCACGGGCCGGTAAAGCGGCATAAAAAATCTGACCATAAAATTACAGAGAGAATTCCAAAAATTCTCTTCCTTGCGTTCCAGTCTATAATCGACACGGGCTGAGAACTACCTATTACAGACACCTACCAAGACGCATGTTGAAGAACTCGCGCAAATACGGGACATTATAAAGATCTTGATGTAACATATATATTTCTATCTCTCGCCTCTCTCTACAATAGACTACACCTCGGCAACAGCATTTTGGCCGTCGCCATAGACAGCATAAACGTTTCCGATCAACCACATGCTTTTTAGAGCCACGTGACATTTACTGCTATTTCCAGTAAGTTGGATCAAACACAAAAGTTATTAGAATGTTGAAAATAATGCCCTATAGTTCCCAGCATTATTTTTTTCTCACCTAGATGAGCTTATACAATCACGATTTGTCTGTCATCTGTCAACAATTGCGGCACGTTTCGCCATTTGTATATAGATTAAAACCAAATTTGGCAGATATGTTCCTTTCGACAGTATCTATTTGGGCTATGAAGATGATGAGGCCCCACCCACAAATAGCAGAGTTATGTCCCTTGCTATATTTTCAATGCATTTAAGCTTATGGGGAAAATGTTTGTGGCAGATTTCGCCATTTATCAATGGATTAAAACCAAAATTGGCAAATATTTTCCTTAAGGCAATAACTATTGAGGCTATGAAGTGGCCCTGCCCACAAATAGCAGAGTTATGGCCCTGTTATATTTTCAAAGTTTTGAATCCTATGGGGAAAATACTTTTGTGGCACGTTGCGTCATTTATCAATTGATTAAAATCAAATGTGCCAGACATGTAACCCTCCTAGATGCAGAAACAGCTTTTGATGTCGTTAACCATGCTAGCCTAGCACGCCAGCTTTACTTTGCTGGAATCGACGGTGCTTTGTGGACGCTCATTACAAACTTTGATAGGAACGCTACCACAGGAGTCAAATGGTCCAGTGAATATTCTAGCTTTTTGCAATTTTTTTCAGGGGGTTAGACAAGGCGGGATTCTCTCCACCGACTTGTATAAGCTATACATTAACGATCTGCTTAATGTCCTGGGTGCCACAGACAACAATATCAGAATCGGTACAGTAATGTGCTCTTCACCTACCTGTGCAGACGATGTTAGTCTAATCTCAAACAACAAATTCTAATGCAGACACTGCTTAATATTGCATACCATTATGGTACCTACGAGTTTTATGAGTTGCATTCTTCCAAATGTGCCTTCCTATCAGACTGCAAAACCTAGAAACCATTAATCTCATTGAATGGCGAAGAATTGTCAGCTCTGGGACAAGCTCTGCATCTAGGTATACACAGAACAGACCACCTCAGTAGCGCAAAGGCAACAGTAGAAGAGAACATTAAAAAGGCAGAAGAGCTGCTTACTCACTCATAGGAGTCAGTCTACATGGCATCAATGGCATAACGCCGCTCGCCTCTCTACATCTACTTGCGATTTATGTACTTCCGACCCTTCTACATGGCATGGACATTCTACTTCTAAACAAGGCAGAACTGACCCTACTGGAGCGATTCTTTCATAGAACTCCCATACAGATCCTTGGCTTGCCAGAACGTGTTGCATACCCGTCACCATATCTTCTTCTCGGGACACTGCCTATTGAGGCTCCCATTGACCTGCAGAAGCTCACTCTCTTTAAGAATATCATTGCAGATTCGCGAAGTATACTCTTCCCTATTACCCTGCGACAAACAATTATTAAAGGATTCTTCCAAAACAGCTGGTTTGCCGAGATAAGAAAAATTCTCGTGAAATATGATTTACCCTCCATACACGACTTTATTGAAAATCCACCTTACAGAGGGCCATGGAAGCACACAGCTAAAAGTAATGTTAGCAGAATATGTTCCATGCAACTAGAGCAGCAAATACAACTATACTCGTCACTGCAGTTTCTCCACACTTATCCAGCTAGCTGCCATATACCACATCCAGCAATTGCTACATTAACGACATGCCCACGTGATATCTGTAGACTCCATCCGGGTACGAATCCTAACCGGCTGTTACATCCTGCAACCAAACAGGGCAAAGTTCAATAAACACAAGGTTGATCCTACCTGTCTTCTATGCCACGAAGGACCAGAAAACAGCTCACACTTCCTAACTGCTTGCCATGCTCTTAAGGATGTCCGGAGGAAATACATGCCATTAATCCATTCATGTCCCTGTAACATGTCTGGTCACACTGTGAAACTCTAACCACATTCCTCATAAACCCATCTACATACCTGAGGAAGGAGCCTTGCCTCTGCATGGCCAGATTGGAAGCCCTGATGAGACAATACTACTATGTCCTGAACCACACAAGAATAGCTAAACTTAATGAGATTGACCTAATTCGTGTACGTGCTGGCTCCTATGTTACTCCTGAAAGAGGTGCTCTTATACGAAGGAGGGATCTACATAACTGAACTGAAAGGTATCTTGTTGAATATTTTTCAAAAAGAATAAGCTGAATTCCTGGCATGATCGCTATAAATGTATAATATAAGGCTTCATTAGTGAAAGGGTTAAATTAGAAATAATTTATTTCAGATAAATAATGTAGTAATATTGAATATTTTGAAATTAATTTAACTGATAAACATTACTGCTGATGGCAGCAATAGCTTCCAGTAAAACTATTTTCGAAATATTTCACCATTGAACTTTATTCTTAAAATAGTTTATGTATTATTAACGTTGATTAACCCTTAAATTTTTCAAGAAAATTTTGAATTTTTTCATACAAATTGTTGATTTGCTGAATATTTTTGAAAACTTATCACTGGAATAACTAGCTTTCTTATCGAGCCAGTTATTCCAGTATTAACATTTTTTAAATAGTCTTCTCTTGGTCTGCAAATTGACATTTTCCCAAGACTACTACAGAAGGCTTTTCTGCACAATTGAATGTTAAAGGGAGTTGGGAGGTCTATAAAGCCTGAAATAATGGGCGTTGTCCAATTTTTATGTGAATGGGACTTGTTTAACGGGGACCCGAACTATGCGCCATTCAAATTTAAAAAAAGATTTGTCTAATTTCATTGGCAGGACTATCATGCATGAATGATATCTAATTAGTAGTCCTGAGATAATTGTCCAGCTGTTCCAATTCTTCCTCCTACATCTCTCAACAATGTCAGTGGTAAATGATCCAAACAAATTATTTTCAAAATATAAAACAGTTTACCTGTGTGACTGCTCTGAAAGGTAGATAAATTTTATTCCTATTAGCATACCTGCAGCAATTGTCCACTTCAACACAAACATCCAGAAATTCAATTTCAAACCAAATTAACAACTAAGTTTTAAATATTTTGAAATTAATTTGGCTGGAAGCAGTTGCTGGCTCAAGCAGAAATGGATTCTAGTCAATTTATGCTTAAAATATTTAGCAGTTTCCTGTATGACAGCCTAGAAATTTAGATAAAAAGATTTCATCAGTGTAAGTGTCAAATGCTTGTTATCTTATTCCCATAATAGGTATTACTACAGCAATTGCCCTTTTACAGGCAAACATCCAGAATTTCAATTTTAAAACAGCTTTTTAAAAACAAATCACTGAAAACACATTACTAGGCAATTTAATTTCAAGATTTTGAGCAGGTAGCATCAAGTTGGTTTGTTTTCACTCATTTACTAGATTTCATATCACCTCTGCAATGTCTGAAAACCAGTGCTTGGAATTTCATTAGCCTTATTAGTCAAGAATGGCAAATCAGATTTTAATAAAACTTTACTGACTGTTCTATCCAATGTAAAGATGCAATCCTCAGCATTACTAAGCAGATTTTCTGTGAATTTCTCGGTTTTTTCACGGTTTTGGATAATTTTTGCGTTACGGTTTTTCATTAGCCTGACATTAGTCAACAATGGCTCATCAGATCTTCTTTTGTGTATTTCTCATGTTTTTTTCATAGTTTTGACTTTGAATATTTTCAGTAGGCAATGAGGACTCCAAAGAATTACAAAAAAGCAATCATAGGAGTCAGTGTATGGACATTACCAAAATTCTCTCACCACATGCACGCCCCTCTTTAGTTCATAATTATAATGATTATGCAAGTAGTTTGCCTTTTACGTATAAAAATGTGTATCCAGTGGTCAATAATATCAGGGACGAGACATATCATGCTTTAGCATTCTTGTTTCTTTGGTATGAGGACAAAAGTGGAAAGATATCACCAGTGGCACCATTCATCACTTCAGTGGCACTATTCAGTATTCATCCTATTTCTCTAGCTTTTGGCATCTACTTTGATGGGTTAGTAGCTTTGTGCATAAGCTAATACCCATATTACGGTCAATCTGACCTACTTTCATGAGAGTCTAGTGTACCCCCTTGATGGGTACTAAAGTCTCAAAAGATAAATACTATTGAAACTAATGCTTATTGAGCCAATCACTCTTGTCACTGAGGAGACTGGCATGCTTATTGAGCCAATCACTCTTGTCACTGAGGTGAATGGCATGCTTATTGAGCCAATCACTCTTGGCACTGAGGAGACTGGCATGCTTATTGAGTCAATCACTCTTGTCACTGAGGAGACTGGAATGCTTATTGAGCCAGTCACTTGTGACTGACATGGTTATTGAGCCAGTCACTATTGTCACTGAGGTGACTGGCATGGTTATTGAGCCAGTCACTCTTGGCACTGAGGTGACTAGCATGGTTATTGAGCCAGTCACTTGTCACTGAGATGACTGGCATGGTTATTGAGCCAATCACTTGTCACTGAGGTGACTGACATGGTTATTGAGCTTGTCACTGAGGTGACTACCATGGTTATTGAGCCAGTCACTTGTCACTGAGGTGGTGACTAGCATGGTTATTGAGCCAATCTATATTGTCACTGAGGTGACTGACATGGTTATTGAGCCAGTCACGATTGTCACTGAGATGACTGACATGGTTATTAAGTCAGTCACTTGTCACTGAGTTGACTGGCATGGTTATTGAACCAGTCATTCTTGTCACTGAGATGACTGACATGGTTATTGAGCCAGTCAGTCTTGTCACTGAGATGACTGGCATGGTTATTGAGTCAGTCACTTGTCACTGAGATGACTGGCATGGTTATTGAGCCTGTCACTCTTGTCACAGATCACTGCATCACTCTTGTCACTGAGATGACTGGCATGGTTATTGAGCCAGTCACTCTTGTCTGTGAGATGACTGGCATGGTTATTGAGTCAGTTACTTGTCACTGAGATGACTGGCATGGTTATTGAGTCAGTTACTTGTCACTGAGATGACTGGCATGTTTATTGAGCCAGTCACTCTTGTCACTGAGATGACTTGCATGGTTATTGAGTCAGTTACTCTTGCTACTGAGGTAACTAATATGGTTATTGAGCCAGTCACTCTTGTCACTGAGGTAACTGACATGGTTATTGAGCCAGTCACTCCAATTGCGACCTTCCAAAAATTGTCCCGTGCAAATTTCTCAAAACCACTGCTCAGAGCATTTTTGTCTGACGTGACCATTAGTGTGTTAATATTGTTCATTTTAAGGTCTATCTAAATCGACAAGCAAACCCTCGTAAGAAGTTACTCGTTCCATGTGTTCTCGACAAGCCAAATCCTAAATGTTACGTGTGTTCATCAAAGCCAGAGGTTATGATCATGCTTAATACTGAGAAAGTCACCATCAAGGCTTTAACAGATAACGTGAGTATGACTGTGTGGTGGTACTGAGAAAGTCACCATCAAGGCTTTAACAGATAAAGTGAGTATGACTGTATGATAGGACTGAGAAAGTCACCATCAAGGCTTTAACAGATCAAGTGAGTATGACTAGGATTGGACTGAGAAAGTCACCATCAAGACTTTAACAAATAAAGTGAGTATGAGTGTAGGATTGGACTGAGAACGTCACCATCAAGACTTTAACAGATAAAGTGAGTATGAGTGTGTGGTGCGACTGAGAGTCACCATCAAGGCTTTAACAGATAAGGTGAGTATGAGTGTGTGGTGGGACTGAGAAAGTCACCATCAAGGCTTTAATAGGTAAAGTGAGTATGACTATGGTGGGACTGAGAAAGTCACCATCAAGGCTTTAATAGATAAAGTGAGTATGACTATGGTGGGACTGAGAAAGTCACCATCAAGGCTTTAACAGATAAAGTGAGTATGAGTGTATGGTGGGACTGAGAAAGTCACCATCAAGGCTTTAACAGATAAAGTGAGTATGACTATAGTGGGACTGAGAAAGTCACCATCAAGGCTTTAATAGATAAAGTGAGTATGACTATGGTGGGACTGAGAAAGTCACCATCAAGGCTTTAACAGATAAAGTGAGTATGACTGTATGGTGGGACTGAGAAAGTCACCAAGGCTGTAACGGATAAAGTGAGTATGACTGCATGGTGGGACTGAGAAAGTCACCAAGGCTGTAACAGATAAAGTGAGTATGACTGTATGGTGGGACTGAGAAAGTCACCATCAAGGCTGTAACAGATAAAGTGAGTATGAGTGTGTGGTAGGACTGAGAAAGTCATGATTGACAGGTGTCATTGTAAGGTTATGATTGACTTGTGTCATTGTCAGGTTATGATTGGCAGGTGTCATTGTAAGTGTAATGTTATGATTGACATGTGTCATTGTAAGTTTAGAATTGGCTTGTGTCATTGTAAGTGTAAGGTTATCATTGACAGGTATCATTGTAAGTATAAGGGTATGATTGGCAGGGGTCATTGTAAGTGTAAGGTTATGATTGACAGGTGTCAATGTAAGTGTAAAGCTATGATTGGCAGGGGTCATTGTAAGTGTAAGGTTATGATTGTCATGGAACAAATGTGTAGTAAGCTATATTTTACTACTCCGACAAACCTGTCATAAAAACAACTGATTAGTAGCGATGTATTGTATATCCTATCAGCTGAAAGATTATCATTGTATATCCTCCTATCAGCTGTCAACCAATCATTGTATATCCTCCTAACTATCAGTTGTCAGGTAATCATTGTATATCCTCCTATCAGTTGTCAGGTAATTGTATATTCTCCTATCAGTTGTCAAGTAATCATTGTATATCCTCCTTTCAGTTGTCAACTAATCATTGGATATCCTCCTATCAGCTGTCAGGTAATCATTGTATATCCTCCTATCAGTTGTCAAGTAATTGTATATCCTGCTATCATTTGTCAGGTAATCATTGTATATCCTCCTATCAGTTGTCAGGTAATCATTGTATATTCTCCTATCAGCTGTCAATTAATCATTGTATATCCTCCTATCAGCTGATCATGCATTATGAACAAATGTGTATAATCTATTTTTAGATACTCAAAGATCATCTGGGAATGGTTGCACCCGATGTTGAAATCGATGATGGCAAAGGTAAATATCAACTCTGCATGAATGATGGTTATAAGCTGAACTCCCCAGAATAGCCTGGTGAGCTTATGCCATGGCATCCATCTTTCTGTCAAGCTTTTCTTTATGGTAGAAAGCATCCTTTGGGTATCGAGATCCAAGTTTCTTCAAACGAAGCCGATCGGCCTATTTGGCCAGGGACAATCTTGGTTGTTATTACACCACAAAAACATCCATTACCGTTCAATCACTACTTGCTAAATCAAATATCTGCATTTAGCTATCAGAATAAAATTTTTATACTCGCTTACATACTCCCTAATGCCAATACCATCACCATGTAGACCCTCAACCAGGCTTCTGGTAGAGGGACCCCCTGCATTAGCCTTACAATGGACTGGCACCAGTCTGTACACACTCCTTGGTGACGCCTGTCACTAAGCACGCTCGCGCATGCGCAGTAGGTCCCAAATGTGAAAACTGATTCACTTTTCAAATATTCTGCTAGCAGTACAGTTTGCCTGCTATCAATCTGATATAAAAGTTTTAGCTTTGCTACTGAAAGTTTTCAGTTATTACTATATTTGACACGAATAATGCCTACCATGAAACCCATCCTTCCTAAGTTATGTTTAACTTTTTATATCATGGTGTTTTAGAGGTGTTTGTAACTCTAGTTTTTGAGTTACCAGTTTTCGTGTCACTACTCCCGTTTTCGAGGTTAGAGTAACCAGGCCTATTATATACCATCAAGAGTACCATGTTATAAAATAGCCAGTACCACTCCTATTAACGTAGTTCCTAGTGCCCTCAAACATCATCATTCAGGAATCATTATGATTCCTTTCTTCAGTCACTTTCTTAAGTACGCCTATGACGTATCCTCATGAAAGCTAGCTGCTTTATTTCTTATCATTTCTTATTTTTCAAAGGAAGTGTCCTTAAATTCTGAGAAAGTAAAATGTACGTCAATCAAGTGTGATCGTTTTTCACGCTAAGGACTATGCGGGCCACGTTTACCTGAGGTGTACCTCCTGCTCCCCTCAAAATAAAAAATGTGTGGGATTTGTAAGGGTTGGCCATTAGTCTTATCTAAATCGTTCTTCAAAGATTTTGTCGTTAAGCCTGCGCAAGTGGGCTAAGCCGGTTTCCTTGACATCTAGGCAACAGATCAAGTCTCCAAAAGGTAAATCCGGCGACTCGAGAAAGAAGCCTGGTATGTCATCCTCTGGTAGGAGCCAGGCCAAAGACCATGTTAGTCTTGAGGATCATCATAATCCTCAAGAGATGGCATCGGTGGCGGAAGCTTCCGATTTGTCATCACATGCAAAAGTTCGTTTCTCCGTGATACCGATTGCCAGGAATGTTTTAGGATCGCCGATCGCCTCTGCTCCCGTCTCTGCTCCTGGCTTGTCCGGGCAAGCGGGTTTGCCGTCCGGATTGTCTTCTGGTTTTACCGGGCATCCGGAAATGAGCACCGTGATTGTTTCTGGCTTGGCTGAACATCCGGTGACTCTTGATAATCTGGCTTTTTCATCAACTTCCGCCGTTTCCGGCTATAGAGTTCCGATTCCGGTAGGAAGAATGTGGCATTGCATCATCCGTCTACTTCCGTTTCCGGTTTTTCAGCTTCCTCTTCCGGTAGTAGTGTTGCTACTTCCGGTAGGAAGAATGCTTATCTGGGTCTGTTGGACCTGGCATTGCATCATTCATCTATTTCCGTTTCCGGTTTTTCAGCTTCCTCTTCCGGTAGTAGTGTTGCTACTTCCGGTAGGAAGAATACTTATCTGGGTCTGTTAGACCGGGCATTGCATCATTCATCTATATCCGTTTCCGGTTCAGCTTCCTCTTCCGGTAATTCTGTACATCCGGGGTGTAGAATTTTGATCAGTTTCCTGTATCTACTTCCGGTTACGCATTTCCGTTTTCCGTTTTTCCCACATCCAGATTTCGTACAGCCGGGGATAAGGTCATTTCCGGTTTTCATGGATCTTTCTATTGTTCTAGGATTAGCTTCCGGGTCTGTCTTCCTGTTTTGGATTTCAGGTGATAGAGAACTTCCTGGGGTTCCAGTTTTGTTCTTCAAGTCCGGTTTACATGTTCACTTTCCTAGAATCTTGTCATATTCTTGCCTAAGATTTAGTCATATTTACGTATTTGTTTAATATTGGAAATGTTGAATGGCTGGAAATATTCTTTGCCAGTCTCTCTTGGAATTGTAGTCTATTGAGACATTTATTCGTTTATCAGTGACAATTTTCAACGTAATTAAAGACTCTTCTGACTGGTTGCCGTATGGGTTTTTTGTTGCAGATTATTTTATATGCGCATATCATCAGCCGATAAGTCAATATATTCTACGCATTATCTCGAGATACGATTTTTACTTAAATCCAACTTTAGATGGCCAGTTGTCTTCGGGCCAGTCAGCCTTTTTTCACGCTCCTTTTACCTCTTATGTCGGCAGGTTGACATATTTATTTTAACCAAAGGGAGTGAATTTGTATAGGGAAAAACCGTGATCTGGCGTAAATCGTAGTATAGTTTTGTCAGTCGCTGAAAAGAATTAGATCAGTAAAGGTTTCATAGGGATCAGTATGACTAAAAGAGTAATGTCTACAAGAACAATAGTCGCTTAGAAAAGATAATCAAGCGGATGAGGGAGCAGGAAGAAGGAATATAAGCCGAATTCTTCTGCGTTGACATAGTTTCGGTGAGTTCGCTTTGTTTTAATTTTTTCCAGATTTTTGGTTGTTTTCCCTTTTCTAGCGTAATTTTTTTGCTCTATTTTGACTGGGTTGCTGCAGGCCTCCGGACGGTGGTTTTGGGGGGCGGGGACTCGGGATTTGCTGGTTTTGTTTTGGGGTGGTCTGGCTGAGGGTTGTTGGTGAAGCGAATTCCAGTCGAGTCGGTCCAATTGCCAACCTGGTCTACTTAAATTAGTCGGATCGGCCTAGGATAAAAAGTCATGTCGGCCCGATTTAATGGTCAAATAGGCCTAGGATTAGGAATGCATTTAACTGGCTTCTTTCTTCTCTTTTCGATCGCTGGTATCACACTTGGAGAGCCGTTCTCAAGATGAAATCTTTTTACCTGGCTGGAAGCATGGAATAATTGGGAATCTCGTATTTCTATATCCTTGATTTCGGAATTTCTCTTCAAAAATTGATGATATGGAAATATGAGATCCCTCTTATACCAGTCGTATTATACCAGCATTAGTCGTCTGTTGGTGGATCTAATAATATTTACTGGCGTTTACGTCTCTTTATTAAAAGACGGTCAGAATTATTAGTGTCTATTATTTTCACTAACGCGCAACTATTTTACATAAGACGTAGACAATCCTAAAGGCACTATCTTTGTAAGACAATGGCGATCTTAAGATATTACCGAGATTTCCGTGTATGTCATGGTATACAGATTATCGTGTGTAGTAGCTACCATAGAAGTCTAGGTAGGCCTGCTACACTCGATAAACTTTATCCTATTTAAGCGTATTGGTTAGCCCAATAATATTGCTATAGCTATGTTCATATGTACAGTTAATAGCGCAGTGTCGGTTCGGCCTAATAGTGCACCTATAGGTATATACATGTGTGCGCATATGTGCATTCGTATGTGGTTATGGGTGATACTGTAGGGTCAACTCGACCCAAGGGTATATTCACACATGTTAGGCATAAACATAGGTCGAGTTGGAACTAGGCCGAGTTGAGGGTGGGCCGGGGGGGGGGGGGGGGGGTGTATTTGGGCCGAGTTGACTGGATAACGGTGAAGCCACTGGCAACTTTCGGTCGGATTGTTCCCGGACTGTTCGGTGGGTCTTGGGTTTTTTGCTCGTTGAAGTTGTTGTCTGGGGGCTGGCGACGGGCTGGTTGGAGTGGGGTGGGGGGTTGCGCTGGAGGGGTGGAGGAATGGCTGAGAATCTGGATTTAAGCAGCCACCAACAATTTTCGGTCAAAATGTTTTCAAAATATTTTGCAGGTCCAGAGATATTACAGTTGTAATATGTCGTCTGCAAAATTCAGTATCCAGACAGTTAATATAAAGTATCAGTGTTCAATCTTTCCTTTTATCGGGATTTCTAACACAATGTCATTTGTTATTACAAAGATGAAATTATTGATTCTAAGACTATAAATATAAGAATCAATAAATATATACAAAATCTTTTAAGTTTTCTGCCTCTGGGCATAAATATCGAATGGTTTAGGATATCTAATTGATCAGTATGCCTAAGCCAAGTCTTGAAGCTGGCTTGTTTTTCCTATGTCGTTGATTTAAATATAGGACACAGTTTTGCAATCATTATAGGATCCTGTCACGTTCAGGCTGATGATTTTCCAGTGATTGCAGTCTAATACTTCAGTGTAGAAGAAGTGAGTGCAATCTTGGGAGTTAGTCGACCTTAGATATATATATATATATAAAACCCTGTGACTTGAAGAATGAGTCTAGGTCGTTTTTGTATGTGTTTTATGTTGGCGCGTTAATTGCTTCTGTTGGTAAAGGATTCCATACATTAACACTATTTGTAAGAAATACTTGCGTAGATCAAGTATTATTTGACAAGCTGACAAGATGATCTGTCAAGCCCGAGCGGCTAGGCAACCGTTGATGTATTCAATAACAATTTTCTTGTTAAATCTGCTCCATTATTATACGATTTTTAAATTAGATAGTCAAATGTTTGCCATAGTTCTCTTAACAGGACCTTGTCATGCGTTCTGTTCGTAGAATTGTGAAGATGTCATCACAAGTAAGTTTCCCTTATTTCATCTTTTTGAGTGGTGGTTTGGGAAACCGTAATTTCTTTTCTTCATTTTATCTTGCTAAATTCTGTCACAATTTGAGGTTTTCGAATTCCAGTCGGGATTATTGCAGATCTCAGGTACAGGATTTGGCTATATCTTGACTCTAAGCACTCCCTTAGGCTTACTATGGGTTTTTTTGATTTCCCACGATATCTGGTTAAATCTCTATAAATAAAATTATCTATAATTTTTGCAGAGTCTTTAGCTTTTTAATAAGTTAAGCTATACTGATATGAGACTTTTCTCCATTCAGACTAAGCGGTATTATTAAAATATCCATAATAAACATGAGTTACCTCTTTAGTGAGGGCTAAGCAATAAGGATATAGCCCAGGATTTTGGTTGGAGCATCATGGCAGATGTAATCTATGTGTTTTCTATAAGCAGTCCTCTTTAGCATATAGTAAGCTTGCCACATCTTTAAGGGCGGCCCTTATCAAAAGGGCCAGATATTCTTGGATCTAGAACCCTTCTTTGCAGTCTCCTCCCAAATGGTCTTCTGTTCCTCTAATCAGAAACTGTTAGCTTTAGAGGGTTTGTTGTCTTCTATGCTCGTCAAGGAGTCTAAGAAGAGGCTCTTCTGTGGAAAGTAAATCCAGGCTTCTGTTCTGGGTTGGATTCGTTCAGCCATTGCCATGGGGTTTTCTTTCATTTTTAGAAGGAGGATCGAGTCTTTCTTGGGATGTCACTAGATCCAATCTGTTTGCGACATGTCTGATTGGCCAGATTTTATCTTTCATGTCTCCCTTTTCGGACAGTCAGGTTAAGGGTCTCTAGTTCTCGATTCGATCGGACAATTCGACAGTAGTCTCTTATATCAACAGGCAGGGGGGGCACAAAGTCGTCTCTCCTGTACTTGGAAGTGTGGAACCTCCTCATGGGGTGTCGCATGAATAAAAAAAAAAAATTTCGAGTGTCCACTCATGTCCCAGGCTGTCTGAGTTTTCTTGCGGACCAATTGTCTCGGGCGTGGGCTGTGGACGCCTTGTCTCAGTCCTGGTCAGGAATCTTCGCTTATGCGTTCCCTCCCACAATCCTGATTTCTTTTGGTTCTGAAGAAAGTCAGGGACGAGATCTGCGAGATCGTGTTAATAGTTCCCTTTTGGCCAATAAGGATCTGGTTTGTAGACCTTCTCGATCTAGTACCTACCATCATCCAAACCCAGGAATCTTAAGTCTGTGCGTTTGGAGTATATCGAGTGCTCGATCCTTGAGAATAAAGTTTCTACAAGATCTCAGGAAATCTTCGATTCTGCCAGGAGGGAGTCGTCTCGAAGAGTTTACAAGGGTCGGCTTAAGATTTTTGGAGAATGGTGTTCAGATCAAGGTCTCGTGCCTGATTCTGTTTCTATTTCCCAGATGCTAGACTCCTTATCTTATCTGGTCGACTCTTTACATCTGTCTGCTAACACTGTAGGAGGATATAGATTTTCTTTTGCATCTTCTCTTCCTGGTTTGTTGAACGCTGAAGTTGAAGATACTATGGTTCTTAATCTTTTGATCAGAGGTTTAGGTAATGTTCGTCCTCCAGGTGTTAAACCTTTGCCTTCCTGGAACTTGGCTCTGGTTCTTCAGGTTCTTGGGCAGGTCATCATTTCCAACCTATCTCTACGATTAGCTTGAATCTTTTAACTTTTAAGACCATTTTTCTAATTGTATCTGCTTCTGCTAGAAGACGATCCGAAATCCATGTTTTCTCCGCTGAAAAGGATAGGTTTATCGAATCTGGGGACGGTTTGTTCTTATATCCTTGAAGGGAATTTTTGTCAAAGACTCAATCAATCCGTTATCCAGCTAAGCCGATTATTTCACAATCTTTAACCTCCTTTTCTCCGGCTGACAGATGTTGGTGTCCTGTCAGAGCTCCATAAGTTTATAAGCATCGTTCTGATTTTTTTAGATCCGATCTGTCCCTTTTCTGGGTTCCGTATGAGGAGGGGTTGGCCAGTCCAGTCTCTAGGGCATCTATTCCCAGCTGGATTTGTGAGACCATTCACATTAAAGCTCATGTCATTAGAGGGATGGCTTCCTCTTTTGCCATTTTTGCTGGCTCTTCTGTAGACGAAGTTATGCAAGTTACAAGATGGAAATCCGAGTCTACTTTTACTACTTTTTATTGAAAAAGACCAGAGCACAGCAGCTTCCTTGTTTAGGAACTTTATGATTTTAACTAAAAAGGCTGAAGACCATTTACCAAGCACATCCCACCATTTTCGTTAGGACCGTGGGTCTGCATGTAATGGTGTGAGTTGTTCTTTGGTTTTTATTTATTTCTTTAAGTTTAAAGAAATCCTTTTTTGATAATCACTGTGTGATTGATTAAGATGCACCATTATGTTATGTTATTAACATTTGGTTATCTTTTGTTTGATTTTTATCCTTGCTTATGGATTCTCAAATCTCCTCCCACCAAAGTTTCGTAGTGGGGCACTGACCAAATCTACGGGTTTAGCAAGTAGTGATTGAACGGTAATGGATGTTTTTGTGGTGTAATAACAACCCCCAACAGACCCCCCTTTAGTGGGTTGGTCTGTAGTTTTATTAACCACTATAAAAACATACTTACCGTTCAATCACTACGACCCGGCCTCAGCCACCCCGCTGGGTATTGATTTGAGAATCTATTCTGGATATATGGCACTTAAATTTAGAAAAGTGAATCAGTTTTCACATTTGGGACCTACTGCGCATGCGCGAGCGTGCTTAGTGACAGGCGTCACCAAGGAGTGTGTACAGACTGGTGCCAGTCTATTGTAAGGCTAATGCAGGGGGTCCCTCTACCAGAAGCCTGGTTGAGGGTCTACATGGTGATGGTATTGGCATTAGGGAGTATGTAAGCGAGTATACAAATTTTATTCTGATAGCTAAATGCAGATATTTGATTTAGCAAGTAGTGATTGAACGGTAAGTATGTTTTTATAGTGGTTAATAAAACTACAGACCAACCCACTAAAGGGGGGTCTGTTGGGGGATTTTGGACGTCTTCTCGAAACATATTTTTAAATCTCCAAAACTGCTTGACGGATAAATGCAATACACATAAAACATCACCTAGGACAACAGTTTGACCAGGTTTGTTCAACGGCACTTGATTTGTCAACTGCTTCGGCAGTCATCCAATAGTTTTTACGAAAATGACTTCTTCAGAACCACTGAATGGATCAGGCTGAAATTTGGGAGATATGATTAAGAACTTTAATTCATTAGGGCCATTAAAGTTTGTTCAAGGGAAGTTGTTATGTAAAACAACCATGGCTGCCATGGACCAATCAAAATGTAACGTGTTTGGCGGCCATATTGGGATTTTTTATTTATTTGATGGATTTTGAAGCCAAAATCGGTTTTATCTAGGTGTATATGCATATTTGCACTATCCATTTTGTTAGATAAATTGGTCAGTAGAGATTTTGGATTATTTTGCCACCAAAACTATTGAAAAAGAATGAACAAATTCAAATGCCTCCCTCTCAAAACCCGCTGGGCCCATTTCAATTATTAGCTCACCTAAGTGAGCGTGTGCCGTGGCAACCGTCTGTCCGTCCATCAACTTTTTCGTTAAAGTTTATCTCCTAAACCTCTTGGCGGATTTTAATCAAATTTTGCTAGACGGATCCTATTGAGTTACGCTCTAGAACTTCTATTCAGATTTTGGGTCAAAGATCTTAGATTTTATAAAAGTTTACCGGAAAATGTCAAAACGCATCTCCTCCTTAGCTACTTGAGAGATTTCAGACAAATTTGGCATTTTATGAACGTAGGTTGTAGAAAACCTGTTCAAATTTTTGACTGGTCAATTTTTAGCTCACCTGGCCTTCAGTGAACTTATGCCATGGCGGCCATCCGTTCGTCCATCAAATCGCATCTCCTTAATGGTTTGACCGATTTCAACCAAATTTGACTGGAAGGATCCTATGCTGGTATCCTCCTTTTTTTTTTTTCAAAATTTTGATTGGTCAATTTTGTTGGTTGAAAATCTTAGATTTTATGAAAAATTTACCAGAAATTGTCAAAATGCTACTCCTCCTTAGCTACTTGACATATTTCAACCAAATTTGGCTATACTGATTCTATGGTGGTAAGCTCTAGAACCTCTATTCAGAATTTTGAGTGATCAATTTTTTTTGGTGAAAATCTTAGATTTTATTAAAGATCTACCAGAACTGGTCAAAATGTTACTCCTTAGCTTCTTGATATATTTCATCCAAATTTGACTAGTCCAGTCAATCTAAGAAAAATTGTATGGGCACCTTGGCAAAATTGCAGTAGATTTATGATGAAGAAGCAATGACATATTACCAAAAACCAAAAAAAATTTACCCAATTCTGACGTGGGGAAATATATAATTTTATTTGTTATAACCCGCACTCTTTTTGCGCCACGCTTATTACTGATTTGATAAGCGTGTACATTTCACTTACGGGTGTCACTTCAGAAACTAAATCGCTTATTCTCCCTTTATTTTCGCCTATATCCTATTTTTAAACTGGCACAGTTATTTAGCGTTATGTTAGGTGTAAATCTATGCTTTATGAACGTTCATTTGTACAGCAGTTACTAAAATATCTGGCATGCAACCAAAGTTCTAATTTTCTTGTTACCTGTTATTTGTAATGTAGACCCGGCTATATGCTCTGTATGCGGATACTTTAAAATGATATACTGATCTAAGATTACTGCCATCTTCCTCTTCTGATATTCCGCTGTTAGTATGAGTATCATGATCAAGTTATTAAATTATGTTACAATATAGCATGGCATATACTTATCTTGATGTGGTAGGTCCACACACTTGGTATATTATTCATTAATACATACAACCCTCATTTTTGTCTGAATGCAATGTATTTACATATATCATAAGACCATTGTCTTGATTGGTCAATTTTTGGGCAGCCATTTTTAATTTTCCAAAGGTTTTGGTGAATCAGTTAACAGCCTACGCCTCATTAACCGCTTGTAAGATTCAGGTGGAAGGACCCTAGGTGGGTAGGCTTCAGAACTTGTATACACAATTTTGATTGGTCAATGAACCATTCTGTCAATGTAGGTTCTAGATCTTATATTCAAATTTTTGATTGATAAATTTTTTTGGTTAAAATCTTAAATTTTGTAACAAAAATTTACCCGAACGTGTCAAAATGCAGCTCTGGAGGTAGGGGCTAGAACATCTATTCAGATTTTTGATTGGTAAATCTTTTTGGTTAAAGTCTTAGGTTTTATCTTTAAAAATAAGTTGGAATGACTAGGTCTGTAGGCTTCAGAACATATATATACAGAATTTTGATTGGTCAATTTTTCTGGCAGCCAATTTGGATTTTCCAGAAATACTTTACAATGCTAATCAATGGACAGATTTCAATGAAACCTGGGTGGGATAATCATATGGTGATTGGCTTAAAAACTTCTAATGAGTGTTTTGATTGTAATTTTTTTCGGCAGCCAAATTTGACTGTAAGGATCCTATGGTCGTAGGCTCCAGAACCTCCATTCAGAATTTTTATTTATCAATTTTCTGGGTCAAAATCTTAGATTATATGAAAAATGTACCGGAAATTGTCAAATTGCTTCTTACCATTCTGAGAAATTTCAACCAAATTTGGCGGAAAGGATCCTGTGGTGATGGGCTCTAGAATTTCCATACATAATTTTGATTCATCAATGTTTTGGGGTGAAATCTTAGATTTTATTTTAAATGTACTGAAAATTATCAAATTGCTTCTTACCATCTTTACCGGTTTTAACCAAATTAGGGATTTTATGAAAAATGTACCGGAAATTGTCAAATTGTTACTCCTTAGCTGCTTGACATATTTCAACCAAATTTCACTAATGGATTCTATGGTGGTAGGTTCTAGAAATTCTATTTAGAATTTTGATTGATAAATGGCCATCAGTCACGTCTTCATTGGGTCTTCAGCAGGGCCACCATCGGGGTCTTCATTATCCCCACATTTTTAAAAAATGTCGGATTAAAAATTGTTAATAGCTCAAAATAAACAATTAAAACACCACACTCCATGCTACTGCCCATACTGTGTCCGGGAATTACCATAGCCTCCAGGTACCGAGTCAATTCCCCAGAACAGTCAGATTCGTATTTTGCTTGACCTATACAGTCGCGCTTTCTTGCTTTTGATTAAAATTTGCATATTTAGTGCTTATTGGGACCTCTCATTTGTGGCTCCATGGAAGGAAAATGAAAATCGTCGCAGGGGCAGGTTGTATCAATCTAGAATTTATATATTCGTGCTGTACTGACATTAAATTGGCACATTGTTTTAAAATGGTAGCCATTATTGGAGTCGCTCCGTTACCCACTAACTTTTTAATCTTATCCAGATACTCAGTTAATTTCTCTTGCGACTCGGTTCCTTCCAATATGGATGCGCCATTAGCCAAGCCGCGCACATGTTTAGCGTGTTGTTTTGGTTTGGCATATCTATGCAATCAGTTTAAGCCAATTATTTAGCTCTCACTTCATTATCGGGGGTGTATGTAGCGATCGGTCTTAATTTCTTGGTAATCTTAACATTAGTTAATTTCCAAGTTGTGTTTATAATTTTTTCACTCTGAATGTTCAAATATTTTCCTTCCTAAATTTTAATCGAGGTTAATTTAAGAGAAACTTAACCCTAAGGAACCTACGAGCCGTCTAGACAGCGCGCAAAAGGCGTACAAATAAACCTACGAGCCGTCTGGACAGTTTTCAACAAGTTGACGTAGAGAACTACGCGCCGTCTGGACGGCTTTAAGAGCACCAGTTTTCGATCGCTAAATACACAAGCATTACGGGCGTTTTATCCAATCAAACATTGCGTTACATTACGTCAGATGACTGAATTTTATAAATCCACTGTTGATTGGTCAATTCAGTTTATTTACAAATTTCTACGGGAAAATATAAATAGTTTTCTGTGAATGAAATTCCTAGCGTAAAATTGTCAACGATAGCGTGCCGATTCCTTTATTTAACCGAGTACTCGATTCCCTGATGGCCGGAATCGCTTAGTGAGAATGTCTAACCTAATTTATAATTGCGTCGGTAAAATATTACATACAGCTGAATAGCTACACTGACGCCTACAAAATTTAAAGTGTGCACCCTTACATAGCTTGCCCATTAATACCATTATATCACACCCATCATTTAGCTTCTAGGGAGATATTGGCGTGCATCTACGGTCTAATTTCTGTTCCTCAATCATCTATCATGATACCGCATGTTACGGGGCTGCTACTGGGTCAATACGGGCCCGTAACATGCATTATTAAAGTAATGCCAGTCATGAGACATATTAGCTCTTTGAAATCACCTTTGTTGACTGTTCCAGTTTTATTTCCGTTTTTCTATTATTCTTTCATCTTGTAAATGTTTCTCCTCTTTTTTTCTTCAGGATCATATGGCGAATAGGACAGTTATCTGGTTGAGATTTCATGAAAATGATGATTCTGTAATTCTATCTTCTGCACTATTTTATTAACCCCCCTACCATTTTGTCAAAATTTTAAATTTTCAAATTAAATTAAAAGAACTGGTGTTCTTGTCTCAACATATTTGGTGGAAGATGTTGCTGTCGTAGATAGCAACATCATCTACCAAACCAAAGTTGTTAAAAAATGTACACCAGTTTCTATTAGTAGAAGTAGAACAGTACCAGTTTTCCAGGCTATTGGTACATTAAAAGATAGAATATTGACATAAGAGTGGTAAGGGTTAAATCTGATGCGCTTGATGTAAATCTACTGTGCCATTTTATTTCGAATCACTTATTGTATAAGCTGCCATTGTAAACTACATGTATGTCAAATACAGTTTCTTCTATGTAAGAGTGTCATATTACTTAGTAGGACTGGTGATTAAATTGTTGAATATTTTGAGATCGATTGGACTGGAAGATGTTGGTGCATTAGGTGACAACATGTTCCAGTGGTAAAGCGTGCATATTAAAGGGTTGAATACTGTATTATTTGTAAGCTATCAGTGTAAATATCAAATAAAGTTTACTCGAAGTGAGAGGGAGAGAGAGAATCTCATCTTAGGTAATCAGACTGGACTATGTATAGTAGATTTGTTGAATATATCGAGTCCAATTTGATTGGAAACTGGCGTTGTTTTGGACAACAATAGATTCCAATTAAATTTGTCAAAATATACTCAACAGATTGTTTCTTTAGATTGCAGGTACTTTTGATCTTTATTGCTATTCATTCCTGGATTATTACCCTTGCCCTAAGGGGAAAGAGGGTATTATGTGTGTGCATGCGTCCAGTATTGCATCTAAAAAACTACTGATCCGATTCGTTTAAAATTTTAACACAACAAACCAACATAACCTAAACAAGGGTTTCCAGACTTTGTGTGATCATACATAAAGATTTAACAAATTTGGATATGACAAAAACGGTAGGGTGGTCTCAGCGGTGGTTTACAATCTCTGATTACTCCTGTTCATAATGTTATTTATCAAGCATCAAGTCTTCGACAATGATGGTAAGTGAGTGATAACTAGATTGCTTGGTTGATGACGCATTATAGCAAATCCCCATGCTCACCACTTTGACCTCTTTACCCATCCCATCCCTGGGGGAGTCTCCTCTGCACTCCATACTCTGCACTCATCAGAGGAAGTGATCTGTGAGAGCAGGAGTTAAAATTAACATGAGCCAGAGGCTAGTAGAAATTGACCAGGGTTAATACAATGACCAGCCCAATGGTAACAATTTCATTTGTCAACCCTTTAATGGTCATGGTGGCCAATGAATGACTCTGCTGTGATCTTAAGAAATGTTGATTAACAGAGCAAGACTTTTTGAAAATTTACCACTAGAATGCTCGGTAATTGAGCCAGTCATTCCAGTTGTAAAATTTCAAACTTTTTCTTCCCTTGGTCTGTATAGAAAATTTGAAGGGCTAAAGTAGAATCTAGTAATCACTAGTCCTATCTGAACATAGTTGCTCATTTGGCTTAATTTCAATTCATGGAGAGGGTCAACTGGTGTGCGAGAGTGGTCTATGAAAAATCCAGAAATCTAGATAAATCTGGAAGACTCCAATCTCTGCTTACAATAAATTTCTTTTTCAAAACATGGAGATAATGAATGGACTCAAGGAGACAAGGTAGGTATGGGGATAATGAATGGACTCAGAGACAAGGTTGGTAGGTATAATTAATTCAGTCATCATACTAAAATGTAATTTTCTTTCGGATTGAGAAATTAGGCTACAACCATCATTTGCCATGCCACATTGTTTTCAGGACTTGTCACGAAAGGGTTAAACATAGTAAAAACTGGAATTGACAAAGGGAAGGACAGAGCAGAAATTTAGATTTTCTAATGGATAATTTTTTAGCTATGCCCCGCCCATCTCTACATAAGCTCCATCGATGATTTGCGCGTGTTGGGATCAGTTTATATACTTTGAATCCTGAATTCCAAATTTCATGGTAACCATAGATACATCTAACTTGGTGAATATTTTGAAACCAATTTCAAGTACTTTGATTTGACGGAAAGCTGTTGCTGCCCAACTCACCAGGTCAGCAAAGGCAAACTAATTCTAAAATATTCACCAGCTTTCCTTTATAAATTTTAATTTTTCCCCGTTAAAATGAGATATGGGCAATTCATCTCTTACCTTTATCTTGTGCACGTTACATTGTGTAGATTTCACTCTGCTGTCGCCGCTACTCACATAACAAATTCAGTTGACGTTTTGCCCCTCCCCCATCAGCCTCTTCCAACCCGAGCAGTGTCACAGCCTAATGTATTAGATTGTCTCACATTCTACACCCATAGGGCCATGATATGGTAAATCACCAGATTTGGTTATATTCCTTTAACTTTGACAGTCTTCCATCAACCCTACACACCCCCCTCCCCACCCACACCCCTCTGGGAATGGAGCCTAGTGTAAATGGTGTCTCCCAATCCACAAGCATATCGGTAATTTACACAATAATTTTGATTGAATTCTACCAAAAGCTTTCTGAGGAGATGGATGGACAGACAGACAGACAGATGGAGGCGATTGTAATATCCCTGCAGTTTTTTCAAAACGTGTGGGTATAATTAAGAGATTAAATTTAATTTATTGATATTTGATTCAAATCCCACCCAATCTCAAATGATACATAGAGCTTATGTGAGATGCACATTAGCTGAGCCCTCAGGAATACGGTTGATAACAGTCGGCAGTCGATCCAGAACAGCCGCCGGCATAGCTGTGTGTAGTAGCTGATCATGTTTCGAACATACATCCAGAGTTGCCCATATGCGTCCTTTTGCGCGTATATACGCATAAAAATGGCAGAGGGACGCATACAAATTAACCCTCTGCGTCCCTGAGGACGCACAAGGGACGCAGTGAAAGAGTAACGGAAACTGGTAACTTTGCGTGTGCTTAATTAGCGATTATATTATCGTGTGTGTATATTTATTTGTGCATGTTTTTACTTTAAAAAATATACCTAATGTATTGTGTGTTCAATAAAAACGAACTTACTGCGTTGTTTAAGACTATTATTTGTTGTATGTTTTCTTGCACAACCCAAAGTTGTTAATGCCCATAAATCAGATTCAACTACCATATTTAATTGTAAACACAATCCCCAAATCATCCTTAGTATTCCATTTGCTCTAATTTTTTTAAATAATGAGTTTACATGCCCGATGTTAGTCGCCTTGTTTGGCCTACAAATTGCAAAAATACCCGCCATGTTTCTGTCTGTTGTGCTAAACGTCAGTGTGACGTGTCAGTATTTGATTGGATAACAGCGGAATCTCCCTCTAGAAGAACTCACGCTTGAGAAATCCAATACAACTGATCAAGCGTATACACGCGTGTTTGGGCGTCTTAACCCTTTCACAGCTCAGAACATAGGACAGATCACAAAGTTGTTATCACTAATCTGCTGAATATTTTGAAATTAATTTGTGCATGCCTACTTGCCTAACTTACAGGCAAAATATTTTTTTCTATTTAATTATCAAAATATCTAAATTGATGAAGGAATATATGGAAAATATTGTGATATCTTTTACATTTGAATGGTCATTTGACGGATTAGCGGCGGTGTCGTTGTATTGCTGTTTGAATAACGGTATCACTGCGCGCTATAAGCCGTCTTTTATTTAGCAATAGCGGCTGATTGATTGACTGATGGATTAGTGTTTATAATGTTTAACAATACTCGATCGTTAGGTTTTCCCAATTTCTCAACTAAATTGATATGAATAGAATCTGTCCGCTTAGTCATTCTCTTTGAATTTAAGACAATAATTGAGCAAATCATGCCGAGTATTAGACTTGATTTATCTGTGTATATATACGAGAGCAATCTTGACTTCATTAAATTAGTCAAAATGCAACGAAGCCTGTTTCAGTTTGGCGCGACATCTAGATTCTACATGTGCTGATAGTGATGATTACGATGAAAGTATGGCAAAGCGTAGCAAAACTTGTAGCGAGTCTTGCGACACCAGTGCGAAAATTTGTGAAAATGTGGTTAAAGTAAAGCAAGTGAAGTCTAGAAAATTCAGTGACGTTTGGTTAAAAACACCGGCGTATAGTAAATGACTTGAGGTTCTGGATGGTAAAATGAAGTGTACGTTTTGTAGCAGTGCGAAGAAGGCTAATAATTTCGTAAGCGGTAGTACAAATTATCAGAAATCCGCGTTAGACCGACATATTGCATCGCAAGACCACAAGGAGGCAGAGACTGCTTCCGTATTACGGATTCGATTAGAAAAATCAGTGGCGTCAGTTATGCCGGGACAAGAAGAGCCATGAGGCCCAGATCAGGACGGTATATATGATGAGTAAAAAGCTCATATGAATCCCAGCAGCGATGTTCAACGACATCGTCGATCTACAGGTAGGCGTACGTTAAAATATTGATTTTTGCCAAACAGCGTATAGCTCAAAGCTCCCCGATACAAGAGTCCTTATTGGATACACGCTAATGCGTTATCTATGCTTCAGCCAATCAGCAATCGCGTTACATAGTTACTCCCTATGAATTAGACATATCCGGCTGATATATTTTCACTAATTACGCAGTTTAATCTGATTTATACAGATTATTTTTGATAAATTATTGTTTTGTCTGATCTTAGCCTATGTATTCCACTATATTTAGTCATTCCAGTTACATTATAAAAAATACGCCCGCATTATACCGAAGTAGGTCAAGTCGTCCTTGAGCAAACTCGTCCGTCTTTCTGAAAATTTACCACTGGAATGACTGGCGCTGTTTAGAGCCAGTCATTCAAGTGTTAAACTTTCAAAAATGGGTATTTTGGTGATCTACAATGGTGGCCAAAAGTGTTAAGTGCTAAAGGTTAATAAACTATGCATAGTTAATATTCTCTATATATACATTAACAGTATTTACAATGTCATAACTAGTGCTTTCAACATGTTTAATAAAGTGCTTTATAATTAGATCAATGTGTTGTGTTTATTTTAAGAAAAAAACATGGGACCCCCATATTTCAGATGAGGACCCCATGGGACCCCCATATTTTACAGTGGGACCCCCAAATCTGAGAGTGTGGGGTCCTTGGGACCCCCAAAAATCAGATGCTGTGGGCAACACTGCATACATCATCATGTTTTAGTTCAAATATACTGTTTCCATACAAAAATTAGATTATAGAGTAACACAGGTCATCAAATTTTTATTTTTATAAAATCCATGTTAGTAAATCCATTAGGCGTAGCAGGAAAAACTGAGTCCGTTTAGAGTTTAGAAGCCATCGCCCATCAGTCACCTGCAAAAAATAGGAAGGATAAATTAGAAATATCCAACTTCTAGAAGTGTTATATTAAGACTTTAACAATCCAATTTTTTCATGGAAATATAAATTTTCTCATAGACAATGCCCATATGCAGACCAAAAGCAAGTCATTCCAGTGATACATTTTCAAAAATAATCTTACTTTGGTCGGAAAATTTACATTTTCCTCGACAACTGCAGCAGTTTTGGTCTGACTCAAATGTTAAATGGTTAACAATATACATGTACGGCGCAAGGTCATAGGGATATATAGTCCGAGTCTGCTCTGACTCAACCCGTCCCAGTGACAGATATTTTGACAGACTGTCACAGACTGACAGTCTGTCCAAATATCTGTCACAGGGGCAGGTTGAGTCAGAGCAGACTCGGACTAAGGGATATACTCGTAAACATTATGACCTGACAACGGGTGTTATGGTCATACACCACGCTCCGATTTTAGCGCATAAATGAAATGAATAATATAATAAATGGTGGGCATATATCGTCCAAGGAGGGAGTATGACTACTAGTTACTGGATTAACCTTTTCAATCGACAAGAGCGAATAATAAATTTGCTACGAATGCTTCAAAATTCTGTTGAATATTTTGAAACTAATTAAACTGGCTAAGGCAGCACCAGCTTCACATTGGATTCCAAATATTCAACATCTTACATTTATAATGACTGTAAATGTGGAGTTCTGGAATTTCAGGTTCAAATGTGACAATTGTTTTTGATTTTGGGCACACAAAATTCAGGGCCCTGGTTCTCTATATCTTTTATCAGAGGATACTGGCCACACAGTAAATGGTGATAGAATGTTTGTAACCAGGGCAATAGTGAAATATTTGTTTTCTAAGGAATTATTTGTAAGTTCCAGTCATCAATGATTATTAGTAAATGTGCTGTTACTTAAGTTTTCAGTTACTCAATGACTAATTTAACCGAGAAAGTTATAGATTGTGTTAAGAGAGCAGCTGAACCAATAATATATAAATCAATTTCGTTTACCTCTGGTCGCGAAATCACAATAAGGTTATAGATAAACAATCCGATAATCTCAATCATCGATGCGTGTCTTTGTTTACAATTTCCGAGATAACTTACTCTTCAAATTACTAGCATTAATTAGGCTGAGTTGAGATGCGAAAGTTGTCAAATATATCGGCATCCCACTTCCCGATTGGCAATATCGTTAATCTAGTGATCTGTCTACTTTTTAGTTTGTGGCGTACAAGAAATATGCATAGATTGACATATTTGAACACACAACTATTTTGCAAAACAGCTGATCGTGTCGCCATCTTGCCGGAAAAATTAATATTCATGTATTCCCGACCAATCAGACGCATCAATCTTATAGCACGTGATACGGTGTTGCCAATAACGGGTAATGAGCTTGGTACTCGTATATTATATACGGGTACAATTCTACAAATTCCTGTCGTTCTCTGGCGATCTTTCACGATAAACGATTCCTATTTGGGACGCCGCTACGAAAAAATGTCCGATGCTATAGAATCTTAGTGTAAAACATTCGCGTTCGCTTTTTAAACGGCTGAGTGCACCCAGTAATGCTACATAGCATAAAATTTGCCATTTATTCGCTGTCAACGCTGAGAAACCCTGGTATGTGTTCGATTATGTATAAAGGAATTATTCAACATTGAATGAGGCCTCCCCCCAAAATCATGACCGGAATTTCTCGAAATTATACGGTACCATGACATAATATAATTGTCATTTTCACATCTTATCGGATGAAAACCTTCACGAAACTTTGGTATCTGTTAGTTTTAATACCATTGTGATTAATTTTCTCAATGGCATTTGTAAAATTAAAAAAAACTTCGATAAACTTTGCAAAAATAGACCAATGTATTTATCCTATAAGGTGTGGCCATTTTGAGAGGCACGTTGACTAACTAAAATATATTTTATTCATACAAATTTTATATGTACTTAAAGGTATTTTCTTGCCCTTTCTAATGATATGTAGGTTTATATATAGTGATCTGTGACTTTGCCAAAAATAGTTAATATAGTTGGCATGGTAGCACTACGCCGCTATCACTCCACTACCGCTAACTGGCTAGGTTTCTAAGCAGTTTCTAGCTTTTGGCTGTAGGGTTTCTAGCACTTTTTTGTAAATTCTTGGTAGGGCCCAGAGGGTTAATGTTTAATAAAGTAATTGATGATTACAATCAAGATCTTGTGCATTGTGCTCATATTCATGCTACCATGTTCAGCGTTTTAATTCTTTATTCTGTGTTCACAGAAGGTCAAGGGGCAGGGCAAAGCCCCTCCAGATACATTGTGCTCTCGTTGTAATCGCTTCATGAAGCGGAAGTTTTCGGGCCATCACAGCATCGTTTGTGCTAAGCGCAAAGTGGGCACTCCTTGCGATGTTTGGGTTACGTTGTTATCGGAGTTGATGGCCGAATTTGATAGAGAAGGACATGCATGCATGGAGAGGATCGCGAAGGATAGACCAGCCAAGATGGATAAGGCGTCAATGAAGGGATTGGAGGAGCGCCTGAATGAACGTATGGACTCTGCCTTGGGTGTCTTGGGCCCAGTTTAAGGCCATGTTTGAGTCTTTCTAGTCCATGGTCCTGGCGATGCAACTCGGTACAGGACAGCCTATCTGTGGTCCAGCCAGGCTTGCGGAGGAACAAGCACCCGTCCCTTCTCTCACGACTGCTCATGGGCCGACACCGGAGGAGGAAGACTTACTTCTGATAGAAGACTGGCATGCCGGAACTTTCACAGATAGTAGATTCCGGCCTTTCCCGCGGTTCTCCCCCGTGATATGTATGGGTTTCCCAGCCAGATGGTGATGTCGATGTTCCATTGGACATTTTCCATCCAGATTTTGCTTCGTCTGGATTGCCTTCCGGGCCGTCTTCTACGGCTCCCATCGGCGTTGCGGATGAGGGATTGCGGGCTCCTCTCAAGAGGTGCCCATCCCACGGTAACAGCGGTCGTAATCCCGGCTCCCATGCTGGAGCCGATGGATTGCAGGTTCTTGCTTGGATGTCCAACCATCTTGGGGTGGCATCTGACCAACGGTCTCAGCGCGATCCGGTGATGGCGCGGATGTCAGAGCATGCGGCTAGCGCTCTGTCAAGTGGCTCTTCAGCCATGTCTACCCTTCCACTTGATACTCAGACTTCTGACATTAGAAGTCATGGCGTACCATCTGGTTCAGCCGGAGTACACTCCCAAAGGCCCCTAAGGGGATAAGGAGTAGGGTCCGCTTTCCAGAGCAGGCCTATCATCAGTATGCCCTCGTTCCTCGCCTTTCAGTCAGGGAACATGAAGCCCTGATTAGGCCATTGGCTGGGAAATCCAAGGGTCGTTCTCGACCATTGGTATCTCAGACCAATAAAGATGCATTCAATGAACCTATGCTCATTGAAGATGCGGCCATGGCTGCTCTCTCGCATGGCTGTACCGTCCTGCAGGGGATGCTGACCAGCGCAGCGGAAGGTGGGGTAGTGCCAGAGGCTGCTCCCAGAGTTGTCCAGGACACCATGCGCTTATCCCAGGATTGCCTGGCGAGGGTAATCACCGGGCCGGTTATCTTCATACAAAGCCTCTAATGAGGCTGTATCAAGTTGATAGGAAGGGTGGCGGTTCGGGACGCTCCAGCTACCGTCATGTCAGCCAGGGTGGTGGTTCCGGGCCATCTTATTCCAAGAAGCCACATGGGGGACAGTCCTGACGGGCTTCCGGCGAGACTCATTCCGGTGATGCCAGGAACGCAGGGAGTTGAGAATCTTCACCAAAACAAATTAATGTCTTGTTGCGCAACATCGACTGCGAGCTGTGTGGAGATTCTTACCATCGGAGGCAGACTATGTTCCCCATGACGCAGCGTGCAGCAATGTCAACAGTACTGCAAAGCAGTGAGCCCAGGATTTTACTTTTCCTCCATGGTTCCCCGCCACGAAGTAGGTCATCATTTTCTTTAGATTCATGCTTTGTAGAAAGGTATATGTGGGTGAACTCTGTTTTGGATTCATTCATAGAGATTCTCGATTTTGAGTTTGCTTGCAGCTATTGGGAGAAGTTCGTCAAGTGGTTTCTTTTCCTCGTCTATGAAGTCCACATCGTCGGCATATTTCCATCTCTAGCGGCATACCCAGTATTGACAGTTTATTATGATACAGGTGTATAATGTATGGTTATTATGATACAGGTGTATGATATAGGTTATTATGATACAGGTGTATAATATAGGTTATGATACAGGTGTATAATGTAGGTTATTATAGCACAGGGCCTGTATGCATAAAGGTTGTTTAGAGAGAGTTTAGCTTAAACCCTTGTAACTTTTCATTTACACCACTGTTCAGATGCATGAAGGTGGTTTAAGCTAAACAGCGAGTTAATATTAAACACAGTTTAAGAGACTATATGCATACGGATGATTTAGTTTAAACAAAGGTGTAAATACCTCAAAATATGCCAGTTTTACTCAACCTACTCGGGGGTAGGTTTAAGCGTGGCATAACTTCCAAAATAATCTAATATTACTCATTCGAATTTCATTCTTGGAACAATATGATGGTTGATTCTATTTCCTGATGCAGGTTGAAAGTAATGGTATTTACCGGATTCAGCTCTTGGTAATCGCTGCTGCTGTTAGTGCTATTGATGATGATGATAATAATAATGATGATGATCCTGAAAATGCCGACGAATATGATGATGATGACAACGACTATAATGCGGACGATATCCTGAGTAGCGGGTGGTATCCTGAGTTGGGGGGTGGGGGGCAGCGGTATTCTGGGTAGCGGGCGGTATCCTGAGTAGCGGGCAGTATCCTGAGCATGCAGTATCAATTAAAAGACTGCTTGATCAATTGTATCCAGGCTTTGCTGGAAGAAGCATAGATTGTAAGCTCACTAATCTGTAAGGTTATAGTGTGTACAAATAGTGCAATTGTAGCTGAGAACCATGGACTTCTTCTCTTTCAATGAATGACTATAATTCTAGGTGAGCATCATGGGGTTCTGGTGTTTTTCAGTGAATGTTTTCAAGTTCTGTTTCATTGAATTATTTACTGTTTCAGGAACAATACTGATTTCAAGTGAAGAAGGTGAAACAGAAGGTATGTGGCTATGAGTAACGATGGTGGGGTGACAGTATGTATGTGTGTGTGTGTGTGTGTGTGTGTGTG
This sequence comes from Chaetoderma sp. LZ-2023a, assembly GCA_034401795.1. NCBI lineage: Eukaryota > Metazoa > Mollusca > Caudofoveata > Chaetodermatida > Chaetodermatidae > Chaetoderma > Chaetoderma sp. LZ-2023a. The sequence goes on from CM067359.1 coordinate 92,603,952, forward strand.
TGTGTGCGTGCATGCGTGCGTGCGTGTGTGTGTGATGAAAATGATGGTAATGAAGGTGTACTTGTAATGATGATGATTGTAAGAAGAAAGTAAGACGGGTGATTACAATGATGACTATGTGGCAACAATAATGCGTTGCTGTTGTCATGATGATGATATTAGTTACCACATGCAGAAACATCTTTCCTGAGCACAGCGAGGGAAATATAATTGTTTGCATCACTCTGTCATTGACTGTTGTTATGTCATGATTAAGCTGTGCATTAACACTTTAATGGTCATACCGGCCAAAACTGGCCTCTGATATGGTTTTGGGGAATGCCCATTTACAGACCTAGAGAATACAATTTTTTTTAATTTACCACTGGAATAACTGGCTCTATAATCAAGCCAGTGATAAATTTTCAAAACTTGTATTCTCTTGGCCTGTGAATGGACATTCAATAAATATTTTAAAATTTGGAACGAAATTTGAACATTAAGGGGTTGAACCTAAAAAGTTGTTCGCGTGTGGGAAATACCAGATCATCCATCCCTGATATTAACCAATCAAATAACAGCATTTGGTCATGTGACATTACTGAGGGGTAATAATGATGATGGTTCAAATATTAACTCTTACAGATTCAAACTTGACTCATATGTATTCAAACATTGACTCATACATATTCAAACATTGACTCGTACATATTCAAACATTGACTCATACATATTCAAACACTGCCTCGTGCATATTCAACCATTGACTCATACATATTCAAACATTGACTCATACATATTCAAACACTGCCTCATGCATATTCAACCATTGATTCATACATATTCAAACATTGACTCATGCATGTTCAAACATTGACTCATACATATTCAAACGTTGACTCATATATATTCAAACACTGACTCATGCATATTCAAACATTGACTCATGCATATTCAAACATTGACTCACATATTCAAACACTGGCTCATGCATATTCAAACATTGACTCATGCATATTCAAACATTGACTCATGCATATTCAAACATTGACTCATGCATATTCAAACATTGACTCACATATTCAAACACTGACTCATGCATATTCACACTGACTCATGCATATTCAAACATTGACTTATGCATATTCAAACATTGACTCGTGCATGTTCAAACATTGATGCATACATATTCAAACATTGACTCACATATTCAAACACTGACTCATGCATGTTCAAACATTGACTCATGCATGTTCAAACATTGACTCATGCATATTCAAACATTGACTCATACATATTGAGACACTCATGCATATTTAAACATTGATGCATGCATATTCAAACATTGAAAACACTCGTACAGATTCAAAAACTTAAGTATAATCAATTGCCATAATTGAGCTCACTATGTGTGTTATTGACTGATTGAGGTGACTGAGCTTGATAAATGTGTGGCTGATATTCCTGGGTTCACACTGTCGCCTACACATTATTCTATATATGATGCTGTGGATGAATAATTGAGACACAGCTTGAAGCAACAGCTTCCGGTAACAATATTTTCAAAATGAACACTTTATGCTGGCACGAACAGCAGAATTAAATACACTGATTGAGAATCCTCAGTATGCATTAACTTCATCAGGTGACAAATTCTAGCAGATTTGTTCATGGTTTTTTTCCCGCAGAAAATGAGGATAAATTCCTTTCGTACTTCTCTGTGCAGTCTGGTAGCCGCTTGAAATGTGATGACTTCCTGCAGAATTATACACTCATCATGATCATATCACATGTGTAAGTCTGGATTCTGAGAGACACTCAGATCTCAAACTCCCTGTCATCTGACAGACAGTATATCCCGTCTGGTACACTATATAGAAACTCTAACTCACTCTCATCTGACAGTCAGTGTACAGACACTCAGACATGCTCCCATCTGCAACTCACTCTCATCTGACAGACAGTGTATAGACACTCTGACATGCTCCCGTCTGCAACTCACTCTCATCTGACAGATAGTGTATAGACACTCATGCTCCCATCTGCAACTCCCTGTCATCTGACAGACAGTATATAGACACTCAAACATGCTCCCGTCTGGTACACTATATAGAAACTCTAACTCACTCTCATCTGACAGTCAGTGTACAGACACTCAGACATGCTCCCATCTGCAACTCACTCTCATCTGACAGACAGTGTATAGACACTCAGACATGCTCCCATCTGCAACTCACTCTCATCTGACAGATAGTGTATAGACACTCATGCTCCCATCTGCAACTCACTCTCATCTGACAGACGGTGTATAGACACTCAGACATGCTCCCGTCTGGGACACACTATATTGAAACTAACTCACTCATCTGACAGACAGGCTCCCATCTAAGACTCACTATATACAAACTCTAACTCACTCCCATCTGAGAGACAACACTAGAGACACTTAAACTCACTCCCATCTGAGACACTTAAACTCGCTCCCACCTGAGAGACACTATAGAGACACTTAAACTCACTCCCATCTGACAGACACTATAGAAACACTTAAACTCGCTCCCATCTGAGAGACACTATAGACACTTAAACTCGCTCCCATCTGAGAGACGCTATAGAGACACTTAAACTCGTTCCCATCTGAGAGACACTATAGACACACTTAAACTCGCTCCCATGTGAGAGACACTATAAAGACACTTAAACTCGCTCCCATCTCAGAGACACTTAAACTCGCTCCCATTTGAGAGACACTATAGAGACACTTAAACTGGCTCCCATCTGAGAGAGACTATAGAGACACTTAAACCTGCTTCCATCTGAGAGACACTATAGAGACACTTAAACTCGCTCCCATATGAGTCACACTGTATAGAAACTCAAACTCAATCCCATTAACTTAATAGCCAATCTATGAACCTCCTTTAAATAAATATCAATTTGAATGAGATTTAGCAAGTGATGTGATTGAGCGAGTGATGAGATTTAGCGAGAGATGAGATTTAGCGAGAGATGAGATTTAGCGAGTGATGTCATTAAACGAGTGATGAGATTTAGCGAGCGATGAGATTGATCGAGTTGTGAGATTGATGGAGTCATGAGATTGATGGAGTGATGAGATTGATGACATGATGAGATTGAGCGAGTGATGAGATTGATGGAGTGATGAGATGTAATGAGTGATGCGATTTAGCGAGTGATGAGATTGATGGAGCGATGAGATGTGATGAGATTGAGCGAGTGATGAGATTGAGCGAGTGATGAGATGTAACTAGTGATGAGACTTAGCGAGTGATGAGATTGATGGAGTGATGAGATATAACGAGTGATGTGATTGATGGAATGATGAGATTGAGCGAGTGATGAGATGAGAGTGATGGGATGAGATTGACGGAGTGATGAGATTGAGCAAGTGATGAGATTGATGGAGCGATGAGATTGATGGAGTGGTGAGATTGATGGAGTGATGAGATTAATGGAGTGATGTGATTGATGGAGCTATGAGATTGATGGAGCGGTGAGATTGATGGAGTGATGAGATTGATGGAGTGATGAAATTGATGGAGTGATGAGACTGATTGGATGAGATTGATGGAGTGTGATTGAATTGAAGGGATCTTCACCTGGTATTGATGTTTTACTTTCAGTGAGAAATTAGAGGATGATGCAGAATTCCAGTTTATAGGAGATTTAGCTGAACTACAGCCTCAATTTGAGAGTGAAGCAGCTCCGGGTACGAGCAATGAAGCGAGCGTTGCTACTAATGGTGCAATTGTTGAAGGTTAGCACTGATATATATTGATGTACACACGTTTCTAAGCAAACACATATATTTCATTGATGTCTAGATACAGAGCCAGTCATTCTAATCATAAATCTTGTAAAAGTCTTCTTTTGGCCTGCAAATCGAAAACTCTCAAGAAGGAACCTGTTTTTAGCTTGACTTTATGAAGTAAAACGAGCTATTGCGATACCCTGCACGTCGTCCGGCGGCTGTGGTTGCGGCGACGTCCAATTTGCGTTTAGCTCATCTTTTCTGTTTATATCTGAGGTTTGGTGAATCATACTGGACCCAAACTTGGGCACATGCTTCCTTATAATGATACAGCATCTCACGATGACATTGGGGTCAAAAGGTCAATGGTCACGGTCACTGACTGTGGTAAAAACCTTCTTTTTTTCAACATTAACATTTCCCATTTAGCTCAACTTTTCTGTTTATATCTCAGGTTTGGTTAATCATACTGGTGCCAAACTTGGACACATGCCTCCGTATAATGACAGCGCGTCAGACAGTGATGTTTTGGTCAAAGGCCAAGGTCACTGATATGCATGGCAACCGTCTGTCATCCATCAATTACATTTTATGAAAAGTTTACCTAAAATTGTCAAAACGCTACTCATTAGCCGCTTGGCAGATTTCAACCTAATTTAGCTGGAAGGACCCTAATGCTTTCGGTTTCAGAACATGTATGCAGAATTTTGATTGGTCAATTTATTTGTGTGAAAATCTTGGATTTTATGAAAAAATTTACCGGAAATTGTGAAAACTACTCCTTATTAACCACTTGGCAGTTTCAACTTACTTTGGCTGGAATGACCTTATGGGGCTATGCTTCAGAACTCATAGACAGAATTTTGATTGCTCAGGTTTTTTTGTGAAAACCTTAGATTTTATAAAAAATTGTCTAGACGCTACTCATCATTAACCGCTTGAAAGGTTTCAACCCGAGTTGGCTAGACAGACCCTATCATGGTAGGTAGGCTCCAGAACTTCAGAAGTTATATTCCAAATTTTAATTGGTCACCTTTTTTTGGTGAAACCCTTGGATTTAATGAAAAATCTACTGGAAATTGTCAAAACGCTACTCATCATTAACCGCTCGACGAATTTCAACTTACTTTAGCTGGAAGGACCTCACGGGGATATGCTTCAGAACTTATAGACAGAATTTCGATTGCTCAAGTTTTTTTGTGAAAACCTTAGATTTTATGAAATATGTTTCAACCCGAGTTGGCTAGACAGACCCTATCATGGTAGGTTCCAGAACATGTATTCAGAATTTTAATGGATCACTTCGTTGAAAATCATAAATGTTATAAAAAATTTACCGGAAATTGTCAAAATGCATCTCCATAACCGCTTGGTGGATTTTATCCAAATTTGGCTGGAAGGATTCTATAGCGGTAGGATCTTGTCAAAATTTTGGTTGGTCAATTTTTTGGTGCCCATTTGGATTTTTTTTAACTTTCCAGAACCATTTGAAATGCTACCCCTTAATTAGTGGTCCAATTTCAACGAAACTTGGGTGGAATGACCTATGGTTGTAGGCTTCAACATATCAAATGAGAATTTTGATTGGTCAATTTCTTTGGTGGCCACCTTTTTTTTTTTAAATTATCCGTGTCTACCGGTATTTAACTGCAAATGGTTCAAATCCTAATAGTCCGGGTTAGAGTTACTGGCCCTTGGGCCTCTTGGTGATAAAGCCTTCTATATATATTTTTGTCGTTGTCATCCATCATTTGTGCAGTATTAGTTAAGGTTTTTTAATTCACTACTTTTCAACACTGGCTCATCCGATCTCAATGAAACTTTACAGGAGTGATCTATACTATACAGGGATGTGATCTACATAACAACACATCTAATTTGGGGCATTTTAACTATTTTTTTCACGGGTTTGGACTTGTACTTTTTTCATGTATTCTGCAAGTGCAGTTTTGGGTAAGGTTTTTTAATCAACTTATTTTTCAACACTGGCTCATCCTATCTCAATGAAACTTTACAGAGGTGATCTATACTATACAGGGATGTGATCTACATAACAATGGCTTTAATTTTGGGGCATTTTAACTACTTTTTTTCACAGTTTTGGACTTGGACTTTTTAATGTTTTGCAAGTGCAGTTTTGTCCAGTAATTATCGATTGTAATGCAACTCCTCCTAGACCATTTCAGATAAAAACTTGAAACTTTAGTGATGATTGCACATATGGACAGAGATGTCTGACACTTGGAATTTTGGCATGACCCCAGGGGCATGGGCCTGGGGAATGTGGGGTCAAAAATTAAATTTTTCCAAAGGTTGTAATGTCGCATATCATTTTCAAGCAATGATGAGTAGACTACAGCACAAGGAATTGTATTGATCTTGGGTCACAATTAGGGGGGGGGGGGTGCGTGTGTGTGTAAAAAGTGGGCACCAATCTATTGTAATGCAACTCCTAGACCATTTCAGATAGAAACTTGAAACTTTGGGGATGATTGCACATATGGCCAGGGATGTGCATGACACTCTTTGGCATGACCCCAGGGGTATGGCCCGGGGGGGGGGGGTGGTGGGGGGAAATGTGGGTCAAAAATTAAATTTTTCCAAAGATTGTCATGTCACATAGCATTTTCAAGACTGATGAGTAGACTACAGTACAGGGAATTATTTTGATCTTGGGTCAAACTGAGGTTCGGGGGGGGGGGGGTCAAAAGTGTGGAACCAATCTATTGTAACGCAACTCCTAGACCATTTCAGATAGAAACTTGAAACTTTCTGTATGATTACACATATGGCCAGGGATGTGCATGACACATTTGAATTTTGATATCCCCCAGGGGCAGAGGTTGGGGGGGGGGGGGAAATGGTGGGCAGAAAAATGCAATTTTGGCCTGTAATTATCGATTGTAATGCAACTCCTAGACCATTTCAGATAGAAACTTGAAACTTTGGGGATGATTGCACATATGGACAGGGATATGCATGACACTTAGAATTTTGGCATGCCCCCAGGGGCAGGAGGGAAATGGGGGTAGTGGAATGTGGGGTCAAAGATTAAATTTTTCATAAGGTGTCATGTCGCATATCATTTTCAAGCTAAGTAGGGGGCGGGGTCTAAAGTGGGCACCAATCTATTGTAATGCAACTCCTAGACCATTTCAGATAGAAACTTGAAACTTTGGGGATGATTGCACATATGGCCAGAGATGTGCATGACACATTGGAATTTTGATATCGCCCACAGGGGCTTGGATGGGGAAATGGTGGGCAGAAAATAAATTTTATCAAATGTGGTCATGTCACATATCATTTTGAAGCTTGTAGTTAGTAGACTACAGTACAACAAATTATTTTGTTCTTGAGTCAATCTGATGGCAGTTGCCAGGAGTCAAATGGGCAATCTAATTCTATATATGCACATGGCTTGGACATTATTTTTTCGCAGAATTTTTAGTCCTGGGCAGACCGGGTCCTGTACTATTTTTTCACAGTTTTGGACTTTGAACTTTTTTCACGTTTTTTTATGGACCACTGATTTTCAACAATGGCTCACCAGATATCAACACAATTTTACAGCAGAGTTATATACTATGCAGGGATACTATTTGCATCATTACTAGTTTCAAGATCAGACTATCAACAGTTTGGAAAAATTGTTCATGTTTGATTCGTTACACTGGTTTGTCAGTGCCTTACTGAATATGTATATTATGAACCAATACAAGCTTGCTTTGGCAATCCACACTATCCATGCCTTTACAGGCGAGACATTGTACGCTTCAGCGATCTTGTTTATGTTTGAAGTCAATCTTCATAGTTCATTGCAAAGTCATAAAGTCGAGCTTTGTGTTTGCATTTCAACCACATTTCTGGTTATAGAGTTACAGCGAATGCAGAATACAGTTAAATTCTAAAAAGGTGGATGTGAAGTTTGTATTCTGTTAATTTTAGTGGATGGCAAAAGTATTAAAATATATTTCAATAACTTAGTGGTTTCCAAGTAATGACTTATAAGATTAAAAGGATTTGAACCAAATGTGAACAAGCGCAACAAGATTGCAGACCATTGTCCTCTTAGATTTCCGACGCTCTCAGATTGCAGACCATTGTCCTCTCAGATTGCAGACCATCACCCTCTCAGATTGCAGAGCACTGTCCTCAGATTGCAGACCCTCTCAGATTGCAGACCATTGCCCTCTCAGATTGCAGACCATCACCCTCTCAGATTGCAGACCCTCTGGTTTCAGACCATTGCCCTCTGTTTGCAGACCCTCTCAGGTTGCAGACCATTACCCTCTCACATTGCGGACCATCACCCTCTCAGATTGCAGAGCTCTCAGATTGAAGACCATCGCCCTCTTAGATTGCGGACCATCACCCTCTCAGGTTGCAGACCCTCTCAGGTTGCAGACCATTGTCCTCACAGACTGCAGACCATTGTCCTCCCAGATTGCAGACCATTGTCCTCTCAGGTTGCAGACCATTGTCCTCTCGGGTTGCAGACCCTCTCAGATTGCAGACCATCACCCTCTCAGATTGGTCTATTTCCCTCGTGCCATCTTGGATGACCTAGTTAGCACTGAACAGGTTTCTTAGCACTTTATCAAAACAAAATTTTGAACTTTTCCTGATATTTCCCTGAGAAATTTTCTAAAATTCCATGAGAAATATTTTCACTTTTACGAGGTTGCTGGGAAGTCAATAGGTGTTTGCAGAAAAGCAACTAGGATACTGAGAATATATAAAACAGAGTGGTAGCCTCTGTATACAATAATTTTAATTTATTTCCATTTTCAGTCAATAGCCACAACTTGGAATCAAGACACACAACATATGGCAAAATGCGAAAACCTCCCCTTCTGGGTCACTGACAATTTCCCTGACTGACTTTTTGGTGTTCGTTTTCCCTGACTTGAGAAAGAGACTCAGTTTCAAGTTTTTCCCATATTTTCAGAGTGGCTTTGGAACCCTGCTGAATCTAATTCGCCGAAACCTCTCAGACAGCGGACTGAAATTTTGTAAATCTGATTAGCTATGAAGCGCCATTCAAGTTTGTTCAAGTGTAGTTGGTACATTCACAATATGTCTACCATTGATTGACCAATCTAAATTGAACCTTTATTAATTGATTGATTCTGCGAGTAAAAGTGACGGATATATGTTTCTGTCAGTGGTAAATGCGAAATTTCAATCAGTTTTGAATCAGATTGATTGATCAGGTTGTTTTAAAAAAGCCGATTGGTCAATGTTTCTGGCAGACCATGGATATTCCAATGAATAGATCAGTGGCAAGAGTTACAATGACAAATTTTGCTAGAATATCATGTCATCATATTGGATATGGGATGGCAATGGGCTGTTTTCACTTAACATTGTATTGGTAGAACACTATGGTTTTAGTCAATTATTTCGTTGTCCATCGTGGATTTTCTGAAAAGGCCCTGGAGTTATCTATAAGATTTATATACAGAGATCTCACTGGTCAGTGTTGCAGGTGATGGGCGCCTCATGTCAGCTATTTAGACCAAATATATTGAAATCTGTTTGTAATTAAATAATGTTCCAGGTGTGTGCCACTGCGCCTCTTGTTTATGGATGTTAATCACCTATTTTTTGCTGGTGGTGTGCGCCACTGCGCCTCTTGTTTATGGAAGTTAATCATAGTGGTGTGTGCCGCTGCGCCTCTTGTTTATGGATGTTAATCACCTATTTATTGCTGGTGGTGTGTGCCGTTGCGCCTCTTTTTTATGGATGTTAATCATCTATTTATTGCTGGTGGTGTGTGCCGCTGCGCCTCTTGTTTATGGATGTTAATCACCTCTTTATTGCTGGTGGTGTGTGCCGCTGCGCCTCTTGTTTATGGATGTTAATCAGCTATTTATTGCTGGTGGTGTGTGCCGCTGCGCCTCTTGTTTATGGATGTTAATCACCTATTTATTGTTGGTGGTGTGTGCCGCTGCGCCTCTTGTTTATGGATGTTAATCATCTATTTATTGCTGGTGGTGTGTGCCGCTGCGCCTCTTGTTTATGGATGTTAATCACCTATTTATTGCTGGTGGTGTGTGCCATTGCGCCTCTTTTTTATGGATATTAATCATCTATTTATTGCTGGTGGTGTGTGCCGCTGCGCCTCTTGTTTATGGATGTTAATCACCTCTTTATTGCTGGTGGTGTGTGCCGCTGCGCATCTTGTTTATGGGTGTTAATCACCTATTTATTGCTGGTGGTGTGTGCCGCTGCGCCTCTTGTTTATGGGTGTTAATCACCTATTTATTGCTGGTGGTGTGGGCCGCTGCGCCTCCTGTTTATGGATGTTAATCACCTATTTATTGCTGGTGGTGTGTGCCACTGCGCCTCTTGTTTATGGATGTTAATCAGCTATTTATTGCTGGTGGTGTGTGCCACTGCGCCTCTTGTTTATGGATGTTAATCATCTATTTATTGCTGGTGGTGGTGTGCCACTGCGCCTCTTGTTTATGGATGTTAATCATCTATTTATTGCTGGTGGTGTGTGCCACTGCGCCTCTTGTTTATGGATGTTAATCATCTATTTATTGGTGGTGGTGGTGTGAGTGTGTGTGCCACTGCGCCTCTTGTTTATGGATGTTAATCACCTATTTTATTGCTGGTGGTGTGTGCCGCTGCGCCTCTTGTTTATGGATGTTAATCATAGTGGTGTGTGCCGCTGCGCCTCTTGTTTATGGATGTTAATCACCTATTTATTGCTGGTGGTGTGTGCCGCTGCGCCTCTTGTTTATGGATGTTAATCATCTATTTATTGCTGGTGGTGTGTGCCGCTGCGCCTCTTGTTTATGGATGTTAATCACCTATTTATTGCTGGTGGTGTGTGCCGCTGCGCCTCTTGTTTATGGATGTTAATCACCTATTTATTGCTGGTGGTGTGTGCCGCTGCGCCTCTTGTTTATGGATGTTAATCAGCTATTTATTGCTGGTGGTGTGTGCCGCTGCGCCTCTTGTTTATGGATGTTAATCACCTATTTATTGTTGGTGGTGTGTGCCGCTGCGCCTCTTGTTTATGGATGTTAATCATCTATTTATTGCTGGTGGTGTGTGCCGCTGCGCCTCTTGTTTATGGATGTTAATCACCTATTTATTGCTGGTGTTGTGTGCTGCTGCGCCTCTTGTTTATGGATGTTAATCATCTATTTATTGCTGGTGGTGTGTGCCGCTGCGCCTCTTGTTTATGGATGTTAATCACCTATTTATTGCTGGTGGTGTGTGCCGCTGCGCCTCTTGTTTATGGATGTTAATCATCTATTTATTGCTGGTGGTGTGTGCCGCTGCGCCTCTTGTTTATGGATGTTAATCACCTATTTATTGCTGGTGGTGTGTGCCGCTGCGCCTCTTGTTTATGGATGTTAATCATCTATTTATTGCTGGTGGTGTGTGCCACTGCGCCTCTTGTTTATGGATGTTAATCAGCTATTTATTGCTGGTGGTGTGTGCCGCTGCGCCTCTTGTTTATGGATGTTAATCACCTATTTATTGCTGGTGGTGTGTGCCACTGCGCCTCTTGTTTATGGATGTTAATCATCTATTTATTGCTGGTGGTGTGTGCCGCTGCGCCTCTTGTTTATGGATGTTAATCACCTATTTATTGCTGGTGGTGTGTGCCACTGCGCCTCTTGTTTATGGATGTTAATCATCTATTTATTGCTGGTGGTGGTGTGCCACTGCGCCTCTTGTTTATGGATGTTAATCATCTATTTATTGCTGGTGGTGTGTGCCACTGCGCCTCTTGTTTATGGATGTTAATCATCTATTTATTGCTGGTGGTGGTGTGAGTGTGTGTGCCACTGCGCCTCTTGTTTATGGATGTTAATCATCTATTTATTGGTGGTGGTGGTGTGAGTGTGTGTGCCACTGCGCCTCTTGTTTATGGATGTTAATCACCTATTTATTGCTGGTGGTGTGTGCCGCTGCGCCTCTTGTTTATGGATGTTAATCACCTATTTATTGCTGGTGGTGTGTGCCGCTGCGCCTCTTGTTTATGGATGTTAATCACCTATTTATTGCTGGTGGTGTGTGCCGCTGCGCCTCTTGTTTATGGATGTTAATCACCTATTTATTGCTGGTGGTGTGTGCCGTTGCGCCTCTTTTTTATGGATGTTAATCATCTATTTATTGCTGGTGGTGTGTGCCGCTGCGCCTCTTGTTTATGGATGTTAATCACCTCTTTATTGCTGGTGGTGTGTGCCGCTGCGCCTCTTGTTTATGGATGTTAATCACCTATTTATTGCTGGTGGTGTGTGCCGCTGTGCCTCCTGTTTATGGATGTTAATCACCTATTTATTGCTGGTGGTGTGTGCCGCTGCGCCTCTTGTTTATGGATGTTAATCAGCTATTTATTGCTGGTGGTGTGTGCCGCTGCGCCTCTTGTTTATGGATGTTAATCACCTATTTATTGTTGGTGGTGTGTGCCGCTGCGCCTCTTGTTTATGGATGTTAATCATCTATTTATTGCTGGTGGTGTGTGCCGCTGCGCCTCTTGTTTATGGATGTTAATCACCTATTTATTGCTGGTGGTGTGTGCCATTGCGCCTCTTTTTTATGGATATTAATCATCTATTTATTGCTGGTGGTGTGTGCCGCTGCGCCTCTTGTTTATGGATGTTAATCACCTCTTTATTGCTGGTGGTGTGTGCCGCTGCGCATCTTGTTTATGGGTGTTAATCACCTATTTATTGCTGGTGGTGTGTGCCGCTGCGCCTCTTGTTTATGGGTGTTAATCACCTATTTATTGCTGGTGGTGTGGGCCGCTGCGCCTCCTGTTTATGGATGTTAATCACCTATTTATTGCTGGTGGTGTGTGCCACTGCGCCTCTTGTTTATGGATGTTAATCAGCTATTTATTGCTGGTGGTGTGTGCCACTGCGCCTCTTGTTTATGGATGTTAATCATCTATTTATTGCTGGTGGTGGTGTGCCACTGCGCCTCTTGTTTATGGATGTTAATCATCTATTTATTGCTGGTGGTGTGTGCCACTGCGCCTCTTGTTTATGGATGTTAATCATCTATTTATTGGTGGTGGTGGTGTGAGTGTGTGTGCCACTGCGCCTCTTGTTTATGGATGTTAATCATCTATTTATTGCTGGTGGTGTGTGCCGCTGCGCCTCTTGTTTATGGATGTTAATCACCTATTTATTGTTGGTGGTGTGTGCCGCTGCGCCTCTTGTTTATGGATGTTAATCACCTATTTATTGCTGGTGGTGTGTGCCGCTGCGCCTCTTGTTTATGGATGTTAATCACCTATTTATTGCTGGTGGTGTGTGCCGCTGCGCCTCTTGTTTATGGATGTTAATCACCTATTTATTGCTGGTGGTGTGTGCCGCTGCGCCTCTTGTTTATGGATGTTAATCACCTATTTATTGCTGGTGGTGTGTGCCGCTGCGCCTCCTGTTTATGGATGTTAATCACCTATTTATTGCTGGTGGTGTGTGCCGCTGCGCCTCTTGTTTATGGATGTTAATCATCTATTTATTGCTGGTGGTGTGCGCCTCTTGTTTATGGATGTTAATCATCTATTTATTGCTGGTGGTGTGTGCCACTGCGCCTCTTGTTTATGGATGTTAATCATCTATTTATTGGTGGTGGTGGTGTGTGTGTGTGCGCCTCTTGTTTATGGATGTTAATCATCTATTTATTGCTGGTGGTGTGCGCCTCTTGTTTATGGATGTTAATCACCTATTTATTGCTGGTGGTGTGTGCCACTGCGCCTCTTGTTTATGGATGTTAATCACCTATTTATTGCTGGTGGTGTGTGCCGCTGCGCCTCTTGTTTATGGATGTTAATCACCTATTTATTGTTGGTGGTGTGTGCCGCTGCGCCTCTTGTTTATGGATGTTAATCACCTATTTATTGCTGGTGGTGTGTGCCACTGCGCCTCTTGTTTATGGATGTTAATCACCTATTTATTGCTGGTGGTGTGTCGCTGCGCCTCTTGTTTATGGATGTTAATCACCTATTTATTGCTGGTGGTGTGTGCCGCTGCGCCTCCTGTTTATGGATGTTAATCACGTATTTATTGCTGGTGGTGTGTGCCGCTGCGCCTCCTGTTTATGGATGTTAATCACCTATTTCTTGCTGGTGGTGTGTGCCGCTGCGCCTCTTGTTTATGGATGTTAATCACCTATTTATTGCTGGTGGTGTGTGCCGCTGCACCTCTTGTTTATGGATGTTAATCACCTATTTATTGCTGGTGGTGTGTGCCGCTGCGCCTCTTGTTTATGGATGTTAATCACCTCTTTATTGCTGGTGGTGTGTGCCGCTGCGCCTCTTGTTTATGGATGTTAATCACCTCTTTATTGCTGGTGGTGTGTGCCGCTGCGCCTCTTGTTTATGGATGTTAATCAGCTATTTATTGCTGGTGGTGTGTGCCACTGCGCCTCCTGTTTATGGATGTTAATCACGTATTTATTGCTGGTGGTGTGTGCCGCTGCGCCTCCTGTTTATGGATGTTAATCACCTATTTATTGCTGGTGGTGTGTGCCGCTGCGCCTCTTGTTTATGGATGTTAATCACCTATTTATTGCTGGTGGTGTGTGCCGCTGCGCCTCTTGTTTATGGATGTTAATCACCTATTTATTGCTGGTGGTGTGTGCCGCTGCGCCTCTTGTTCATGGATGTTAATCACCTCTTTATTGCTGGTGGTGTGTGCCGCTGCGCCTCTTGTTTATGGATGTTAATCACCTATTTATTGCTGGTGGTGTGTGCCGCTGCGCCTCTTGTTTATGGATGTTAATCATCTATTTATTGCTGGTGGTGTGTGCTGCTGCGCCTCCTGTTTATGGATGTTAATCAGCTATTTATTGCTGGTGGTGTGTGCCACTGCGCCTCTTGTTTATGGATGTTAATCATCTATTTATTGCTGGTGGTGTGTGCCACTGCGCCTCTTGTTTATGGATGTTAATCATCTATTTATTGATGGTGGTGGTGTGTGTGTGTGCGCCTCTTGTTTATGGATGTTAATCATCTATTTATTGCTGGTGGTGTGCGCCTCTTGTTTATGGATGTTAATCACCTATTTATTGCTGGTGGTGTGTGCCACTGCGCCTCTTGTTTATGGATGTTAATCACCTATTTATTGCTGGTGGTGTGTGCCACTGCGCCTCTTGTTTATGGATGTTAATCACCTATTTATTGTTGGTGGTGTGTGCCGCTGCGCCTCTTGTTTATGGATGTTAATCACCTATTTATTGCTGGTGGTGTGTGCCACTGCGCCTCTTGTTTATGGATGTTAATCACCTATTTATTGCTGGTGGTGTGCCGCTGCGCCTCTTGTTTATGGCTGTTAATCACCTATTTATTGCTGGTGGTGTGTGCCGCTGTGCATCTTGTTTATGGCTGTTAATCAACTATTTATTGCTGGTGGTTTGTGCAGCTGCGCCTCTTGTTTATGGATGTTAATCATCTATTTATTGCTGGTGTTGTGTGCCACTGCGCCTCTTGTTTATGGATGTTAATCATCCTGCGCCTCTTGTTTATGGCTGTTAATCAACTATTTATTGCTGGTGGTTTGTGCCACTGCGCCTCTCGTGTATGGATGGTAATCATCTATTTATTGCTGGTGGTGTGTGCCACTGCGCCTCTTGTTTATGGATGTTAATCTATTTATTGCTGGTGGTTTGTGCCACTGCATCTCTTGCTTATGGATGTTAATCACCTATTTATTGCTGGTGGTGTGCTTGTTTATGGCTGTTAATCACCTATTTATTGTTGGTGGTGTTTGCCGCTGCGCCTCTTGTTTATGGATGTTAATCACCTATTTATTGCTGGTGGTGTGTGCCGCTGCGCCTCCTGTTTATGGATGTTAATCACCTATTTATTGCTGGTGGTGTGTGCCACTGCGCCTCTTGTTTATGGATGTTAATCAGCTATTTATTGCTGGTGGTGTGTGCCACTGCGCCTCTTGTTTATGGATGTTAATCATCTATTTATTGCTGGTGGTGTGTGCCACTGCGCCTCTTGTTTATGGATGTTAATCATCTATTTATTGGTGGTGGTGGTGGTGTGTGTGTGTGTGCACTGCGCCTCTTGTTTATGGATGTTAATCATCTATTTATTGCTGGTGGTGTGCGCCTCTTGTTTATGGATGTTAATCACCTATTTATTGCTGGTGGTGTGTGCCACTGCGCCTCTTGTTTATGGATCTTAATCACCTATTTATTGCCGGTGGTGTGTGCCACTGCGGCTCTTGTTTATGGATGTTAATCACCTATTTATTGCTGGTGGTGTGCCGCTGCGCCTCTTGTTTATGGCTGTTAATCACCTATTTATTGCTGGTGGTGTGTGCCGCTGTGCATCTTGTTTATGACTGTTAATCAACTCTTTATTGCTGGTGGTTTGTGCAGCTGCGCCTCTTGTTTATGGATGTTAATCATCTATTTATTGCTGGTGGTGTGTGCCACTGCGCCTCTTGTTTATGGATGTTAATCATCCTGCGCCTCCTGTTTATGGATGTTAATCATCTATTTATTGCTGGTGGTGTGCGCCTCTTGTTTATGGATGTTAATCACCTATTTATTGCTGGTGGTGTGTGCCACTGCGCCTCTTGTTTATGGATCTTAATCACCTATTTATTGCCGGTGGTGTGTGCCACTGCGGCTCTTGTTTATGGATGTTAATCACCTATTTATTGCTGGTGGTGTGCCGCTGCGCCTCTTGTTTATGGCTGTTAATCACCTATTTATTGCTGGTGGTGTGTGCCGCTGTGCATCTTGTTTATGGCTGTTAATCAACTCTTTATTGCTGGTGGTTTGTGCAGCTGCGCCTCTTGTTTATGGATGTTAATCATCTATTTATTGCTGGTGGTGTGTGCCACTGCGCCTCTTGTTTATGGATGTTAATCATCCTGCGCCTCTTGTTTATGGCTGTTAATCAACTATTTATTGCTGGTGGTTTGTGCCACTGCGCCTCTTGTGTATGGATGGTAATCATCTATTTAGTGCTGGTGGTGTGTGCCACTGCGCCTCTTGTTTATGGATGTTAATCATATATTTATTGGTGGTGGTTTGTGCCACTGCATCTCTTGCTTATGGATGTTAATCACCTATTTATTGCTGGTGGTGTGCTTGTTTATGGCTGTTAATCACCTATTTATTGTTGGTGGTGTTTGCCGCTGCGCCTCTTGTTTATGGATGTTAATCACCTATTTATTGCTGGTGGTGTGTGCCGCTGCGCCTCTTGTTTATGGATGTTAATCACCTATTTATTGTTGGTGGTGTGTGCCGCTGCGCCTCTTGTTTATGGATGTTAATCACCTATTTATTGCTGGTGGTGTGTGTCGCTGCGCCTCTTGTTTATGGATGTTAATCACCTATTTATTGCTGGTGGTGTATGCCGCTGCGCCTCCTGTTTATGGATGTTAATCACGTATTTATTGCTGGTGGTGTGTGCCGCTGCGCCTCTTGTTTATGGATGTTAATCACCTCTTTATTGCTGGTGGTGTGTGCCGCTGCGCCTCTTGTTTATGGATGTTAATCACCTATTTATTGCTGGTGGTGTGTGCCGCTGCGCCTCTTGTTTATGGATGTTAATCACCTATTTATTGCTGGTGGTGTGTGCCGCTACGCCTCCTGTTTATGGATGTTAATCACCTATTTATTGCTGGTGGTGTGTGCCGCTGCGCCTCTTGTTTATGGATGTTAATCAGCTATTTATTGCTGGTGGTGTGTGCCACTGCGCCTCTTGTTTATGGATGTTAATCATCTATTTATTGCTGGTGGTGTGTGCCACTGCGCCTCTTGTTTATGGATGTTAATCATCTATTTATTGGTGGTGGTGGTGTGTGTGTGTGCGCCTCTTGTTTATGGATGTTAATCATCTATTTATTGCTGGTGGTGTGCGCCTCTTGTTTATGGATGTTAATCACCTATTTATTGCTGGTGGTGTGTGCCACTGCGCCTCTTGTTTATGGATGTTAATCACCTATTTATTGCTGGTGGTGTGTGCCGCTGCGCCTCTTGTTTATGGATGTTAATCACCTATTTATTGTTGGTGGTGTGTGCCGCTGCGCCTCTTGTTTATGGATGTTAATCACCTATTTATTGCTGGTGGTGTGTGCCACTGCGCCTCTTGTTTATGGATGTTAATCACCTATTTATTGCTGGTGGTGTGCCGCTGCGCCTCTTGTTTATGGCTGTTAATCACCTATTTATTGCTGGTGGTGTGTGCCGCTGTGCATCTTGTTTATGGCTGTTAATCAACTATTTATTGCTGGTGGTTTGTGCAGCTGCGCCTCTTGTTTATGGATGTTAATCATCTATTTATTGCTGGTGGTGTGTGCCACTGCGCCTCTTGTTTATGGATGTTAATCATCCTGCGCCTCTTGTTTATGGCTGTTAATCAACTATTTATTGCTGGTGGTTTGTGCCACTGCGCCTCTCGTGTATGGATGGTAATCATCTATTTATTGCTGGTGGTGTGTGCCACTGCGCCTCTTGTTTATGGATGTTAATCATCTATTTATTGCTGGTGGTTTGTGCCACTGCATCTCTTGCTTATGGATGTTAATCACCTATTTATTGCTGGTGGTGTGCTTGTTTATGGCTGTTAATCACCTATTTATTGTTGGTGGTGTTTGCCGCTGCGCCTCTTGTTTATGGATGTTAATCACCTATTTATTGCTGGTGGTGTGTGCCGCTGCGCCTCCTGTTTATGGATGTTAATCACCTATTTATTGCTGGTGGTGTGTGCCACTGGGCCTCTTGTTTATGGATGTTAATCAGCTATTTATTGCTGGTGGTGTGTGCCACTGCGCCTCTTGTTTATGGATGTTAATCATCTATTTATTGCTGGTGGTGTGTGCCACTGCGCCTCTTGTTTATGGATGTTAATCATCTATTTATTGGTGGTGGTGGTGGTGGTGGTGGTGGTGTGTGTGTGTGTGTGCACTGCGCCTCTTGTTTATGGATGTTAATCATCTATTTATTGCTGGTGGTGTGCGCCTCTTGTTTATGGATGTTAATCACCTATTTATTGCTGGTGGTGTGTGCCGCTGCGCCTCTTGTTTATGGATGTTAATCATCTATTTATTGCTGGTGGTGTGTGCCGCTCCGCCTCTTGTTTATGGATGTTAATCGCCTATTTATTGCTGGTGGTGTGCCGCTGCGCCTCTTGTTTATGGATGTTAATCGCCTATTTATTGCTGGTGGTGTGTGCCGCTGCGCCTCTTGTTTATGGATGTTAATCGCCTATTTATTGCTGGTGTTGTGTGCCGCTGCGCCTCTTGTTTATGGATGTTAATCGCCTAGTTATTGCATATATTATTTTAGGTTTCCTATACTCCCTGACCTTGGCCAGAGCCAGTACATGCATATTCTGAATCTGACATGTTATACTGACAAATAACAATACTGGCTACTGTAGACCTGAAGACTCATACACTATCCTCAATAACATTCTCAGAAGTACAATATTAATTATTCAACCATCTGTTCATGTCAGATTTGTGCAATTTGTGTAAACTACGTGTTGCATTTTACACGCCTTATGGACTACTAATTTTTTAGATGGACTACTGATTTGCCAAGTCTGGTAGTCCTTCGTCCCTGTTGGAAAACCAACCAGTTTCAACACAGTTTGTTTGCTAAGCAAGCGCTATGAACTGCTATGCATTATTCGATTTGTTTAGCAGTTACTGCTATGCAATTCTTTTGCAACAAAATATTCCCTGAAGGACTATGGGCCAGAAAAGTTTGGTAAAGGGAAGTTGATCCGTCAAAAAACATGGTCACAGTTGGCCAATCATGTAGCGTATTTGGCGGCCATGTTGGAATTGATTTTATATATGTTTTGGGGTATTCTGATTTCACATTTACCATTTTCGAAACTGTCGGATAAACGGTTTGGTGGCCATCTTGGATCATTTTCCCGCCAAAATCCCCCATACTAAAGCAATGGGAAATTTTAAATGTCTTCGCGATAACCACTGGGCCGATTTTAATTATATTTGGCAGGACCAATCCCTAGGGCATAGAGATTTAAGTTTGTTCAAACGAACCCGATCGGCAATTTGGCCGGTGGCCATCTTGGATTTTGGGAGATTTAGAAATATCTTTAAAAATCTCCGGAGTATCTTGGAATAGCTTGGAGTATCGATTCAACATTTATGAAATATGATCCAGGGGAAGAGCTGAACCAAATTTGTTCAAGGGAACTTGATTGGCCAAATTCTTCACCGGCCATCGCGAAAACAACTCCAGAAATGCTGAATGGATCGGGATGAAATTTTGAAAATCTGATTAGGCTTTAGGGCCAATAAGCTTTGGTCAAGGGAAGTTAATACATAATAAAAAACATGGCCACCGTGGACCAATCAATATGTAGCGTGTTTGGTGGCCATAGTGGATTTTTTCTTTGATGGATTTTGAAGCCGAAAGTGGTTATATATATGTTTTTGAATATGCCGATTTTAAATTTGTCACTTTCGAAACTGTCAGAAATAATGAATTGGTGGCCATCTAGGATTTTTTTACCAGCAAAGATTCCCATAGTAAAATAATGGGAAATTGAAAATATTGCCTCAAGAATTACTGGACATCCTTATTCTTGTTGTGGTTCTGGCCAAGCCTTACTGTTCTACATAAGTGCGATGACCTTTCTAGTTGAAATCCCTATGTTCAAGGTGAGCGATATAGGCCCCTTGGGCCTCATGTTTATAGATATATCGATGACATTATAATGATCCATTTATTGTGCTTATTTATAGATATCGGACGTTATAATGATCTATTTATTGTGCTTATTTATAGATATCGATGACGTTATAATGATCTATTTATTGTGCTTATTTATAGATATCAGACATTATAATGATCTATTTATTGTGCTTATTTATAGATATCGATGACGTTATAATGATCTATTTATTGTGCTTATTTATAGATATTGATGACGTTATAATGATCTATTTATTGTGCTTATTTATAGATATCGATGACGTTATAATGATCTATTTATTGTGCTTGCTTATAGATATCGATGACCTGATGGTAATCGAGGAGGACGAGTTTGAAATGGATCTGGATAAACGTAAGCGAAAAGCCGGAGATGATATCAACACTCCACAAGCCAAGAAAGTGAAAGTTGGCACAGATGATACGCATGATATTATAACAGTATAATGATTTGTGGAAACATGGAACAACATAACTGATAACGCTTAGAACATACACTGAAATACCTATTATTAGCTCACATCACCAGAATGGCCAAGTGAGGTTATGCCATGGCGACAATCCGTCTTTTGACTGTTCGTCATTCAGCAACTTCTTTTAAAACATCAAAAACTCATTATTAGCTCACCTGGCCTAAAAGGCCAAGTGAGCTTATGCCATGGCGGCCATCCGTCCGTTGTCTGTCCATCCATCAAATCGCATCTTCTCCTTAACGGTATGACCAATTTCAACCAAATTTCGCTAGAATGATCCTAAGCTGGTACCCTCCAGCCTTTTTTCAGAATTTAGATTGATCAATTTTTTGGGTGAAACCCTGAGATTTTATGAAAAATCTACCGGAAATGGTCAAAATGCTACTCCTCAGCTGCTTGACATATTTCAACCAAATTTGGCTAGATGCATTCTATGGTGGTAGGCTCTAGAACCTCCTCAGAATTTTGATTGATACATTTTTTGGGTGAAACCCTGAGATTTTATGAAAGATCTACAGGAAATGGTCAAAATGCTACTCCTCCTTAGCTGCTTGACATATTTCAACCAAATTTGGCTAGATGCATTCTATGGTGGTAGGCTCTAGAACCTCCTCAGAATTTTGATTGATCAATTTTTTGGATGAAAATCTGAGATTTTATGAAAGATCTACAGGAAATGGTCATAATGCTACTCCTTAGCTGCTTGCCATATTTCAACCAAATTTGGCTAGATGCAATCTATCATGGTAGGCCTTATTCTTGTTGTGGTTCTGGCCAGAATTTTGATTGATCAATTTTTTCGGATGAAAATCTGAGATTTTATGAAAAATCTACCGGAAATGCTCAAAATGCTACTCAGCTGCTTGACATATTTCAACCAAATTTGGCCAGATGCATACTATGGTGGTAGGCTCTAGAATTTCTTTTCAGAATTTTGATTGATCAATTTTTGTGGTGAAAATCAGATTTTATGAAAAATCTACCAGAAATGGTCAAAATGCTACTCCTCCTTAGCTGTTTGACATATTTCAACCAAATTTGGCTATATGCATTCTATGGTGGTAGGCTCTAGAACATCTTTTCAGAATTTTGATTGAAAAATTTTTGGGGGTGAAAATCTTAGATTTTATGAACAATTTACCAGAAATTGTCAATATGTCGCTTCCCCTATTTCATCCAAATTTGGCTAGAATGACCCTATCATGGTAGATTCTAGAACATGTATTCAGAATTTTAATTGGTAATTTTTTTGGGTGGCCATCTTGGATTTTCTGGAAATGATCCATCTTATCTATTTAAATGCAAATGCTTCAAATGCTATTGGTCCAGGTAAGCGCCACAGGCGCTTGGGCCTCTTGTGTTTTGAATCTCTATCTATACAGCATCTATAGACCACAGATCCTGCAATTTCTCCATCAAGCTGACGCCGATGATGAAAAACTACGCATGGTGAGACTCTTATTGGCAAACACAAAAATAAACGTTTGCGTCAAATCCATGCTTTCAGCACAGTTTGGACAAATCAATAGGATCACCAGAAGGTGATGGTTTATCATCAGGGCTCGTCACATACTACCTCGCAGCAGCTCTATCATCTGTTCCAGAACACTTCACAAGCACAACCCCACCAATCTCAATCATAGGTATGCCATGAGAGATACAGTATGCAGATGATATTGACTTTATCGACGAGGAAAAATGTCCTCTATGTACTACTTGCACAGAAATGAATGATGATGCTACCCGCCATCGGGGGCATTGACGCTACCCACACTTGGGGCACTGGCAAGTGCAAGAAGAGCAGAATCTTGGCTTTCCTCTTCTGGAGCTCTACTGACATTGGAACTCGCTGTGTAACAGGAAACATTGGAACTCGCTGTGTAACAGGAAACATTGCCTTCCAGTCCTTTTGGACGTTGTGGATTCACGGCTCTAAAGTTGCTATGAAAGTCAAGATGCAACTATACACCTGTGCAAAAGTTAAGCACCAGCAAAAACAATAGAACGTAGAAACATGATGGTACAACTAGGCTGCCATACTTTTTGTCCCCGCGTTAGCTGACATAATTCCAAGTACGAAATGCACATGCATGCATGACTTCACGCCGCTTGATGTCCGTGCGTGGCGGGAAACAGCACACGTGTTCAGTTATGTAAAAGTCCAGTTTGAGGTGTAGAACATTACATACAGATTTAGGCGACAAGATTAGGAATTTTGTGTTCATGACCGTGGTTTATTTGTACAGAGAGAATTACCTCTTGATTGTGAACCGCTATGGCAAGACGATGGTTAAGTGATCGTGTGAAATGGCAAATCGTAGGCATGCATACCACTGGTATGTCATGCAGAGAGATTGGCAGACAGCTGAACATTAACCATACTGTAATCAGTCGTTTGATTGCAAAACATGGGCAAACTAACGAGGTGAAGGACAGGCCTAGATCTGGAAGACCGAAGAAGACTACTGCCCGTGATGATCGAGCCCTAGTACGCCTTGTTAGGAGATCTCCATTCACCAACAGCAGAGTGCTCAGCCAGCAATGGGAAACGCGCAATAGAGTGTCAATGTCTACCGTCAAAAGGAGACTGTATGCTGCTGGCATGAAAGCTAGGAGACCTGTCAGACGTCCTCTCCTCACTGCACACCACAAAGAGGAGCGTCTGAGGTGGTGCAACGAAAGAAGACACTGGAACATGAGATCCTGGAGACGGGTACACTGGTCCGATGAAAGTCGGTTCCTGCTTCATGCCACAGATGGTCGAACTCGTGTATGGAGGTCCAGACGCACGGCGTACGACCAACGTAACATCATGGAAGAAGTTCCATTTGGTGGAGGTTCCGTTATGATATGGGGGTGCATCTCATTTGATTGTAAGCTGGATCTGTTGACTGTACCTGGAACACTAAATGGACAAAGATATCAAGATTCCATACTGGATAGAATTGTGGTCCCTCATTTTGTAAATCATGCACCTGGAACCCACCCTATATTCATGGATGACAACGCTCGACCACATCGTGCTAGAGCTGTGCATGAATACCACCGCCAGAATGCCATCGAAACCCTACCATGGCCAGCAAGGAGCCCTGACATGAACCCTATTGAGCATATCTGGGACATTCTGGGAAACATGGTGAGAAGGAGGGATCCTCCTGTGCAGAACCTACAGGAATTAACAGACGCACTCCATCTTGAATGGCAACGAATACCACAATGGCGTATCAGTCGGTTGGTGACCAGCATGAGACGTCGTGTCCAGGGCGTCATCCAGGCACAAGGTGGATATACCCGGTATTAATAATGACAGTCTCAAACTCGTGCACAGATGTTAAACTTCGTTTTCAGACACCATTAATGACAATCTAGCCACGTGTGTCAACTGTAGGGCAATAGTTGTCAGTTGTGTCAACGTAACCATATTCAGGCCTCGTTTTCAAGTTCAAACAAAAACATACAGTGTTTCCCCACCATCATAATCAGCATTCCTCTAGTTGCATTATTACCTCTTCAGGGTATGAAATAACGGTCGGACATCGGTCATGTCCGATCAAATCTGGATGGGTAAAAATATTTTACTGAACATGAATTTTGGGGAAAATTTGCAAATTTTGGAAAAAGAGAACAAGTGAACAATGTTGGTATCGCACTCAAATACGATAGATCGATCGAGCGCGCGTTTGTGCGTCATTTGCACATTTCTAAGTGAAAATGATATTCACCTTGGTTACCAGTATTCGTGATCTGTCAAAACGCGTCATACCGGCAAATTCATCCTAGAGGGTGGTCTTACAATAGCTAATTGTCCCGGGAATAGTGTAAACCTTTTATACTGGCGAATTTTCTGATTTCTAATGAGGGATATAGACCGTGAGTGACTTGAAAATTAAGTCATACGGCGAATAAATGACAGATAAAATTGCATAGAACATCTGATAAATGATACCACTCAAAATCTTGTCATTTCGCTAGTCTGAAAATGATCGAGTCGATGCAAAATTAGCAATGGCGGATCTACAAAATCGGCCACTGCGCACGAGTTAGTGATGTGTTCTTACACACCTTCTGTCATGAGAAGAGAATTTGGTCTCGCGATTTCATTGGTTGTTGGACATAATTATATCTAGAAAGTCCAATGACATTACGTGAGAGATTTTCACAGAAGTTTGAGACGCGTTCGTTCACGCCTTCGATACTGAAGAAGCTAATTCTTCCTCGCGATTTCCTTGGTAGCTGTATATAGAAAACCAATGAAATAGCGGGCGAGTTTTCTCACAACACTTGACAACACGCGCGTTACCATTATATTCGCGTTCTACAATTAACCATTTAATGGTCAAATTTGCCTAAAAATTTTAATTAAAAATAGTTAATGGCCATTTGCAGGTCAAGAGATTATTTTTGAAAATTTACCACGGGAATGACTGTCTCAGTTACTGAATAAGCCATTTCAATGGAAAATTTCAAAAATAATCTCGACCTGCAAGTGAACATTTATCAGGAAAACTATCACACGCCTTCTTTGACAAATGTGTTCTAAAGTGAAAATTTTTTTACATTTAATTGTACATGACTGTGACAGCAGTTGATGTGTTGCTAAAATGGCATCTGAGCGAAAAGTGCCCAAAGGGGCAACCCTTTCTAAATGGAGGATCGAGTATAAGTGGTTAAGTCCTCATTTTCTGGGTCCTACAGTTGACTATGAAATTGTTCTATCTTAAGTTTATGCATTTTCTCCTGAAAATGTCTTAGTCAAAATGGGTAAAAATAGAACAATTTCACAGCCAACCGAAAACCTATATTTTTCTCCAGAAATGCAGGAGATGGCCTCTGAGAGCATCTAGATTTAACCCCCCCCCCCCCCCCCCTCAGGTTTGTCAACTTCCGCTTTTTTGTCAGATCAAATTGACTCTCCTTATTTCAGACCCTGCCTCTTGCACTAAGATGGATGGGTACATAAATGTTTATGCTATTGCTTTCTTCATAGCACATGAATATACCCTCGCATGTGCGTAAAAATAGGGTGGTGCTTAACTTTTGCACAGGTGTATATATGATGCTACATGTGCTTCCATAATGTTATACAATTACAACAGCTGGGCAGCACAACATCAACTTGCTAAGTATTTTGCGATTAAAAAATCGGCAAAAATCCAAGATGGCCACCAGCCAAATTGGCTGATCGGCTTCGTTTGAACAAAATTGGATCCCTAATGCCCTAAGGATACTCCCTGCCAAATATAATTGAAATCCTCCCAGTGGTTCTTCAGAGGTTGTTTAAAAGAAAAGTTGACGGATGGTCGCCACAGCATAAGCTCAATTGGCTTTTCAGGTCAGGTGAGCTAACAAGTAGTTCCGAGTGTTATAGTAAGACACAGCCCAGAGTAGTTCCGACTCGTAGTAAGACACAGCCCAGAGTAGTTCTGACTCGTAGTAAGACACAGCCCAGAGTAGTTCCAAAAAGTGTTGGGTCTCCTAGGATTATTCATAATACGGAAAACTAGTTACCTCTCCGTGATGTAAAATTTGTCTGAGTGTATCTTTTGTGACCATCTCGGCACGTGATGGCATCAATTGGTAAAGCACTACGATGTGCTAGTCCATGTCCTTTCATGCTTGGTAAAGCACTGCGATGCGCTAGACCATGTCTCTTTTCATGCTTGGTAAAGCACTGCGATGCGCTAGCCCATGTCCTTTCATGCTTGGTAAAGCACTGCGATGTGCTAGCCCATATCTCTTCATGCTTGGTAAGGCATTGTGATGTGCTAGCCCATGTCCTTTCATGCTTGGTAAAGCACTGCGATGTGCTAGCCCATCATCTCATTTTATACTTGGTTATGGTTCGAAATTGCAACATCCCTTGTATTGGGTGTTGCTAGTATGAGACAGGCCTTTTGTGCTCCTTGTCCTTATGAAGACGTCATCAGTGTAATTGACATGTGTATGCAAATACTTTTTGAAGCTCAAGATCTAAATTTTTGGTTGGTGAATGTCCATATTTTTAAAGATTTATCACTGAAATGACTGACTCGGATATCAAGCCAGCCATTCCGGAAGCTGTGCTAATATAGTCCTCATTAGCTTCAGGGTCACATAGATGTTTGTAGACTTCATTATGTTATATATAACACATAAGCTATGTTTGTATAGATTTCTTGATTGCAGAAAATTACCATCACATGTATCTATTTTTATATTGTAAGCAAAATTTTACATAAGACAAAAACATTCTTTGTGTCTCGGACCACAATATTTATGTTAACCCTTTCAAAGACATCCCTGAAGTAGTGTGTGCTATACGATATAAAAACTTAATCTGTTTTAATGTTTTAAAATTAATACGATTGGATGTCGTTGCTACATAAGGCAGCAATGGCTTCCGGTTCCAGTCAGATTAATTTCAAAATATTCAGTTTTCCATTATGATAGGGTTGAAAATGATGTGTGGAATTCATCAGTGAACAGGTTAAATAGTGTATTTATTTGTATTCGGGAAATAAAATTCTGTAACAAAATTAAGTTTTGTATTTTTGTTTGTATAAATTCCTATTTTGTGCAATTTAATTAAGCCAGGTAACTTGTCAGTCGAGCGAGCGATAGCTGTATACCCCTTATCCAGTGTCTGTTCATCATTCTATCCAGTGTATGTCCATCACTCTATCCAGTGTCTGTCCATCACTCTATCCAGTGTATGTCCATCACTCTATCCAGTGTATGGCCATCACTATCCAGTGTCTGTCCAGCACTCTATCCAGTGTCTGTCCATCACTCTATCCAGTGTATGTCCATCACTCTATCCAGTGTCTGTCCAGCACTCTATCCAGTGTCTGTCCATCACTCTATCCAGTGTATGTCCAGCACTCTATCCAGTGTCTGTCCATCACTCTATCCAGTGTCTGTCCATCACTCTATCCAGTGTCTGTCCATCACTCTATCCAGTGTATGTCCATCACTCTATCCAGTGTCTGTCCATCACTCTATCCAGTGTATGTCCATCACTCTATCCAGTGTCTGTCCAGCACTCTATCCAGTGTCTGTCCAGCACTCTATCCAGTGTCTGTCCATCACTCTATCCAGTGTCTGTCCATCACTCTATCCAGTGTCTGTCCATCACTATTCCCCCCCCCGGTAAAGTAGAATATGCTTTTACATTTGGGTTACCCTGGCAACCAAATATTAATATTAACCATCTGGAAGACAACAGTCTAACCCTTTAACACTCATATCAGCCAAAAACGGCCTCTGTGGCGTCCTTGCGAAATGTCCTTTTACAGACCAAGAGAAGACTATTTTACAAAATGTACCACTGGAATGACTGGCTCGATAACCGAGCCAGTCATTCCAGTGGTAAATTTTCAAAGAGTTATCTTGGTCTGCAATGGACATTTTCTATGAGAAAATTGAAATTTTTGTGAATAAATTCAAGGGTTAAAGGGTTAACTTCCTGTATCATTGCTTTAGCGCTTATACCATGGTTACCAACAGCTTATACCACGGTTACCAACGGCTTAGACCACGGTTACAAACGGCTTATACCACGGTTACCAACAGCTTATACCATGGTTACCAAGAACAAATGAGATAATAGTTAGTCAGCAGCATTTTCGACTTAGAATGATTGACTGAAACAGCCTGACTGCCTTATTAGCATACATATTCACACTGCTGTGTTGTAATGTATTGGTTTTGAAATGCCTGACTGACACTTGCTGGCTCACTCAATACTGCTGGCATTAGATGCATTGACTTAGACTAGGATGCTTATGAAGAATGTTGGTAGCAGGGCAGTGGTGACATTGTGACCTTTGTTTGACCTTATTGCTGATGATAGTTAGATAGTACATTGATTGGATGCGGGTTGTGATAGCTGGATGGAAAGCAGCCAGATAAGTGGATAGCAGAACAGATGAATAAATGTGTTACTCATGCTCACTACTGCTCGAGTCACGGATGTTGCAAGAAATAATTGAGACTGACCACTCTAAATAATTATTTTTACATAATATATACCTCGTCAACTGATTGACAGGTTACAACTCGTAATATTTTTTAAGTAACCTGTCAGTCAGTTAACGTATATATACTAAACCAAAAACGTTTAGCAACACAGAATATTACTGTATAAATGTTATTTAACAAAAACAATAAATTGATTCAAATATATTATTTAATTGATAGGTCATTTTCCAATTTGAACAACAGTCTCTTGTTACTGTAATGCTAGCATCGCGCCTTTAACGGAAGGGTCCAATTTAAATAATGACACTGAGCTGTCAATACCGGTTGTGACCGCGCGCATTAACCACCGCCCTACATCGCTTTCTCATGCTTCGAATTAAGCACCTGATGTCATGAAGAGGAATCGCATCCCATTCCTGGAGCAGTGCAGCTTCCAGCTCCCGCACGTTGTGAAGATGTGGATGGTTCTCATGCACCATACAGCCAAGGATGATCGCACTTGCCAGTCCAACACCGGAATGTTGTTAGCCTCAAGGAAATCACTGGTGACCCTAGCTGAATGAGGACGGGCGTTGTCTTGCTGGAACATAGTCTGCATGATGCTGCATAAAAGGGATGACAACAGGGGCGACAACTTCTTCACAGTAACGTTGAGCCGTTAAATTTCCGCGAATCACAATAAGATCTGTTTTGCCATTTTCATGGATTCCAGCCCACACCATGTGACACTGCCGCCACCGAATCTGTCGTGCTGAATGATGTTGGCTGCATCATACCGTTCTTCTAAACGTCGCCATAACCGTTGCCTACCATCCGCCACATCCACACAAAACCTCGACTTATCACTGAACAAAACCTGGCTCCATTGTTGAGCACGCCATCGCTGATGAGTTCTTGCCCATGCAAACCGATTCTCGATGTGACGCTCTGTAAGCGGAACAGCAACAAGTGGACATGCAGTCCAGCATCATGGAGTTTGTTTCGCACAGTTTGTGCATGCACTACAGTGCCGGTAGCGGTGTGCAAATTACGGGACAGCCACGGTGCAGTCTCAAACCTGTGACGTCGTGATGATGTCACTAAGTAGCGGTCTTCTCGTGGTGTTGTTGCTCTCGGTCTGCCAGATCGTGGTCGGTCATTAACATGTCCAGTTTCCTGCTCACGTTGGCGGAGACGGGAAATGGTTGAGGCGTGAACATTAAAATGTCGAGCAACAGCGCGAACGCTCTGCCCAGCAGCGAGTCGTCCCATTGCTTCATGGCGCCAATTTTCGGGTAGCCCTGGGCAGCGGCCCGTGTTCGGTAGGGTAAACTTTTACGCGTTTTCTGTTAACGTTCGTTATCTGCTTTTGCAATATGGTGAATTTTTGCTTCGCTACCCGCCAATGTGGGCCAGTGCATGAAAAATGCATTTTTACATGCAGTAAGCGTGCGGCCGAGAAATGCAAGAAATGATTTGCATTTCTTCATGATCAGCGAGACATTACATTGACGAAACATGCCTGCAAATTTGGTTATAAATGGACGCATAGTTTTAATACAACAAACCAAACTTCACTGTTGCTAAACTGGCTCACAAATGTGAGACCTATGTCCATTCCTTTTCTATAGATGGTATGGCTATATAACAGGGTCAGCCGAATCAAATCTTTGATACCCTATGCACTGATAGGCCTTACAAGTGGGTCCGTATCAACACTGTAAGTGACCGAATCCAACGTTCCGATAGGCACTGATACTGGCCATTAGCGAAACCATTGATAGCACATTGATACAGATTATATAATTTGATAACCAGCTGCAGCCACATGTTTGATAACCAGCTGCAGCCACATGTTTAAGAAGGGGCCTGTATCGATCACCTGTAATATTGTCACCTCAACTAATCTTTATTGAGTTTTACATCAGTTTTAATCAGTTCCACTTCCAATGACTCGGTCAAATGGTTTAGTTTTCGAGATATTGACAACAATCTGTGGATTGCTTTTGCAACGGTGATTTTGAACAATATTTAAGCGAAAACAGAAGACATCAATGCTAAGAAAAGAAGTTGATGACATGCAGTCGAATTTGTATTAAGCCACCCCTCAAGTGAGAATCAGAAGACAGTCTCTTATGGCAGCTGGTTTCCTAACCCTCTAATGGTCAAGATTTTTCAGTAAAATTGAAATTTTCAGTATGTGTTCATTTGCAGGCTAAGATGTGGTAATTTTTGAAAATTTATCACTGGAATGATTGGCTCGATAATCGAGCCAATCATTCCAGTTATAAATTTTCAAAAATTACCACATCTTAGCCTGCAAATGTTAAAAAATTGTCATCCTGGCCTGCAAATGGACATTCCTCAAGACGGTCAGCTTGACCATTAAAGGGCTAATAAAGGTTCAAATACATTGATTAATTGGATTTAGCAAATGAGGAAAATGCTAATAACCCGCTGCAGCCACATGTTTAATGACCCTTGCACCGTAACTGGAAGAGGTATTGTAATCAGCCTTGCTGCTCAGCTGCCTAATACTGAGACTGCATTCTCTATATGTTGCTTTAGAGAATTTCTTTCGAATTTGCTAATGGTTCTCTATGCCCTAAGAATGCTTTCTGCCAAATATACTTGAATCGGTCCAGTGGTTCTCGAGAAGACATTAAAAATTTCCCATTGCTTTAGTACGAGCTTTTGGCGAATGATCCAAGATGGCCGACAAACCATTCATTCAAGTGGTAAATTTGAAATCGGAATGCCCCAAAACATATAAAACCAATTTCAGCCTCAAAACCCATCAAATAAAAAAGTCCAATATGGCCGTCAAACACGCTATATTCTGACTGCCTATGGTGGCCATGTTTTTTGATGGATCAACTTCTCTTCATTAAACTTTAATGGCCCTTAGTCCATAATTATCTGACAAATTTCAGCCCAATCCGTTTATCGGTTCTGGAGAAGTCGTTTTCGCAGAAACTAGATCATCCAAGATGGCCACCAAACTATTTGGCCAATCAAGTTCCCTTGAACAAACTTGGTTCAGCTCTTCCCCTAGATCATATTTCACAAATTTTTAATCGATGCCCCAAGCGGAGATTTTTAGATCTTTCTAACAATCGGCCAAAATCCAAGATGGCCACCAGCGAAATTGGCTGATCGGGTTCATTTGAACCAACTTGAATCTATGCCCTAAGGACCTGCCAAATATAATTGAAATCGGGCCAGTGGCTATCGAGAAGACATTTAAAATTTCCCATTGCTTTAGTATGGGAGCGTTTGGCGGGAAAATGATCCAAGATGGCCGCCAAACAGTTTATCCAACAGTCTCGAAAATGGCAAATTTGAAATCGGAATACTCCAAAACATAAAACCAATTTCGACCTCAAGATCAATTAAATTTTAAAAATCCACTATGGTCGCCAAACACGCTACATTTTGATTGGCCAACAGCGGCCATGTTTTTTGATGGATCAACTTCCCTTGAACAGACTTTAATGGCACTTAGACCCTAAGTATAGCTCCCAAATTTCAGCCTGATCCATTCAGCGGTTCTGGAGTTGTTAGGGCCGAAACACCATTAAAATTTATACATGGAAAGTTGATATGTAAAAAAACATATCCGTCATGAATCAATCAAAATTTAGCGTTTTTGCCAGACATCTTGTATTTTCTACAAATTTCTGAGAAAATCATAAAAGGACTACTTACTAACCACTGGGCCAATTTTAAAACTTGGCTAAACCTTCTTCACAGAAATTGGATTGGTAAATTTTGCCAGTGGTCATCTCGTTTTGTTTGATTGTCCAGTGGCCAATAATTCAAGGTGAGCGATACAGGCCCCTTGGGCCCAGATTTTCAGTGATTCATCTACATGTGTCGCCCTAACCATAGTCTATCCCTCTATCCATAGATTGTCCCGGAGTTAGGTATGCATAAACAGTTTTGTCGCTGTTCGTCTGTCAAATATCCCAGATTAAAGACAAGAGGTCTAAGGGGCATGTCTCGATCACCTAGAACATTGGAAATAACGTTTTGAAGCTTACCACCAGAGGATCATTCCAACCAAGTTTCATTGAAATCGTGACATTAATTATAGCGCCTTAAATGGTTCAGGAAAATTTGTAAAAAATCCACAATGACTGCCAAACAAATCCACGATGACTGCCAAACAAATCCATGATGACCACCAAAGAAATCCACGATGACCGCCAAACAAACCAACCAAACAAAATTCTGAAGTGATATAGCCTACCACTATAGAAATTTGAACAACAATCCCAAGGGCCTGTGGCGCTCACCTGGACCCTTGGCATTTAAACTATTTGCATTTAAATATACATGATGGATGATTTTCGTAAAATACAAGATGGCCACCAAGAAATTTACCAATCAAGATTCTCATTTAATATGTTGAAGCCTACCATCATAGGATCGTTCCACCCAAGTTTTGTTGAAATCAGGATATTGATTGAAGGAGTACCGCTTTTAAATGGTTCCGGAAAACTCAGAAAATCAGAGATGCCTGCCAAAGTATTGACATATTAAAATTCTGAATAGTATTTCTAGAGGCTACGACAATAGGATCCTTCCATCCAAATATGGTTGAAATTGCTCAAGCAATTAAGGAGAAGTAGCATTTTATACAAATTCTTATTTTTTGAAAAATCCAAGATGGCCACCATTAAAATTCTGTATATATGTTCTCAAGCGTACCAGCCTAGGGTCCTTCCAGCCAAGTCTGGTTGAAATTGGTCGAGTAGTTTTTTAAACAATTTTGCGCTATTTTTTTGGAAAATTAAAGATAGACGGCGAAAAAATGGACCAATCCAAATTCTGTATACCTGTTCTGAAGCATACTACACTAGGGTTCTTCCATCCGAGTTTGATTTAAATTGGCCAAGTGGTTATCGAGTAGGCTTTTAAGTGATTTTCAGAAAATCCTGGATGACCGCTGGACAAATTGACAAATCAAAATTCTGTATACAAGTTCTGAACCATACCAGCATACAGATAAAAAGCTTAACGCAGTCAAGAAAGATAACCCTGGACCCAGAAAATATTCTAGGTTCAGGCATGATAAAAGTAATGAAAAAGTTCAAAAATTAATATAATTTTGATGTAGACTAGGCCATAGCATTGTATAGAACACATCTGTGAAGTGGGTTTTTAAAAAATCAGATACCCCCTTGTGGGTGCAAATGTCATTTTAAAAAGCTTAACATGACTGGACACTGACGCCAACTTTTTCCCCCTCTCCCAAAATCTCTTTTTTCACTAACAGACCAGACGCCAATGCCGACGCCAACATCATTTCCCCCCCCCCCCCCTCCCAAAATCTTTTTGTCACTTCCTGAAAGGCGAGATAAAGACTAAACCTTCCAATATTAAAATGCTGTACACTTCGTGGAGACATGATAGACCTATATAAGATTATGCATGGCCACTGCCAAACAACTAACACATTATGCATGGCCACTGCCAAACAACTAACACATTATGCATGGCCACTGCCAAACAACTAACACATTGTGCATGACCACTGCCAAACAACTAACACATTATGCATGGTCACTGCCAAACAACTAACACATTGTGCATGACCACTGCCAAACTAACACATTATGCATGTCCACGGCCAAACAACTAACACATTATGCATGGTCACGGCCAAACAACTAACACATGCATGGCCACTGCCAAACAACTAACAGATTATGCATGGACACTGCCAAACAACTAACACATTATGCATGGTCATTGCCAAACAACTAACACATGCATGACCACTGCCAAACAACTAACACATTATACATGGTCACTGCCAAACAACTAACACATTATGCATGGTCACCGTCAACCAACTAACACATTATGCATGGGCACTGCCAAACAACTAACACATTATGCATGGCCACTGCCAAACAACTAACACATTATGCATGGCCACTGCCAAACGACTAACACATTATGCATGGCCACTGCCAAACAACTAACACATTATGCACTGGTCACTGCCAAACAACTAACACATTATGCACTGGTCACTGCCAAACAACTAACACATTATGCATGGCCACTGCCAAACAACTAACACATTATGCATGGCCACTGTCAAACAACTAACACATTATGCATGGCCACTGCCAAACAACTAACACATTATGCATGGCTACTGCCAAACAACTAACACATTATGCACTGGTCACTGCCAAACAACTAACACATTATGCACTGGTCACTGCCAAACAACTAACACATTATGCATGGCCACTGCCAAACAACTAACACATTATGCATGGCCACTGTCAAACAACTAACACATTATGCATGCCCACTACCAAACAACTAACACATTATGCATGACCACGGCCAAACAACTAACACATTCAATAACCAGAAGGCACATATACAAAGAGAAAAAGAATCATTTTTCACATGAATTCAGGAAACATTATTTCACAAATAGAGTAATCGATGTCTGGAACTCACTTACAGACAAAATTGTAACTTCCCCAACCATGAACACATTCAAGCATAGACTAGATAAGCATTTGTCTAATCAAGATGTGCCCATAAAAGCCGAATTACACGATGACATTCTTGCACATACTATTGGAATATACAGGCTTATTAACATGCATTCGTATAATCTATCTTAAACAAAACCCAGTTCAGCTTCAAAAGTCATCAAATAAAGAATTTCAATATTAATATGGCTGACAAGTCGCTTAAAGGAAAAGTTGAATGATTGACGGATGGACGACAGACTGTCAGCATAGCATTAGCTCATTTGGCCATGCTGGTCAAGGGGAGGTAATAACTACATGTATAAGCAGTTCTGTTATTTCTTAAACTTATTTAATCAAAATAGTAAACGGAGTCTATGTGGTAGCCGCTATATATACAATGCATCATCTACTAAATCATTAAATGTTGCTGGCACAAAATGCAGATGCAATGTCTAAATGTCAGTAAATATGATAGCTACAGCTCATTATGATAATTGTCAGTCATTATGATAGCTGTCAGTCATTATGATAGCTGTCAGTCATTATGATAGCCACAGCTCATTACGATAGCTGTCAGTCATTATGAAAGCCGTCAGTCATTATGATAGCTTAAACGAAATCACGGATTTCTTATTTTCATGAGAGTTTATACTTACCTCCCTAATATTCTTTGATATTCCCAAATATCGACTTTCACTCAATAAACACTCAGATTAAAAAAGTTAGGTGTCCCTTATGGGCAGGTAGTCAGATGACAGTCCGGCAGATGCCAGCCCCAACCTCTGCGTATGCGCAGACTAGTACTTCCTCTGACTAATTTATTGGCTGACACTATGCAACTTTAAGAAAGCCTGAAGACCGAGCCTGTGTGGCGGAGAGACTGGGTCCGTATTAGGGAGGTAAGTATCAACGCTCTCGTGAAAAAAGAAATCCGTGATTTCATTTATTTCACATCAAGAGTATACTTACCTCCCTAATACTCTTTGATATTGCCAGAATTCGTCAGAGAATTCGGCGGGAGGGAGGCGAGGTCAAAAGACCAGCTCTTCCCTATGTGCTTATCTGCGTTCAAGGCACTTAAACCTCTAAAATTGTGTGAAAACACAACCAGGAATAGATTTGAACATCGGATAACGCAACCGATGGCTTGAGAGAAGACCATATGTCATATGCGGCGCCCCCCCCCCCCCTCTTCTTGGGAGGATGACAGAATGACCTCAATGTCCTATACGCTCTCTCCGTACCAGTGCCATGTACTACAGGACATCAAACGAAAAGGGTGCAGTTCGGATCGACCGGTCGGATACCGGCCGTACCAGCTAAGCTGGGTACGCGCCGCCAATCCTGGATTCGTTTCATGAACACGCCCCTCTGGGTAGAGCTATAAGCGTATATAGGCCTATGGGAGAAATAGCGTGTCGAAAAACGACTAAGGACGCTGTTTATATGGAGCGCGTAGTTACGACCTAGATAGGATGGCGCTTTTAGTGTACCGAGATGGTACCCTGTAATCCTTATTGATTGCCTGTTCCCGTTAAATCTGGCATTAATCAAGACCACAATTCAACGGGCTTTTCAAATCTGTAAACCATTTCAAAATCGGTTGAGAAATGGCAACTCTTCTTGATTATCTTCAAAATATTGCCGTGATGTCATAACCACGTGGACGCAAAATTTCTAGAATGTTCTAGAACGTTCGACTGCACTATTATTAGTTGCGCGCTGATTGGCTGTTGCTCGAATGATGATTGGATGGAGCCTGCGCCTTTGACATCACGGGGAGTATAAAAGAAGCGATCCAGTGATTGAAAGCATCCTCAGCCAGGGGCCGAACAGGTTGGACCTGTACTAGCTACAATCGACAGATATTACGCATATGACTTCAGTTTCCGTCGCGTTCCCGTAGCTACCAGTAGCCAACCCACCGCAGTAACAACAATTTTGTAACTCCCCATTTATGGGAGTAATATGGAACTTCTGATAATTGTTCATGAATACTAACATCTACATTCGGAGCACAAATTTGCGGTGAGGCCTTTACGGCCTGAATATGTGAGTCTACAGATGTAGAGGCAGGATGTTCTTTGATGGATGACTCGCCGGATCTGCCGGCCACGCCTACAAGTGGTATTTCAATCGCCGCCGCATTGATCGTGTAGGTTCTTTCTACTTTCGACCGCAGCAAGTAAACTCTGCCCGGTGCATCTTCAGAGCTGGCTGACGTACCAAGCACTGTGAAGCTTTGTTTTGTATCTTCGTCTTGCCTCTGACAACCCCCGCTTATGATCTGGTTGTTTACACCTTCCATCCGTGCCATCGGTGTACGGGAACTTTCTTCACCACGTAGTACTATCGTATCTTCTACTGACTGCTTGTTAGACATTCTACTAGGCATACAGTGCTGAGCGATGTTGCCCTCCCGCCATGAGTGTTCTTGCGGAAGTCTTGCTTACGGAAAACAGCTTGCGGGAACCAACCTGTGGGAACTTTCCAGCTTCCGGAGAGCGCATCATCTCACGTCGACTACGGATTTACGTCTCAATTTCAGTAACACGGTAGCCTAACTTAAGAATGACTACCAAGTATTCAAGTAACTATACTTCACCGTTTAATTATTTCTCTATATAGGTTTTGTTAATTATATTGTATCCGCAAAAAAGGTCCCGATGACTAAAAGGAACCGTAACAGTCTTAAGACCGCTAGTTATAATTTCTGTATTTGTTGATAATTATTTTCATTTTCCTCAATGTGTTGCTAACCGCACTATAGTAGGTTCATTAACCTGTACTGATATATATATCTTAATCATTTGACACCGTATTGTTTGTTCTGGTTAGATTATGTATGTATATGGCCAGTGGCCATCTGGTCATATGTTTTGCTTATTCATAGAAAATATAGGACTGCAGTGCACGTAGGAAACACTATACAGCAACACTTATATATGCAGCACTTTCTCCCGCCACCAACAATTTTTCACTGAGGTCGCTGTCCGTGCTATAACTCTGTTTAAGTCTGGCATGCTACCGACTAACCTTTTCTATTCAACTCGATAGGATAGGTTCAAAATGATTAGAGACACTTTCTTCATTACATACTCTGTAATATACTCTTCTCTTCCGGTAGTGCGATAATCTAGCCCCACACTCCGGTAAGACTCATAACTCATAAAGATTTTGTTTCTCTTCATGTTCCACTCAGCCTTGTGGCTTCTTAATTCTTTGGATGTCCCCATCCGCACCACGGGCTGATCCGACTCTGGGAAACTAATGGGGTTTCCGAGCGGTGATGGCCAGGGTGCGGTATCACACACATTCCCGTGTATCTTCGGATACTTAGTAGTTAGCACTTTAAGCCAATGTAGGAAAGCACTGAAAAAACACATGTATTAATTATTATTTTATTTACTGACAATTCTCCTGCACCGCAGTGCAAAACTGGCAACTTGTATATAAACCTAATGATAGGTAAAACAGTTAGTTCCATAGGACCTGGTGACGGGCGAGATACGTATTCCCACCGAATTCCGTTAAAATGTCTGGGCATGATATTTAGATCTGCCACGCCCTTGCGGGAAGGACATTTACGGTGGGTATTCATCTCTCTTACCCCCAACATAGCGATAGAACAATGGTCTAATAATGCTTTCGTGAAATGTAACCCATGTCTTGTAATGTTTTATGTGGTTACGGGGCTGGATGTCCGGATTCTTATCCAGTTAGGAGATCTTGCTACGTAATATGTACGAGCGCTGTCTTTAGTATTGATGCCTCAGGGCATCTGTTCTCTGTGACAGCCGTGTCTAATAGCTAGGTCGATATCAGCCAGTTGCGGCCTAAAATAATTCTTGTTCTGAAAACAACTAACGGGAATTAAGCAAAGCAGAAGGGCCGCATAAATAAAGCGGCAACTACTAATTCAGCATACTAAGAATCACATAAGACGGTGACGAGGGAATCCATCGGGAATCCCCCGTCCCATCTTCACGTAAAACAGTACGCACCCCTATAGTCATGATCTCACTAGGTATGGTCTTGTCTTTCTAAAGCATTTTTGATTGAAATATTAAAGTAGGCCCATTTTTGCCTCCCATTCTACTCCCGCTTTAAGCAGTGGCGACACCTTCCCGAGACGGAGGCCCCCGCGAGGCACTTGTCTCTCGCAAGGATTCAGCGATGACGGTCCACGCCAGGATAATACTCCTCACCCAAAACTTGCACTAGTAGTGCCCGCGTGAGGCACATCACTTTTCGTCCGAGATAACCTTCTTCCTTTCAGCTTAGAGGTATAATAACTTATATTAAGTTAAATAGTTAAGTCTCGTGTACGGGAGCCTCCCTTGCGCGGATATCTCTGCGGACCTACGAGTCTGTGTGGTACCTCCAGAAGCCCCATGTTTAAAAGTTCATCTACCTGTCTCTATGTCTCGTATTTTCATATGCTCTTATTGTAGTTTTATCTAGCATATCTGTAATTGTTTAGGTAAACTCATTGTATAGACTTATAATTTTAGGTCACCAAATCAAATCTTGTAAGTCCATAGATCACGAAATTGCTATGGACAGGCATACTGGTGACACAAACTCGTGGGATGAGACAGTTGTGTTTACTGTTCGCGACAATGGTCGCACGGCCCCACCGGAACGATTGAGTTCCACCGGCCTTAGGAGACGGTTTTTGTTACCCGCAGGGCAGTCTCGTACAAGGTCCGTCACCCTGAGACCAGATGCTAACCAGCGTCATCAATCATCGTGCACTTGCGGCGCGGCGAGTCGACAAGATACACCTGAATGGCCCGACACTACCCGGCGAGCTACAAGGCTTCGTTTTCATATACTCTCAATAATGAACCACATAAAACACGTACCATCACCATATTAATAACGAAGGGTCACGTGACAACACAATCAACAATGAACAACACAACAACAAGACAGACCGTGTGGAAGTTGGCTGCTGTTATCATCTTCCCATTGGTGAAGGCTGATGCAGTCCAAGTAAGTTGTTGTTACCATTGATTAATTGTGAACTATATAAAAAAAATGAGAGAACCTCATCAGATTATGTACACCTAGATTATCTTTTCAAAATCGATAAGGATTTGAAGTGTCATGGAGATAATGGTCGGTAAAACTTGACTCACAGTGCCACTGGGATACTGACATAATGTCATCCACAGGAACCCCATTAAACAGGGCAGTAGAAGCCACTACCCGTGAAGACTGTGAAAATGCATTCTACAATCCACCTGGAAATGGTGTCATTAGGCGCCCT
This sequence comes from Chaetoderma sp. LZ-2023a, assembly GCA_034401795.1. NCBI lineage: Eukaryota > Metazoa > Mollusca > Caudofoveata > Chaetodermatida > Chaetodermatidae > Chaetoderma > Chaetoderma sp. LZ-2023a. The sequence goes on from CM067359.1 coordinate 92,644,593, forward strand.
GCCATGGGGTTCAAACTATGACAACCATAACGCTGTTGGGTCTGTCCGCCATTCCAGTGTACTTAGTTTGTATCGGTTTAATGCTCGGACTGGACACCATGCTTTTGAATTAGGATCATATCTAGTCAAAGCTGGTAAAATATGGGTTGACCTGGATATTTCAGACTGATTTTTAGCCATGAAATTTATCCTAGGTAGAAGCTTAAGGCCTTCCCCTGTAACCACAAAATGGTCTGCCTCGGCTGACAAGGCCGCAGCAATTAAAAATACAGTTTTAAGTGTCAACGTTTTCATAGAAATGGAACTTAGTGCTTCAAATGGCTTATCAGCTAGTACCTGGAGCAGTAGAGATAAACTCCAAGACGGAGTCACTGGGGGATTCCTAGGTCTTAGATTGCCGATGCCTTTAATTAAAGTATTTAATGTACTTATTTCATCACTTCCCCTATTAGCCAAGCAAGGGATAACTGTCATTAAAGCTGACTTATAGCCAGCAATAGAGTTAGGCTTGAGACTATAGGCATCATACAGGTGACGGAGGAAATCGGCTACTACCTGAATAGATGAATCCATTGGATTAATACATCTTTTTGAGCACCATTCTGCAAATCTGTTGATTTTATAATTATATGCTCTGGAGGTTGACCATCTTCTGGCTTTTGCCATGAATATGGCTGCTTGCTCAGAAAAGCCCTCCTTAATTCTAGATTCCTTGACAACATCCATGCAGTCAATCTAACATTGATGGATTGTTTTGAAGGGCCTTGCCCTGGAAGATAATATTGTCCATCAGAGGCAGAAGAACCGGATTACAGACCAGAAGGTCCAGCAGATCCATATACCATGATCGGCTTGACCAATTTGGGGTGATCAGAAGCTCCTGTCTGATTTTATGAATATCTGTTGCGATAGCGCTCGGATCTGGAATCGGAGAGACGTACGTTGTCATCTTCGCATTCTTCATCGTTGCGAATAAATCTATGTTGGGTTTCCCCAAGTGGTTGAACAGACGATCCGCCACACATTGATTTAGTTGCCATTCCGTAGGTAAAACACTCATCCTTCGGCTCAATGAGTCTGCTAACAGATTTAACCTTCCCGGAATATGAACTGCTTTCAGGGTAATCCTGTGATCCAGGCACCAGCAAAGCAGTTTCCATGTCATCGTACAGAGACTGGGCGACTTCATTCCATCCTGGCGGTTTATGTAAGTCACTACTGTTGCAGTCTGATCGAACTAGAACACTCTTGCCCTGAACTTTCTCTATGAAATGTTCCAGGCCTAGGACTACTGCTCATAATTCCAGCAGTTCTTGTGACTGATCCAGATTCCAAAGCCCTGATACTGTGGCTTCTTCCAGGCAAGCTCCCCAGCCCTCCATTGACGCATCCATATACATCGTTAACTGAGGATGGGGAGGTGATGAGAAACTGCAAAAAAGCTTGTCTGTTATTGCCAATAATTTGGGAAAGAGAAAGTACTAGTCTGCGCATGTGCGGAGGTTGGGGCTGGCATCCGCTAGACTGTCATCTGACTACCTGCCCATAAGGGGCACCTAACTTTTTTAATCTGAGTGTTTATTGAGTGAAAGTTGATATTTGGGAATATCAACGAATATTATGGAGGTAAGTATACTCTTGACGTGAAAACATTTCATTACGATAGCTGTCAGTCATTATGATAGCTGTAAGTCATTATGATAGCTGTCAGTAATTATGATAGCTACAGCTCATTACAATAGCTGTCAGTCATTACGATAGCTGTCAGTCATTATGATAGCTGTTAGTCATTATGATAGCTGTCAGTCATTGTGATAGCTACAGCTCATTATGATAGTTGTCAGTCATTATGATAGATGTCAGTCATTATGATAGCTGTCAGTCATTATGATAGCTGTGAGTCAATATGATAGCTACAGCTCAATATGATAGCTGTCAGTTATTATGATAGCCGGTGGTCATTATGATAGCTGTCAGTCATTATGATAGCTGGTGGTCATTATGATAGTCAGTCATTATGACAGTTGGTGGTCATTATGATAGCTGGTAGTCATTATGATAGCTGATCATTCTGGTGTTCAGTATTTGTTACTGCTTTGAGTTTGTCCAGGTCACCGCCATCTTCTGGAGTATCATGATCAGCAGCAGCAAGGGGAGGAGGCTTTATAATTGCCTGAAATCAAGAAAAATATATACAAAGCTTGGTTGGTGGGTACGATAGTGAGTGAGTGAGTGAGCAAGCGAGCGAGTACATGGGTAGGTGATTGACCAGTCAAAATTCTATATGCAAGTTCCAAAGCCTACCGGCATAGGCTCATTCTAGCCAGTCTGGTTAAAATCGGCCACATAGTTAAAGAGTAGATGATTTTCAGCCATTTTTCGGAAAATTCAAGATGGTCACCGAACAAATTGACAAATCAAGTCTGTATACAAGCTCTGAAGCATACCACTGTATGGTCCTTCCAGCCGAGTTTGCTTGAACTTGTTCAAGCGGTTAATGAGTATCCTTTTAACTAATTTCCCAAAATTTTCAGACAAATCCAAGATGGCCACCGGAAAAATGGACCAATCAAAATTTTGTATACAAGTTCTGAAATCTACCAGGCTAGTATCCTTCCAGCCAATTCTGGTTGAAATTGCTTAAACGGTTAATGAGGAGTAGTGTTTTAAACAATTTCCCGCCATTTTTCAGAAGCTCCAAGATGGGCGGCAGAAAAATTTACCAATCAAAATGCTATATACACATTCTGAAACCTACCAGCCTAGTATCCTTCCAGCCAAGTCTGGTTGAAATTGCTCAAGCAGTTAATGAGTAGGGTTTAAAAAAATTTTCGGCAATTTTTTGGAAAATTCAAGATGACCGCTGGACAAATAGACCAATCAAAATTCTGTATAGAAGTTCTGAAATCTACCAGCCTAGTATCCTTCCAGCCAAGTCTGGTTGAAATTGCTCAAGTAGTTAATGAGTAGCGTTTTAAATGATTTCCCTCCATTTTCTTTTTAATTCAAGATGGGTGCCGAAAAAATTGCCCAATCAAAATTCTGTATATAGGTTCTGAAGCCTACCCCCATAGGGTCCTTTCAGCCATATTAGGTTGAAATCTGCCAAGCGGTTAATGAGTAGCATTTTTAAGCAAAAGTTGATGGACAGACGGATGGATGGACGGACAGTCGCCATGCCATAAGCTCACTTCGCCATTCTGGCCAAAATGAGCTAAAAATGCTATAATCACTACATCATATACTACGATCACATCACTATCCTCACAATATTAGTCAGGTATGGTTGGTGTCTTTAGGCGCAGGTATGGTTGGTGTCTTTAGGCACAGGTATGGTTAGTCTTGAGGCGCAGGTATGGCTGGTGTCTTTAGGCATAGGTGTGGGTGTCTTTGGGATCAGGTGTAGTTGGTATATTGAGGCTCATGAATGGTTCGTGTCTTTGGTCTTAGGCGTGGTTGGTTCTTGAGGCTAAGGCGTGGTTTGTGTCTTTGGTCTCAGGTGTGGTTCGTCTCTTTACGCTCAAGCGTGGTTGGTGTCTTGAGGCTCAGGTGTGGTTGGTGTCTTTGGGCTCAGGTGTGGTTGGTATCTTGAGGCTCAGATGTGGTTGGTTTCTTGAGGCACAGGTGTGGTTTGGGTTCTGAGGCTCAGGTGTGGTTGGGGTCTTGAGACTCAGGTGTGGTTGGGTCTTGAGGCTCGTGTGTGTCAGGTGTGGTTGGGAACTTGATGCAGGTATGGTTGGTGTCTTTGGGCTCAGGTCTGATTGGTGTCTTGAGCCTCAGGCATGATTTCTGTCTTCAAATACACTGCTTGTTTCCGGTTTCGTGACTTACTGTCACTTGAAACAAGAGGCCCAAGGGCCTGTGGCATTCACCTGGACAATTAACATTTGAACCATTAGCATTTAAATACATGATGGATAATTTTTGGAAAATCAAAGATGGCCACCAACAAAATAGACCAATCCAGTTTTTCATTTGATATTTCGTAGCCTACCGTCATAGAATCGTTCGGCCTAAATTTTGTTGAAATCGGACTATTGATTAAGGAGTACCATTTTTAAATGGTTCTGGATAATTTTCAAAAATCAAAGATGGCCACCAAAACATGGACCTATCAAAATTCAGAATTGAATTTCTAGAGGCTACCACTATAGGATCCTTCAAGCCAAATTTGGTTTAAATTGGCCAATTCGTCATTTTCCGGAAAACCCAAGATGGCCACTTAAAAAGATCAAGCAGTCAAAATTCTGTTTACAAGTTCTGAAGTGTACCAGACTAGGATCCGTCCAGCTGAGTTTCGTTGAAATCAGCGAGGCTGTTAATGAGGAGTGAACTTTTAAATCATTTCCAAAAAATTTCAGAAAATCCAAGATGGCTACAGGAAAAATTTACCAATCAAAGTTCTGTAAACATGTTCTGAATCCTACCACCATGGGGTCCTTCCAGCCAAGTCTGATTAAAGTCGCCCAAGAAGTTAATGAGGAGTAGCGTTTTAAACAATTTCCAGCTATTGTTCGGAAAATTTAAGATGGCACCGAACAAATTGACCAATCAAAATTCTGCACTCAGGCTCTGAAGCACACACCCCTAAGGTCCTTCCAGCCAAGTTTTCTTGAAATCGTTCAAGGGGTTAATGAGTAGTAGTCTTTTAAATGATTTCCCAAAATTTTCAGAAAATCCATGATGGGCGGCGGAAAAATTGACCAATCAAAATTCTGTACACAAGTTCTGAAGCCTACCAGGCTAGTATCCTTCCAGCCAAGTCTGGTTGAGATTGCTCAAGCAGTTAATGAGGAGTAGCGTATTAAATGATTTCCCACCATTTTTCAGAAACTCCCAGATGGCCGCCGAAAAACTTGACCAATCAAAATTCTGTATAAGTGTTCTGAAGCATACCATTTTAGGGTCCTTTCAAACGAGTTTGCTTGAAATCGGCCATGTGGCTAATGAGGAGCAGGCTTTTAACTGATTTACAGGAAATCCAAGATGACCACCGGAAAAATTGAGCAATAAAAATTCTGTATACAAGTTCTGAATCCTCCCACCATAGTATCCTTGCATCCAAGTCTGGCTGAGATTGGCCAAGCAATTAATGAGTAGCGTTTTAAACAATTCCCCACCATTTTTCGGAAAATTGAAGACGGCCGCCAAAGAAATTGTCCAATCAAGATTCTGTACACAAGTCCTGAAGCATCCTACTCTAGTGTCCTTCCCATTGACTTTGATTTAAATCGGCACAGTGGTTAATGAGTAGGCTTTTAACTGATTTCCAGAAATGTTCAGAAAATCCAAGATGCCTGCCCAAAAAATTGACCAATCAAAATTCTGTATACAAGTTCTAAAACCTACCCTCCTAGGATCCTCCCAGCCCAGTTTGATTAAAATCGGTCAAACAGTTAATAAGGAGCAGTCTTTTAAAGAAAAAGTTGATGGACAGATGACAGATGATTGACCGCCATGGCATAAGCTCACTTGGCCCTTCAGGCCAGGTGAGCTAACAATGGCTTTCAGTCAAACTGATTTAAAATTAAGCAGTATGTTACCTATAGGAGATAGTGGCTAATCAGCTTAATGCAAATATAACTGAAATTATATGATCGGCTGTAGACGATATTGTTTATTCATCTGCATAGGCCTACACCAGATAGCAATGGCCCAACAGCGTTACTAATTGATTCACACTTAGGCAAAATGGCATAAGACACCTCAAGTATTTAGCTATCTAAATTCACATTATTCAGTTATTTCTGTTTTTCACTTATTTGATTATTATATAAATTTATTACTCAACAGCATTTGAAAGCTCCCTGGTCCTTTCCATTAAATAAGATATGTGCCTACAAGGCAAAATGTTTGAACCAGTGTTTATTCTCTGCTACTGCACACAGAAAATACTTTAATCATTAAGATAGAAAGTCCTGCATGCACAATCAGAAACACACAATAAATGCTGGTCCCAAAATTTGGAGCAGATGGATGCACCAATGCATGCACCCAAAGCAGTACCCAGCATATGGGTCCCAAAATGGAACATGTCCAGTAGGTGGTACCCATGCGGGACCCAAAGGTTGATAAATAGCAGGCACAAACTCAGTGTCAGGCATCCGATTTTCATCCTGAAGCCCAGGACAAGTGTTAGCTATAAACAAAAGTTATCCGGGCTCCCACATTATTACTCACACAGCCAAATGCCAGTGTGAGTACTGTGATTGGTGCCCTCTGTTTGTTAGTCTATTAAAGGGATGCTAATCTCATCTGAAGTGTTGTATTGTATCGATAGATTATGGTTTATGGATTCCATATCATTCATATCCTGTTAACATTACCGTATCTACATCACAATTATCTGCTTTGTAATACCGCGTAAATGTTGAATAGTGATCGCCATGATTTTGTCTCCTCAACCGAGAGTGCGTGCAAGTGGCAATGCATTATATTCGTTATTTTGTAATACTTATCCCGTTGACTATTTTGAAACTAATTTGACTAAGGCAGTAACAACTTCCAGTCAAATTTGTTTCAAAATATTCAACAGCTTACCTGTATGATTGCTTTTATATGAAATTGCCAAACTATAGCTGGCACCTCTATGACCGAGCATATATATCGAGGCGGGGACGCTAGTTTTTTTCTGATTGCTTGAAAGGTAAATCATGACAGCCATTATAGGGTGGTGAAATGTACCAACATTTAGCTACTAAAGCCTGAATATCTTTCCTTAGCGGCATGATAAAAATCTTAAAATTACCTGCATAGTTTATGAGTGGCATATTAGATCACCTGAATAGCTATAGAGAGATGAGGTTAGTTCCCCTTTAACCTGTGGCATATCTTTGGAATCCTATGAGGAAGAATCTGGCATTCAAATTGTGTGGCTAGAAAATATTTTAGTTGGGGTCAAAAGGTAAAAAATCAGGGTCACAGGGTTACTTAGTGCATACCGGAATACACATTTTCGTCGATAACTGCAAATCTGTAACATACATTCATATTGTGGTTGGCTAGAACCAGCATTTTGTGTCATGTCATAAGCTCAATTATCTAGGTCATGGGGGGTCATACCTAGCTAAATGTATCCCAAAAGACATATTTAGCAATAAATCAGGAAGTAGGTAGATCAGCAAATTTGACAATTACATTCATATTATGGGGGATATATAGGTCATATTGGGTACTCTCAACACAAGAGAATAAAGGCGTGAGTCAGCATCGCCCTCGAATGAATTCTAGTTGTATGTTATGAATTTATACTATGATTACTCACGCCACTGAAAGCTGGTTTGAGTATTGCGGTTGGTGCCATCTATCCATTTGTTTGTAGGTCTTTCTGGCATATCTCCAGAATCACCAAATGTGGGGGATACATTCATATTATCCTACTATACAGTCTTACTATAGTCATACTATACAGTCATACTATAGTCATACTATACAGTCATACTATACAATCCTACTATACAGTCATACTATACAGTGATACTACAGTCGTACTATGCAGTCATATTATACAATCATACTATACAGTCATACTATACAATCCTACTATACAATCCTACTATACAGTCATACTATACAATCATACTATAGTCATACTATACAGTCATACTATAGTCATACTATGTAGTCATACTACAGTCATACTATACAGTCATACCATACAGTCATACTACACAATCCTACTATACAGTCATACTATACAATCATACTATAGTCATACTGTAGTCATACTATACAGTCATACTATACAATCCTACTACACAGTCACACTATAGTCATACTATACAATCATACTATACAGTCATACTATACAATCCTACTATACAATCCTACTCTATAGGATAAATCCTTAGTTTGGGATTAGAAGGTAAAAAATCAAGGTTACACGGTCACTTAGTGCATAACGGAATACATATTTTTGTCAATAACTCTGAAATGCAAGAAAGTAGAATAAAAAAACCGGGAACATACATTTATATTATTGTTGGCTAGAAGCTAAATTTAATTTCAGATCAAGAGTTCAAATATCTAGATCACTGGGTCACAATGTGCCTTCTGAGATACACATTTTTAGCGATAAATCGGGAAGGCAAGACAGAGCGCAAAGATGTGTCAGTATCTCCCTCGAGTGCATCTAGTTATTCATGCCGATGAAGGCCAGTGTGAGTATTGCGCTTGGTGTCGTGTGTGTGTGCGTGCGTGCGTGTGTGTCCGAACGATATCTTGGGAATCCTATAAGATAGAATCACCAAATTTGGCACTTCCATCGATATGCTGCAGCAAGGTAACAGGTGAAAAGCACTGGAGATAGACAATCTTCCTGTGGGGAGCCAATTGATGTCTCAAACTCTAATGACTTCACTGACTTGACTCGTACTCTGACCTTGGTGTCTGCAAGCAGTATTCTCACTAGTCATAGCTCATCTTCATTGCAACTGGCCTGGCGTAGTACATCTAGGATCTTTGCGCGTTTAATTGTGTCGAAGGCTCGTGACATATCAATGGCCATTTTGTGAAAATCCCAATGTTTGGACATGACTACCGACACAAGCATGCATTGAGCCCATACAATGTCTGCGCAGCTGCATCCATGTTTGAAGCCACTTTGACATGATCAAGTGAAGTCATTGTTCTTATCGCGGATGCGGCATAGAGTAACATGGGATAGGAAGGACTTTCTGTATGCTGTTGAGGAGCACAATGGGCTGCAGATTGGCTTAAGGGACAGGTGGCTTGTTGGGCTTGGGTAGTGCGACAAGGGCGCCTTTGCCTACAGCGTCGACAGGGAAGGTGGTGCGTAAAAGCTGAATTGATTAGGTGTGTGATCGGTTTTGAGATAATGTCCACTTGCATATTTGAATAGTTCATTGCTCATGCCATCAGGTCCAGATGCACATTCATTTTCCAGGGCTTTAAGTGTCTTCTCAACTTCTGCTGTTTTAAGGCCTGGCGTCTCCTGAGAATGGGTGCAAGGGCTTATCATCGTGGTCAGTGAACTGTTCCTTGAACCATTCTCGAATCACCTCAGCTTTTCCGTGGTCAGTCCCGATAAAGTGTCCTTCAGAGATGTGTACAGTGAGTGGTGTGGTGTAGTCAGTAACTTTCAGGGCTCGGGCTGCCCGAAACATTTTGTCACAGTCATCTGTGGCAGTGATTTCATCTGCTAGGGAGTCTGCTTGTTGAATAGCAAGATCTTGTTCACTAATGTGTCGCAGAATGTTATTGTGCTTCCGGCGTAGTTTGGTGCGGTCTTCACTTTGGCTACTTTGATAGATGTGCAGCCGTAATGCTTTCTGCTCTGTGGACACTTACTACTAGAGGGTCATCAGTATACCTTGTTTTGTTGTTTTGAAGAACACCTATGGTGCTGGTAGCTGATAATTCCATAGATTTCAGTAGTTTGGTTAGGGCTTCGTTTGGATCTGAGCTGACGTCGATGTCAGCGATCTGCTCCCCAAGAGCCTTTTTGTATGACATTTGACTGTCAATATCGCTGATGACCTTGGGTAGGTTGTAGGTGACTCTAACCTCTTGCCTGGTATGGCGTTTATATATTAGGTAGAGATCGTTCATCTGAAGGCATGTAATGACTGGCTTATGGTCAGAATTGAGGTCTGTGCTTCCATAGGAACGAGCATTCCGAAGTAGGGGTTTTCCTTCTGTCTTGCATAGTATGAAGTCTATTTGGTTGAAGACAGCTGTTGTAGCCTTAGAACCTTTTGGGGCTTTGCGATCAGCAATGTGTCTGGTCCATGTTGTCCTGTGATGGCATGGGTGTTTGAAAACCGCATTTATGGCAACTAGGCCATTGGAACTAAGGAATGCCACCAGTGCATCGCCATTGCTGTTGCGTGTGCCCTCTCCATACGATCCTATGCATAAGCCAAGTCCTGAACTTTTGTCCGCAATTACAAGTTTACCCAGCTTGGAGTTGAACAGTTGCCATCTAGCTGGGATTGTAATGGCGGAGCTCAGTTCTGCATAGAAGGAATCTAATATTGCTGGATTCGCTTTGGCTTTTTCGGTAGTTTGGCCATATGCGTTGACAATGCGACACTTAGTGGTGGTATGTTTTCCCGTCAGTATAGCCAGGTTGATGAATGCAACGCGATCACTGATGCATCCAAAACTAATGACATGGTCCAAGACCCTTGGTCTGATTACGAAGCCTAAACCCCGGTATGGGGCCTGTTTTTGCTCCATGAGCACTATCTTATAGCCTGTCTGTAGTTGCTGCTCTGAGTGTTTAGCTACTTTAGTCTCTTGAATGCATGTAATATCGATGTTATAGTGTTCACAGTCTGCACCTAAGGTTTGCCTCTTTGATGTTGCACTCAGGACACGTACATTCCACGTAGCTATGGTAAGCTCCTGGGAAGATCTCGTCGTCCGAGGATGTCGAGCACAGTTTCTTATTTGAAGAAGGTTAGCCATAATCAGAGTTGCCTCTGTATGCAGATGTTAGCCCACAGTCCTTGATGACTTAGTTTCCCAACAAAGTTGGTACTTACGGAGGAAACCGGTGTGGCGCCGTCATCTTTCTCTCCCTCTATAGTATGATTTTAGTATGATTGTAAGATCGCATAGTAGGATTGTATAGTATTACAGTATAGTATGACTGTGTAGCATTACAGTATAGTATGACTGTGTAGTATTACAGTATAGTATGACTGTGTAGTATTACAGTATAGTATGACTGTGTAGTATTACAGTATAGTATGATTGTAAAGTATGACTGGATAGTATGATTGTATAGTATGATTGTATATGATTGTAAAGTATGACTGTATAGTATGACTGTGTAGTATTACAGTATAGTACGATTGTAAAGTATGACTGTATAATATGATTGTATAGTATGATTGTATAGTATGAGTGTATAGTATGAATGTATAGTATGATTGTATAGCATGATTGTATAGTATGACTGTATAGTATGATTGTATAGTATGAATGTATAGTATGACAGTATAGTATGATTGTATAGTATGACTGTATAGCATGATTGTATAGTATGACAGTATAGTATGACTGTATAGTATGACTGTATAGTATGCCTGTATAGTATGACTGTATAGTATGACTGTATAGTATGACTGTATAGTATGATTGTATAGTATGATTGTATAATGACAGTATAGTATGATTGTATAGTATGATTGTATAGTATGACTGTATAGTATGACAGTATAGTATGATTGTATAGTATGACTATAAGTATGATTGTATAGTATGACAGTATAGTATGACTGTATAGTATGAATGTATAGTATGACAGTATAGTATGACTGCATAGTATGCCTGTACAGTATGCCTGTATAGTATGACTGTATAGTATGATTGTATAGTATGATTGTATAGTATGATTGTATAATATGACTGTATAGTATGATTGTATAGTATGATTGTATAGTGTGATTGTATAGTATGACTGTATAGTATGATTGCATAGTATGACAGTATAGTATGACTGTATAGTATAACAGTATAGTATGCCTGTATAGTATGACTGTGTCATGGGGCTATTAGGTCAGACATAGGGATTTCAGTGGATTATAATATATCAGTGATTTTACATATAATGTTGTTAGCTGTTATGACCAGAGCCTGTGTGAAACCAAGTGCGACCATGCCCAGTGTATAGTGGATCAAGGACAATAGCCCAATTACCTGTCAGAACAATCAATATACCTATAAGCCGGTAGTAAGGATAATATCTTGAGTCTTGCACATACCCGTAGATTCATGTAGGCTTATTATTCTGTTTGTATTAAGTGTGTTTATAATCCGATGACCCTTTTCACTCTGAATTCCCACAAACATAGTTTCGAAATATTGGAATATTAAGCCTGCAGAATATTTTAGAAATGATTTGACTGAAAGTTGTTGCTGCCTAAAGCAGAGACAACTTTCACTTTGATTATTTTCAAAATAGTCATCAGGATTTACTAATACTTAATTTTTGTAGGGAAAATATCTGCTGCTAGTTAGAATTATTAAAGTGGTTAACTATATTATACTTCTCATTCATTTCTATAAATCCTGTATAATTAAAATGAACTATTATAAATTGAGTTAAATTAGTTAATTCTTATAAATGCTTTTAGACATGTTTTGGAATCCAAAACATGTCTCTTGACTACATTTATGACATCACTGTTTTCATAGATACCACTTGATATAAAAGACAGATGATTTTGTAAATGAAGAGATAGCTTTAGAGTTAGCATTAGAGAGAGATAGGGTAGATAGCATTAGACTTAGAATTAGAGAGACAGCTAGAGATTGATTGAGAGCTAGATTTAGAGATACAGAGTTAGTCTTTAGAGTTAGATTGTTAGAGTTATATTATTAATTAGTGTTTATAAAGTTTATTTTGAATCAAGTATATATTTGAAGTATAGTTCTGGATAGTAATAAAAGCTTAATAACAGTTATAGTTGAAGAAGATCTTACTTATTGTCTATTCGAGTATCTTCAACTGTCGTCTCATCCTGAAGTGCTTACGACCTATTCCCACCCGGCTAATCCCCCGTGTTTCGAATAAGGTGGTGAATCGCTACATAACAACTGTATAGTATGATTGTATAGTATGACTGTATAGTATGATAGTATAGTATGGTTGTATACTGTGATTGCATACTGTGATTCTACATACAAGTAATTTCTAAGTTTATGACGAGTCTAATAATGACCTATAATCTAGCACTGAATGCTATATACATACACTCCATTTGAGCGGTGCTGGGTCGGCCATGAGGACAGCTTCGACCAGTGTGAATATCTTTATCTCCTGTGAGCAACTCGGCCCATTCTCTTTAGGCCCTGACCAGATTAATGTCAGTATTGGTACACCATGCTGTTTACGGAAGTTTGTAGATATGATTGATAATTTCTGCAAACATACAACAAATCGTGTCATTAGACTAAGTTAACAAGAACCAATCTCAGCGCTAGATCTGTGTTAGAATAAGTTAACAACAGAACAGATATCAGTGTTAGAATAAGTTAACAAGAAAGATCTCAGTGTTAGAATAAGCTAATAATAACAGATCTGTGTTAGAATAAGTTAACAAGAGAACATATCTCAGTGTTAGAATAAGTTAACAAGAGAACATATCTCAGTGTTAGAATAAGTTAACAAGATAACATATCTCAGCATTAGAATAAGTTAACAAGAAATATCTCAGTGTTAGAATAAGCTAACAATCACAGATATCAATGTTAGAATAAGTTAACAAGAGAACAGATCTCAGTATTAGAATAAGTTAACAAGAGAACATATCTCAGTGTTAGAATAAGTTAACAAGAGAACAGATCTCAATGTCAGAATAAGTTAACAAGAGAACAGATCTCAATGTTAGAATAAGTTAACAAGGGAACAGATCTCAATGTTAGAATAAGTTAACAAGAGAACAGATCTCAGTATTAGAATAAGTTAACAAGAGAACATGTCTCAGATCTCAGTATTAGAATAAGTTAACAAGAGGCCCAAGGGGCCTGTATCGCTCACCTGGACCAGAATATCCAAAAACACATATATAACCAATTTCGGCCTCAAAATCTATTAAATACAAAAATCCAATATGGACGCCAAACATGCTATATTTTCATTGGGCTATGGTGTCCAGGTTTTTTGATGGATCAACTTCCCTTGAACAAACCTTAATGGCCCTTGGTCTCTAATCATATCTGCCTAATTTCGGCCTGATCCCTTCAGTGGTTCTGGAGAAGTCGTTTGCGCTACAACTAGGTCAACCAAGATGGCCGCCAAACCATTTGATCAATCAAGTTTCTTTAAACAAACTTGGTTCAGCTCCTGCCCTAAATCGTATTTCATGAGGTTTGCATCAAGTGGTTTCGGAGATTTTTTAAGACGTTTCTAAAAATCGGCCAAAATCAAAGATGGCCGATCGGCTTAGTTTGAACAAACTTGTATCTCTACACCCTAAGGATGCTTCCTGCCAAATACAATTGAAATCGACCAGGTATTTCTCGAGAAGAAAACATTTTAAATTTCCCATTGCATTAGTATGGGAGCTTTTGGCGGGAAAATGATCCAAGATAGCCGGCAAACCGTTTATTCGACAGTTTCGAAAATTTCAAATCTGAGCTCAGAATACCCCAAAACACATACAAAACCAATTTCGGCCTCAAAATCTGTCAAATATAAAAATCCAATATGGCCGCCAAACATGCTATATTTTGATGGGCCCATGGCAGCCATGTTTTTTTTACGGATAAACTTCTCTTGAAGAAACTTTAATGGCCCTTAGGCCCTAATCATATCTGCCAAATTTCGGCCTGATCCCTTCAGCGGTTCTGGAGAAGTAATTTTCGCTACAACTAGGTCAAGCAAGATGGCCACCGAACCATTTGACCAATCAAGTTCCCTTGAACAAACTTGGTTTAACACTTGTCCTAAATCATATTTCATGAGGTTTGCATCAATCCCCCAAGCGTTTTCGGAGAAGAATTTTAGATGTTTCTAAAAACTGGCCAAAATCCAAGATGGCCGCCGGCCCAATTGGACGATCGGCTTCGTTTGAACAAACTTGAATCTCTATGCCCAAAGGATGCTTCCTACGAAATAAAATTGAAACCGGCCCAGCAGGCGTCGAGAAGAAAACATTTTAAATTTCCCATTGCTTTAGTATGGGAACTTTTGGTGGGAAAATGATCCAAGATGGCCCCCCAAACCGTTTATCCGCCAGTTTCAAAAATTGCAAATTTGTGATCAGAATACATACAAACACATACAAAACCAATTTCAGCCTCAAAATCCATCAAATAAAAAAATCCAATATAGCCGCCAAACACGCTTTATTTTGATTGGCCTACGGCCGCCATGTTTTTTGACAGATCAACTTATAATAATAATAATAATAATACACTTATATGGCGCAAAACTCCACGCGAAAGGCGTGCTCTATGCGCTTACAAAACGACGAAAAACATAAATGAATGTATGGACGTCCAGGAATGTATGGCACTGTCAGTTCGGAAAGGTATGAAGGAGCAGTTCCCGCTCTACACTGGTACGTCAGACAAAGTATTTTGAAGCGAATTCTTTGTTCGATCGGTAACCAGTGTAAAGCTTTCAAAATAGGAGAGATTTGTGCATATTTGGGACAGCGAGAAATAATTCTGGCAGCAGTGTTTTGAATTGCCTGCAGTTTATTGATGAGTACCTTTGGGGCACCCATCAATAAACTGTTGCAATAGTCTAAACGAGATGTTACAGTGGCTAACACAAGTTTGATCGTGGCCTCTTTGGTTAGGAATTTCCTGATTCTACTTATGTTTCGTAATTGCAAGTAGCATAATTTACATAGGTAATTTACATGGTTTTCAATGGTTAGCTCACTGTCTAGCCATACAGCCAAATCTTTGACAGAGTTAGACACCTGAATTGAGCTGCAGCCGATAGTTACGCTATCTATTTGAGACTTCGCATGCCTATTTGCAGGACCTATTAGGAGAGCTTCTGTCTTATCATCATTCAATTTTAACATATTTGATGTCAACCACTCTTTTATGTCACTGCAACAGTGTGATAGTTGTTCAGCGGCTATGTCCGCATCACCTGCGGACGGTAGGAAGCTATTTATCACTTGTGTGTCGTCCGCGTAGAAGTGGTGGAGAAGACCATGACGGTCGATGATTGAGCCAAGCGGTTTAGTGTACAAAGTAAATAGCACAGGGCCCAGTACTGAGCCCTGAGGCATGCCACACTTAAATTCAACCGAATCGGAGTAGTTACCATTTACATAGACCGTTTGGTATCTATCTGCTAGGTAAGACTGAAAACAGTTTGACGCACTTCCGCTTATTCCGAATTCGTTTTGAAGCCGTGACAAGAGATTCTGCTGGTCAACAGTGTCAAAAGATGCACTAAGATCGAGAAGTAGCAGTAATGCTACATTGCCGTTATCAACGGAACAGCGGAGATCATTTAATACTCTAAGTAGAGCAGTCTCTGTGCTGTGACCATGTCGATAGGCAGATTTGAAAGGTTCGTAGAGATTGTTACTGTTTACATGATCAGAAAGTCGTTCACATGCAGCCCTTTCAACCAGCTTTGACATAAACGATAAATTGGATACCGGCCTGTAGTTCTTTAGGTTATCTTTGTCAAGGCCAGATATTTTCAACAGTGGATTGACCAAGGCACGCTTAAAAGTTGTCGGCACAATACCCGATTCTAAACTGGAGTTTATGATTGAAGTAATGGTAGGTAGTAGTATATCAATATTCTCTAGTAGCAATTTCGTGGGAATTGGATCTAGTGCACAATATGTTGACTTAGTAGTAATATGTAATAGCAACACGTCGCATTCCGAGAATGGCTCGAGACGGTCAAGATACTCATGGCATGGTGTAGATGAGACGCAGCTTAGTTTAACGGAATCTGACAGACTATATAGTTCATTACGAATAACTTCGATTTTGTCAGTGAAGAAGTGTGAAAACGACTGGACAAGTTGCATAGGATCACTAATATTGGGAAGCGATGAGTCAGTTTTCTTGCCCATCAGATCAAACATTAGTTTGTATAGAGTTGGATTCACTGGCTATTATTTTATCATTGAGGGATACACATTTAGCTCTAGCGATAGTACTAGAAACACAGTTTCTAGCAGCACAATAGATTTGTCGGTGTATCTCTAGACAAGTTTTTCTCCATCTGCGCTCGGCTATTCTCCTACCTGCTTTGGCTTTGGCTACCTCTGGCGTGAAAAGCCACTTCGATACCTGCCTCTGTGAGATTGTTTTTAGGCGTTCTGGAGCATGTTTATCCAGAATTTCTAATAACTCGGAATTATACAGTTTTGCTAGGTCATCGCAGTTAGATGGAGGGTGTTGCTTTACATTTGAGTTCTCAAGATCATCACGGAAAGCACTAGTGTCGATTTTCTTGATATTCCTACAGAGCACTGATACCTTAGGAGGGGAGGGCCTGTGTGCATTGAGACGTAATGTTATTAAGTAGTGATCTGACATTTGCAGGTCAGTTACTGTCACACTCTGAACACAATCCTCAGAGTCACGACAAATTACCCAATCAAGGGTGTGACCCAGTCGATGTGTTGGTTCATTTACCAGTTGGTAAAGGTTATGATTTGACAGAGTGGTTAGCATCTTTTTAGTATCGCTGAGGTCTTTGTTATCGAAATGAATATTTATGTCACCAAGAAGGATTAGTCTACCGCTATGAATACAAATTTGATCTAGTAAACTAGCGATATCTTCGTGGAACATAGCAATCGTCAATTTATTTTGTTTTGAAGGAGGAGAGCAGTATAAACACACAAAACGAGTCAATGTGTTATCATGTGTAAAAACAAATTCCAGAGTTTCAACTGATCGATACGTTGGAAGTGAATCAACACAAACTTTGATTTTCAAGTATTGTCTATAAATGACCGCAATACCACCACCTTTTGATGCTCTAGGACAGTGTTCAAAGTGGTAACCATCAGGAGTGATAGCTGCTATTGTGGATTCGTCACCACAACGATGCAGCCAGGATTCAGTAATGATAAGAATGTCGATACTTTCATCAATGATCATGTCTACAGTTTCACTAACCTTGTTTCTGCATGACCGAGCATTCCACAGGGAAACATTTAATATTGTTGAAATGGGTCTTGGATGGATCTGAAGCAAACCGTTCCGTTGCGGCTTTTTGTGTGTAGAAATTACATTATGCCGGATCTGAAGCAGACCGTTCCGTTGCGGCTTTTTGTGTGTAGAAATTATGTTATGCCTGACTCTGCCAGCTCGCCGGCCACGTATTGTTATTGGATCGAAGCATATTCCATTTTTGCGAAGCGAGCGGAATGAGTTTTTCTCAAGTCGGCGGAATGAGCTGTTGTTCAGCACTGATTGTTGGATTGCGTATAGTTCCTAGGCATTGTCACATGCGCAGATTCGGACAATGAACACCAAGGCCTATTCTCTGAGCACTTTCCATATAACCCGATCGCTAATGGCCGACTATATTTATAATGGTAGCTATTTGAACCAAAACTTTCAATGCTCGTAATAAACAATCCAAAAGTATCAATATACATCCAATATGACAGACGAGATCTAGAATCACTTATGCACATGATGATAACACTTTCATATCGCAAAGTTACTCAAAACAGTGAAAATTAAGCCTAATTCACAAGAGAAATTACTTCTCTTGAACAAACTATAATGGCCCTTAGGCCCTAATCATGTCTGCCAAATTTTGGCCCGATCCCTTCAGCGGTTCTGGAGAAGTAATTTTTGCTACAACTAGGTCAACCAAGATGGCCGCCGAACCATTTGACCAATCAAGTTCCCTTGAACAAACTTGGTTCAGCTCTTGCCCTAGATCATATTTCATGAGATTTGCATCAATCCCCTGAGTACTTTCGGAGAAGAATATTTTTAGACATTTCTAACACAAGGCCCAAGGGGCCTGTGTCGCTCACCTGGAGCACCATCAATTTTTCTCAAAATTGTTGGTGGGTGGTTTAGCAGTCTTTTAAATGAGTTGGTGGACATTTTTTCAAGTGCAATATGGCCGCCAAACAGACTACATTTTAATTGGCCCACGGCGCCCATGTTTTTTTGATGGATCAACTTCCCTTGCACAAACTTTAATGGCCCAAATTTTGGCGTGATCCCTTCAGCGGTTCTGAAGGAGTCATTTTCGTGAAAACCAGGTCATCCAAGATGGTCGTCGAACCATTTGGTAAATCAAGTCCTCTTGAACAAACATGGCTTACCTCGTGGCCTAGATGAAGATTCTGCAAGTGGTTTCGGAGAAGATGTATAAAGACATTTCCTGAAATTGGCCGAAATCCAAAATGGCCGCTGGGCAAATGGGCCGATCGGGTTCATTTGAACAAACTTGGATCCTTATGCCCTAAGGATGCTTCCTGCCAAATATAATCTCATATCTCCCAAATTTTGGCCTGATCCATTCAGTGGTTCTGGAGAAGTCGTTTTCAGGAAAACTAGGTCATCCAAGATGGCTGCCGAACCATTCGGTCAATCAAGTTGTCTTGAATAAACTTGGTTGGCCTCTTTGCCTAGATGAGGTTTCATAAGCTTTGAATCGATTCCCCAAGCCGTTTCGGAGAACAAGATTTTTCAAGACATTTCTAAAAATCAGTCGAAATCAAAGATGGCCACCGGCCAAATTGGCCGATCGGCTTCGTTTGAACACAATGAAATCTCTATGCCATAAGGATGCTTCCTGCCAAATATAATTCAAATCGGCCCAGTAGTTCCAGACATTTTAAATTTCCCATTGCTTTAGTATGGGAGCTTTTGGCGGGAAAATGATCCCAGATGGCTGCCAAACCGTTTATCCGACAGTTGCGAAAATTGCAAATTTGAGATCAGAATACCCAAAAACCTATATAAATCGAATTTTGGCCTCAAAATCCATCAAATAAAAAAATCCAATATGGCTGCCAAACACACTATATTTTGATTGGTCCACCGCGGCCATGTTTTTCGACGATTCAACTTCTCTTGAGCAAATTAATCGCACTTAGTTGCCAATTATATATCACAAATTTTGGCCTGATCGCTTCAGCGGTTCTGGGGAAGAAGTCGGTTTTGTGAAAATTAGGTCATCCCTTGAACAAACTTGATTCAGCGCTTACCCTAGATCATACTTCGTGAGTTTTGAATCGATCCCTCAAATGGTTTGGGAGAAGATTTTTAAAGACATTTCTAAAAATCGCCCAAAATCCAAGATGGTCGCCGGCCAAATTGGCCGATCGGGTTCGTTTGAACAAACTTGAATCGCTATGCCTTAAGGATGCTTCATGCCAAATATAATTGAAATCGGCCCAGCAGCTCTCGAGAAGATATTTTTAATTTCCCATTGCATTAGTATGGGAGCTTTTGGCGGGAAAATGATCCAAGATGGCCACCAAACCGCTCATCCGACAGTTTTGAAAATTGCAAATTTGAGATCAGAATACCCAAAAACCTATATAAACCCAATTTTGGCCTCAAAATCCATCAAATAAAAAAATCCAATATGGCCGCCAAACATGCTATATTTTGATTGGCCAACGACGGCCATGTTTTTTGACGGATCAACTTCTCTTAAACACACTTTACTGGCCCTTAGTCTCTAATCATATCTGCCAAATTTCAGCCTGATCCCTTCAGCGGTTCTGGAGAAGTTATTTTCGCTAAAACTAGGTCAACCAAGATGGGCGCCAAATTATTTGCCCAATTAAGTTCCCTTGAACAAATTTGGTTGAGCTCTTGCCCTAGATCATATTTCATCATGTTTCCTTCAATCCCTCAAGCGGTTTCGGAGAAGATTTTCAGACGTTTCTAAAAATCGGCCAAAATCCAAGATGGCCACCGGCCTAATTGGCCGATTGGCTTCATTTGAACAAATTTGGATCCCTATGCCGTAAGGATGCGTCCTACCAAATAAAAGTGAAATTAGCCCAGCGGTTCTTGAGAAGTCGTTTAAAGGAAAAGTTGACGGACGGATGGATGGTCGCCACAACATAAACTCACTTGGCCTTTCAGACCAGGTGAGCTAATAATATTTCCCAAATTTGGGCTCGATCCATTCAGTGGTTCTTGAGAAGTCGTTTTCGCGAAAAGTAGATCATCCAAGATGGCCGCCGGACCATATGGCATATCAAGTTCCCTTGAACAAACTTGGTTCAGCTAAACGTGTAGATTATATTCCATGAATTTTGAATCGATCCCCTGAGCGGTTTCGGAGAAGATTTTCAAAGACATTTCTCAAAATCGCCCGATTTGACAGACGGCCATCTTGGATTCTGGCCGACTGGCCCCGTTTGCACAAACTTGAATCCCTATACCCTAAGGATGCTTCCTGTCAAATATAATTAAAATCGGTCCAGTTGTTCTTGAGAAGAAGTTGTTTAAAGGAAAAGTTGACGGACGCCAGACGATGGATGGTCGCCATTGCATATGTAACACTAGAATGCTCTTTATCAACAAGATGGCCAGCAAACCATTCATCCGACAGTTTCGAAAATTACAAATTTGAGATCAGAATACCCAAAAACACATAAAAACAATTTCGGCCTCAAAATCCATCAAATAAAAAAATACAATATGGCCACCAAACATGCTATATTTTGATTGGCCCACGGTGGCCATGTTTTTTGACAGATCAACTTCTCTTGAACAAACTTTAATGGCCCTTAGGCCCTAATCATATCTGGAAATTTTGGCCCGATCCCTTCAGCGCTTCTGGAGAATAAGTCATTTTCACTACAACTAGGTCAACCAAGATGGCCCCCAAACCATTTGACCAATCAAGTTCCCTTGCCATAAATCATATTTCATGATAACCATTCAGGCCAGGTGAGCTAATAAATGAAATCACAGACTTCTTTTTTCATGAGTAAGTAGTTACTTACCTCCCTAATACTCTTTGATATTTCTAAATATCAACCTAGCTACAATAATACCCAGATTTAAACAGAAACTGCCCCTAATAGGCAGGTATTAAAGTTGACGGTTCGGCGGATGTGCGCCCCACCTCTGCCGACTCTCACTTCCTCAACTTGTAATTGGTCGACAAATATGCAACGTAACAGCCTAAAGACCGAGCCTTAGTGGGGTGGAGAGGCCCGGGTTCGTATTAGGGAGGTAAGTAACTACTCACTTGTGTAAAAAGAAATCCATGACTTAGTTTATTTCACTTCTTGAGTATACTTACCTCCCTAATACTCTTTGATAATGCCAGCATTTAAGTTAACCTGGCAGAATGACCGTAAAAAGACATGTGCTCCCACCCCCACACACCCCACCCCCACACCCCTTCTTTTCGCGAAGGAGAAGCGATTACCTCAATGTCCTAAACGCTCTATACGTACTAGTGCCTGAGTACTAAAGGACATAACGAAACGCTTCATTTTCGTATGCTCTCGATTGAGAACCACAAATAAAACATGAACCATCACCATATTAGAATATACAATAAATGTGACAAAAAAACGAGACACCAACATAGGACTGACTTTAAAATGATGATGAACCGTCTTCCCATTGGTGTAGAATGGCACACCACTGTAAAGTGGGTATCTCCATTACGTAGATGTAATGTGTGATATCTGTGAGCCTTATATATACCATTTATACATGTTTATTTTTCTAAATCGATAAGGTAAGAGTTAGTCGTGTCACAGAGGTAATGGTCGGTGAAATCTAGACTCACAGTGTCACTGGGCTACCAACATAAGGTCATCCACTGGAAACCTGCTAAACAGGACGGTGGAAGCCACTACGCCACTGACACTGTGAGCCTAAGCCATGTCAACTTGTTTACCCGTGGTAGCTTTGTGGCAGTACTGGATACACTCCACAATCCACCTAGAAATGGCTTCCTTGGACGCCCTGCCATGGGTTCAATATAAGATAGCCAATAAAGAGCTAGGGTATGTCCACGATTCCCGAGTTAATGCACTGACCGGACACCAGGCCTTTGAATTAGGATCAAATCTAGTCAAAGCCGCCAAAATAATCGGTTGACCCGGATATTTCCATGACTGATTTTTGGCCATGAAATTAACCATAGGCCTGAGGCCTTCTCCTGTAACCACAAAACGGTCTGCCTCGGCTGAGGGTGTGAATTTTGCCTCTCCGCCTTGCCGAGGCTGCAGCAATTAGAAAAACTGTTTTAAGTGTCAACAATTTCATTAAAATAGAACTTAGAGGTTCAGAGGGTTTATCAGCTAGTATATGTAGCACTAGAGATAAATTACAAGCCAGAATCACTGGTGAATTTCTCGGTCTTAGATTACCCATGCATTTGATTAAAGTATTAAGACTACATACTTTATCACTTTCCTGATTAGCCAAGCAAGGAATAACAGACATTAATGCTGATTTGTAACCAGCAATAGAATTAGGCTTACGGCTGTAGGTATCATACAGGTGAGAGAGGAAATCGGCTATTACCTGAATAGAGGTTTCCATTGGATTAATCAAATCTAATTACTACATGAACGGTGTTAGTTGCTTTGAGCCTGACGTTATCTACTATTTTGTTTATGAGTCTTAACAATCCCACATGGCTTTCTCAGTTCCTTTCGTGTGTGTATTTTAAATTCCAATAAATAAATAGAATGAAAGAATGCATGGAAGAATGTGTGAATCAATGGATAATATATTGGATGACAGGTGTGTTGAGTCAATGTCGACACAAGGGCTCAGAAATAAGTACAGTAACCGACATCATCCTGAGTCTAGTAATACAGATTCAGATAGGGATATTAGGTATGAAATGATTATAACAATTGGCTGGTTATTTGGCAACAACTAAGTTGAAAATCATTGCTACCTGTACATAGACAGCAATGACTTCCAGCATAAATGTTTCCAAAATAGTTAGCCTGATGTTAATCATAGGGAGTAACAATATTCACTGGAGCCTTCACGGTGGAAATAGGTTAAAATGTTTTTTCAGGTGTGGTAGCCAAGGAGAAAGCTTATTAATGCCAGCATTGTGTCCTGCTAAACTTAATTGAAATGGCTACATGTATTAGGCTGAATAAACAATGCAATTTCTCATTTTTTGAACTCAATTATTTTAGCACATTTACTGCTAAAACAACTGACCACACCTGGCATTTCTGAGGGGTATGGCCTGCAGAATGAGTGGAGTGTCTGGGTTATCCAATCAGAAAGCCTGTTAGATAATGATTTGAAGTGGGAGAAAGAAGAATTAACCAATGAGAAATCAAATTGGATGTTGGTTATTGGAAGATTGGACCCAAGATACGATTTAGACAAAGTCTGAATCATATCTTGATTACGCTCCGAACAGTCAACATCTATACAACACAGTTAATAAAGATTTCTACAACTTTGAAATTCTTCTTCCATCCAAAGGTGAGTGAATGATATTGTTGGTGGTCTAATTGTTACCACAGTATACTTATAATTTAACATACTGTAATATGCAGATATAAGTAGATTTTGTTTGACCGGTGATATTTTGTCTTTGAAAATTCTAAAATGTTTAAAGAACTTATAAAACTTTCATCTTTATGGAAATGCCTATAAATCTGGAATTTAGTCTGAAATTGATTGTTCAGCTTAATCAGTAAGTCTTAGCGTTTAACCCCTGAAAAGTGGTTTTATTTCCAAATAATTGTACCAGTAGGCGTTGGGATATTTTGAAGCCGTTTGTCTGGGAGTTGTTGCGGCATCAGGAAGCAATGGCTTGCAGTCAGATTATTTTCAAAATATTTCACAGAATACTTACCACATCAGAATTTGTTGTAGCATGGTCTTAGCCTTTTACCCCTGAAAAGTGGATCTATTTCCAAAAAATTGTACCAGTAGGCTTTGGGATAATCTGAAGCTGTTTGACTGGGAGTTGTTGTGGTATCAGGCAGGAATGGCTTGTAGTCATACTATTTCTTAAATGTTTCACAAAATACTTACCACGTAATCAGAATTTGTTGTAGCATGTCTGAAAACGGTTAAGCAATTTAAATAATTTAACTTGAGAGATAATAGACTCTGCAGCTTAGCATGGCTTTCAGAATGGTGTTGCTGAAAGCTGTTGCTGCCTGAAAGCAAGGGCCTACAACAACACTGTTTCCAAAACATGTCAGATATTTTTAAGAATGAAAATATCTATATCTCACAAATGAAAAAAAATTATTTTTGGCATAGAATCAATAGTCTAGCAGATGTTCAGAATGAGGCTGCTAAAAA
The DNA here is from genome assembly GCA_034401795.1 of Chaetoderma sp. LZ-2023a. NCBI lineage: Eukaryota > Metazoa > Mollusca > Caudofoveata > Chaetodermatida > Chaetodermatidae > Chaetoderma > Chaetoderma sp. LZ-2023a. The sequence goes on from CM067359.1 coordinate 92,669,313, forward strand.
CTGTTGCATCTTAGAACAGCCCGGTTCCCACTGTTTTCAAAATAAATGCAATATTGTATAATGTGAATATGGAATTAAGTAAACTGACAAAAATGTATCTTAAGCTATTAGGTGTGTCAGTATAGGTACCTTAAGCTATTAGGTGTGTCAGTATCTATACCTTAAGCTATTAGATGTGTCAGTATAAGTACCTTAAGCTATTAGGTGTGTTATTATCTATACCGTAAGCTATTAGGTGTGTCACTATAGGTACCTTAAGCTATTAGGTGTGTCAGTATAGATACCTTAAGCTATTAGGTGTGTCAGTATAGATACCTTCAGCTAGTAGGTGTTTCAGTATAGGTACCTTCAGCTATTAGGTGTGTCAGTATCTATACCGTAAGCTATTAGGTGTGTCAGTATAGGTATCACCATGCTATTAGGTGTGTCAGTATAGATACCGTAAGCTATTAGGTGTGTCAGTATAGATACCTTCAGCTATTATGTGTGTCTGTATAGGTACCTTAAGCTATTAGGTGTGTCAGTATAGGTACCTTAAGCTATTAGGTGTCAGTATAGATACCTTAAGCTAGTAGGTGTGTCAGTATAGGTACCTTACGCTATTAGGTGTGTCAGTATAGGCACCTTAAGCTATTAGGTGTTTCAGTATAGGTACCTTAAGCTATTAGGTGTTTCAGTATAGGTACGTTACGCTATTAGGTGTGTCAGTATAGGTACCTTAAGCTATTAGGTGTGTCAGTATAGGTACCTTAAGCTATTAGGTGTGTCAGTATAGGTACCTTAAGCTATTAGGTGTGTCAGTATAGATACCTTAAGCTATTAGGTGTGTCAGTATAGATACCTTCAGCTAGTAGGTGTTTCAGTATAGGTACCTTCAGCTATTAGGTGTGTCAGTATCTATACCTTAAGCTATTAGGTGTGTCAGTATAGGTATCACAATGCTATTAGGTGTGTCAGTATAGATACCGTAAGCTATTAGGTGTGTCAGTATAGATACCTTCAGCTATTATGTGTGTCTGTATAGGTACCTTAAGCTATTAGGTGTGTCAGTATAGGTACCTTAAGCTATTAGGTGTCAGTATAGATACCTTAAGCTAGTAGGTGTGTCAGTATAGGTACCTTACGCTATTAGGTGTGTCAGTATAGGCACCTTAAGCTATTAGGTGTTTCAGTATAGGTACCTTAAGCTATTAGGTGTTTCAGTATAGGTACGTTACGCTATTAGGTGTGTCAGTATAGGTACCTTAAGCTATTAGGTGTGTCAGTATAGGTACCTTAAGCTATTAGGTGTTTCAGTATAGGTTTCTAAAGAAAATATTTGCACTTGTGTAATTTGATATTAGTCCAATATCAAACTGAATGCTTGCCCTGTAGGTGGGGCTTAGAATACACCTTCCATATCTTCTGCGTGTCGTAAGAGGCGACTAAAGGAGGTAAGGGTAAGACGGAGGTTCCAGGCCGCACGGCGCACTCTAATAAACCATGGATCCACGCACTTAACGCATATGATCATGTCGATAGTCACTTACAGGACTGGTGGTATGATCAGCGAACGAAAAGAAGAAAGAAACTGAATGCTGTCTTTAATTCTTAAATGTACTCCTGTTGCGGCAACTACAGCTACTTCTGATACTGTTGCTATGGCTATTACTGTTGCTACTGCCACTACTACTACTACTACTACTACTACTACTACTACTACTACTGATGCTACTGCTATTACTGTGCTACTACTACTCCTGAGGCTATTGCTTCTGATATTGTTGCTGCTACTACTACTACTACTACTACTACTACTACTACTACTACTACTACTACTACTGATATCTTGCTTACGCTCCGAACAGTCAACATCTATACAATATAGTTAATAAAGATTTCTACAACTTTGACATTCTTCTTCCATCCAAAGGGTCCCTTTGCCAAGCGAGTCAGTTATAACACCAAGGGAGACAACTATGAGATATCAAAATCTATCGAGCTATCACCCACAACCAACTGACTAGGAACGAAGCCTAGTCATCATAAGAGGGGTCTTGTACTCTGGGTCCACTGTGCCATGAGAAACAAGCATTCTGTAAGTATTGTACATGTCCCCTACCTGGTGATATAAATCTTTAGAGATCGACAGTCAAAAACTCCATCAAAAATTGACGCAAACACCTGAAACTCAAACCTGCTCTGTAATTTCTCAGAACAAAGCAATGTATCAATTCTCAGTTGAATAACTCGAAGGTCTGCAATGAAAAATTGTGAAAAACGAATACTTTTTGTATTTCATAAGTCGAAAGGGGGGAAAATTGACGAAAATGTCTTAAACCAAAACCTGCTCTATAACGCCCTATAATTATAAAGCAACCTACCAATTCTCATTTGAATCCCTTGAAGGAGTGCGAAAATGTGTGGAAAATGGATATTTTTTGTAATTCATGTCCACTGTCACCTATTTGGGTCATGAGGTAGGTCAGGGCAAAGTACGTCCAGTAGCCGCTAAAGAGCAGTCTATTATTGGCTATCCTGTGCCAATCACCAAGAAAGAGTTAATGCGCTTTCTTGGCATGGTTGAGTTTTACCGCCGGTTTTGCAGGAATTTTTCTGATGTGGCTGCTCCTTTGACTGGACTACTTAAAAAGAATGTGCCTTATTTGTGGTCTCCAAAATGTCAAGATGCTTTAGCCGAAGTAAAAGCTTTACTGTATTCAAAGCCTGTATTAACTGCACCAGATTTTGAGAAGCCAATGAAGCTATTCATTGATGCTAGTGACCTGGGTGCTGGTGCAGGTTTGATGCAAAGTGATAATCAGGCTATTGACCATCCTTTGCGTTATTTCTCACGGAAATTTAACATCCATGAGAAGAATTATTCGACAATCGAAAAGGAGACTTTGGCTCTCCTTTTGGTGCTACAACACTTTGATGTGTACCTCAGTACTTCTGGTCATACAATTGAAGTGTTTCCAGATCATAATCCCTTGACCTTTTTAAATTGTGTGTCAGGAAAAAGTCAGAAGCTATTACGGTGGAGTTTGATGGTTCAAGATTACAACTTGAATATCAAGCATATAAAAGGCAAAGACAACATATTGGCAGATGTGTTGTCAAGAATTTAATACACACAATCATTCAACAGTAAACACACTACTAGTTATATTTGGTTTGTGCTACTTTGTATTCTCTGGTAGCAGCATCAGAGGAAGTGATTTGACTTAACTTTCATTCTTGTCAGGTGTTCCTAGTTATTACACTCATGTTTGTTCTGGTGGGGATTTTCGAGATCTAACTGACTTTTCTGAGTGGCTAGTAACTCATCTACTGGCCAAGGTTGGTTTCATAAATGGTTTTGTATCTATCATCTGAACTTTACTGGATGTTCCTGACCTTTGTTGGGAGGTTGGTGTCAAGTGATTGGTGTTGTTTTGTTAGTTTCACTTCCAATTACGGTAAATGGTATGTGTTTGCTGCATTGTATGAGTTTGACTTAAGTTAGATTTCAACATCAGTCATTCAGCACGGTCTCTACTATAAGGTCACAAAAGAGATTTTGTAGAGTAGAAATTTCTTATTTTCAGTGTATATAGTACTAGCTGTTATTTATCTATCTTGATTAATGTTTCATTATAAGAATTATAACATTATTATAACATATTTTATGTGATGGAATGTTTTATTTTTGTTTAGTGTTTTCCGTAGTCATTATTTAAGAATTTTCAAAAATTACATATTTTGAGTAAAGGGTTTCTATGGATACCCTTTCCTTTTTATGGGGGAAGGTATTACGAGACGAGTTGACATACACATTAGAATTTTGTGGTTTGTTTTGTGTTCTGCTTCAGTCCTATGCAGTCATAGGCATGGAGTATTTGTACCGGTCAGTTACGTAGATAGGTCGTCGTCCCAACCCCACCCTTTCTGCTTTTATTGCTCACAATTCTGTTTACAATTGGAGCTAATATGTAGAGTCATGAGCATGTTAAGAGTAGACACTGCTGCCTTTGGTTACGGTCATATTTAACCCTTTTTCATTCTGAATACCCGTTCATATAATTATTATCTTAGAACAGGGAATTGGTATCGGATTGGTGGGTTGATTATAGTCCTTTGTAAATGCATGTGTCTGTGCCATCCCTTGCACGTCTGAATATGAATTATCATAATTTAAGAAATTTTATCAAATTTCTTTTTCACGAGTGAGATGACATACTTACCTCCCTAACACTCTGGATATACTAGTATATCAGCTCTAAATTCAATAATATTCAGAATTATAAACGGTTAGGTGCCCCTAATGGGCAGGTGGATGTACACAGTCATGCACATGACAGACCCCACCCACTGTGCATGCGCATACCGGTACTTCCGTTACGAAATATTGGCTGACATAGAAGCAACTATTCAAATAACCAAAGGACCAGGCCTCCGTGGGGTGGCGAGGCCGGGATCCTGTTAGGGAGGTAAGTATGTCATCTCACTTGTGAAAAAGAAATTTGATACATTTTCTTATTTCACATCATGAGAACATACTTACCTCCCTAACACTCTTGATAAAAAACAGAATTTGAAAGTAAATTTGGTGGGAGGGAGGCAAGGTCCTGAAAACAAGCACACCCTTGAAGAGACTAGGCTCTTTGAATTTTCAAGAGATTTAAAACATCTGAAATTCTGACTGAAACACAACCAGGAATAGAATTATGCATCGGATAATCGACCGATGAAGAGATTAATCAAAAGGCAAATGCGCTCCCCCACCCCCTTCTTTCTGAGGAAGGTTAGGAAAAAACGCTGCTCTAAATGACTAGCACATTTTCTAATACGTAATGAAAAGTATTACTAGACATTGGAAAAAGAAGAATTGCTTCAATTTCAAAACTCTCTCAAAAAACACAATTAAGAGACATTAACCATCACCATATTAAATAAAAAATGACACCATCACTAGGGTTGGGAGATATTGCTCAAGGTATGACGATATCGGTATCTCATTAAAATACCGCGGTATCACGATATATCGTCATTTGGGTGAGGTGTGGAGTTAGGGTGTAAACATAGAATAACATGTATTTCAAATTGGTGTGTCTGCAAGTTATATTCATTAAATTTGTTGCATTGAAACCGTAAATTAAGATCGCCATGATTACCATGATTACCATTTCCGCATATTTAATACACGAAATTCCACACTTTGACACCCTTCAATATACAGTTTAAAGCAACGAATGTAATGCAACTAACCCATCACAAATAAGAAAAATAAAGGATTTTCTTCTGTTCTTGTGTTGTATTTTATGTTATCTTTACCTCATGCTTTACCTCACGACAACTGTCAAAAGATTGAGCAAGGAATACGCATTAACTTTATCGCGCAGAAAGGAATTCTGCAGAACGAAATCTGATTGGCCGCCGTATCATACTTGAGCCAATCAGTATTCACACTGCAGAATTCCGACAGCTGTTATCACGGCCGCTGATAGCATAGACGATGCAAATTAATAAAATAACACTGCATGATTTTGAACGAGAACGAGCGTGAAGACTGGAAACAATTATATCAGATTTTATTTGGTCTGTAATATTAAATACTAATTTGCCCCATTGTAGACCTATTCAAATTCGCTCACTACTTAGCGGTCCTGTCCATTGATCTCAAGGCGTAGCCGGGATGTGTGAAATTAACCCAGTTAACTCTGCAGCCTAGACTGCCACAACTGATAGAAAACTGGAAATAATTAGGCCTAAATTGTTTATTTTAAGGACGTTTCTCACTTTGAATAAATCCGTAATGTTATATGTGGAATGAATTTTGATCTGATTCGTTTAAAAATGCTAAATATATTGTATAAAGTAACATAAAATCGTATAACGGTAAAGCAAGAGATTAACTGCCCCCTCACCCACCGTTCCAAGCTGTGGTATTGATAAGGGATTAAGTGTGTGTGGTTTCCTATCGACCTCAAAAGTTTTAAAGTTTAAATCTTTCACGGTCAGAAGAATGTTTAACCATGCAGATCAATGACTAATGGATAAATAGCTTGACCTGTAGTAATGACGTCATCAGAATGAAATGTGGGTAGTGCAAATGGTATTCCCCACTGACTAATACTCAGAATGAGGCAAGAAAAAACATGGCGGCGTCTATTTATGCAATTATGAAAAGTGAACAACAAAGGATTATTTTGTACTTTAAATCATTTTATTAGCGCAAACAAACCATGAATTAAATGAACACAGATTATTTTGGAGTTTATTAAGTTTTTATTACCTTAGACAAAGACTAGATTATTACTTAAAGACTATTACTGGACCGAATAGAGGTAAGAGTATGACATTTCTAACTTAGTTATTTATATTATGCTCACAGTTAAAAGTGCAATATCGTCCTGTCGGTATTGACGATATTTACGATTTTTCGTAATTATGACGATTTCGGTATCGGTATTCGGTATATCGCGATATTGACGATAATATCGAAAAATCGCTCAACCCTAACCATCACCAAGACAAAAAACGAGATGGTCATATATACTGACCTCTGATGTCTTGGATGCGGCACTCATCTCTTCCACCACTGGATGAAGAGAATTGTACCAGCCAATAGTAGGGATACCCTAGCAACAAATGTGATATTTGTAAATAGTAGAGGAGGAAACTAAGTACAAACATAAACCTCTACATTATTTTATTTTCTGAGGACTGAGACAGCGAGCGGGTTAGAAGTGTCACGATGGTAATGGTCGGAAAAAATTGATTCACAGTGCCACTGGGCTACTGACATAATGTCTTCAATAGAAACACCATTAAATAATGCCCTGGAAGTTACCACACCACGGACACTATGAGCCTTGGCTCTATCTACTTGGATTCCAGTGGCTGTCTTATGACAGAATTGAATATATTCTACTATCCATCTGGAAATAGTGTCTCTTGACACCCTACCATGGGGTTCAATATATGACACCCATAGGGAACATGGGTCCGTCCGACAAACCTGAGTTCGTCTGTTGTACTTATTTAAAGCAGGGACAGAACACCATACTTTAGCACCAGGATCATATCTGGTTAAGGCAGGTAAAATAATCGGTTTACCTGGGTATTTTAAAGATTGATTCTTAGCCAAGAAATTCAATCTTGGTAGAAGCTTAAGGCCTTCACCTGTAACTATATAACGGTCAGGCTCAGCAGACAAGGCATGAATTTCACTCCTGCATCTGGCTGATGCTGCCGCAACTAAAAGTACAGTTTTACGTGTCAATAATTTTACAGATATAGCATTAAGTGGTTCAAAAGATTTATCACTCAAAACCTGCAGAACCAGAGAAAGACTCCATGACGGTGTCAGTGGAGGATTTCTTGGTCTGAGATTGCCCATACCTTTAATAAGAGTATTTAAAACACTTACTTCAGCACTTCACCTCTTTGCCAAGCAAGGGATAACAGTCAATAATGCTGATTTGTATCCAGCAATAGAATTAGGCTTAAGACTATAGGCATCATACAGGTGACAGAGAAAATCAGCTACTACCTGAATAGATGCTTCCATCGAATTGATACATCTCTTTGAGCACCATTCTGCAAATCTGTTGATTTTATAATTATAAGCTCTGGAGGTTGACCCCCCCCCCCCCCCTTCTGGCTCTGGCCATGAAATTGGTGGCTTGCTCAGAAAATCCCTCCTTAATCGCAGATTTTTTGACAACATCCATGCAGTCAATTGAAACATTGACGGATTGTTGTGAAGGGTCTTGCCCTGGAAGATAATATTGTCCATCAGAGGTAGAGGAACCGGATTGCAAACCAGAAGGTCCAGCAGATCCGTAAACCATGATCGGCTTGGCCAATTCGGGGCGATCAGAAGCACTTGGCATTCCTCTTGTTTGATCTTCAGAAGAATCCTTGGAATCAAGAATGTTGGAGGGTATTCGTATGCATACATTCCCTTCCAACTGATAGCTAGCGCATCTATTGCGATAGCGCTTGGATCTGGAATCGGAGAAACGTACGTCGTCATCTTCGCATTCTTCTTCATTGCGAACAAATCTATGTTGGGCTTTCCCCAATGATTGAACATGTGATCCTGAACTGCTTTCAAGGTGATCATATGATCCATGCACCAGCAAAGCAGCTTCCATGTCATCATACAGACTGGGCGACTTCGTTCCTCCCTGGCAGTTTATGTAACTCACTACTGTAGAGTTGTCTGAATGTATCATCACAAATTTTCCCTCCACTTCTTTTAAGAAGTGTTCCAGGCCTAGAATTACAGCCCGCAATTCTAGCATGTTGACATGTTCCTTTGACTGTTCCAGATTCTAAAGCCCTGATATAGTGGCTTCTTCCAGGCAAGCTCCCCAACCCTCCATCGATGCATCCGTAAACATCGTTACTTGAGGGTGGGGAGGGGTCAGCATGACCCCCGCCAGGAGATTTCCTCTCTCCATCCACCAATGAAGGTGATGAATGAGAGGGTCCAACACTTGAATGCGCGAGTCCAGTGATCCTGAACTCTGCATCCACTGAGCCATGAGAAACAATTGAATCGGCCGCCTGCGTTGAAACCATCAGACCTAACATTCTCAGATAGACTCGTGCTAGAATATAACGACTGTTGCAAACCAACTGAATGCACGAGAGGAGATTTTCCACTCTCTCCTGGGATGGATAAACATATCCTATCTCCAGATCGAAGAACATACCCAGGGTAAACAAACTTCTGGGATGGAGTCAGCTCTGATGTCTGAAAGTTGATTATCCAGCCTAAATCTGTGAGAGTTTTCAAAACTATCTCCAGATTTGCTGTCAAACTTTCTGGGTTGTGTGCTTTCAGCAACCAGTCGCCTATGTAAGTGTGAACAGCTATATTTCTCCTGCAGAGGTATGCTGTGATAGCAAGTACCACTCGAGTGAAGACCCTTGGAGCCATCGAGATGCCGAATGGAAGAACCTTGAATTCCCATTGGCGTCCCTGAAAAGCAAATCTCAGGAACCGACGAAAACTCCTTGCTATTGGAATGTGGAAATAAGCATCCTTGAGATCTATTGATGCTGTCCACATCCCCTTGTCTAACCCCAACACCACCGATCTTACTGTTTCCATTTTGAAACTCGGTGTGTCTATAAACTTGTCTAGAGGTTTGAGGTTGAGAATTGGTCTCCACCCACCCCCTCCACCCCCACCCCCGGTGTTCTTTGTCACAAGAAACATGGTTGAATAGAAGCCCAGGCAATCTTGCGCCGGTTGAATTGCTTCTATGCACAACCGCTTGTCTGGATCTCTTGGAATTTGAGTCCAGACCGGTACCAGAGACAGATGCTGGACTGTATCCGTGTGAAGCCATTGCAAGACTAAGCGGTCCTGAATTAACCGCTCACACTTCTGAATGTGGCAAGTCAAACGACCTCCCACTGGTGCACTTAGGGTTGATGGGGTGGCCATAAATTTTAAAAGTGGGAGTGTCTCTGGTACGATTGACAACACCTGAGTGGTACTTGTGGTAAACGGAAAAAATTTTAGCCCATCAGGCCCGGTTACCACACGCCGCTCCTCGCGCGCCGCGACCAGCGCCACGTGCACCACGGTGTGCGGGCTGCTGTCTGGCTTTGCTGCGCTTGGGGCACTGGCTGACGTACAACAGCACACTGCTGCTGGCGCGGCCGACGCGGTCTCTGAACCCGGCCGGCCTGCTGGCCTCTGACAATGCCAGCACCGCCACGAGCGTACTGCTGTCGAGCAGCCGAGGGCTGAACACGCACGTGTTCTCTGCGCATTTCAAACTGTGCGCGCAGCACCCTCTGGTTGTTCACCAAAGTCACCGTCTCTCGGAGGTGCCGACAACCTTCACCTCCAAAGAGAACAGGGCCCGCCATCGGCGCTTGCAACAAGTGCGACTTGAGCTCCTGAGACAGGCACAAATTGTCCAACGCAAAAGTGCGCCTCGTTCTCAGCGACTTTGTGACTGACCTAGTCAGACAGTCCAACGCCAGGTTGATGCCATCCTGGATGGATCGCTGGACTGTCACAGGACTAGGCTGTTGCTGCACCGAAGCGACTACTACCCCAGTGTCTCCTCGGTGTCATGCAAAGCAGCATTAGCCGAGCGCATAGCGCCCGTGCACAATGCTCCCGGGAACCCGGCCGCGTATCTTCCCCTGGACACTAGGCCATATCGAGCATACTGACTAGCAGTAACTCGACATCGTCTAGCAACCTCGCGGGTGGGGGGGGGGGGGCCTTCGCGAGGCGACCTTTCAGTCTGATCAACTCCTCTGCCGACGAGAACATATCTATGATATGTTCAGCATACGGCAGAGACAGAGTCGTGCTGGCCAACGGCTTTGCCTGTTACCAGGCCCGAGGGTTACCAGCGGCCGTCTCGTCCACGGAGAGCTCTGGTCTGACTGCGAGGAGCGACGCACACGCTTCTGACCAGTCTTCATCCGTGGCTACCTGCGAATTGCCAATGAGCAGCGGGCCCTCATCATCTTCAATGACATTCGCCAGGTAAGGCCGAGGAGGAGGCTATAGACGAACCTGGCTGCCCAGGGAATGTATACGGGCCCGCGAGGGCTGGCATAACGTTCTCCATAGACTGACCAGGCACCAAGACCGCGCTTGTGTGTGGGGGTTCATGCACACCAGCGCGGCCCGGAACATCCGTATGAGATTCCACGTCTAAGCGTGGAATCTTATACGGGCGGCCGTCTTCTCCAAACCAGCCCACAGGCTGAATCATGAAACCTGCTACCGAGGGAACAGTGCCATAGGTGCGAGCGGTCGCGCTCCCCATGAGAGGAGTGTAGACGCTCGCATCCATGTCTTCATGCTCATTCTGTGGACCAAGCAGGTAGTCTTCATCATCTTCCTGGTCAGGAAAGTTAGACTGGATTAGTAAGGAAAACTAACCCAGACTGACCAGGAGAATGCTCGAAAGCAGATGATGTTACTCAGCGAGTGATCGTGGTCAGGTCCGCTGGTCGGGTCCCGCCCGATGCTGCTCGCGCCGCTGGAACACCAGGCGATGCCAACATCAAGCCTGGGTCCAAGACGGCCGCCCCTGGATCAATAAACACTTTGTCCGAGCTAGGAGGGCATGATCCAGGGATGGGGGGGGGGGGGGGGGGCTACCTGCACTGAGGTCGATGCGCAGGAAGTTGAAACACCTGTGCCAGGCAACAAGCCGCGAAGCATGTCAGGCATCCGGTCTTTCAAAGTCCTGCGCATCTCACTCACTAACTCAACCTTAAAGGCCTCGAGCTCACCCTTCTCAGAGGCCTTCTTCTTACCCTCCTTCTTAGTCTTCTTGCCCTCCTCAGCCATCAGGTTAGCCTGGGAACAGAAGAATTCAGAGGTTAGATTCCACCCCCCCCCCACACACTCTTTACAAATAACACATTTGTTAGATAGCCTACAAGCTGAACACAGATGGCAAGGGTGGGGGAAGAATCTAGCCTTCATATGCTTCAAACAAGATAAACAAAATCACGGATTTCTTTTTTCACGAGATAGTTGATACTTACCTCCCTAATACTCTTTGATATTGCTAAATATCGGCTTTCACTCAATAAACACTCAGAATAAAAACAGTTAGGTGCCCCTACTGGGCAGGGAGTCAGAGTGCAGTCCGGCGGATGCCAGCCCCACCACTGCGCATGCGCAGACTAGCACTTCCTCGAACTAATTTATTGGCTGACACACATGCAACTATTAAGAGCCTGAAGACCGAGCCTCTGTGGGGTGGAGAGGCCGGGTCCGTATTAGGGAGGTAAGTATCAACTCTCTCGTGAAAAATTAAATCCGTGATTTCGTTTATTTCACTTCAAGAGTATACTTGCCTTCCTAATACTCTTTGATATTGCCAGAATTCGACAGGGAATTCGGCGGGAGGGAGGCGAGGTCAAAAGACCAGCTCTTCCCTATACGCTTTTCTGCGTTTAAGGCACTTAAACTTCTGAAACTGTGTGAAAACAGTCAGGATTTGAAAAAACATGGGCTAACACAAACCGATGGATGAGAGATGACTGAATGTCATATGCGCGCCACCACCCCCCCCCCCCCCTTCCTGGGAGGAAGACTCGAATGACCTCAATGTCCCATACGCTCTCTACGTACAAGTGCCATGTACTATAGGACAGAGATGAAAAAGCTCCATTTTCGTATACTCTCAATGATGAACCACATAAAAACACATACCATCACCATTTTAATAACAAAGGGTCACGTGACAATACAATTAACAACACATAAACAAGACTGACCCTGCTGAACTTTACTGCTGACATCATCTTCCCAGTGGTGAAGGCTGATGCAGTCCCAAAAAGTGGTTGTTCCCCTTAATTAATTGTGATATATACAAGTAATGAGGAAGCCTCATCAAAAAAGTACACCTGATTATCTTTTCAAAATCGATAAGGCGAGAGGATTAGAGGTGTCACGGAGATAATGGTCTGTAAAACTTGACTCACAGTGCCACTGAGCAACTGACATAATGTCATCCACAGGGACCCCATTAAATAGGGCGGTGGAAGTCACTACGCCCCGGACACTGTGAGCCTTGGCCATGTCAACTTGTTTACCGGTGGTGGATTTATGACAAAACTGAATACATTCTACAATCCACCTGGAAATGGTGTCCTTAGACGCCCTGCCATGGGGTTCAATATATGACAACCATAACGCTGACTGGTCCGTCCGCCACTCCTGAGTACGTTGTTTGTACCGGATCAGCGCTCGGACGGGACACCATGCTTTAGAATTAGGATCATATCTAGTTAAAGCTGGCAAAAAAATAGGTTGACCTGGATATTTCAGACCGATTTTTAGCCAAGAAATTAATCCTAGGTAGAAGCTTAACGCCTTCCCCTGTAACCACGAAACGGTCTTCCTCGGCTGATAAGGCATGAATTTCACTCCTACGCCTAGCCGAGGCCGCAGCAATTAAAAATACAGTTTTAAGAGTCAACATTTTCATAGAAATGTAACTAGGTGGTTCAAATGGCTTATCGCCTAGTACCTGAATCACTGGGGGATTCCTTGGTCTTAGATTGCCCATGCCTTTAATTAATACATTTAATGTACTTACTTCATCACTTCCCCTATTAGCCAAGCAAGGGATAACTGTCATTAAAGCTGATTTATAACCAGGAATAGAGTTAGACTTGAGGCTATAGGGATCATACAGGTGACAGAGGAAATCAGCTACTACCTGAATAGATGAATCCATTGGATCAATACATCTTTTTGAGCACCATTCTTCAAATATGTTGATTTTATAATTATATGCTCTGGAGGTTGACCCCCTCCTGGCTTTGGCCATAAACATGGCTGCTTGCTCAGAAAATCCCTCCTTAATTCTGGATTCCTTGACAACATCCACGCAGACGGATTGTTGTGAAGGGCCTTGCCCTGGAAGATAATGTCGTCCATCAGAGGCAGAGGAACCGGATTGCAGACAAGAAGGTCCAGCAGATCCATATACCATGATCGGCGTGGCCAATTTGGGGCGATCAGAAGCACTTGGCACTCCTCCTGTCTGATTTTCTGGAATCAGGATTGCTGGAGGGAATGCGTATGCATACATTCCCACCCAGCTGATAGCTAACACATCTGTTGCGAAAGCGCTTGGATCTGGAATCGGAGAGACGTACGTCGTCATCTTCGCATTCTTCTTTGTTGCGAACAAATCGATGTTGGGTTTCCCCCAATGGTCGAACAGACGATCCGCCACACATTGATTTAGTTGCCATTCCGTCAGTAAAACACTCATCCTTCGGGTCAATGAGTCTGCTAGCAGATTTAACCTTCCCGGAATATGAACTGCTTTCAAGGTAATCCTGTGATCCAGGCACCAACAAAGCAGTCTCCAAGTCATCATACAGAGACTGGCCGACTTCGTTCCACCATGGCGGTTTATGTAAGTCACTACCATTGAGTTGTCTGATCGAATTAGAACACTCTTGCCCTGGACTTTCTGTAAGAAATGTTCCAGGCCCAGGACTACTGCTCTTAACTCCAGTAGATTGATATGTTCCTTTGACTGTTCCAGATTCCAAAGCCCTGTTATCGTGGATTCTTCCAGGCAAGCTCCCTACCCCTCCATCGAGGCATCTGTATACACAGTTACTTGAGGGTGAGGAGGGGTTAGCATAACCCCCGCCAGGAGATTCTCTGTCTTCAACCACCATTGCAGGTGGTGAATTAGAGGCTCCAACACTGACACGTTCGAGTCCAGTGAACCTGTACTCTGGGTCCATTGCGTCATGAGAAATAACTGGATCGGCCGCCTGAGGAATGACTGGTTCCAAAGAAACCATCAACCCCAGCATTCTCAAGTAAACCCGTGCCAGGACATGACGACTGTTGCACACTGACTGTATTACTGAGATGAGTATCTGAACCCTCTCCTGAGTAGGATAAACATATCCTGTCTCTAGATCGAAGAACATCCCCAGGTAAACAAACTTCTGGGATGGAGTCAGCTCTTCAAAACAATCTCCAGATTGGCCGATAAACTTTCCTGGGTGTGTGCTTTTAACAGCCAGTCGTCTATGTACGTGTGGACTGTTATGCTTCTCCTGCAGAGGTATGCTGTAATCGCAAGAACCACTCTGGTGAAAACCCGAGGAGCCGTGGAAATTCCGAAGGGTAACACCCTGAATTCCCACTGTCTGCCCTGGAATGCAAATCTCAGGAAGCGACGGAAACTCCTAGCTATGGGGATGTGGAAATAAGCATCCTTCAAATCTATTGAAGCTGTCCACATTCCCCTCTCCAACCCTGCCAACACCGACTTCACAGTCTCCATCTTGAAACTGGGTGTCTCTATGAACTCGTTCAATGGCTTGAGGTTGAGAATTGGTCTCCACGCTCCGGTGTTTTTTGTCACTAAGAGCACGGTTGAATAGAAGCCCAGACATTTCTGTTCCGGCTGAATTGCTCCTTTTTGTATGAGGGAGTTTATTTCCTCCTCTATACACAACCTTTGATCTGGATCTCTCGGAATTCGAGTCCAGATTGGCACCAGAGACAGTCGCGATGGTGGGCCTGTCATCCAATCGGGATGATACCCGACTGAAAGCCATCGCAAGACTAAACGGTCCTGAGTCAACCGTTCCCACTCTTGCATGTGGTTGGCCAGACGGCCTCCCACTGGTCCACCTAGGGAGAGAGGTGGACATAAGGAGTGCAAGAGCGGCACTGTCTCCTTTCCAGAAACACGGGAGTGGTTCTCACCGTGGTAACCGGCCCATCAGGCACGATTACCACGACCAGATTCTCGCGCGCCACGACCAGCACCACGCGCACCTGGGTGCGCGGGAGGCTGCCTGGCTGGCTGTGCCCCCCTCACTACTGGCCGAATAGCACGCGGCCGAGGCCGACACTGCGATGGTGGCTGGCCTCTGCCATGGCCACCTCCACCTCGAGCCTGCAGGGGATGGTACGCAGGGGGTGCAGCACGAACGCGCTCCCTACGGAGCACCTCAAACTGTTCGCGCAGCGCCCTCTGGTTGTTGACCAGAGTGACCGTCTCCTGGAGGTGCCTACATCCCTCACCTCCAAAGAGACCAGGACCTGGCATAGGCATATGCAGAAGCCTATTGTACAGGTCCTGGGATGGGCACAGGTTATCTAACGCAAATGTGCGCCTCGCCCAGACACTTCTGGTCACCGCCCGAGTCATACAGTCCAGAGCCAGGTTGATACCATCCTGGATGGCTCTCTGGACTGTGACCGGGCTCGGCTGGCATGATGCGGATGCTGTTGCTACCCCCTGTAACAGCTGGGAGACGTGAGAAAGCGCCGCAATAGATGCTCTCCCACTCTCCTCTGCATCACGCAACGCGGCATTGGCCGAACGCAGCGCGTCGAACACAAGGCTCCCGTGTCAGAACAGGAGCCTGGCCGCGTATCCTCACCTAAAGCCGCGCGGTCATCCACGCTGGGCTTAGGTACCACACCGTACCTCTGGTAGTCCACGGGTACGATGCGGCAGCGCCTTGCGACCTCGCGAGGGGCCTTCGCGAGACGCCTATTCGCCTTGATGGGCGTCTCCGCCGCCGAGAACATATCAACGATATGCTCTGCTAGCGGCAGAGATGGCATGGCGCCAACAGTCGACTTTCCAGCTAACCACGGCCTGTGCTCTCGCTGGCTAGCCGACTGCTCCATGGGCAGGTCTTGCCTGACACTTATCAGCCATTGACAAGTGTCAGACCAATCCTCCTCGGTGGCTAACTGCGAAAGCTCTACTAGACGAGGGCCTTCGTCCTCCTCCTGAGCTAACGCAGTCGAGCTTGACGTTGAATATGCTGACACTCCTGGCAAGCCAGAGAAAGCATGCGGGCCCGAAAGCGCAGGCATGTTAATCTGACTGGCTTGTCCGGAGCAGGCGCTGTGGTAGAGCGTGGGGCAGTTACCGCCACACCACGGCCCCGGACAGCATCAGCAACACTCTCGGCAAGCCGAGGTATGCAGAATAACTGACCGTCAGATCCAACCAGGGCCACCTTCTGAGCCGTGAATTCTACCCCTGCGTGAGGAGAACATGTCGCCTGTATTCCCCGCGAGGGGTGCACAGACGTCAAAATCCATGGCCACGGCTTCAGAAGGGGAACCCAGCAGATAATCCTCTTCTTCCTGGCCAGAAAGATTAGACTCCGGGTCAGCAAAGAGAGCTAACCCGGACTGGCCAGGAAAGGTGCCATAGGAGGTACTGGCACCTGCGGCGTGCGGATACCCCTGGGCTGATAAGCAGGCAGCAGGTTCCAGCGACAACCGTCCACGGACCACCGGCGCAGCAAGCCTGCTGCCAATGTCGTGGAACGCCACCTCTGAATCGTCGAAAAGTGGTAACGGCCTAAGGAAAGTTGATTCAGAGCCGGGGATTATGTGCTCCGAAGCAGATGACGAGGACAACAAAGGATTTGGTCCAGGAAGCATGCCACGGAGCAACTCTGGTACCAAATCCTTTATTGTCCTCTTCATCTCTCCCAACATCTCACTACGGAAGGCCTCCATGTCCACTGAGGACGAGGCCTTCCTCTTACCCTTTTTACTCACAACCTCTCGTTTCATCTTCCTCTCTTCCTCCGCAACCTTGTCCTTCGCCTGTAAGCATAAAAACTCTTTCATTAGTTCGCCCCCACCCCCCACCCCCCCCAATGCGTACACACATCACAATTAAGTAATGGCCCACAGGGGCTACATTGAAAACACAGGTGGGGAATAAACTTCTCCTTCAAGAAGCGACCACAGGACGGGCAACCAAGTCTCTGAAACAGGACAGAAGACGAGGACAATGAGTATTTTAGTTAAGGTTAGAAACTCAAAACCAAAAATAAAAGAGAGGGAAACTGATCATAAAGATCACTATTCATATGAGAAAACCAGCGTTGGGCAAAACTTTAATTGTTAATAAAGAGCAAGGCTGATTATGACGTCATTATTTCAAGACAGAAATTAAATCAATCCGAAAACAAACATCCAGGTGTAAGGACGAATTGTATTCATAACCAGAACAACTAACTATTCAGGATAGATATTCAGACTACACAAACATCAGATACACAATGATAATAGTGGCAATTTATAGTTTACATAATTATCATCACCTCATATCATTAACTAGAATACCTGACTCTTTGTATAGACAAACCATCCAATGTGATGAACTGGAGCACTCCACCAAGACTATGACCTCTTAACTCTCTCCACCTTAGGGGGAAGGAATTGGATCAAGAGGGCAAAGTGAGAAGACCTTCTTACGAGGCCTCCGAGTCACTGGACATAGACTTTTTGGTTAGATAACCTAACAGTATTAGTAGGAAATGGAACCTTGGTGGAGAGAAACAAACCCTCTGTTGATGTGATGTCCCATACATATCCAGACAGATACCTGTGGATATAAACACAAAGAGATATTAGTATTATATAGCACCATGTTGACATAAAACAATATACTAGGCGCTTATCACGATAAACGCGAGTCCCGGAAACACATTACACCGGGAAAAAACTCGCTAAAATATAATAGAAGTCACCTGATGGATAGATCCTGGGCCCTCCTCTGGCAAAGTAATTCTATCTGCCATCTTTAAAGGTGTTCTAGACTTCTATTAACCGCTTAAAATTGACTTAAAAAGACTAGTGAAAAGCTTGGAACACAAAGCATGTGTTCACCCTCTGCCAATAAATTAGCAAAGAGGAAGTGCTAGTCTGCGCATGCGCGGTGGTGGGGCTGGCATCCGCCGGACTGCACTCCGACTCCCTGCCCAGTAGGGGCACCTACCTGTTTTTATTCTGAGTGTTTATTGAGTGAAAGCCGATATTTAGCAATATCAAAGAGTATTAGGGAGGTAAGTATACTCTTGAAGTGAAATGGACATGACTTCTGAAAGCGAAGGGAGACGAAGACAATGAGTATTATAGTTTGAAAAACCTTGTTAATTGACTATTAGTACAAAACAAGAACAAACTCGAGAGAAGATATCCACTTTTATTACAGACAACCCTGACGGGACAGCTGACTTCTCTAGTTAATAAAAACCAATCACAACCAGGATCCCAAATTAAGAAAGAGAGAGAGAAAGATTATGACTATCCATGCCCTGTAGGTGGGGCTTAGAATACACCTCCCGTATCCTCTGCATGTCATAAGAGGTGACTAAAGGAGGTAAGGGTGAGGTAACCCTGACAGAAACCTCGAGTGCTGAAGACGGAGGTTCCAGGCCGCACGGCGCACTCTAATAAACCATGGATCCACGCACTTAACGCTTATGATCATGTCGATAGTCACTTACAGGACTGACGGTATGATCAGCGAACGAAAAGAAGAAGACTATCTAGATATCTATCCACCATCATAATAAAGGGTGATAAACACATCACAGACTTCTCTAAACTAAGAGTATGACATCAAGGAAAGAGAAAAAACTCTGGTTGATTATGACATCAAACCTCAATGCAAAAGCTCCTTCAAGGAGAGGGGACGTCAGAAATGAATCCAAGAAATATCTAGAGATTAATGACATTCAAACCTCCCGAATAATATAATATCAAATTATATATATTCGAGAACCCATGCACACACAAGAGAGAATACAGTGCAATAACAAAAGGCAGCAGAAAATTGTGATTATTTTCAAATAATTATGTGCCATAATTAATAAACTCCCTTAGCCTGAGCACAGGCAACCATCCTCTTGTGCAGGAGAACAGGTCCATCCATCCGCCGAGACTCCTCTTCCAGAAGAACTGATGAGGGGGGAACGGGCAAAAGGAAGGAGATATTTCCTTTATTAATTTAATATATCTCCAACCCTTAGACATATCACGATGATAAGTGAAAAAAGAGACGTGAACAACCTTCGAGAGAAGAACAGGAATCCTTATTCATACATAAGTCGAACCTGTAAGCACAAAGCACAAGAGATTAATAGCCCTAGGCACTGGGAAAAAATTTAACAAGGATTCCCAGCGCCTGAAAATGCGGTACCGCCGAAATGGCCATGACGAAAACCGCTACAAATAAAAGTTACAAGTCTTAGATAAATATATGGAACAATATCACCTTAGCAGATGACGAGGACTCCTCCAACACTTTAGCATCAGCCATGATGGAATAGGATGATTTAAATAGAGAAAATTCTCGATAAAGAGCCTGTGAAGATTTTTCACAAGTTGCTTTCAGCCAATATATTAGAAAACGGAAGTACCGGTATGCGCATGCGCAGTGGGTGGGGTCTGTCATGTGCATGACTGTGTACTTCCACCTGCCCATTAGGGGCACCTAACTTTTTATAATTCTGAATATTATTGAATTTAGAGCCGATATACTAGTATATCCAGAGTGTTATGGAGGTAAGTATGTTCTCATGACGTGAAAATTAGTATTTTAAGCATTAATACGATTCGGACTAATGTTAGGCAATGTTCCATTGAGATGTCAGGTATTGATATGCAAATGACCTGTGTCACTGGATGGTGTGCTGTGATATATATAGTCGCTACCCGCGGTATTTCGGCCTCCTATCGTTAGCAGTTGTATCTTATAACACGCCAGATATGACTGGCACTGGGATAAAAGCAGCCGTGTTGAGACTCAGGCCAAATTAAGTGCCTTGTGCATGACATCACCAACGTGAGTCACGATGTTCGTTTGTAAATAGTAACTGTCAGTGTTAAGACGTACTGGGCCCAGGCTATAGATGGATGGATGAACTGAATTTGTTGTGCTGAGTTCGCCAGCACATACTTGAACTGTCATCATAAACCTGTGAATTACATTGTATCGTTCTATCTGTGCCATCAAGTGAGTGATCTGTTATTGACTGAACATGTGACATGATATATCGTTACAATTCCGTTTCCAGAATTCTGACTTTTCAATTCACCGACCTCTTTTGAACATATAAAAGTATACAAATCGTGCACGAACCGTGACATCTAGGAACTTTTGACATCCGTATTATTAAGACATTAATTAAATTCATATTAGGGACATTTATGCAAAATTTCAAAACGATTTATACAAATTACTGTTGAAAGCGAGTTTCACTTTGCAATTATTATTACATCTGTAGCTAGGGCTGATTGCACCTTTTCACCCTCTGTCCGTACTGTTTTCCACCCTTGTGACCCTATGTCCTGTGCGTTTACCCTTTGTAGTCGAGCATTTTAAAGTCAGTATTAAAGGACTAAGTCTCTGAATTTTCATTTAAGACCACTATTCATCTTATTTACTTCACCCGTGGCCCTTGGGGTAGGGGCTCGAAGCAGCATCATTTGGATGAGCCATGTTACCATGGTTATCGGCTTATTCTGTGTTCAAGTTGTTGTAGGCATTATATAATTTATTTGGTCCACCCCTTTGCCCCAGATCGTTTAATGTCCTTGACATTTAAACGATTTAGGCTTCCAACATGTGACTTGGTTACCAAGGCAAGTGTGTATACTCGATTCATCTAATTTCCAACTTTTGACCTCGACCTTGATAGTCACACCCTGCAGATAGTAGCTTATGATCAGACATTCCCAATCCAAATGTCATATCTTCCAGTTCCATGATAGGGCCAGCATAACCAACCTTTTGAAACTTTGGTTATCTCTTTGTTTCATCTGCCTAACTCTCAGGCATTACAAGAACAGATTTGGTATAACCCGATATGCATGTTTTCACCATGTTGACATAATTTTGTTACAGCGAAATACCAACGTAGGGTTCACCCTAACTGATGGTCAATTGAGTGTTTAAAGTCAAGGTCATGGCTTGACCTTTTGACCCAGAGGGCATGACTCTGTAATAATTGGGGGCTCATCCGGGATCTTACTCGGGACCTCATTAATATTAAGCATTGATGTGTTTTCAATTTACTCTAGATTAAGAATGTCCATGTGTTATTTGTTAAATTTTAAAATTAATTGTTACTCGTCTGTCAGTATATAGTGAGTGTGTATTGAACACACAGCTATCAAGTGGTCTCATTCAGATCATTTCCAGTATATTGCTAGTTGACTAGAATCTTATGTGAATTTGTGATTTAGTCTACTTGACCTGATTTTTTTTGCATGCTGACCTAATTCCTGGTAACCTAGTTTTATACACCTGGTTTAACTATTTTGGTGACAAAAATTATAATGTTCTCCTGACCTTTCGGTGACCTAATTTTTGGTGACCTAGTTTCATAAATTTGGTGTTTTGGTATACAGTTTGGTTTAAAGTTCTCCAAACCTGTGTATGACAATCTTTGGTGACCTAGTTTTTGGTTGACCTAAATTTTGGTGACTTGGATTCATGCCCAAGTTTTGAAATTATTTTTAGTGTGCTAATTAGAGGAAAACATTCTATTCACCATAAAATATATAAAACTTAATAATTTATTTGTTTATTTTTTTTGGGAAATAAATTTAAGTTTTTTTAATTAGAATTTTTAATTGTATGTAATAATTGTGTATGTTTAAATCAGAAGTTAGATTAATTTACATGGTACATTTTTTCTTAGTAAATTTGGATTTGATTTAATTAGGTCAATGCTAATTGGTGCAATTTAAATTATATAAATGATAAATAGTCAGAGAAAATGGTTTCAACGCAGCCAGAATATGTTTGGGGTGCATTAAAATTGTAGTATATAACAGTTAAAAAAATGTTCAGATAAACAAATCTTATGAATTACATAGTCTTACATCCTTTCAGATAATCGTGTTTGAGATTGAATATTTGTCAGTATGTCGGAATATTATGTTTGAAATTTTAAATCTTTTCTTGCTGTTTGCTTAAAATTAGCCCTGTTTTGAGCTATGCAGATTTAGATTAGCAGTTGAAAACTTGTTCCTACTTCTCATCAAATTTCAATTTGTTCATTGGTTGGTAGATATTAAGATATTATTTTTTTCAATTAAATTGTACGTTACTGATTGCTGTTGGGCAGTTAATGATTATTATCCACTTCTGAGGTAAATGCAGCAACAACGTTTCATACTAAGTACCACATCAAGGGCAAACAACTTTGAAAAATACCGACAGCCACCTTTCCGTATTGAATATATTATTCACCGTGGTGGTACTGTTGACTCCTTAAGTGCAGACACATTTAGGTATTTATGCAACTTTACTACAGTAAATGATACAATAAGTCTCCGTGTCTGCCTTGGGATTAATGATTTATTGAAGAAATGCAAGCATCACCATGGAGTTGAATTAGAACTTGCTGAAATTTCTGTTGATCAAGTTTGTAGTAAGCTTACTGAATTCAAGCGTAACACTGAGTGCCTGCGTCCAAAAGTGGTGTTCAGTTACATTGTTATTCCACCTTGTAAGTTAACTCATTGTCGACAAATCTGCCTGGAAGAAGGCAAGTTGATGAAATCTATTTTCTCACAAGATCAGATTGATTCATTCCAGGAAACTCTGAATGATAATGTGTTTCTGTTAAACAATCACATACATGCTGAAAATCAAGTAGGAAATTTTCGACCCCAATTTCAGTCGTTGACAATCTCCTGGACTTGTGGTTTTGTTAAATCAACAACTAGACGAAGAGGGAGACAAGGTTTGTTAAAACAGATTAGGGTTACCTACAATTTTGATCAACTACATGATGGTTTAAATGTAAAGTCTGACACCAAGCATGCATGGTTTGCACTTTTAGTGGAAGCTTTTCAGACTGATTCTGTCTAAAAGTTATCGTTTATGCACTTAATCGTTGTAAATTATCCTCTTATTTGTTTTTTTTATTTATTATTAAAATGGCGTTTATAGCAAAAGATTTTGAAACAAATCCTTCCTCGGGTTATTCAAACAACCTGAATAAAAGGGGTCTGCAGGATGCCTGTGAGCAGTATGGGTTCCACTTTAAGCGATGTTGGTCTAAAGCAGATCTGAGAGTCTACCTTGAGTACAATCTTGTTGAGGGTGGGTTTGTCTCAGACAAATCTGGTTTGACTCTGCAGGCTGCTATTGGCAATGTTACCTGTAAGCAGAATCCTGAAGATTCTAGTGAATCTTTGGCATTGCAGATTCGGAATCTTGAATTGCAAAATGCACATGTAGAGCGTGAGCTTCGCCGCCAAGAAGTTGAAATGAAAAGGTTGGAGCTAGAAGATAAAGAGAAACAACGGGCCCATGAGTTGCACATGCAAGGGCCTAGCTCCAACCAAGTGCCTGACTCAAATTTTTAATCTTTTTGACTTGAAAGGGCAGTCAGTTTTGTTCGACTTTTCCGAGAAAAGGTGGAAACTTATTTTGACTATTTTGAAGAAGTTGCTGCCGACACCATTGGCCAAAAGATAGCTGGCCGGTTCTTTTACGCAGTAGACTTTATGGAAAAGCTAGCGATGCACAGCATGCACTTCCATTTGAGAAGCGGAATGATTGTGAATCCGTAAAGCTGGCTGTGCTCAATTCATTTCAACTTGTCCCTGAGGCATATCGTAAGCGTTTCAGAGGTCTAAAGAGTGTTGGTGCAACAACTTGGCCAGAATATGCTCACCAATCTGCCAAACCTTTTGATCAGTGGCTACTTTCAAAGAAAGTAAATGGTGATTTTCATAAACTTCGCGAGCTTATGCTGATGGAAGAACTTAAGAGTCAAATGAGTGACTAGACCCGTTTCCATCTTAATTCATTGCCTGCAACAACATGTCCATGAAACAGCAGTAGCAGCTCAGGAGTTCTATATCGAGTGGAAACAAACACCTGGTTCTACAGAGGCAAAGAATAAGAGGTCAACCTCAAATTCAAAACCAGGTAAAAATTGTAATTCAGTATCTGGTCCACAACAAAATGTAGGTTTTACTTCTTATTCTAAATCTGCTACAACTTCAAATTCAAGTTTCAATAAGAAGTCGGGTCCAATTAAAAAGGGTTCTTACACAGCCCATCCACAGTCCAACAATCCTGTGAAATGTTGGACCTGTGGGGGTAATGGCCACTATGCTAGCAATTGCCCTAGGCCAGTAGGTGCTCTTTCCAGTGAGTCACCGGAAACAAGCTGTTTTTGTCCAATCACAGACAATGATCCTCAGCATTGACATCAGAGGAGGTTGTGTAGAATGACTTTCCATGTGTTTTGAAATCGTACTTACCACTTGTATCAAGGGGACTTGTAAATTTAGTTGTGGGTGATACTCACCAGTTCCAATTTGTATACTACGTGACATGGGAGCCAGCCAATCATTGATACTGGAAACTGTGCTGCCCTTTTCGCATAATTCAGCTGTAGGAGCTGATGTACTGATACACGGGATTGGTATGGAATATATCAATGTTCCACTTCACCGTGTATACTTGCGCTCAAACGTATTGTCGGATATCGAAATCGGGGTAAGGCCCTCACTGCCAATCAAAGGAGTGGCCTTAATTTTGGGGAACGATTTGGCTAAAGATAGAGACAGAAGCATAGCGTCTGTCCTGGATGGCTCTAGTCGGAGAATTGCAAAACAGCCAAACGTTACTACTTCGATCGAGCAAGAGGGGGGTGTCTCTCGGAGTGGCTCCCCAGGTTGTTAGTGTACCAGTTGATCGGTCTAAAAATGAGATTGTCTTACTAATTTTCCCCGCCTGTGTCGTAACACGGGCCTTGGAAATAAGACGTAAAATGGAAGATCAAACCCAGGTATTGGACACTAACATAGCTGGTAGTAAGCCAGTGGAGTTTGAATTATACCATGACGTTCCAGGACTAGAGTTTAACTCTAACACCATCATCCGTCACCAATTGGCAGATCCCAGTCTACAGAAGTTGGCTCCATTTGCTTCATCTGAGGCAGAAATGGAGCCGCTTCGACTTTGTTATTACAAAAAAGATGGGATTCTCCGTCGAAAATGGGCACCCGTGATGCGCAAGTGAGAAAAACTAGCCGACAAGTGCACCAGATTGTACTCCTAGCAGCATATAGAAAGGCTGTTGGAGAAAGCCCATCACAATCCTGGGTCAGGGCATCTGGGCAAGCGAAAAACCACATCATTGATAACTAGTCATTTCTTTTGGTCTGGGATACATGAATATGTGGCCAAATACTGTGAGACTTGTCACACCTGCCAGGTTGTGGGCAAGCCTAATCAATGTATCCCAGTGGTGCCATTAGTTCTGATTCCGGCTTTTGATGAGCCATTAAAAAAAATCATTATCGATTGTGTTGGGCCGCTACAAAAGACCAAGTCACAACATCAGTACATTCTTACCATGATGGATGCTTCAACACGATTCCCGGAGGCAATTCCGCTATGTAATATCACAGTGAGAACTGTGGTAAAGGCCATGATTAAGTTTTTTACTACGTTTGGTTCGCCTCATGTGATTCAGTCGGATCAAGGCTCTAATTTTACATCTCAGGTTTTTCAAGAAGTATGTACAGAATTAGGTATAAAACATCAAACTTCTAGTGCATACCATCCTGAGACTCAAGGTGCCCTTGAGCGGTTTCATCAGACGCTCAAGTCGATGTTGAAGAAATATACTCTAGATACATCACGTGACTGGGATGAAGGTTTACCTTTATTGATGTTCACAATTCGTGACACAGTACAAGTCATTGGGTTTTACACCTAATGAACTTGTCTTTGGCTATGAAGTTCGTAGTCCGTTATCCCTTCTGAAAGAAAATCTTCTCATAACATCTGAAGAGCGTAGTCTATTGGATTACGTTGTACAGATGAAGTCACGTCGCAGCATCACACAGAAAACTGCCAGTGAAAATCTTAAGGCAGCCCAGCTTAATCTGAAAAGCCGGTATGATAAGGATGCACGAGAGATAGGTTTTGAGCCTGGTGAGAAAGTGTTGAAGTTGGCTACCATAATTAACAATCCGCTTCAAGCGAAGTATGAAAGGCCATTCATCATTGGCTATAAACAGGGAGATGTCAATTATGTCATTAAAACACCGGGTAAACGTCGACCGACTCAGTTGTGTCACGTGAATATGCTGAGAAAATATGTTCAACGAGATGAAGACGACAAAGCCAAATTGGATGCTCTCATATCTAATGAGCCAGCTACTGCTTTGAATGAGTCTGATACAGATGATTTTAAAGAATCGTCTGGAAAAATCGTTGAACCTAGGCTAGATAACACTTCAGCGGTGGCAGCATTACCCAAGAGATTGACATATCTTCCTGAGAATAAGGTGTTTGATATTCTAAGTTTGGTTAAACAACATTCTAGTCTTTTTTCTGATGCTCAAAGGCAGAACAGTGGTTATTGATCATGATATAGAGGTAGAGGATGTGAGGCCGATTAAACAGGGCCCCTACCGTACTAATCCACTTAAACTTGATGCAATGAAAAAGGAAATTGACTATATGCTGGAAAAACAGATTATTGAACCGAGTTGTAGCCCTTGGAGCAGTCCATGTTTGCTTGTGCCGAAGCCTATTGGTACCTTCCGCTTCGTTACAGATTATTGGAAGGTGAACAGTGTTACAAAATCTGACAGTTATCCACTTCCTAGAATTGTTGACTGTATTGACCGTATTGGTAATGCAAAATTTGTCAGCAGGTTCGATCTTCTTAAAGGGTATTGGCAGGTTCCTCCGACTCCTAGAGCTAGAGAAATATCTGCATTTGTAACACCATATGGCTTCTTTTAAAACCAGGTTATGAGTTTTGGGCTGAAAAATGCTCCGGCTACGTTCCAGCGTCTTATGAATACCTTCGTTTCTGATATTACTAATTGTGATGCCTATATCGATGATGTCTTAATTTACAGTAGGGATTGGTACCAACATTTGGATACAATACAGCATTTTTTTCAACGAATGGTCGAGGCGAATTTGACTGTAAATTTGGCAAAAAGTGAGTTTGCTCGAGCCACTGTCACCTATTTGGGTCATGAGGTAGGTCAGGGCAAAGTATGTCCAGTAGCCGCTAAAGTGCAGTCTATTATTGACTATCCTGTGCCAATCACCAAGAAAGAGTTAATGCGCTTTCTTGGCATGGCTGGGTTTTACCGCCGGTTTTGCAGGAATTTTTCTGATGTGACTGCTCCTTTGACTGGACTACTTAAAAAGAATGTGCCTTATTTGTGGTCTCCAAAATGTCAAGATGCCTTTGACAAAGTAAAAGCTTTACTGTATTCAAAGCCTGTATTAACTGCACCAGATTTTGAGAAACCAATGAAGCTATTCATTGATGCTAGTGACCTGGGTGCTGGTGCAGTATTGATGCAAAGTGATAATCAGGCTATTGACCATCCTTTGTGTTATTTCTCACGGAAATTTAACGTCCATAAGAAGGATTATTCGACAATTGAAAAGGAGACTTTGGCTCTCCTTTTGGCGTTACAACACTTTGATGTGTACCTCAGTTCTTCTGGTCATACAATTGAAGTGCTTACAGATCATAATCCCTTGACCTTTTTAAATCGTATGTCAGGGAAAAGTCAGAAGCTATTACGCTGGAGTTTGACGGCTCAAGATTACAACTTGAATATCAAGCATATAAAAGGCAAAGACAACATATTGGCAGATGCGTTGTCAAGAATTTAATACACACAATCATTCAACAGTAAACACACTACTAATTATATTTGGTTTGTGCTACTTTGTATTCTCTGGTAGCAGCATCAGAGGAAGTGATTTGACTTAACTTTCATTCTTGTCAGGTGTTCCTAGTTATTATAACTCATGTTTGTTCTGGTGGGATTTTCGAGATCTAACTGACTTTTCTGAGTGGCTAGTAACTCATCTACTGGCCAAGGTTGGTTTCATCAATGGTTTTGTATCTATCATCTGAACGTTACTGGATGTTCCTGACCTTTGTTGGGAGGTTGGTGTCAAGTGATTGGTGTTGTTTTGTTATTTTCACTTCCGATTACGGTAAATGGTATGTGTTTGCTGCATTGTATGAGTTTGACTTAAGTTAGATTTCAACATCAGTCATTCAGCACGGTCTCTACTATAAGGTCACAAAAAAGAGTTTGTAGAGTAGAAATTTCTTATTTTCAGTGTGTATAGTACTAGCTGTTTTTTATTTATCTTGATTAATGTTTCATTATAAGAATTATACCATTATTATAACATATTTTATGTGATGGAATGTTTTATTTTTGTTTAGTGTTTTCCGTAGTCATTATTTATGACAAGAATTTTCAAAGATTACATATTTTGAGTAAAGGGTTTCTATGGATACCCTTTCCTTTTTAGGGGGGAAGGTATTACGAGACGAGTTGACATACTCATTAGAATTTTGTGGTTTGTTTTGTGTTCTGCTTCAGTCCTATGCAGTCAGAGGCATGGAGTATTTGTACAGGTCAGTTACGTAGATAGCTCGTCGTCCCAACCCCACCCTTTCTGCTTTTATTGCTCACAATTCTGTTTACAATTGAAGCTAATATGTAGTCATGAGAACGTTAAGAGTAGACACTGCTGCCTTTGGTTATGGTCATATTTAACCCTTTTTCATTCTGAATACCCGTTCATATAATTATTATCTTAGAACAGGGAATTGGTATCGGATTGGTGGGTTGATTATAGTCCTTTGTCAATGCATGTGTCTGTGCCGTCCCTTGCACGTCTGAATATGAATTATCATAATTATTAGTATTTTAAGCATTAATATGATTCAGACTAATGTTAGGCAATGCTCCATTGAGATGTCTCAATGTGCTGTCAGGTATTGATATGCAAATGACCTGTGTCGCTGGACGGTGTGCTGTGATGTACATAGTTGCTACACGCGGTATTTCGGCCTCCTATCGTTAGCGGTCGTATCTTATAACACGCTGGATATGACTGGCACTGGGATCAAAGCAGCTGTGTTGAGACTCAGGCCAAATTAAGTGCCTTGTGCGTGACGTCACCAACGAGAAAGTCGCGATGTTCGTTTATAAATAGTAACTGTCAGTGTTAAGACGTACTGGGCCCAGGATATGGATGGATGGATGAACTGAATTTGTTGTGCTGAGTTCGCCAGCACATACTTGAACTGTCATCATAAACCTGTGAGTTACGATGTATCGCTCTATCTGCGCCATCAAGTGAGTGATCTGTTATTGACTGAACATGCGACATGATATATTATTACAATTCCGTTTCCAGGATTCTGACTTTTCAATTCACCGACCACTTTTGAACATATAAAAGTATACAAATCGTGCATGAACCGTGACATCTCTTTTGACATCCGTATTATTAAGACATTAATTAAATTTCATATTAGGGACATTTATGCAAAATTTCAAAATGATTTATACAAATTACTGTTGAAAGTGAGTTTCGCTTCGCAATTATTATTACATCTGTAGCTAGGGCTGATTGCACCCTCTGTTCGTCTGTCCGTACTGTCTTCCACCCTTGTGACCCCATGCCCTGTGCGTTTACCCTTTGTAGTTGAGCATTTTAATATCAGTATTAAAGGACTAAGTCTCTGAATTTTCATTTAAGACCACTATTCATCTTATTTACTTCGCCCGTGGCCCTTGGGGTAGGGGCTCGAAGCAGCATCATTTGGATGAGCCATGTTACCATGGTTATCGGCTTATTCTGTGTTCAAGTTGTTGTAGGCATTGTATAATTTATTTGGTCCACCCCTTTGCCCTAGATCATTTAATGTCCTTGACATTTAAACGATTTAGGTTTCCAACATGTGACTTGGTTACCATGGCAACTGTGTATACTCGATTCATCTAATTTCCAACTTTTGACCTCGACCTTGATAGTCACACCCTGCAGATAGTAGCTTATGATCAGACATTCCCAATCCAAATGTCATATCTTCCAGTTCCATGATAGGGCCAGCATAACCAACCTTTTGAAACTTTGGTTATCTCTTTGTTTCATCTGCCTAACTCCCAGGCATTACAAGAACAGATTTGGTATAACCCGATATGCATGTTTTCACCTTGTTGACATAATTTTGTTACAGCGAAATGCCAACGTAGAGTTCACCCTAACTGATGGTCAATTGAGCGTTTAAAGTCAAGGTCATGGCTTGACCTTTTGACCCAGAGGGCATGACTCTGTAATACTTCCTATAATAAAGCGACCAACCAATTCTCAGTTGAATCCCTTGAAGGAGTGCGGAAAAAGTGTGGAAAACATATATCTTTATATTTCATGTCGAAAGGGGACGTAACTCCACCAAAAATGTATGCAAACTCCTGAAACTCGAACTTCATCTGTAATTCATACCAAAGCAATGTACCAATTCTCAGTTGAATATATTGAGACTGCAAGAAAAGGTGTGGAAAACTAATATAGTCGAAAGGGGGGCATAACTCCATGAAAAATTGACGAAAATCTTTGAAACTTGAACTTGCTGTACCGATTTTCCCTTAAATATCTTGGAGTGCGAAAAAGTGTGGAACGTTCATATTTTTTCATATTTCTAAATACGAAAGGGGGCATAACTTCATCAAAAATTCATGCATACACCTGAAACTCGAACTTGGTCTGTAACTGAAAGTTGATTATCCAGCCTAGATCTGTCAATGTTTTCAAAACTATTTCCAGATTTGTTGATAGACTTTCTTGATTGTGCACTATCGTCTATGTATGTGTGGACTGCTAGGTGTCTCCTGCGGAGAAATGTCGTGATAGCAAGGACCACTCTGGTGAAGATCCGAGGAGCTGTCGAAATTCCAAATGGTAGACCTTTGAATTCCCATTGGCGTCCCTGAAATGCGAATCTCAGGAACCGACAAAAACTCTGCAATGAGACTATGGAAATAGACATCCTTCAAGTCTATGGATGCTGTCCACATTACCTTCTCCAACCCCGCTTATTGTTTCCATTTTGAAACCTGGAGTGTCTAAGTATTTATTTAGTCGTTTGAGGTTGAGAATTGGTCTCCACCCTCCAGTGCTTTTTGTCACTAGAAAAAACAGTTAAATAGAAGCCGAGATAATTTTGTGCCGGTTGAATGCTCCTTTGAGCATGAGGGAATTTATTTCTTCCTCGATGCACAACCGTTGTTCTAGATCTCTTGGTATTTGAGTCCAGACTGGGACCAGAGACGGCCTCCCACTGGACCACCTTGGTTGCGAAAGAGATCCAATTCTGATGGCAAGAGTGGACTGTCCCTGGTCGCACTAGCAACACCGGAGTGGCCCTGGTGAGAGCCGGACCTTCAGGCCCGATTCCCACAACCAGATCCTCGCGCTGCACCACGCGCACTTAGCTGTGCTGGTTGATGCCTGGCAGGTTGAGCTTGAGGAGGCTGTGAAGGTGGTTGGCCTCTGACTCTGGCACCACCACCTCGGGCCTGCTGGGGATGGAAAGCAGGGGGCACAGCGCGAACGCACCCTCTATGGAGAACTGCAAACTGTTCTCGTAGCGCCCTCTGGTTATTCACCAGTCACCGTCTCCTGGTGTCTGCAACGCTCAGCCTCGAAGAGACCAGGACCAGCCATAGGCATCCTAAGAAGCCTATTGTAAAGGTCCTGGGATGGACACAAATTATCCAACGCAAACGTGCATCTCGCCCAGAAACTTCTGGTGACAGACCGCGTCATGCAATCCACAGCCAAGTTTATTCCATCCTGGATGGCTCTCTGGACTGAGATGGGGCTGGGATTCCGTGACACAGATGCTGCTACAACCCCCTGTAGCAGCTGGGAGACAAGATAAAAACTGAGATGGCTGCCCTCGATGACTCCTGTGTCCTGCAACACAGTGTTTGCACTCCGCAAAGGGGTAGTGCATAGGGGTCCTGTGTCAGCCCGGGACCCTGGCCATGTGTCCTCACCTAAGGCTGCACTGTCATCCGTGCAGGGCTTATAGGGCGCCGCCGTACCTCTGTAACTGCCCAGCAGGTATACGGGAGCACTGTGCCACCTCACGTGGGGCCTTCGCGAGCCATCCCTTCGGTTGAATGGACGCCTCTGCCGCAGAGAACATATCAACGACAGGTTCCACGTACGGGAGAGATGGCATGGTGCTAGATGTATGCTTCCCCATCAGCCACTGGCGCTGGTCATGATGGGAAGCAGAAAGTTCCACCTCAAGTTCTGGCCTGATGATTACCAGCCACTGGCAAGCGTCAATCCAGTCCTCTTTAGTGGCAATCTGTGAATGTTTAACGAGCCTAGGGCTCTCGTCGTCCTCCAAAACATTCACAGATGGAACCCGGGATGGAGCCACTGATACTCCTGGAAAGGCAGCGAAGCCATACGGGCCGGCAAGGCATATCCATGAGCCGGAGCCATGGCGTCATGGTGTGTGCGTGCGTGTGTCTAAATGCATGATGGCATGGTCCAGACCTTCCGCAGCCCACCTCCTGGCAAGCCGAGGAATGCGGTATGGCCGGTCATCGGCTCCAACCCGGCCCACCCATTCAACCATGAAGTTAACTCCCGCAGAAGTAACTACATGGAAAAGGGTACCCGTATGCTCTATAGGCATGCCGGTGTCCGCTTCCATGGCCATTGGCTGAATGGACGACCCACACAGAATGTCCTCGTCTTCATGGCCAGACAGGTTAGATGTTGGACTAGCAGAGAGCTAGTCGGCCTGGCTATGACGGGAATCGAAAGGGGGACGACTCTCTGAGTAGTTAGCTACTCATGAGCACCCAATGGATGGGTACTCGGGGCTACTACTCTTACCCCGGGGTCCACGGGCGAAGTGAACCTCAAGCCCGGACACTCAGGGGGGGGGGGGTCGTCCCTGAATCGTGAGAGAAAACTGGGGAAGAAAGGATGATCTAGCGGGAAAATTCTGCACTGGAGCAAATGAGGGAGATAACAAAGTACCTGGCCCAGGGAGATGCCGCAAAGCATCTCCGGAAGCAGGTCTTTTATCGTCTTTCTCATTTCTCCCATTATTTCCATGCGGAACGCCTTCAGGACATGGAGGTCTTCCGCTTCTTACCAGACACATTACCATCTTTAGTCTTCTCTAACATGGACTTCTCCAACCTCTTGTCCTCTGTCACATGCTCCCTCGCCTATAATTCAACAAATTCGTTAAATTTAGCCTCCACCACCACAGACTGCACACATCACACTTAAGTAGGAGAACACAAGTGCTGAATATGAGAGAAACTAACCACAGGTGACCAAACAATGCCGTCAGTACCTGTGAACACAAAAATAGTCTAAATAGACATTCAAACATGTGAAGACATTTTGACGACTTAGACAGATGTCTTACCACATCTAGCGCGAGTCCCAGGGAGCGGCCTCAGGAGACATAACTAGCTCTGACATCTTATAGTAGATAACAGACAACTCTCAAAAGATATGAAATGAGTGTAGTAAATGCAAAAAGCTTAGTAGATTGTAAAAAGCATGTTGCATGGGCGGTCAATAATCTAAAAAGAGGAAGTGACAGTCGGCACATGCACAGGGGTGGGGCGCACATTTGCGGTACTGTCAACTTTCATACCTGCCTATTAGGGGCAGTTTCTGTTTAAACCTGGGTATTATTGTAGCTAGGTTGATATTTAGAAATATCAAAGAGTATTAGGGAGGTAAGTATACTCATGAAGTGAAATCACAAAGTTGTGATCATGTTTACAGTAAACTCACAAAGCCGTGATCTAAACGAAATCAAGGATTTCTTTTTTCATGAGAGAGTTGATACTTACCTCCCTAATACTCTTTGATATTGCTAAATATCGGCTTTCACTCAATAAACACTCAGAATAAAAACAGTTAGGTGCCCCTACTGGGCAGGGAGTCAAGAGTGCAGTCCGGCGGATGACAGCCCCACCACTGCGCATGCGCAGACTAGCACTTCCTCTGACTAATTTATTGGCTGACACACATGCAACTATTAAGAGCCTGAAGACCGAGCCTCTGTGGGGTGGAGAGGCCGGGTCCGTATTAGGGAGGTAAGTATCAACTCTCTCGTGAAAAAAGAAATCCTTGATTTCGTTTAATTCACTTCAAGAGTATACTTACCTCCCTAATACTCTTTGATATTGACAGAATTCGACAGGGAATTCGGCGGGAGGGAGGCGAGGTCAAAAGACCAGCTCTTCCCTATACGCTTTTCCGCGTTTAAGGCACTTAAACTTCTGAAACTGTGTGAAACACAGTCAGGATTTGACAAAACCCTCGGTTAACACAAACCGATGGATGAGAGATGACCGAATGTCATATGCGCTCTACCCCCCCTCCCCCCCTCTTCTTGGGAGGAAGACTGAATGACCTCAATGTCCCATACGCTCTCTACGTACCAGTGCCATGTACTATAGGACAGAGACGAAAAGGCTCCATTTTCGTATACTCTCAATGATGAACCACATAAACACACAAACCATCACCATATTAATAACAAAGGGTCACGTGACAAGACAATCAACAATGAACAACACATGAACAAGTCTGACCTTGTTGAACTTGGCTGCTGACATCATCTTCCCAGTGGTGAAGGCTGATGCAGTCCCAAAAAGTGGTTGTTCCCATTAATTAATTGTGATATATATAAGCAATGAGGAAACCTCATCAAAAAAAATACATCTAATTATTTTTTCAAAATCGACAAGGCGAGAGGATTTGAGGTGTCACGGAGATAATGGTCTGTAAAACTTGACTCACAGTGCCACTGAGCAACCGACATAATGTCATCCACAGGGACCCCATTAAATAGGGCGGTGGAAGTCACTACGCTGCGGACACTGTGAGCCTTGGCCATGTCAACCTGCTTACCGGTGGCGGATTTATGACAAAACTGGATACATTCTACAATCCACCTGGAAATGGTGTCCTTAGACGCCCTGCCATGGGGTTCAATATATGACAACCATAACGCTGACTGGTCGGTCCGCCACTCCGAAGTACGCTGTTTGTACCGGAGCAACGCCCGGACGGGACACCATGCTTTAGAATTAGGATCATATCTAGTTAAAGCTGGCAAAAAAATAGGTTGACCTGGATATTTCAAAGACTGATTCTTAGCCAAGAAATTAATCCTAGGTAGAAGCTTAAGGCCTTCCCCTGTAACCACAAAACGGTCCTTCTCGGCTGATAAGGCATGAATTTCACTCCTACGCCTAGCCGAGGCCGCAGCAATTAAAAATACAGTTTTACGGGTTAACAGTTTCATAGAAATGGAACTAAGTGGTTCAAAAGGCTTATCACCTAGTACCTGAAGCACTAGAGATAAACTCCAAGAAGGAATCACCGGGGGATTCCTTGGTCTTAGATTGCCCATGCCTTTAATTAATACATTTAAGGTACTTACTTCATCACTTCCCCTATTAGCCAAGCAAGGGATAACTGTCATTAAAGCTGACTTATAACCCGCAATAGAGTTAGGCTTGAGGCTATAGGCATCATACAGGTGACAGAGGAAATCAGCTACTACCTGAATAGATGAATCCATTGGATCAATACATCTTTTTGAGCACCACTCTGCAAATCTATTGATTTTATAATTATATGCTCTGGAGGTTGACCCCCTCCTGGCTTTGGCCATAAACATGGCTGTTTGCTCAGAAAAGCCCTCCTTAATTCTAGATTCCTTGACAACATCCACGCAGTCAATCGGAACATTGACGGATTGTTGTGAAGGGCCTTGCCCTGGAAGATAATGTCGTCCATCACAGGCAGAGGAACCGGATTGCAGACCAGAAGGTCCAGCAGATCCGTATACCATGATCGGCTTGGCCAATCTGGGGCGATCAGAAGCACTTGGCACTCCTCCTGTCTGATTTTCTGAAGAATTTTTGGAATCAGGATTGCTGGAGGGAATGCGTATGCATACATTCCCGCCAAGCTGATAGCTAACGCATTTGTTGCGAAAGCGCTTGGATCTCGAATCGGAGAAGTACGTCGTCATCTTCGCATTCCTCTTCGTTGCGAACAAATCGATGTTGAGTTTCCCCCAATGGTCGAACAGACGATCCGCCACACATTGATTTAGTTGCCATTCCGTCGGTAAAACACTCATCCTTCGGGTCAATGAGTCTGCTAGCAGATTTAACCTTCCCGGAATATGAACTGCTTTCAAGGTAATCCTGTGATCCAGGCACCAACAAAGCAGTCTCCATGACATCATACAGAGACTGGGCGACTTCGTTCTCCGCCATGGCGGTTTATGTAACTCACTACTGTTGAGTTGTCTGAACGAATAAGAACAATCTTGCCCTGAACTTTCTGTAAGAAATGTTCCAGGCCCAGGACTACTGCTCTTAATTCCAGTAGATTGGTATGTTCCTTCGACTGTTCCAGATCCCAAAGCCCTGATATCGGGGATTCTTCCAGGCAAGCTCCCCACCCCTCCATGGAGGCATCTGTATACACAGTTACCTGAGGGTGAGGAGGGGTTAGCATAACCCTCACCAGGAGATTTTCTGTGTTCAACCACCATTGCAGGTGGTGAATTAGAGGCGCCAACACTGACACATTCGAGTCCAGTGAACCTGTACTCTGGGTCCATTGCGTCATGAGAAATAACTGGATAGGCCGCCTGCGTAAGGCCGCCTGAGGAATGACTGGTTCCAATGAAACCATCAACCCCAGCATTCTCATGACGACTGTCGCACACTGACTGAATTACTGAGATGAGTCTCTGAACTCTCTCCTGAGTAGGATAAACATATCCTGTCTCTAGATCGAAGAACATCCCCAGGTAAACAAACTTCTGGGATGGAGCCAGCTCTGATTTTTGGAAATTGATCATCCAGCCTAAGTCTGTGAGAGTCTTCACAACAATCTCCAGATTGGCCGATAAACTTCCCTGGGTGTGTGCCTTTAACAGCCAGTCGTCTATGTACGTGTGGACTGCTATGCTTCTCCTGCGGTAATCGCAAGAACCACACGGGTGAAAACCCGAGGAGCCATGGAAATTCCGAAGGGTAACACCCTGAATTCCCACTGTCCACACTGGAATGCAAATCTCAGGAAGCGACAGAAACTCCTCGCTATGGGGATGTGGAAATAAGCATCCTTCAAATCTATTGAAGCTGTCCACATTCCCTTCTCTAACCCCGCCAAAACCGAGCGCACAGTCTCCATCTTGAAACTGGGCGTCCCTATGAACTTGTTCAATGGCTTGAGGTTGAGAATTGGTCTCCACCCTCCGGTGTTTTTTGTCACTAAGAACACGGTTGAATAGAATCCCGGACACTTCTGTGCCGGCTGAATTGCTCCTTTTTGTATGAGGAAGTCTATCTCCTCCTCGATACACAACCTTTGATCTGGATCTCTCGGATTCGGTGTCCAGATTGGCACCAGAGACAGCCGTGATGGCGGGCCTGCCATCCAATTGGGATGATACCCGACTGAAAGCCATCGCAAGACTAAACAGTCCTGAGTCAACCGTTCCAACTCTTGCATGTGCCAGCCGACCACCCACCGGTCCACCTAGGGAGAGAGGTGAACATAATGAGTGCAAGAGTGGCACTGTCGCCTTCGCCAGAAACACCGGAGTGGTTCTCACCGCGGTAACCGGCCCATCAGGCACGATTACCACGGCCAGATCCTCGCGCGCCACGACCAGCACCGCGCGCAACTCGGTGCGCGGGTGGCTGCGCCTGAGGAGCCTGCGCCCCCCTCACTGCTGGCCGAATCGCATCGGCCGAGGCCGACGCTGCGATGGTGGCTGGCCTCTGACATGGCCACCCCCACCTCGAGCCTGCAGGGGATGGTACGCAGGGGGGTGCAGCGCGAACGCGCTCCCTACGGAGCACCTCAAATTGTTCGCGCAGCGCCCTCTGGTTATTGACCAGAGTAACCGTCTCCTGGAGGTGCCTACATCCCTCACCTCCAAAGAGACCAGGACCTGCCATAGGCGTACACAGAAGCCTATTGTGCAGGTCCTGGGACGGGCACAGGTTATCCAACACAAACGTGCTCGCCCGGACACTCCTGGTCACCGCCCGAGTCATACAGTCCAGAGCCAGGTTGATACCATCCTGGATGGCTCTCTAGACTGTGACCGGGCTCGGTTGGCGTGATGCGGATGCTGTTACTACACCCTGTAACAGCTGGGAGACGCGGGACAGCGCCGCAATAGACGTTCTCCCACTCTCCTCCGCATCCCGCAATGCGGCATTGGCAGAACGGGAGCCTGGCCGCGCATCCTCACCCAGAGCCGCGCGGTCATCCACGCTAGGCTTGGGCACCACACCGTACCTCTGGTAATCCACCGGCATGATGCGGCAACGCCTTGCGGCCTCGTGAGGGGCCTTCGCGAGACGCCCATTCTCCTTAATGGACGTCTCCGCCGCCGAGAACATATCCACGATATGCTCTGCTAACGGCAGAGATGGCATAGCGCTAACAGTCGACTTACCAGCTAACCACGGCATGTGGTCTCGCTGGCTAGCCGACTGCTCCACGGGCAGGTCTGGCCTAACACTTATCAGCCATTGACAAGCATCAGACCAATCCTCCTCCGTGGCTAACTGCGAGTGCTCTACTAGACGAGGGCCTTCGTCTTCCTCCTGAGCAGCAGAGCTTGACAGCAGATATGCTGACACTCCCGGCAAGCCAGAGAAAGCATGCGGGCCCGAAAGAGCAGGCATGGTAATCTGACTGGCTTGTCCAGGAGCAGGCGCCGTGGTAGAGCGCGGGGCAGATACCGCCCCACCATGGCCCCGGCCAGCACCAGCAATACTCTCGGCAAGCCGAGGTATGCGGAACAACTGACCATCAGCACCGCCCAGGGCCACCTTCTGAGCCGTGAATCCTACCCCTGCGAGAGTAGAACCATGGATCATGTCGCCTGTATTCCCCGCGAGGGGTGCACAGACGTCAAAATCCATGGCCACGTTCTCAGACGGTGACCCTAACAGATAATCCTCTTCTTCCTGGCCAGATAAGACTCCGGGTCAGCAAAGAGAGCTAACCCGGACTGGCCAGGAAAGGTGCCATAGGAGGTACTGGCACCTGCGGCGTGTGGATACCCCTGGGCTGATAAGCAGCCAGCAGGTTCCAGCGACAGCCGTCCACGACCCCTCGGCGTGGCAAGCCTGCTGCCAGGGTCATGGAACACCCCCACTAATGGGGCCACCTCTGAATCATCGAAAACTGGTAACGGCCTAAGGAAACCAGATTCAGAGGCGGGGATTATCTGCTCTGAAGCAGATGATGAGGACAACAAAGGATTTGGTCCAGGAAGCATGCCACGAAGCAACTCTGGAACCAAATCCTTTATTGTCCTCTTCATCTCTCCCAACATCTCACTACGGAAGGCCTCCATGTCCACTGAGGACGAGGCCTTCCTCTTACCCTTCTAACTCACAACCTCTCTTTTTTGCTTCCTCTCCTCCTCCACAACCTTGTCCTTAGCCTGCAAGCATAAAAACTCGGTCATTACCTCGCCCCCACCCCCCCCACCAATGCTTACATACGTCACAATTGAGCAATGGCCCACAGGGGCTACAATGAAAGCAAAGATGCGGGATGAATTTTTCTTTCAGAAAACGCCCACATGACGAGCAACCAGGTCTCTGAAACAGGACAGAGGACGAGGCCAATGAGCAATTTAGTTAAAGTTAGAAAACTCAAAACCAAACTAAACGAGAGGGAAATGATCATAAGGATCACCAATCATCTGAAACCAGCGTTGGACAAAACTTCAATTGTTAATAAAGAGCAAGGCTGATTATGACGTCATTAATCCCAGACAGAAATTAAATCGATCCGAAACAAACATCCAGGTGTAAGGACGAATTGTATTCAAAACCAGAACATCTTCAGGATAGATATTCAGACTACACAAACATCAGATACACAATGATAACAATGGCAATTTATAGATAAAATAATTAACATCACCTCATATCATTAACTAGAATACCTGACTCTTTGTATAGCCAAACCATCCAACGTGATGAACTGGAACACTCCACCAAGACTACGCCTCTTAACTCTCTCCACCTTAGGGGAAGGAATTGGATCAAGAGGGCAAAGTGAGAAGACCTTCATACGAGGCCTCCGAATCACTGGACATAGAATTTTTGGTTAGATAACCTAACAGTATTAGTAGGAAATGGAACCTTGGTGGAGAAAAACAAACACTCTGATGCTGTGATGTCCAATACATATCCTGACAGATACCTGTGGACATAAACACAGAGAGATTAGTATTATATAGCACCATGTTGACATACAACAACTATACTAGGCGCTTATCACCGTAAACGTGAATCCCGGAAACACATTACACCGGGAAAAACTCGCTAAAATATAATAGAAGTCACCTGATGGATAAGTCCTGGGCCCTTTTCCGGCGAAGTCACTCTCTCAGACATCACAACAGTAGTTTCAAACTTCTATTAACCGCTTAAAATTGACTTAAAAAGACTAGTGAAAAGCTTGGAGCACAAAGCATGTGTTCACCCTCTGCCAATAAATTAGCAAAGAGGAAGTGCTAGTCTGCGCATGCGCGGTGGTGGGGCTGGCATCCGCCGGACTGCACTCTGACTCCCTGCCCAGTAGGGGCACCTAACTGTTTTTATTCTGAGTGTTTATTGAGTGAAAGCCGATAATTAGCAATATCAAAGAGTATTAGGGAGGTAAGTATACTCTTGAAGTGAAAATGTTCACAGCAAACTCACAAAGCTGTCCTCATCGTCACAGTAAACTCACAAAGCTGTCCTCATGTTCACAGTAAACTCACAAAGCTGTCCTCATGTTCACAGTAAACTCGCAAAGCTGTCTTCATGTTCACAGTACTCTCACCAAACTGTCCTCATGTTCACAGTAAACTCAGAAAGCTGTTCTCATGTTCACAGTAAACTCACAAAGCTGTGATCATGTTCATAGTAAACTCACAAAGCTGTCATCATGTTCACAGTAAACTCACAAAGCTGTCCTCATGTTCACAGTAAACTCACAAAGCTGTCCTCATGTTCACAGTAAACTCACAAAGCTGTCCTCATGGTCACCGTAAATTCACAAAGCTGTGATCATGTTCACAGTGAACTCACAAAGCTGTCCTCCTGTTCACAGTAAACTCACAAAGCTGTCCTCATGTTCACAGTAAACTCACAAAGCTGTCCTCATGTTCACAGTAAACTCACAAAGCTGTCCTCATGTTCACAATAAACTCACAAAGCGGTGATCATGTTCACAGTAAACTCACAAAGCTGTCCTCATGTTCACAGTAAACTCACAAAGCTGTCCTCATGTTCACAGTAAACTCACAAAGCTGTCCTCATGTTCACAGTAAACTCACAAAGCTGTGATCATGTTCACAGTAAACTCACAAAGCTGTCCTCATGTTCACAGTAAACTCACAAAGCTGTCCTCATGTTCACAATAAACTCACAAAGCGGTGATCATGTTCACAGTAAACTCACAAAGCTGTCCTCATGTTCACAGTAAACTCACAAAGCTGTCCTCATGTTCACAGTAAACTCACAAAGCTGTCCTGAAGTTCACTGTAAACTCACAAAGCCGTGATCATGTTCATAGTAAACTTACAAAGCCGTGATCATGTTCATAGTAAAGTCACAAAGCTGTCCTCATGTTCACAGTAAATTTACAAAGCTGTCCTCATGTTCACAGTAAACTCACAAACTGTGATCATGTTCACAGTAAAGTCACAAAGCTGTCCTCATGTTCACAGTAAACTCACAAAGCTGTCCTCATGTTCACAGTAAACTCACAAAGCGGTGACGATGTTCACAGTAAACTCACAAAGCTCTCCTCGTGCCCACAGTAAACTCACAAAGCTGTCCTCATGGTCACCGTAAATTCACAAAGCTGTGATCATGTTCACAGTGAACTCACAAAGCTGTCCTCATGTTCAAAGTAAACTCACAAAGCTGTCCTCATGTTCACAGTAAACTCACAAAGCTGTCCTCATGGTCACCGTAAATTCACAAAGCTGTGATCATGTTCACAGTGAACTCACAAAGCTGTCCTCATGTTCACAGTAAACTCACAAAGCTGTCCTCATGTTCACAGTAAATTCACAAAGCTGTGACCATGTTCATAGTAAACTCACAAAGCTGTCTTCATGTTCACAGTAAACTCACAAAGCTGTCCTCATGTTCACAGTAAACTCACAAAACTGTCCTCATGTTCACAGTAAACTCACAAACCTGTGATCATGTTCACAGTAAACTCACAAAGCTGTCATGTTCACAGTAAACTCACAAAGCTGTCCTCATGTTCACAGTAAACTCACAAAGCGGTGATCATGTTCACAGTAAACTCACAAAGCTGTCCTCATGTTCACAGTAAAATCACAAAGCTGTCCTCATGTTTACAGTAAACTCACAAAGCTGTGATCATGTTCACAGTAAACTCACAAAGCTGTCCTCATGTTCACAGTAAACTCACAAAGCTGTCCTCATGTTCACAATAAACTCACAAAGCGGTGATCATGTTCACAGTAAACTCACAAAGCTGTCCTCATGTTCACAGTAAACTCACAAAGCTGTCCTCATGTTCACAGTAAACTCACAAAGCTGTCCTGAAGTTCACTGTAAACTCACAAAGCCATGATCATGTTCATAGTAAACTTACAAAGCCGTGATCATGTTCATAGTAAAGTCACAAAGCTGTCCTCATGTTCACAGTAAATTTACAAAGCTGTCCTCATGTTCACAGTAAACTCACAAACTGTGATCATGTTCACAGTAAAGTCACAAAGCTGTCCTCATGTTCACAGTAAACTCACAAAGCTGTCCTCATGTTCACAGTAAACTCACAAAGCGGTGACGATGTTCACAGCAAACTCACAAAGCTCTCCTCGTGCCCACAGTAAACTCACAAAGCTGTCCTCATGGTCACCGTAAATTCACAAAGCTGTGATCATGTTCACAGTGAACTCACAAAGCTGTCCTCATGTTCACAGTAAACTCACAAAGCTGTCCTCATGTTCACAGTAAACTCACAAAGCTGTCCTCATGGTCACCGTAAATTCACAAAGCTGTGATCATGTTCACAGTGAACTCACAAAGCTGTCCTCATGTTCACAGTAAACTCACAAAGCTGTCCTCATGTTCACAGTAAATTCACAAAGCTGTGACCATGTTCATAGTAAACTCACAAAGCTGTCTTCATGTTCACAGTAAACTCACAAAGCTGTCCTCATGTTCACAGTAAACTCACAAAACTGTCCTCATGTTCACAGTAAACTCACAAACCTGTGATCATGTTCACAGTAAACTCACAAAGCTGTCCTCATGTTCACAGTAAACTCACAAAGCTGTCCTCATGTTCACAGTAAACTCACAAAGCGGTGATCATGTTCACAGTAAACTCACAAAGCTGTCCTCATGTTCACAGTAAAATCACAAAGCTGTCCTCATGTTTACAGTAAACTCACAAAGCTGTGATCATGTTCACAGTAAACTCACAAAGCTGTCCTCATATTCACAGTAAACTCACAAAGCTGTCCTCATGGTCACCGTAAATTCACAAAGTTGTGATCATGTTCATAGTAAACTCACAAAGCTGTCCTCATGTCCACAGTAAACTCACAAAGCTGTCCTCATGTTCACAGTAAACTCACAAAGCTGTCCTCATGTTCACAGTAAACTCACAAGGCTGTCCTCATGTTCACAGTAAACTCACAAAGCTGTCCTCATGTTCACAGTAAACTCACAAAGCCGTGATCATGTTCACTGTAAACTCACAAAGCCGTGATCATGTTCACAGTAAACTCACAAAGCTGTGATCATGTTCATAGTAAACTCACAAAGCTGTCCTCATGTTCACAGTAAACTCACAAAGCTGTCCTCATCTTCACAGTAAAACTCACAAAGGTGTCCTCATGTACACAATAAACTTACAAAGCTGTCCTCATGTTCACAGTAAACTCACAAAGCTGTGATCATGTTCACATTAAACTCACAAAGCTGTCCTCATGTTCACAGTAAACTCACAAAGCTGTTCTCATGTTCACAGTAAACTCACAAAGCTGTCCTCATGTTCACAGTAAACTCACAAGGCTGTCCTCATGTTCACAGTAAACTCACAAAGCTGTCCTCAAGTTCACTGTAAACTCACAAAGCCGTGATCATGTTCACAGTAAACTCACAAAGCTGTGATCATGTTCATAGTAAACTCACAAAGCTGTCCTCATGTTCACAGTAAACTCACAAAGCTGTCCTCATCTTCACAGTAAAACTCACAAAGGTGTCCTCATGTACACAGTAAACTTACAAAGCTGTCCTCATGT
Organism: Chaetoderma sp. LZ-2023a; assembly: GCA_034401795.1. NCBI lineage: Eukaryota > Metazoa > Mollusca > Caudofoveata > Chaetodermatida > Chaetodermatidae > Chaetoderma > Chaetoderma sp. LZ-2023a. The sequence continues at coordinate 92,713,827 of CM067359.1, forward strand.
TCACAGTAAACTCACAAAGCTGTGATCATGTTCACAGTAAACTCACAAAGCTGTCCTCGTGTTCACAGTAAACTTACAAAGCTGTCCTCGTGTTCACAGTAAACTTACAAAGCTGTCCTCATGTTCACAGTAAACTCACAAAGCTGTCCTCATGGTCACCATAAATTCACAAAGCTGTGATCATGTTCACAGTGAACTCACAAAGCTGTCCTCATGTTCACAGTAAACTCACAAAGCTGTCCTCATGTTCACAGTAAACTCACAAAGTTGTCCATGTTCACACTTACGTCACAGTAAACTCGCTTAATTACACCAAGTTTCAATATGAATATGTCAAACGAGCGATCTAATACTGCCATTACCATGGCATCCTCTTCCAATGGTCCAGCCTCCTGGAAAACAAAACACAGATATATGTTTTGTAGAGTCTATAGCAACATGATTTAAGACAAGTTGGTGCTCAGAGCATATTCAACACTAGATTGATTGGTCGATGACGCGTCATTGCAAATCTCCACGTTCACAGCTTTGAATTTTTGACACACCCCAAAACCCACCCACCCGCGGGCAGAGCCAAATGTAAATGTCCTTTTGCACTCCACAATCATATGGGTAACCCACATACCAAATTTGGTTGAACTTCGTACAATGGTGTCAGAGGAGTTGCATTACAATAAATTTCATGACCTTTTGACCCCATCCCACACACCATGGGGGCGGCGGGGCTAAATGTAAATGTGCTCATCCACTCCACATTCATAATGGGTAACTGACACACTAAGTTTGGTTGAATTCTGTCCAACAGTCTCAGAAAAGTTGCATTACAATCTATTTCATGATATTTTGACCCCATCCCCCACCACTGGGGTGGGGCCAAATGTAAATGTGCTCATCCATTCCATATCGATATGGGTAACTCACACACCAAATTTGGTTGAATTCCATCCAATGGTTTCGGAGCAGATGCGTTAAATCAATTTCCGCATGTTAAAATTTGACCTTCAGACCACTCTCCTGCCCCGTGTGGGACAGAGCCAAATCTAAATGGCCTCTTGCACTCCTCAATCATATGGGCAACTCAGATATCAAATTTGGTTGAGCTCCATGTAACGATTTCAGAGGCGTTGCATTACAACTGATTTGAGCTTTTGACCCCTGCCATGCCACCCTGGAGATGGAGCCAAATCCAAATATTGTCTTGCAAAGCAAAATTATATGGGTACCCCTACATACTAAATTTGATTTAATTCCACCCAATGATTTGGGAGGAGATAGCGTGATGGACGGATGGATAGATGGACAGACAGACGGAGGCGATTACAATTTCCCAGACGTTTTTTTTAAACTTGGGGATAATTACACCTATTTTATCCATAGATTAGAATGACTGCATCTAGCATGACTGAAAGCTCCTATGTTTTGCCGTATATCACATATCATATGGGGAGGGGGGTCTTTCACCAGATTTGGATTGCTATCATATGGTATGGCATTGGATTGCTATGACATGGCATAGTGTTTGTCTTGTACTGTATATGTCATGATAAGGTATGGTGGTATCACGCAGGGTCGGACAGGGAATGTGGTATCACGCAGGGTCTGACCGGTGTGGTGGCATTATGCGAGGTCAGACAGGTATGGCGGTATCATGCAGGGTCGGACAGGTATGGTGGTATCACGCAGGGTTGGACAGGTATGGTGGTATCATGCAGGTTAGGACAGGTATGGTGGTCTCATGCAGGGTTGGACAGGTATGGTGGTATCATGCAGGGTTGGACAGGTATGGTGGTATCACGCAGGGTTGGACAGGGAATGGGAAAATCTGGTGTCTCTGTCATATGGAAGGTATGCGTATTATGCACACTATGGGCTTATGTCTCTGCTTTATAATCATTAGATATAGCAGGACTATGCAAACTATGGGCTTATGTCTCTGCTTTATAATCATTAGATATAGCAAGACTATGGAAACTATCGGCTTACGTATCTGCCTTATAATCATTGGATATAGCAAGACTATGCAAACTATGGGCTTACGTCTTTGCCTTATAATCATTGGATATAGCAAGACTATGCAACTATGGGCTTACGTCTCTGCCGTATAATCATTGGATATAGTAAGACTATACAAACTATCGGCTTATGTTCCTGCCTTATAATCAGAAAATTTACCAAATTTCTTTTTCACGAGTGAGATGACATACTTACCTCCCTAACACTCTTGATATACTAGTATATCGGCTCTAAATTCAATAATATTCAGAATTATAAAAAGTTAGGTGCCCCTAATGGGCAGGTGGATGTACACAGTCATGCACATGGCAGACCCCACCCACTGCGCATGCGCACACCGGTACTTCTGTTACTAAATATTGACTGACATAGAAGCAACTATTCAAATAACCAATGGACCAGGCCTCCGTGGGGTGGAGAGGCCGGGATCTGTTAGGGAGGTAAGTATGTCATCTCACTCGTGAAAAAGAAATTTGGTAAACTTTCTTATTTCACATCAAGAGAACATACTTACCTCCCTAACACTCTTGACAAAAGCCAGAATTTGAAAGTCAATTTGGCGGGAGGGAGGCAAGGCCCTGAAAACCATCACACCCTCAAAGAGACTAGCTCTTTGAATTTTCAAGAGATTTAAAAACATCTGAAATTGTATCTGAAACACAATCAGGAATAGAATTTTGCATCGGATAATCGACCGATGAAGAGAGATTGATAAAAAAAACAAATGCGCTCTCCCACCCCCACCCCTCTTTCTGAGGAAGGTTAGGAAAAAGCGCTGCTCTAAATGACTAGCACGTTCTCTAATACTTGATGAAAAGTATTACTAGACATTGGAAAAAGAAGAATTGCTTCATTTTCGAAAAAACTCTGAAAGAACCACAATCAAGAGACATTAACCATCACCATATTAAAAAATAAAAAATATAACACCATCACCAAGACAAACAAAACAAAATGGTCACATATACTGACCTCTGATGTCTTGGGCGCGGCACTCATCTCTTCCCCTACCGGATGAAGAGAATTGTACCAGCTAATAGTAGGGATACCCTACCAACAAATGTGATATTTGTAAATAGCAGAGGAGGAAACCTAATTACAAATACATACCTCTACATTATTTATTTTCTGAAGACTGAGACGGCGAGCGGGTTAGAAGTGTCACGAAGGTAATGGTCAGTAAAACTTGATTCACAGTGCCACTGGACTACTGACATAATGTCTTCAATAGAAACACCATTAAATAATGCTGTGGAAGTTACCAGACCATGGACACTATGAGCCTTGGCTCTATCTACTTGAATTCCAGTGGTTGTCTTATGACAGAATTGAATACATTCTACTATCCATCTGGAAATAGCGTCTCTTGACGGCCTACTATGGAGTTCAATATATGACAACCATAGGGAACATGGGTCCATCTGCCAAACCCGAGTTCTTCTCTGGTACTTATTTAAAGCACGGACAGGACACCATACTTTAGCACCAGGATCATATCTGGATAAGGCAGGTAAAATAATAGGTTGACCCGAATATTTCAAAGATTGATTCTTAGCCAAGAGATTCAATCTTGGTAGAAGCTTAAGGCCTTCACCTGTAACTATATAACGGTCAGGCTCAGCAGACAAGGCATGAATTTCACTCCTGCGTCTGGCTGATGCTGCCGCAACTAAAAATAGTTTTAAGTGTCAATAATTTTACAGATATAGCACTAAGTGGTTCAAAAGGTTTATCACTCAAAACCTGTAGAACCAGAGAAAGACTACAGGACGGTGTCAGTGGAGGATTTCTTGGTCTGAGATTGCCCATACCGTTAATGAGTATTTAAAATACTTACTTCATCACTTCCCCTCTTTGCCAAGCAAGAGATAACAGTCATTAATGCTGATTTGTATCCAGCAATAGAATTAGGCTTAAGACTATAGGCATCATACAGGTGACAGAGAAAATCAGCTACTACCTCAATAGATGCTTTCATCGGATTGATACATCTCTTTGAGCACCATTCTGCAAATCTGTTGATTTTATAATTATATGCTCTGGAGGTTGACCCCCTTCTGGCTCTGGCCATGAAATTGGCTGCTTGCTCAGAAAAGCTCTCCTTAATCGCGGATTTTTTGACGACATCCATGCAGTCAATTGAAACATTGACGGATTGTTGTGAAGGGTCTTGCCCTAGAAGATAATATTGTCTATCAGAGGCAGAGGAACCAGATTGCAAACCAGAAGGTCCAGCAGATCCGTAAACCATGATCGGCGTGGCCAATTTGGGGCGATCAGAAGCACTTGGCATTCCTCTTGCTTGATCTACTGAAGAATCCTTGGAATCAGGATTGTTGGAGGGTATGCATATGCATACATTCCCTTCCAACTGATAGCTAGTGCATCTATTGCGATAGCGCTTGGATCTGGAATCGGAGAAACGTACGTCGTCATCTTCGCATTCTTCTTCATTGCGAACAAATCTATGTTGGGCTTTCCCCAATGATTGAACAGGTGATCCACCACACATTGATTTAGTTGCCATTCCGTAGGCAGAATGCTCATCCTTCGGCTCAATGAGTCTGCTAACAGATTCAGCCTTCCCGGAACATAAACTGCTTTTAAGGTGATCATATGATCCCTGCACCAGCAAAGCAGCTTCCATGTCATCATACAGAGACTGGGCGACTTCGTTCCGTCCTGGCAGTTTATGTAACTCACTACTGTAGAGTTGCCTGAACGTATCATCACAAATTTTCCCTCCACTTCTTTTGAGAAGTGTTCCAGGCCTAGAATTACAGCCCGCAATTCTAGCATGTTGATATGTTCCTTTGACTGTTCCAGATTCCAAAGCCCTGATATAGTGGCTTCTTCCAGGCAAGCTCCCCATCCCTCCATCGATGCATCCGTAAACATCGTTACTTGAGGGTGGGGAGGGGTCAGCATGACGCCCGCCAGGAGATTTCCTCTCTCCATCCACCAATGAAGGTGATGAATGAGAGGGTCCAACACTTGAATGCGCGAGTCCAGTGATCCTGAACTCTTCGTCCACTGAGCAATGAGAAACAATTGAATCGGCCACCTAGACCTAACATTCTCAGATAGACTCATGCTAGAATATAACGACTATTGCAAACCAACTGAATGCACGAAAGGAGATTTTCAACTCTCTCTTGGGATGGATAAACATATCCTATCTCTAGATCGAAGAACACACCCAGGTAAACAAACTTCTGGGATGGAGTCATTTCTGAAAGTTGGTTATTCAGCCTAAATCTGTGAGAGTTTTCAAAACTATCTCCAGATTTGCTGTCAAACTTTCTGGGTTGTGTGCTTTCAGCAACCAGTCGTCTATGTAAGTGTGAACAGCTATATTTCTCCTGCGGAGGTATGCCATGATACCTCTCGAGTGAAGACCCTTGGAGCCGTCGAGATCCCGAATGGAAGAACCTTGAATTCCCATTGGCGTCCCTGAAAAGCAAATCTCAGGAACCGACGAAAACTCCTTGCAATTGGAATGTGGAAATAAGCATCCTTGACATCTACTGATGCTGTCCACAACCCCTTCTCTAACCCCAACAACACCCCGATCTTACTGTTTCCATTTTGAAACTCGGTGTATCTCTAAACTTGTTTAGAGGTTTGAGGTTGAGAATTGGTCTCCATCCCATCCCATCCCCCCCCCCGGTGTCCTTTGTCACAAGAAACACGGTTGAATAGAAGCCCAGCCGATCTTGCGCCGGTTGAATTGCTTCGTTTAGAATTAGAGATTCCATCTCCTCTTCTATGCACAACCGCTTGTCTGGATCTCTTGGAATTTGAGTCCAGATTGGTACCAGAGACAGATACAATGGCGGACCTCTTATCCATTCTGGACTGTATCCGAGTGAAAGCCATTGCAAGACTAAGCGATCCTGAATTAACCGCTCCCACTTCTGAATGTGGCAACTCAAACGACCTCCCACTGGTGCACCTAGGGTTGACGGGGTGCCCATAAATTTTAGAAGTGGGAGTGTCTCTGGTACGAGTGACAACACCCGAGTGGTACCTGTGGTAAGCGGAACAAATTTTAGCCCATCAGGCCTGGTTACCACGTGCCGCTCCTCGCGCGCCGCGCCCAGCACCATGTGCACCACGGTGCATGGGCTGCTGTCTGGCTGGCTGCGCTTGAGGCTCTGGCTGACGTACAGCAGCCCGCTGCTGTTGGCGCAGCCGACACGGTCTCTGAACCCGACCGGCCTGCTGGCCTCTGACTATGCTAGCACCGCCACGAGCATACTGCTGTCGAGCAGCCACGGGCTGAACACGCACGTGTTCTCTGCGCAGCACTTCAAACTGTGCGTGCAGAGCCCTCTGGTTGTTCACCAAAGTCAGTCTCATGGAGGTGCCGACAACCTTCACCTCCAAAAAGACCAGGGCCCACCATCGGCGCTTGTAACAAGCGCGACGAGCTCTTGAGACGGGCACAAATTGTCCAACGCAAAAGTGCGCCTCGTCCTCAATGACTTCGTGACTGACCTAGTCAGACAGTCCAATGCCAGGTTGATCCCATCCTGGATGGCTCGTTGGACTGTCACGGGGCTAGGTTGTTGCTGCACCAAGGCTGCTACTACCACAGATAGCAGCTGAGAGACATGCGACAGCGCACTAATCACTGCTCGCGAGCTCTCCTCGGTGTCGCGCAAGGCGGCATTAGCCGAGCGCATAGCGCCCGAGCACAACGCTCCCATGTCAGCACAGGAACCTGCCGCATATCTTCTCCCAGAGTGGCGCGGTCGTCCGCGCTCGGTCTGGGCACTAGGCCATACCGAGCATACTAGCTAGCAGTAACCCGACATCGCCAAGCAACCTCGCGGGGGGGGGGGGCTTCGCGAGGCGACCTTTCGGTCTAATCGACTCCTCTGCCACAGAGAACATATCCAAGATATGTTCGGCATATGGCAGAGACAGTCGTGTTGGCCAACGGCTTTGTCTGTAACTTCTTCTTCTTCTTCTTTTCGTTCACTGATCATACCGCCAGTCCTGTAAGTGACTATCGACATGATCATAAGCGAGGGTTACCGGCGGCCGTTTCGTCCATGGAGAGCTCTGGTCTGACAGCGAGGAGCCATGCGCACGCTTCAGACCAGTCTTCATCCGCGGCTACCTGCGAATTGCCGACGAGCGGCAGGCCCTCGTCATCCTCAATGGCATTCACAGGTAAGGCCGAGGTGGAGGCTATAAATGAACCCGGCTGCCCAGGGAATGCATACGGGCCCATGAGGGCTGGCATAACATTCTCCATAGGCTGACCGAGCACCAAGACCGTGCTTGTGTGAGGGGTATCATGCACACCAGCGCGGCCCGGATCACCCATATGAGATTCCACGTCTAAGCGTGGTATCTTATACGGGCGGCCGTCCGCTCCAAACCGGCCCACAGGCTGAATCATGAAGCCTGCTCCCGAGGGAACAGTGCCATAGGTGCGAGCGGCCGTGCTCCCCATGAGAGGAGTGTAGCCGCGCGCATCCATGTCTTCATGCTCATCCTGTGGACCGAGCAGTTAGTCTTCATCATCTTCCTGGTCAGGAAAGTTAGATTCTGGGTTAGCAAGAAAAACTAAACCAGACTGACCAGGAGAATGGCCGAAAGCAGATGACGAGGGTTCTCCGCGAGTAATCGTGGTCATGTCCGCTGGTCGGGTCCCGCCCGATCCTGCTCGTGCCGCTGGATCACCAGGCGATGTGAACATCAAGCCTGGGTCCAAGACGGCCGCCCCTGGATCACTAAACACTTTGTCCGAGCTAGTAGGGTATGATCCAGGGATGGGGGCTACCTGCACCGAGGTTGATGCGCAGGAAGTTGAAACACCTGTGCCAGGCAACAAGCCGCGAAGCATGTCAGGCATCAGATCTTTCAAAGTCCTGCGCATCTCACTCACTAACTCAACCTTGAAGGCCTCGAGCTCACCCTTCTCAGAAGCCTTCTTACCCTCCTTCTTTGCCTTCTTGCCCTCCTCAGCCATCAGCTTAACCTGAAAAGCAAAGAATTCAGAGGTTAGAGCCCCCCCACTCTTTACAAATGACACATTTGTTAGACAGCCTACACACTGAACAAAGATGGCAAGGGTGGGGGAAGAATCTAGCCTTCATAGGCTTGAAGCAAGATGGACATGACTTCTGAAAAAGGGCAAGGCATACTTTTATTACAGACAACCCTGACAGGACAGCTGACTTCTCTAGTTAATAATAACCAATCACAGCCAGGATCCCAAATTAAGAGAGAGAGAGAGAGAGAGAAAGATTAATGACTATCTAGATATCTCTCCACCTTCATAATAAATGGTGATAAACACATCAAAGACTTCTCTGAACTAAGATTATGACATCAAGGAAAGCGAAAAAACTCTGGTTGATTATGACATCAAACCTCAATGCAAAAGCTCCTTCAAGGAGAGGGGACGTGAGAAATGAATCCAAGAAATATCTAGAGATTAATGACATTCATACCTTCCGAATAATATAATATCAAATTATATATATTCGAGAACCCATGCACACACAAGAGAGAATACAGTGCAATAACAAAAGGCAGCAGAAATTGTGATTATTTTCAAATAATTATTTACCATAACTAATAAACTCCCTTGGCCTGAGCACAGGCAAAACCATCCTCTTGTGCAGGAGAACACGTCCATCCATCATCCAAGACTCTTCCTTCAGAAGAAGTGATGAGGGGGATGGGACAAAAGGAAGGAGATATTTCTTTTATTCATTTAATATATCTCCAACCCTTAGACATATCACAATGATAAGTAAAAAAAGAGACGTGAACAACCTTCGAGAGAAGAACAGGACCACTTACACATCCATAAGTTGAACCTGTGAACACAAAGCACAAGGGATTAATAGCCCTAGGCACTGGGGGAAATTTAATAAGGATTCCCAGTGCCTGAAAACGCGGTAACGCCAAAACACCCGCGACGAAAACCGGTAACATATAAAAGTTACAAGTCTATAATTAACAAGAGACGCAAGGGGCCTGTGTCGCTCACCTGGAACATTTACAACTCAACTAATCTTTATGGAGTTTTACATCAATCAGTGCCACTTCCAATGACTTTCAGTCAAATGGTTGATTTTGCAAAGGTGCTTTTGAACAATATTTAAGCAAAAATAGAAGACATCAGTACTAACAACAGAAATTGATGACATGCAGTCAAACTTGTATTGAGACACCACTCAAGTGAGAATCAGAAGACAGCCTCTTATGGTAACTGGTTTCCTAACCCTTTAATGGTCATGATTTTTCAGTAAAACAAAACTTTCAGGTTATGTCTATCCACGATATGGAGCATTTTGAAAATGTATCACTGGAATGACTGGCTCGATTATCGAGCCAGTCATTCCAGTGGTAAGTTTTCAAAAATACTCATGCTGGCCTGCAAATCGACATTCCTCAAGGCCACTGCAGAGGCAGGTTTTCGCTGGTTTGACCATTAAAGGGCTAATAAAGTTTCAAATACATTGCTTAATTGCATTTAGCAAATGAAGAAAATAGTCTTTAAGGCAGGTGGTCTCTTAACCCTTTCACCCATAAATCCCGGAAAAAGTATATTCTTTATGATATAAACTTATTTTGTTGAATATTTTGAAATTAATTTGACGAGAAGCCGTTGTGCCTTAGGCAACATTGGCTTTCTTTAAGAAGGGTTAATACAGATGGTCTTTATAGCAGGTTCAACTGAGTATATTCCAAACCATCCTTTTAACACGTGTACATCTTGCTGAATGGCCAAGTTCGCGATGCTGCAGTTTATTTTAAAAATAATTTGACTGAGTCATAGCTGACTTAGGCAGCAGCAACTTTCAATGAATCAAATACATTTCAAAATATTTTAACAGTATAGGTATCAGAGTACACAATACATATCTTAAATATTTAGGCAGCAGTTGCAGGGAAAAGGTTAACCTGTTAATTTAGTTTTTATCTATTATGGTAATAAAAGCTGTCATATGTCAATGGATGGTGGAAATAAAACTCCAATTGCACATTAATTAACCATTTAACCATTGAATTTAAGAAAAGTTCAATTTTCTCATAGAAAATGTCTATTTGCAGACCAAGACTATTTTTGAAAATTTACCACTGGAATGACTGGCTCGTTAAAAAGAGTCCATCATTCCAATGGTAAAATTTTCAAAAATAGTCTTCATTTGGTCTGCAAATGGACATTTCTCAAGACCACGGCCGAAGCCGTTTTTGGCTGATATGATGGCTAAAGGGTTAACCGTTTTCCTAACCTAGCAAAATAGGTAAGATATTGTGTCCTCTGATATCGATAGCCAGGTGAGCTAATAATAATAAATTGATAAGAAGCGAATCTTATTAATGCATTTAACTGGAAATAATGCGCTAAGCTGTTGCTTAACAGTTGTTGCGTAAGCTGTTGCTGTCAATTGTATAACAGCAACAGCACTGTCTATGACAGCAATGGTCTTCAGCAATAGTGTTTACAAACTGTACACCAGCCTTTCTAATACTGGCTTTGTAACAATTTATCTCTAGACATTGGTGTGTGGTGTGACAAGGGTTGAATAGTCATGCTGAAAACTGTTGCTGCACTTGACAGTAAGACATCATCAGCAAAACCATTTTCAAAATGTCTGTCACCATGCTACATGCTGTCCAACAAAACTTGTGAATAATGCAATACTCAACTAAATTCATTGCTAGAATTAATTGGCTTTAACCCTTTAACCCTCAAATTTATTCAAGACAATTTAAATTTTCTCAAAGAAAATGTCCACTTGCAGACCAAGAGAAGACTATTTTTGAAAATTTATCACTAGAATGACTGGCTCCATTATCGAGCCAGTCATTCCAGTGGTAAATTTTCAAAAAACGTCTTCTTTTAGTCGGCAAATGGACATTTCTCACGACCACTGCAGAAGCCGTTTTTGGCTGATATGAGTGTCAAAGGGTTAATGATGAATTAATTAAATAAATCTTTTAGAATCAGTATGTGAATATGGTACACTTCGTCAGCTCACTACCTCACAGGGTATTAATTTCATTTCAATCCTGAGAATTAGAGTTGTGGTTTTAAATTACAAGATTAAATGTTTTCCTATGCTGGCTAAATATCTAAGATAACAATACATATGCTGACATATATGACTTTGAATATTTTGATATTTATTTGACAGAAAGTTGTTGCATTCTAAGGCAGCAATGACTTTCAGTCAAATTATTATTTTGAACTAGTGAACAACTGCTGCTAAGTGAGTTTGGCCACTCTGTCAAATGATTACAAGGGTTTTAGAATGCAGTTCAACATGTTATAAAGACCACCCACCTGTACTAAATGCCAATTTTACTACATGCCGCCAAGCCATTTATCTGATAGATTCAGAAATGGCATGGTTGAAATCAGTATACTCATAACCCTGTACTAAACTAATTTTTGCTTCAAGATCCATCAAACAAAAAAATCCAATATGGCCGCCAAACATGCTGTATTTTGATTGGCCCACTGCGGCCAAGTTTTTTTAACGGATCAACTTCCCTTGAATAAACTTTAATGCCCCTTAATCCCTAATTAGATCTGCCAAATTTTTATCCCTTCAGCGGTTCTGGAGCTGCTTTGGCTAAAACTAGGTCAACCAAAATGGCCGCCGAACCATTTGACCAATCAAGTTCCCTTGAACAAACTTGGTTCAGCTCTTGCCCTTGATCATATTTCATGGGGTTTGTTTCAATCCACCAAGCAGTTTCTGAGAAGATTTTTAGACGTTTCAAAAAATTGGCCAAAAATCAAGATGGCCACCGGCCAAATTGGCCGATCGGCTTCGTTTGAACAAATTTGAATCTCACAACCTAAGGATGCTTCCTGCCACATATAATTGAAATCGTCCCATAAGTTCTCGAAAAGTAGACATTTTAGATTTCCCATTGCTTTAGTATGGGAGCTTTTGGCGGGAAAATGATCCCAGATGGCCACCAAACCGTTTATCCGACAGCTTTGAAAATTGCAAATTTGTGATCAGAATACCCAAAAAACCTATATAAAACCAATTTCAGCCTCAAAATCCATCAAATAAAAAAATCCAATATGGCCGCCAAACATGCTGTATTTTGATTGGCCGACTGCACCATGTTTTTTGACGGATGAACTTCCCTTGAACAAACTTTAATGGCCTTTAGTCCCTAATCATATCTGCCAAATTTTGGCCTGATCCCTTCAGCGGTTCTGGAGAAGTCGTTTTCGCTCAAACTAGCTCAACCAAAATGGCCGCTGAACCATTTGGCCAATCAAGTTCCCTTGAACAAACTTGGTTCAGCTCTTGCCCTAGATCATATTTCATGGGATTTGCTTCGATCCACCAAGTGGTTTCGGAGAAGAAGATTGTTAAAGACATTTCCTAAAATCGGCCGAAATCCAAATTGGCCACCGGCCAAATTGGCCGATCGGCTTCGTTTGAACAAACTTGGATCCCTATGTCCTAAGGATACTTCCTGCCAAAGATAACTTATATCGGCCTAGTGGTTCTTGAGAAGAAGTCGTTTAAAGGAAAAAGTTGATGGACGGATGGACAGACGGACGGACAGAGACGGACGGACGCCGGACTGACGACGGACGGTCGCCATGGCATAAGCTCACTTGGCCATTCTGGCCAGGTGAGCTAATAAATGGAACAATATCACCTTAACAGATGATGAGGAAGACTCCTCTGCAGACTTTGCATCAGCCATAAATCCAAAAGGTGATAGATATTATGGAAAATTCTCAAAAAGAGACTAGGATTCAATATGTGGTTGGTCAGCCAATATATTAGAAAACGGAAGTACCAGTATGCGCATGCGCAGTGGGTGGGGTCTGTCATGTGCATGACTGTGTACATCCACCTGCCCATTAGGGGCACCTAACTTTTTATAATTCTGAATATTATTGAATTTAGAGCCGATATACTAGTATATCAAGAGTGTTAGGGAGGTAAATATGTTCTCATGATGTGAAATCATTGGATATAGTAAGACTGCAAACTATGGGCTTATGTCCCTGCCTTATAATCATTGGATATAGCAAGACTTTTTCAATTAAATGCTCATTGAATAAAATATTTACCCTGTAGGTAAACTGTTACAAAATCATACAAATTCAAACTCATAAATAAAAAAAATGTACTTCCATATCTTCAAATAGAGAAGATAGTACAATAATTTTGGCTGATGCCTGATGTCGATAAGAATGAAAAGGTATTGACCAAATATTGCAAAGTAAAGCTATATTTACCTTGACAAATATTGCAAAGTAAAGCTCAAGACTGAGATCTGACACACGCTTAGCATATGATTTCTTGTCATTACAGTACTCCGCCTGCTTCTCCATTTCACCAACACTCATAGCCAGCTCTACATCACTTTCTGTAACAAAAGTAGTGCAATGTTTTCTAAATGATGCCAGTTTCAACATGCAGAGAGGTCTAGGTAATATATGATTCATTAACGACAGTTAAATTAATTAATAAAATTTTGTTATGTATGACATTGTGCAATATTAAATGTCAGGTAATTAATTGTCTTTTTCTTCAAATAGTCAAACATTTTTGCTATCATCAATTTTATGTTGATTCCATCTCAGACTAAATGTGTTGATTGGCAACTTATTATTTGCAAATAAATACTGTCCGATTATAATGGAGAACACATCTGTTTGATGGGTAATCTATGTGTACAGTTCTCTGATGGATAATCTGTGTACAGTTCTCTGATGGATAATCTATGTGTACAGTTCTGTGATGGGTAATCTATATGTACAGTTCTCTGATGGGTAAACTATGTGTACAGTTCTCTGATGAGTAATCTATGTGTACAGTTCTCTGATGGGTAATCTATGCGTACAGTTCTCTGATAGGTAATCTATGTGTACAGCTCTCTGATGCAGAGCTCCAGATAAGCAGCGTATTTGCGTAAATATGGAAAAACATATTTTAAGAACCCAATTTAAAATCACACTCCAGCGTATTAAAAACATAATCCAATTACCAAATACGCAAAATATTGAATAAGTCAAGCGTATACATGATTCCTATCAATGCTCAAATGGGTATCCATTATGTGGATCGAATCAAACCTGCAGTACTCGGTTACCATTACACAATGATAATATTATCTAGTAATTTTGAAATTGCAAGTCCAAAATTACAGATCCGCGAGTAGCAGACGACTATGCCGAGTACTCGCCCTAAATACTGAATCTACTCGCAAATTCCTGACATCACATGATTTGTGAATTTTCACGGAGAATTTTGGCGCAAAAACAATGATTATTACAGCATACGCAATATTTAATACAGTGCCACTTAATAATTTCAATCCCGCGAAGATTGACATAGCATACATTAAGCATAGTTGTAAAATGGAAATAATTTGAACCGGGGGAAATGTGTCCTATTTTCTTGTTATTAAAGATAGTTCGGCGTGAACTGCTAATCATTATAGTTATAAAGAACAATCTCAACTTATAACGAGAATATGCTTTCACATTTGAAAACAATAAATTTGCAGAGAATGACAAACCCATAGATTTATAAACCTCAGATAGCATGCAACAGGGTGACTACAGCCATGACAGTATAACTATCAGCATTGAATATTTAAAACAATATCTAACAGAAGGTTGTTACAGCCTAAGGCAGCAACAACATTATGTTAAATAGTTTCCAAAATATTTAACAGCGATCCTTTTACTGGAGTTATTTCTCACCAATATCTGATACATTGTCATGATTGTAGCCGCTTGTCTAAATATAGCTCTCGAGTGATAACAACGTAGTCAGAAAAGTTTAAAACCAAAAGACTGGTTATAAAGCCTGACGCTTGGATGCGTTGTGAATCCAGAAGTCTGAATGGTCAGAAACTGTTTTTCAGCTCCTTTTATACCCTCATGGGTTGAGCCTGGGGATTGGCTCGGAAATGCTTATATATGGGCATGATTGCATTAGTTTGCCGGTTCATAAGGACGTCATTATTTACGGTTGTGGTCTATTTTTTTACCGGTTGATGTTTTTACCGGTTGAGCTGTCATGGTGGCATAGGTGATTTTTACTGGTTGGTGGGTTTTTTACCGGTTGTTGATTTTTTACTGGTTGTGTCTGTCATGGCGGTTTGGTACAATTTTTTACTGGTTGTTGATATTTTTTACCGTTTTTTTTTTTGGCAGTTGTGATAATTTTTTACCGGTTGTGATGTTTAGGTGGTTGTGATAATTTTTTGGCCAGTTTGTGCCAATTATTTCTTATGTATACCGGTTATGTCGTTTATTGGGGATATATGTTTGTTATATCCAATGATGAGAATTTTTAAGGGAGGAGGGGTGGGGGGGCCCACTGGATGTTGGGTTTGACCCAGGTAGCCATTACTGTTTTTATAGAAGACCCAGACTTATGGCGTTTCGTTCCTTGAGCGAACTCATCAGAGGCGCATGTTGGTATGTAGTGGAGTGAGATGTTGTTTCACCCTTACTTAGTCATTATGTAAAAATGTGAACTCAAACGATGTGTGGACTCAGGAGGATGTAGTCTCACATGTAGCTAGGAGGGGTGTTTGGGGCGGGGATATATAAATAAATAAAGAACAAATAAAAACTAACCAGGTGAGTATTATGTCTTTTGTTGTTACGATAGAAGACGTAGTATTTGTACTGTAAAAGACAGAAAAATTGAAGAGAACTTTCGGCAGGAGTGACATCGGTTGTTGTCTTACTGAAAATGTTCCAGGTTCCAATCTATATGGGAACAGATATATTTTATCATGTTTAAAATTCTTTCCCATCTCAGGTCTGGAGCTTTTTCATTTTGACTCTGAATGGCAATGTTACAATGGAGGCAGTTAAGATTACAACGGTGGCCTGGAAAAATGTCTGAGATGAAATCACATGCAGAGAGGATATCCGATTGGGCGGGTGAGCACTGTGGTGTGATTGATGTGGTGGTGCCGTGTGTGCTTAGCAGTGTTTTCAGCGAGTCCGAATGGTATAGCGTTTGGTATGCTGCGCTTATACTGACTTCTGGTGAGCGTACTGATTCGGTGCCCAATACATATGATGACGAAGTGTTCGTCATGATATGGCTTTCTGTTTCCGCTGACAAGTTATTATGCATCGGCGTGTCACTGTCCGTATTGGTAGGGCCCAGGAAATAGTCATTAGATGGATCAGTCGGTATTATAATGACCTGCAAATCTGTCGGCGTCCGCCTTGCATTGTGGTGCGAGCGATCAGGTGGCCCCGTGTATGAAGGTGTCTTAATCTTGTTGATGTTACTGTCATTTAGAGACCAGCGGTGGAAAAATGTCTCCCCCCCCCACCCCCTTCTTGTGACATAGTATGCTGCGTGATATCAGTGCAGAGTTGCAAAAGGATATCATTCATCGCTAAGTAATCTGCATCTATACAGAAGTTTCTATTTGCGGATGGTGAACTTAATTTGGGGAATTTATATCCCGTGATTTTGGTTTGATTATGTTACACAGAGCCATTGGTAGCTTCCATGCATTTGTCATATGTGCACTAACTTTTTTGGTGGATGGTAATCGTACTTATCACAAACTTTTGGTTTCATTAGTGGTTGGCCGGGGTCCACAATTTTGACGCCCTCAATCACGCGTGGCCCGGCCATAAGCTGAATAATTCTGGTTTTTTCAAAGCCATGTCTTAGGAGATGGCTCCTCATATATTCGGCCCGCTTGATTGGAATTAGACACCATTCACAAGTCCATGCTGGTAGGTCTTCATGGTGGGTCTTCTCGTGTCTCTTGAGGCTACTTTTGTGCGCGAAAACACTTGCACATTTAGGGCAGTAGAATTGCGCCATAGTTGAGTAGGTAATTTTGATAACTAATGAAAAGAAATTCTTGGGAGGTAATGACTACGTTTATGACGTCATTTTTGTGACGTTGTATGGCGACCGTGGTGACGTCAAAGGGGGGATGGTTAAATCTCATCAGACTGGAAGAATGAGCCGGGGGGTCAGCTCTATGATAAGAAGGGTGATAACAAGGTACTGGGTCTGTCCGCCTGTTGTGTGCGAGTCGACCCAGGGAAGCCGGTGACCCTTACCCTGCTAGGTTGATGCGTATTGGCTCCATAGTGTGGAGCTGGTGAATCCAATGGCATTGGGTGATACAACATCTCACTCTACTACATACCAACATGCGCCTCCGATGAGTTCGCTTAAGGAACGAAACGGCATAAGTCTGAATCTTCTATAAAAACGGTAATGACTACCCGGGTCAAACCCAACATCCAGTGGGGGCCCCCCCCCCACCCATCCTCCCTTAAAAACTCTCATCATTGGATATAACAAACATATATCTCCAATAAACGACATACCCGGTATATACATAAGAAATAATTAGCACAAACCAGCAAAAAATATAGAAACAACCGCCTAAACATCACAACCGGTAAAAAATTATTATCATCACCTAAGCCGCCATAACAGCTCAACCGGTAAAAACATCAACCAGTAAAAAATAGACCACAACCGTAAAAAAAATGACGTCCTTATGAACTGGCAAACTAATGTAATCATGCCCATATATAGGCATTTCCGAGCCAATCCCCAGACTCAACCCATGAGGGTATAAAAGGAGCTGAAAAAACAGTTTCTCTTCCATTCAGACTTCTGGATTCACAACACATCCAAGCATCAGGCTTTATAACCAGTCTTTTGGTTTTAAACTTTTCTGACTATGTTGTTATCACTCCTCAGTTACACAATGACCCAGCCTAGCACCAGTTGCCAAGGGAGAAGGAGATAGTTATCCTACCATCCATCTCGGGACTGAGTCTAAACTCAGTAGATGCAGATGCGCTGTTGGCACAGTCGACCACCGACGTCATCACCAACAACCAGGCGCCCTCAAAACCGGCGGCCATAGCCATTGTAGGAGAGGCAAGCTCCTCAGCCGTCGACCCACCCGAGAGAAAGAGAAAGGGCACAGAAGAGAAGGGCGGAGGACGACATCATCCCAGCACCACCCGCCACAGCAGTGGAAAGGGGCAGCAACCCCCAATAAACTGATTGGAGCAATCAGTCTATGACGGCTCACCTCCTAACATGCTCCGCACGAGAATTATATGGAGCCCGGAAACAGAAGATTCCGCCTTCAAAACTGAGTGGACAAACCACATCAAGGAGTTTGAGCTCACTCTAACAAAATCTGTTCTGGAGCATACTAACAAAAAGTTAGAGCTCCAATAACAAGTAGTACACGGCTACAAAACAGCCTTTGAGAGGTGCAACGATAGCACCACTACCAGGGAGGTGGAGTTAGCTATTGCCACCACCACCGTGAGGCATAGTCGACTTCACAGATCCCAGAGCCCGAAAAGACCGCCACGGAACACGCCCGCACGCCGCCAACAACAGAGGGGTTCAAGTGGGCCAAACCGCCGACCAGTAAGAAGACAACCGCAGAATATACAGAGACAAAATCCTAGATCAGAGTGGGCAGACCGCTGCAGAGAGAACAACAACAGACGACCGCAGAACAACCCAGCACCGCTGATGGGAACCAGAAGCGCACAGGCAATTGAACATCTCCTACAAGAAGTCCAAAACCTCATGGCTTCCAGATGACTGTACGATGGCGACTTTCCAGCCAATGTAACAGCCACCAATGAAGTTTCAGCTTTATATTCAGACTCTGTAAATTTAAACTATTTAATCTAAATAGTACCAACAATTCAACCAACAAAGATGATGAAATTTAATAATTATTTTTAACCATTCCAAATCCCCCCTCAACCAGGGAACCATCAGTCTTTTAGACAAAGGTTTGGGCTTTAGCCCAACAGTCTCAGAACCACAAATGGGTAACCTGTACACCGATCTACAGGCCTTTTTTAGACGCATGCGTCTCAAACACTTTTTTACACCAAGCCCGCACCCACCACACACACTTCTCCTCCAGGGAACCGGCACAGTGGCCACCCCATTAATGTCGGCTCCACTATTATTCCAGGACATCATAATCAAGAAATTTGCAGGCAAAAAACCCTCAATGCTGCCACCAACCATGGATGCATCATTTGAGGCTTTTTTTCAAAGCAATCAGGTATGATTTCAGCAAACATGTCCACCGGCACTCTCATAAGAGCAACCTAACCGCCACGGAACAAACTGCCTTGGGCGATTTGATACAAAACCCAACAATCGTGATAAAAAAAGCAGACAAAGGACAGGCCACTGTGGTACAGGACAAATCAGACTACATAGCTGAAGCAAACCGTCAACTAGCTGATGCTAGGTTCTACATAAAGGTCGACACGGGCCTGACTCAAAAACATACAGATCTTGTAGAAAAACGCCGGGACCAGCTAGTCAGAGATGGAGAAATAGACCATATAACCGCTAACAACTTAATTCCTAAACCGCCGAAAACTGCCAAGTTTTATCTTCTTCCAAAAGTCCGCAAACAAAAACAGAATGAACTAATCCCAGGCAGACCAATCATTCGCTGTATAGTCTGCCCTACAGAAATAATAAGTAGCTATGTTGACGAGCACATCTCAGTGCATGTCACAAAAATCAAATCATATGTGAAAGATACCACAGACTTCATCAAAAAAGTGGAAAGTTTCGGATCCACTTCACCAGGCACACGGCTTGTCACCATGGACGTCACATCTCTCTATACAAATATCCACAACAATGAGGGACTTAGAGCAGTGGCCAAGTTCTGCCAGAAACATGGACTCCCAGACGACCTCACCACATGGGGCCTCATCAACCTTCTAAAACTAATTTTAAAATATAACAATTTTGAGTTCAATGGTGACCACTACCTACAAGTAGGAGGAACCGCCATGGGCAGTAAAGCGGCATGCACTTTTGCGTGCATCTTCATGGCGGATTTAGAAACAAAATTCTTAGACAGAGCTCCATTCCAACCGTCACTCTATACCAGATACATAGATGACATCTTCATGGTCTGGGAACATGGTGAACAAGCCCTGGATACTTTTGTTACACACATGAACTCATCCCACCATAGTATCAAATTCACTATGGAATCATCACAGGAACAAGTTTCTTTAGTGGACACCATGGTCAAAAACACTGATGGTCAAACGATCACCTTTGATCTGTACACCAAACCTACAGACACACACGGATACCTCCATTATAAGTCAGAACACCCATCCGTTTGCAAAGACTCGTCCCCATATGGACAGTTTTTGAGGCTCAGACGCATCTGCACACATATAGAAGATTTCGACAGAATAAATGAAATCACAGATTTCTTTTTTCACGAGAGAGTTGATACTTACCTCCCTAATACTCTTTGATATTGCTAAATATCGGCTTTCACTCAATAAAACCTCCGATTAAAAAAATTAGGTGCCCCTACTGGGCAGGTATTCAGATGACAGTCTGGCGGATGCTAGCCCCACCACCGCGCATGCGCAGACTAGTACTTCCTCTGACTAATTTATTGGCTGACACTATGCAACTTTATAAGAGCCTGAAGACCAAGCCTCTGTGGGGCGGAGAGGCCGGGTCCGTATGAGGGAGGTAAGTATCAACTCTCTCATGAAAAAAGAAATCTGTGATTTCGTTTATTTCACTTCAAGATTATACTTACCTCCCTAATACTCTTTGATATTGCCAGAATTCATCAGGGAATTCGGCGGGAGGGAGGCAAGGTCAAAAGACCAGCTCTTCCCTATGCGCTTTACTGCGTTTAAGGCACTTAAACTTCTGAAATTGTGTGGAAACAATCAGGAATAGATATGAACATCGGCTAACACAACCGATGGCTGAGAGATGACCATATGTCATATGCGCTCCCCCCACCCCCTCTTCTTGGGAGGAAGACTGAATGACCTCAATGTCCCATACGCTCTCGATGTACAAGTGCGATCTACTAGAGGACATTAAACGAAAAGGCTTCATTTTCATATACTCTCAACAATGAACCACATAAAACACGTACCATCACCATATTAATAACGAAGGGTCACGTGACAATACAATTACCAATGAACAACACATAAACAAGACTGACCTTGTGGAGTTTGGCTGCTGTCATCATCTCCCCATTGGTGAAGACTGATGCAGTCCAAATAAGTGGTTGTTTCCATTGATTAATTGTGAAATATATAAAAAAAATGACAATACCTCATCAAAATATGTATACCTAAATTAGTTTTTCAAAATCGATAAGGCGAGGATTCGAGGTGTCACGGAGGTAATGGTCGGTAAAACTTGACTCACAGTGCCACTGAGCTACTGACATAATGTCATCCACAGGTACCCCATTAAACAGGGCAGTGGAAGCCACTACACCTCGGACACTGTGAGCCTTGGCCATGTCAACTTGTTTACCTGTGGCGGATTCATGGCAAAATTGAATACACTCTACAATCCACCTGGAAATGGTGTCCTTTGACGCCCTGCCATGGGGCTCAATATATGACAACCATAACGCTGTTGGGTCCGTCCGCCATTCCTGAGTACGTTGTTTGTACCGGATTAATGCTCGGACTGGTCACCATAGTTTTGAATTAGGATCATACCTAGTCAAAGCTGGTAAAATTATAGGTTGACCCGGATATTTCAGACTGGTTTTTCGCCATGAAATTTATCCTGGGTAGAAGCCTAAGGCCTTCCCCTGTAACCATAAAATGGTCTGCCTCGGCTGATAAGGCATGAATCTCACTTCTACGCCTAGCCGAGGCCGCAGCAATTAAAAATAGTTTTAAGCGTCAACATTTTTATAGAAATGGAGCTGTGGTTCAAATGGCCTATCAGCTAGCACCTGAAGCACTAGTGATAAACTCCCAAGACGGAATCACTGGGGGATTCCTTGGCCTTAGATTGCCCATGCCTTTGATTAAAGTATTTAATGTATTTACTTCATCACTTCCCCTATTAACCAAGCAAGGGATAACTGTCATTAAAGCTGACTTATAGCCAGCAACAGTTAGGCTTGAGGCTATAGGCATCATACAGGTGACAGAGGAAATCGGCTACTACCTGAATAAATGAATCCATTGGATTAATACATCTTTTTGAGCACCATTCTGCAAATCTGTTGATTTTATAATTATATGCTCTGGAGGTTGACTCCCTCCTGGCTTTTGCCATGAACATGGCTGCTTGCTCAGAAAAGCCCTCCTTAATTCTAGATTCCTTGACAACATCCACGCAGTCAATTGGAACATTGACGGATTGTTGTGAAGGTTCTTGCCCTGGAAGATAATATTGTCCATCAGAGGCAGAGGAACCGGATTGCAGACCAGAAGGTCCAGCAGATCCGTATACCATGATCGGCTTGGCCAATTTGGGGCGATCAGAAGCACTTGGCATTCCTCTTGTCTGATTTTCTGAAGAATCTTTGGCATCAGGATTGCTGGAGGGAATGCGTATGCATACATTCCCGCCCAACTGATAGCTAACGCATCTGTTGCGATAGTGCTTGGATCTGGAATCGGAGAGACGTACGTCATCATCTTCGCATTCTTCTTCGTTGCGAACAAATCTATGTTGGGTTTCCCCCAGTGGTTGAACAGACAATCCACCACACATTGATTTAGTTGCCATTCCGTAGGTAAAACACTCTGACTCAATGAGTCTACTAGCAGATTTAACCTTCCCGGAATATGAACTGCTTTCAAGGTAATCCTGTGATCCAGGCACCAACAAAGCAGTTTCCAAGTCATCATACAGAGACTGGCCGACTTCGTTCCGCCATGGCGGTTTATGTAAGTCACTACCATTGAGTTGTCTGATCGAATTAGAACACTCTTGCCCTGAACTTTCTGTAAGAAATGTTCCAGGCCCAGGACTACTGCTCGTAATTCCAGTAGATTGATATGTTCCTTTGACTGTTCCAGATTCCAAAGCCCTGATATCGTGGATTCTTCCAAGCAAGCTCCCCACCCCTCCATCCATGCATCTGTATACATCGTTAACTGAGGGTGAGGAGAGGTTAACATGACCCCCGCCAGGAGATTCTCTCTCTTCAACCACCATTGAAGGTGATGAATTAGAGGCTCCAACACTGACACGCTAGAGTCCAGTGAACCTGTACTCTGGGTCCATTGAGTCATGAGAAATAACTGGATCGGCCGCCTGCGTAAGGCCGCCTGAGGAATGACTGGTTCCAGAGAAACCATCAATCCCAGCATTCTCAGATAAACCCGTGCCAGGACATGACGACTGTTGCACACTGACCGTATTACTGAGATGAGTATCTGTACCCTCCCCTGAGTAGGATAAACATTCCCGGGTAAACAAACTTCTGGGATGGAGTCAGCTCTGATTTTTGAAAATTTATTATCCAGCCTAAATCTGTGAGAGTTTTCAAAACTATCTCCAGATTTGCTGATAAACTTTCCTGGTTGTGTGCTTTTAACAGCCAGTCGTCTATGTATGTGTGGACTGCTATGCTTCTCCTGCTGAGGTATGCTGTTATCGCAAGAACCACCCTGGTGAAGACCCGAGGAGCCGTAGAAATTCCAAAGGGTAACACCCTGAATTCCCACTGTCTGCCCTGGAATGCAAATCTCAGGAAGCGACGGAAACTCCTCGCTATTGGAATGTGGAAATAAGCATCCTTCAAATCTATTGACGCTGTCCACATTCCCTTCTCCAACCCTGCCAACACCGATTTCACTGTCTCCATTTTGAAACTGGGTGTGTCTAGGATTTGTTCAATGGCTTGGGGTTGAGAATTGGTCTCCCCCCTCCAGTGTTCTTTGATACTAGGAACACGGTTGAATAGAAGCCCGGACACTTTTGTGCCGGTTGAAGTGCTCCTTTTTGTATGAAGGAATTTATTTCTTCCTCTATACACAACCGTTGATCTGGATCTCTTGGAATTTGAGTCCAGACCGGCACCAGAGACAGTCGTGATGGTGGACCTGTTATCCAGTCGGGATGATACCCGACTGAAAGCCATCGCAAGACTAAACGGCCCCGAGTCAACCATTCCCACTCTTGCTTGTGGTGGGCCAATCGGCCTCCCACTGGTCCACCTAGGGAGAGAGGTGGACATAAGAAGCGCAAGAGTGGCACTGTCTCCTTGGCCAGAAGCACCAAAGTGGTTCTCACCGTGATAACCGACCCATCAGGCATGATTATCACGACCAGATCCTCGTGCGCCCCCTCGCTGCTGGCTGAATTGCGCATGGCCGAGTCCGACGCTGCGCTGGTGGCTGGCCTCTGACCTGGCCACCGCCACCTCGAGCCTGCAGGGGATAATACACAGGGGGAGCTGCGCGAACGCGCTCTCTGCGGAGCACCTCAAATTGCTCGCGCAGTGCCCTCTGGTTATTGACCAGAGTGACCGTCTCCTGGAGGTGCCTACATCCCCATACCTCCAAAAACACCAGGACCTGCCATAGGCATATACAGCAGCCTATTATACAGGTCCTGAGACGGGTACAGGTTGTCTAAAGCAAACGTGCGCTGCACCCGGATACTCCTGGTCACAGCCCGGGTTAAATAATCCAGAGCCAGGTTGATTCCATCCTGGATGGCTCTCTGGACCGTTATCGGACTAGGCTGGCGCGATGTGGATGACGCTACTACCGCCTGTAACAGCTGGGAGACATGAGAAAGCGCCGCAATAGACACTCTCCCACTCTCCTCCACATCGCACAACGCAGTATTTGCTGAACGCAAACCGTTCGAGCACAGCGCTCCTGTGTCATACCGGGAGCCTGGCCGTGTGTCCTCACCTAACGCCGCGCGGTCATTCACGCTCGGCTTAGGTACCACACCGTATTTCTGATATTCATCAGACACAATGCGGCAATGCCTTGCCACCTCGCAAGGGGCCTTCGCGAGACGTCCATGCGCCTTGATGGACATCTCTGCTGCTGTGACCGTATCTACGATATGTTCCGCCAGCGGCAGAGATGGCATAGTGCTAACAGTCAACTTACCTGCCAACCACGGGCGGTGATCCTGTTGGCTGGCCGACTGTTCCACAGGCAGGTCTGGCCTGACGCTTATAAGCCACCGACAAGCGTCCGACCAGTCCTCCTCTGTGGCTACCTGCGAAAGCTCTACAAGACGAGGGCCTTCGTCTTCCTTCTGAGCATTCGCAGGCGTGTATGAAGCATGCTGGCCCGAAAGAGCAGGCATACTAAACTGACTGGCTTGACCAGGAATAGGCGCCGTGGTATTGTGTGGGGCGCTTATCGCCACACCACGGCCCTGACCAGCACCTGCTATACTCTCGGCAAGCCGAGGTATGCGGTAGACCTGGCCATCAGATCCAACCCGGGCCACCTTCTATGCCATGAACCCTACTCTTGCGTGAGTAGAACCATGGATAATGTTGCCTGTATTCCCAGCGAGGGGTGCACAGACGTCAATGTCCATGGTCACGGAATCAGAAGGAGAACCCAGCAGATAATCCTCTTCATCCTGGCCAGAAAGATTAGACACCGGGTCAGCGAAGAATGCTAACCCGGACTGGCCAGGAAAGGTACCATAGGAGGAACTGGTACAAGCGGTGTGCGGATAATCCTGGGCTGATAAGCAGACACCAGGTTCCAGCGACAACCATCCATGGATCACCGGTGCGGCAAGCCTGCTGCCAGTGTCCTGGACCGCCCCCTCTAATGGGGCCACCTCTGAATTTTGCTCGAAAACTGGTAGGGTCCTAAGGAAACCTGATTCAGAGGCGGGGATTACCTGCTCCGAAGCAGATGAAGAGGACAACAAAAGATTTGGTCCAGGAAGCATGCCACGGAGCAAGTCTGGAACCAAATCCTTGATTGTCCT
Organism: Chaetoderma sp. LZ-2023a; assembly: GCA_034401795.1. Classification (NCBI taxonomy): domain Eukaryota; kingdom Metazoa; phylum Mollusca; class Caudofoveata; order Chaetodermatida; family Chaetodermatidae; genus Chaetoderma; species Chaetoderma sp. LZ-2023a. Next base: position 92,739,611 of record CM067359.1, read on the forward strand.
CTTCATCTCTCCCAACATTTCAACTCGGAAGGCCTCCATATCCACAGAGGACGAGGCCTTCCTCTTACCCTTCTTACCCAACACCTCGCCTCTTCGCTCTTCTCTCCTCCTCCTCAGCCACATTCTCCTTTGCCTGAAAAGACAAGAATTCCGTCATTAGCTCGCTCCCCCACTGTTTACATATTTCACACTTAAGCAGTGGTCCACAGGGACTGCACTGAAAGCAGAGATGAGGGGTGAAACGTTCTTTAAGGAAACGTCCACAAGAGGGACAACAAGGTTTCTGAAACAGGCCAGAGGACGAAGACAATGAGTATTTTAGTTAAAGAATTAGTAACTCAAAACCAAAATAAGGAGAGAGAAGGTGGTCATAAAGACCACCCACAAAGCTAATAAACCAGCGTTGGGCAAAACTTTAAATGTTAATAAAGTGCAAGGCTGATTATGACGTCATAACTTCAAAAATAAGAAGTTAAATCGATCCGAAACAAACATCCAGGTGTTAAGGACGAATTGTATTCATATCCAGAACATCCTAACTAGAAAGGATAGAATATACAGGCTATACAAACATCAGATAAACAATGATAAAATGGCAGCAGATTTCATAAATATTTTCAAACATAATTGAAGTGCCTTATATCATAACTAGAATACCTGAGTTTTTAGCATAGACAAACCATCTGATCTGATGCACTGGAAATTCCACCAACACTATAACCTCTTAACTCTCTCCACCTATAAAGGGAAGGAAGTGGACCAAGAGGGCAAAGTGAGACCTTCTTCCGAGGCCTCCAACTCACTGGGCATAGATTTTGGTTAGATAACCTAACAATGTTAGTAGGAAATGGAACGTTGGTGGAGAGAAAAACAAACCCTCTGACGATGTGCTGTCCTGTTCAATCATAGATAGATACCTGTGGACATAAACACAGAGAGATTAGTATTTCATAGCGCCATTTAGAAATAAACCAGTTATTTTAGGCGCTTATCACGTTAAACTCGAGTCCCGGAAACACATTACAACGGAACAAACTCGCTAAAATATAATTGAAGTCACCTGATGTATAGGTTCTGGGCCCTCCTCTGGAGACATAGCGCCTTTATGTTGTTCAGACATGATTCACAGGTATATTTCAATTCTTCAAAGATTGATTCTTATCAAAAAACTAGCAGAAACTTTAGAGCAAAAATTGCATGAGAACTCTCTGCCAATAAATTAGCAAAGAGGAAGTACTAGTCTGTGCATGCGCGGTGGTGGGGTTAGCATCCGCCAGACTGTCATCTGACTACTTGCCCAGTAGGGGCACCTAACTTTTTTAATCTGAGGTTTTATTGAAAGCCGATATTTAGCAATATCAAAGAGTATTAGGGAGGTAAGTATACTCTTGAAGTGAAAACAGCCTACCCCTACCAGGCCACTTCGCGAATAGAATATACCCGCACACAATCCTAAACAATGCAAGGACCAGAGCCCGCACACAAGTCAGAAACAACCTTCTGCACCCACCCCAGAAAACAAAGAGATATCACACAACAGAAACCGGTCTTTGTTTGCGATTTCAACAGAACAGGCATTTTCCTTAAAAACATGATAAAAAAAATACTGGCTGATCCTGGAAGCAAGCAACAAATGCAGGATAGCCTTACTGGAACCGCCACTATTTGGGTTCAGGAGAAACAAAACCATCAAAGACTCCATTGTCAGAGCCAAACTACCTTTGACAGGCAGGACATTACCCCATAGAAACCCGCTGCTTCCATACAAAACAAGAAACTGCAACATCTACAACAAAATGCAGAAGAATGAAGAGGACAACAAAAGATTTGGTCCAGGAAGCATGCCACGGAGCAACTCTGGAACCAAATCCTTGATTGTCCTCTCCAGCTCCCAGATAGGACTATCATACAGGTCCAAAATTATCGGCAATTGTCAAACTAGAAACATAGTCTACCTACTGACATGCTCAAAATGCAAGAAACAGTATGTGGGAGAAACTTTACACACTTTCAAAATCCGCATCCAAGAGCACTTACGCTCCATCACCAATCTCTACCAAAACGAGAGATATGACAACCCCGTTTCAAGGCATTTCAACAGATCTGGACATTCCAGAATAGACATGCAATTCAGAATAATCCAGGTCCTATCTCGGATCCGGAGAATGAAGCCTCCACCAAATGGAGGAGACAAAAGGAATGCCATTGGATTCACCAGCTCCACACTATGGAGCCAATAGGCATCAGCCTAGCAGGGTAAGGGTCACCGGCTTCCCTGGGTCGACTCACACACAACAGGTGGACAGACTCAGTACGTTGTTATCACCCTAAATATAGCTCTCCTATTTCCTGGAAATTGCTGCTGCTGACTTCCTCATTACTGGGAAATCCCCTAGCACGTCGTCTGCAAAGTGAAACTGAACTGAAACCATGAAACTGCCTCATTACTGGGAAAATTCCTACCATGTCGCCTTCACGCTATTCAATACACAGTCAACCCTGGCTGAGTATAGTAGACACTTGTTTTGGGGGCCATTAAGATGGTAGTTCTTTGATACAGGTGTAATTCTTTACAAATTAAAGCATATTCTGTTGAATATTTTGAAAATATATTGCTGGAAGCTGTTGCTGCCTTATGGCTTCCAGTCATAATGAAAAATCACAATTTTTGACTGGAATATAGGCAAGTGAGAATATTAGTTTGTCAATTGTCATTAATGTCATGCAGTGGCACTGTGCTAGGAACGTCTTTTAATGCAGTAAAGAAAACAAAACAAGTATTGCCAGTTGTTACAGATTGGCAGTTGCCTAATTTTTAATTCAATTCCAGTCAACTTAAGAAATGTGGATTCCATGTATACATCAGTGATCAGACATGTAAAACAGCATGAATGATTTGAATCACTTGACCCACTCTACATGTATATCACAGAAAGTATGAATGTATGATAATATCAAATGATTTGATATTGTCATACTGTCTAAGGCTGTCTCTGATGTAAATGTAGGGTGGGTCGTGATTCTGATAGGCTGATAACTTAATCAGACTCATAGCAGTCACAACTCACAATTGAAACATATAGAAAACATTGTTTTCACCTGGTCACTCATTACTGGGCTATAGGGCCTACTGGCTTGTGGTTCTATGAAGTCCGCTCCAGCACTGCAGCTCTCCCACAATTAGACTGTCTACTTGTCTAAGATGTCTTCATGCACGTACATGTACTTGCGTAAATAATGTACATGTCAGAGTCATAATCATACATGTAAGTCACTTTTAAGTTTTAAAAATGTGTATTACTAAAGACTAATAGAGTCAGTATAGTCAATTAGTCTCTAGTAATACAAAAAAGTGTTCACATCTAAGTGGGCCTCAAATAGTAAAGGTATTTTGAAATACCCAATTAATATGAAGAATACTCAATTATAATCATCCCCTTTGAGTAAAACACTCAAAAGACTAATTCTTATTTGGAGCTCTAATTCTTATTTGGAGCTCTGCTCTGATGGGTAACTTATGTGTACAGTTCTATGGTTGCCAGTAGTACAGACTTTTATGACCCAAGAAAACTATTTATTTTCCTGTAAACATTGTGTGTATTTTCCTCTCAGAGAAAGAGAGAGAGAGAGAGAGAGAGAGAGAGAGAGAGAGAGAGAGAGAGAGAGAGAGAGAGAGAGAGAGCGGGTCAGTAGTTTACCTACAGAACAAATTTAGACAATACATAGCTAGCCATGTTAGGCTGCAGAGACAATACCTAGCTAGGCGTGGTGGTCTGCAGAAACAATACATAGCTAGCTGTATTAGGCTGCAGAGACAACACATAGTTATCCGTGTTAGTCTGGAGGGACAATACATAACTAGCTGTCTTAGGCTGCAGACAATACATAGTTAGCCATGTTAGGCTGCAGAGACAATACATAGTTAGCCGTGTTAGTCTGGAAAGAGAATATATAGTTAGCCGTGTTAGTCTAGAGAGAATACATAGATAGCTGTGTTAGACTGCAGAGACAACACATAGCTAGCTGTGTTAGGCTGCAGAAACAATATATAGCTAACTGTGTTAGTCTGCAGACAATACATAGCTAGCCATGTTAGTCTGCAGAAACAATACATAGCTAGCTGTGTTAGGCTGCAGAAACAATACATAGTTAGCCATGTTAGGCTGCAGAGACAATACATAGCTAGCTGTGTTAGTCTGCAGACAATACATAGCTAGCCATGTTAGTCTGCAGAAACAATACATAGCTAGCTGTGTTAGGCTGCAGAAACAATATATAGCTAACTGTGTTAGTCTGCAGACAATACATAGCTAGCCATGTTAGTCTGCAGAAACAATACATAGCTAGCTGTGTTAGGCTGCAGAAACAATACATAGTTAGCCATGTTAGTCTGCAGACAATACATAGCTAGCTGTGTTAGTCTGTAGAGACAATACATAGCTAGCTGTGTTAGTCTGCAGAGACAATACATAGCTAGCCGCGTTAGTCTGCACAAACAATACATAGCTAGCTGTGTTAAGCTGCAGAAACAATACATAGCTAGCTGTGTTAGTCTGCAGACAATACATAGCTAGTCATGTTAGTCTGGAGAGACAATACATAGCTAGCTGTGTCAGTCTGCAGACAATACATAGCTAGCCATGTTAGTCTGCAGAGACAATACATAGCTAGCCGTGTTAGTCTGCAGAAACAATACATAGCTAGCTGTGTTAGGCTGCAGAAACAATACATAGCTAGCGTTGTTAGTATGCAGACAATACATAGCTAGCCGTGTTAGTCTGCAAAGACAATACATAGTTAGCTGTGTTAGGCTGTAGAAAATACACAGCTAGCCATGTTAGGCTGCAGACAATAACAACAGGATTTAAAGGTAATACCTTTTTAAGAGTAACTTAAGTTTATTTTGATGAGCTTTCAGACATAAATGTTCATCACTCCTAGCTTAGCTACATAAGCTTGAAAGCGTAGTTCGTGTACTATGGTGTCAGTAGCTTACCTATCGCTGCAGAGAGCAGTCTGTGGACGATTACATCTGGATATCTGCGGATAGGCGAGGTAAAGTGAGTATAGATTGGCACGTTTAGAGCATAGTGATGGTAAAATTCTTCATCGGCCATGATACCAGTACAGAAATACTGAGCCAGCTGAAATACAGAACCCGCTGAAATAGTCAGCTGAAAGTCATCATCTAGTCAACTGCATATTCCAGTCAGCATACGCATCTTGGTCATCTAGTCAACGGTATCTTCCAGTCAGTATAAGCATCTTGGACATCTAGTCAACTGCATCTTCCAGTCAGTATAAGCATCTTGGTCATCTAGTCAACAGTATCTTCCAGTCAGTATAAGCATCTTGGTCATCTAGTCAACAGTGTCTTCCAGTCAGTATAAGCATCTTGGTCATCTAGTCAACTGCATCTTCCAGTCAGTATAAGCATCTTGGTCATCTAGTCAACTGCATCTTCCAGTCAGTATAAGCATCTTGGTCATCTAGTCACCAGCATCTTCCAGTCAGCATAAGCGTCTTGGTCATCTAGTCAACAGCATCTTCCAGTCAGCATAAAGCATCTTGATCATCTAGTCAATGGCATCTTCCAGTCAGTATAAGCACCTTGATCATCTAGTCAACAGTGTCTTCCAGTCAACATAAGCATCTTGATCATCTAGTCAACAGTGTCTTCCAGTTAGCATAAGCATCTTAGTCATCTAGTCAACAGTGTCTTCCAGTCAACATAAGCATTTTGGTCATCTAGTCAACAGTGTCTTCCAGTTAGCATAAGCATCTTGGTCATCATAGGCAACAGTGTCTTCCAGTCGTCATACGCAACCGCATGTTCCAGTTAGGATAAGCAACAGTAGATGTTCCAGTTATGATAAGCAACAGTAGATGTTCCACTTATGATAAGCAGCAGCATGGATAAACAGAGTCATGCACACCAATCTTTCTTAATTGACTTTAACTGAATATCATCTTAGGTGTGGGGAGGGGTGGAATAAAAAGAATCATTTTTCACTGCAAAGTGTACTCATTGTACATGTTTCAATTAAGGTGTGTATTTGTTGACGTGTTTGTTGGGTTCACGGACATCTATGAGATAGACTGTGTTTTATAATCAGACTGGGTATGCATTACAAGAATGGTAGGAGCCGATAAATGTCATACATACGCCAATCACAGTGGCCTAGTCAGTCCATAAATAGCGCTATCTCACTGACCTAGTCACTCCGTAAATAGCGCTATCTAACTGGCCTAGTTAGTCCATAAATAGTGCTGCCACACAGACCTAGTCACTCCGTAAATAGCGCTATCTCACTGGCCTAGTCAGTCCACAAATAGAGCCAAGTCCTTGGCCTAGTTAGCCCATAAATAGCGCTATCTCACTGGCCTAGATAGTCCATAAATAGCGCTATCTCACTGGCTTAGTCAGTCCATAAATAGCGCTATCTCACTGGCCTAGTTAGTCCATAAATAGCATTATCTCACAGACCTAGTTAGTCCATAAATAGAACTCTGGTAAATCTATCAGCTGATGCTGTATGGCTAGTATGTTCTATAAATCAGTAGCTGGTATTACTGAGTACATACCTGCATGGGCTTAGAAACCAGACTCACGAGCACCTGTAGTCGTCCCAATGAGCAACTATCATCTCCGTAATACATGGCTAATGAGCGCTGCAAAGAAATAGTAACAAACAAGTGTGCAAAAAGTCTAGATAACGTGCTTTCGTGGATGTTATACGCCCTAATAGATAACATGCAGAGCCTTATACAGGTGCATATATCTAGATATCATAGATTTCACAGCGAAATCCTGGTCCAGGGTTTGTTATATCTGCTAGTATATGTAAAACTAAACGAAATCACAGATTTCTTTTTTCACGAGAGTTGATACTTACCTCCCTAATACTCTTTGATATTGCTAAATATCGGCTTTCACTCAATAAACACCCAGAATAAAAACAGTTAGGTGCCCCTACTGGGCAGGGAGTCAGAGTGCAGTCCGGCGGATGCCAGCCCCCACCACCGCGCATGCGTGGACTAGCACTTCCTCTGACTAATTTATTGGCTGACACACATGCAACTATTAAGCGCCTGAAGACTGAGCCTCTGTGGGGTGGAGAGGCTGGGTCCGTATTAGGGAGGTAAGTATCAACTCTCTCGTGAAAAAAGAAATCTGTGATTTCGTTTATTTTACTTCAAGAGTATACTTACCTCCCTAATACTCTTTGATATTGCCAGAATTCGACAGGGAATTCGGCGGGAGGGAGGCGAGGTCAAAAGACCAGCTCTTCCCTATGCGCTTTTCTGCGTTTAAGGCACTTAAACTTCTGAAACTGTGTGAAAACACAGTCAGGACTTGAGAAAACATCGGCTAACACAAACGGATGGATGAGAGATGACCGAATGTCATATGCGCGCCCCCCCCCCCCCCCTTCCTGGGAGGAAGACTCGAATGACCTCAATGTTCTCTACGTACAAGTCCCATGTACTATAGGACAGAGACGAAAAAGCTCCATTTTCGTATACTCTCAATGATGAACCACATATAAACACATAGCATCACCATTTTAACAACAAAGGGTCACGTGACAATACAATTAACAATGAACAACACATAAACAAGACTGACCTTGTTGAACTTGGCTGCTGACATCATCTTCCCAGTGGTGAAGGCTGATGCAGTCCCAAAAAGTGCTTGTTCCCATTAATTAATTGTGATATATACAAGTAATGAGGAAGCCTCATCAAAAAAGTACACCTGATTATCTTTTCAAAATCGATAAGGCGAGAGGATTAGAGGTGTCACGGAGATAATGGTCTGTAAAACTTGACTCACAGTGCCACTGAGCAACTGACATAATGTCATCCACAGGGACCCCATTAAATAGGGCAGTGGAAGTCACTACACCCCGGACACTGTGAGCCTTGGCCATGTCAACTTGCTTACCGGTGGCGGATTTATGACAAAACTGAATACATTCTACAATCCACCTGGAAATGGTGTCCTTAGATGCCCTGCCATGGGGTTCAATATATGACAACCATAACGCTGACTGGTCCGTCCGCCACTCCTGAGTACGTTGTTTGTACTGGATCAGTGCTCAGACGGGACACCATGCTTTAGAATTAGGATCAAATCTAGTTAAAGCTGGCAAAATAATAGGTTGACCTGGATATTTCAGACTGATTTTTAGCCAAGAAATTAATCCTACGTGGAGCTTAAGGCCTTCCCCTGTAACCACGAAACGGTCTTCCTCAGCTGATAAGGCATGAATTTCACTCCTACGCCTAGCCGAGGCCGCAGCAATTAAAAATACAGTTTTAAGAGTCAACATTTTCATAGAAATGGAACTAAGTTGTTCAAAAGGATTTTCGCCTAGTACCTGAAGCACTAGAGATAAACTCCAAGATGGAATCACCGGGGGATTCCTTGGTCTTAGATTGCCCATGCCCTTAATTAATACATTTAATGTACTTACTTCATCACTTCCCCTATTAGCCAAGCAAGGGATAACTGTCATTAAAGCTGATTTATAACCAGCAATAGAGTTAGGCTTGAGGCTATAGGCATCGTACAGGTGACAGAGGAAATCAGCTACTACCTGAATAGATGAATCCATTGGATCAATACATCTTTTTGAGCACCATTCTGCAAATCTGTTGATTTTAAAATTATATGCTAGGTTGACCCCCTTCTGGCTTTGGCCATAAACATGGCTGCTTGCTCAGAAAAGCCCTCCTTAATTCTAGATTCCTTGACAACATCCACGCAGTCAATCTGAACATTGACGGATTGTTGTGAAGGACCTTGCCCTGGAAAATAATGTCGTCCATCAGAGGCAGAGGAAGCGGATTGCAGACCAGAAGGTCCAGCAGATCCATATACCATGATCGGCGTGGCCAATTTGGGGCGATCAGAAGCACTTGGCACTCCTCCTGTCTGATTTTCTGAAGAATTTTTGGAATCAGGATTGCTGGAGGGAATGCGTATGCATACATTCCCACCCAGCTGATAGCTAACGCATCTGTTGCGAAAGTGCTTGGATCTGGAATCGGAGAGACGTACGTCGTCATCTTCGCATTCTTCTTCGTTGCGAACAAATCAATGTTGGGTTTCCCCCAATGGTCGAACAGATGATCCGCCACACATTGATTTAGTTGCCATTCCGTCGGTAAAACACTCATCCTTCGGCTTAATGAGTCTGCTAGCAGATTTAACCTTCCCGGAATATGAACTGCTTTCAAGGTAATCCTGTGATCCAGGCACCAACAAAGCAGTCTCCATGTCATCATACAGAGACTGGGCGACTTCGTTCCGCCCTGGCGGTTTATGTAAGTCACTACTGTTGAGTTGTCTGATCGAATAAGAACAATCTTGCCCTGAACTTTCTGTAAGAAATGTTCCAGGCCCAGGACTACTGCTCTTAACTCCAGTAGATTGATATGTTCCTTTGACTGTTCCAGATTCCAAAGCCCTGATATCGTGGATTCTTCCAGGCAAGCTCCCCACCCCTCCATCGAGGCATCTGTATACACAGTTACTTGATGGTGAGGAGGGGTTAGCATAACACCCCCCCCCAACAGATTCTCTGTCTTCAACCACCATTGCAGGTGGTGAATTAGAGGCTCCAACACTGACACGTTCGAGTCCAGTGAACCTGTACTCTGGGTCCATTGCGTCATGAGAGATAACTGGATCGGCCGCCTGAGGAAGGACTGGTTCCAGAGAAACCATCAACCCCAGAATTCTCAAGTAAACCCGTGCCACGACATGACGACTGTTGCACACTGACTGTATTACTGAGATGAGTATCTGAACCCTCTCCTGAGTAGGACAAACATATCCTGTCTCTAGATCGAAGAACATCCCCAGGTAAACAAACTTCTGGGATGGAGTCAGCTCTGATTTTTGGAAATTGGTTATCCAGCCTAAGTCTGTGAGAGTCTTCAAAACTATCTCCAGATTGGCCGATAAACTTTCCTGGGTGTGTGCTTTTAACAGCCAGTTGTCTATGTACGTGTGGACTGCTATGCTTCTCCTGCGGAGGTATGCTGTAATCGCAAGAACCACTCTGGTGAAAACCCGAGGAGCCGTGGAATTTCCGAAGGGTAACACCCTGAATTCCCACTGTCTGCCCTGGAATGCAAATCTCAGGAAGCGACGGAAACTCCTCGCTATGGGGATGTGGAAATAAGCATCCTTCAAACCTATTGAAGCTGTCCACATTCCCCCTCTCCAACCCCGCCAACACCGACTTCACAGTCTCCATCTTGAAACTGGGTGTCTATGAACTTGTTCAAAGGCTTGAGGTTGAGAATTGGCCTCCACCCTCCGGTGTTTTTTGTCACTAAGAACACGGTTGAATAGAAGCCCGGACACTTTTGTGCCGGCTGAATTGCTCCTTTTTGTATGAGGGAGTTTATTTCCTCCTCTATACACCTTTGATCTGGATCTCTCGGAATTTGAGTCCAGATTGGCACCAGAGACAGTCGCGATGGTGGGCCTGTCATCCAATCGGGATGATACCCGACTGAAAGCCATCGCAAGACTAAACGGTCCTGAGTTAACCGTTCCCACTCTTGCTTGTGGCGGGCCAACCGGCCCACCACCGTCCCACCTAGGGAGAGAGGTGGACATAAGGAGTGCAAGAGCGGCACGGTCTCCTTTGCCAGAAACACCGGAGTGGTTCTCACCGTGGTAACCGACCCATCAGGTATGATTACCACGACCAGATCCTCGCGCGCCACGACCAGCACCGCGCGCACATCGGTGCGTGGGTGGCTGCCTGGCTGGCTGCGCCTGAGGAGCCTGCGCCCCCCCCCCCTCACTGCAGGCCGAATTGCACGCGGCCGAGGCTGACGCTGCGCTGGTGGCTGGCCTCTGACATGGCCACCTCCACTTCGAGCCCACAGGGGATGGTACGCAGGGGGTGCAGCGCGAACGCGCTCCCTACGGAGCACCTCAAACTGTTCGTGCAGTGCCCTCTGGTTGTTGACCAGAGTGACCATCTCCTGGAGGTGCCTACATCCCTCACCTCCAAAGAGACCAGGACCTGCCATAGGCGTACGCAGAAGCCTATTGTACAGGTCCTGGGATGGGCACAGGTTATCAGGTCATACAATCCAGAGCCAGGTTGATACCATCCTGGATGGCTCTCTGGACTGTGATCGGGCTTGGCTGACGTGATGCGGATGCTGTCACTACCACCTGCAACAGCTGGGAGACGTGAGAAAGCACCGCAATAGACGCTCTCCCACTCTCCTCCGCATCACGCAACGCGGCATTGGCCGAACGCAGCGTGTTCGAACACAAGGCTCCCGTGTCAGAACGGGAGCCTGGCCGCGTATCCTCACCTAAAGCCGCGCGGTCATCCACGCTGGGCTTAGGTACCACACCGTACCTCTGGTAGTCCACGGGTACGATGCGGCAGCGCCTTTCAACCTCGCGAGGGGCCTTCGCCTTGATGGACGTCTCCGCCGCCGAGAACATATCAACGATATGCTCTGCTAGCGGCAGAGATGCTAACAGTCGACTTTCCAGCTAACTACGGCCGGTGGACTCGCTAGCTAGCTGACTGCTCTACGGGCAGGTCTGGCCTGACGCTTATCAGCCATTGACAAACATCAGACCAATCCTCCTCCGTGGCTAACTGCGAAAGCTCTACTAGACGAGGGCCTTCGTCTTCCTACTGAGCTAATGCAGTCGAGCTTGAAGTTGGATATGCTGACACTCCTGGCAAGCCAGAGAAAGCATGCGGGACCGAAAGAGCAGGCATGTTAATCTGACTGGCTTGTCCAGGAGCAGGTGCCGTGGTAGAGCGTGGGGCAGTTACCGCCACACCACGGCATCGGCCAGCACCAGCAATACTCTCGGCAAGCCGAGGTATGCGGAATAACTGGCCGTCAGAACCAACCAGGGCCACCTTCTGAGCCGTGAATTCTACTCCTGCGTGAGTAGAACCGTGGATCATGTCGCCTGTATTCCCCGCGAGGGGTGCACAGACGTCAAAATCCATGGCCACGGCATCAGAAGGGGGACCCAGCAGATAATCCTCTTCTTCCTGGCCAGAAAGATTAGATTCCGGGTCAGCAAAGAGAGCTAACCCGGACTGGCCAGGAAAGGTGCCATAGGAGGTACTGGCACCTGCGGCGTGCGGATACCACTGGGCTGATAAGCAGCCAGCAGGTTCCAGCGACAACCGTCCATGGACCACTGGCGCGGCAAGCCTGCTGCCAATGTCGTGCAACGCCCCCTCTAATGGGGCCACCTCTGAATCGTCGAAAACTGGTAACGGCCTAAGGAAAGTCGATTCAGAGGCGGGGATTATCTGCTCCGAAGCAGATGAAGAGGACAACAAAGGATTTGCTCCAGGAACATGCCACAGAGCAACTCTGGTACCAAATCCTTTATTGTCCTCTTCATCTCTCCCAACATCTCACTACGGCAGGCCTCCATGTCCACTGAGGACGAGGCCTTCCTCTTACCCTTTTTACCTACAAACTCTCGTTTCATCTTCCTCTCCTCCTCCACAACCTTGTCCTTCGCCTGTAAGCACAAAAACTCTTTCATTAGCTTGCCACCCCCCCACCCCCCCTGCTTACACACATCACAATTAAGTAATGGCCCACAGGGGCTACATTGAAAACACAGGTGGGGAATAAACTTCTCCTTCAAGAAGCGACCACAGGACGGGCAACCAAGTCTCTGAAACAGGACAGAAGACGAGGACAATGAGTATTTTAGTTACGGTTAGAAACTCAAAACCAAAAATAAGAGAGGGAAAAATGATCATAAAGATCACTATCCATATGAGAAACCAGCGTTGGGCAAAACTTTAATTGTTAATAAAGAGCAAGGCTGATTATGACGTCATAATTTCAAGAAAGAAATTAAATCGATCCGAAACAAACATCCAGGTGTAAGGACGAATTGTATTCATATCCAGAACATCTAACTATGAAGGATAGATATTCAGACTACACAAACATCAGATACACAATGATAATAGTGGCAAATTTTAGTTTACATAATTATTATCACCTCATATCATTAACTAGAATACCTGACTCTTTGTATAGACAAACCATCCAATCTGATGAACTGGAACACTCCACCAAGACTATGACCTCTTAACTCTCTCCACCTTAGGGGAAAGGAATTGGATCAAGAGGGCAAAGTGAGAAGACCTTCATACGAGGCCTCTGAGTCACTGGACATAGACTTTTTGGTTAGATAACCTAACAGTATTAGTAGGAAATGGAACCTTGGCGGAGAGAAAACAAACCCTCTGTTGATGTGATGTCCCATACATATCCAGACAGATACCTGTGGACATAAACACAAAGAGAGATTAGCATTATATAGCGCCATGTTGACATAAAACAACTATACTAGGCGCTTATCACGATAAACGCGAGTCCCGGAAACACATTACACCGGGAAAAAACGGCTAAATTATAATAGAAGTCAGCTGATGGATAGATCCTGGGCCCTCCTCTGGCGAAGTAATCCTGTCTGCCATCTTAATCAGGGGTTATAAACTTCTATTGCCACTCAAAAAGACTTTGAAAACACTTGAGAAAAGCTCTAGCACAAAAACATGTGTATACCCTCTGCCAATAAATTAGCAAAGAGGAAGTGCTAGTCTGCGCATGCGCAGTGGTGGGGCTGGCATCCGCCGGACTGCACTCTGACACCCTGCCCAGTAGGGCCACCTAACTGTTTTTATTCTGAGTGTTTATTGAGTGAAAGCCGATATTTAGCAATATCAAAGAGTACTAGGGAGGTAAGTATACTCTTGGAGTGAAATTGGGGTGACATAACGACAAGACAATGACTTGTCAGTTTGAGTTTTATTTCATCATTTAGGAATGATACTATTAATATTTACAAATATATTCCATAGAAGACAATTATTACAGATCACATTATTGGGTATTACAACACGGCAAGAGGAAATATAATCAAATAAAGGTTACCCTGTTATCACATTTTTAGTCTGAATTTTATGTCAGCGTTCTGATCAAAAATTCTGAGCCAACAAAATGTGATAAAAGTTTATATCAATACATAGTACGAAACCCCATTATTGCCTTGAGTAAAATGTGCAAAATCTGTGTAATATATGCATAAAAGTATGGCAATAACAAACAATAATGTAAATTGTTCAAACAAGAGGCCCAAGGGCCTGTGGCGCTCACCTGGGTGATTGACATTTAAACCATTTGCATTTAAATAGACATGATGGATGATTTTCGGAAAATCAAAGATGGGCACCAAAAAATTGACCAATCAAGACTCGTTTAATATGTTGAAGCCTACTGTCATAGGATTGTTCCACATAAGTTTTGTTGAAATTGGGCTATTGATTGAAGGAGTACCGTTCCGGAAAACTTTCAGAAGATTGCTGCCAAAACATCGACCTATCAAAATTGTGAATACAATTTCTAGAGGATACGACACAAGGATCCTTCCAGGCAAATTTGGTTTGCCCTAGCGATTACCGAGGAGTAGCATTTTATATTAATTCCCATTTTTCAGAAATCCAAGATGGTCACCATCAAAATTCTGTATACAAGTTCTGAAGCGTACCGGCCTAGGGTTCTTCCAGCTGAATTTGCTTGAACTTGGCCAAGCCGTTAATGAGGAGTAGTCTTTTATAACTGATTTCCACAATTTTCTGAAAATCCAAGATAGGCGCTGGAAAAATTTACCAATCAAAATTCTGCATACAAGTTCTGAAATCTACCAGCCTAGTATCCTTCCAGCCAAGTCTGGTTGAAATTGTTCAAGCAGTTAATGAGGAATAGTGTTTTAAACTTTCCCACCATTTTTTTTTTAATTCAAGATGGACGCCGGAAAAATTGACCAATCAAAATTCTGTATACATGTCCTGAAACCTATTAGCCTAGTATCCTTCCAGCCAAGGCTGGTTGAAATTGCTCAAGCAGTTAATGAGGAATAACGTTTTAAACACTTTCCCGCCATTTTTTATCAAATTCAAGATGGACGCCAGAAAAATGGACCAATCAAAATTCTTTATACAAGTTCCGAAGCATACTACACTAGGGTTCTTCCATTGAAGTTTGATTGAAATCGGCCCAGTGGTTATCGAGTAGGCTTTTAAGTGATTTGCAGAGATTTTCAGAAAATCCAAGATGGCCACCGGAAAAATTGACCAATCAAAATTCTGTATAAAAGTTTTGAAACCTACAAGCCTATATCATTCTAGCCAAGTCTGATTGAAATTGCTCAAGCAATAGGAGTAGCGTTTTAAATGATTTCATGCCATTTTTTGGAAAATTCAAAATGCCCACCGGAAAAATGGACCAATCAAAATTCTGTATACAAGTTCTGAAGGATACCATGCTACGGTTGTTGATTCATCCAAGTTTGATTGAAATCGGCCCAGAGCTTATCAAGAAATAGTCTTAAGTGATTTCAAGAAATTAAAAAAAGTCCAAGATGGGCGCCGGAAAAATTGACCAATCAAAATTTTGTATACAAGCTTTGAAACATACCAGCGTACTATCCTACCAGATAAGCCTGGTTGAAATTGTCCAAGAAGTTAATGAGTAGCGTTTTTTTGGAAAATTCAAGATGGCCACCGATGAAATTGTCCAATCAAAATTTTGCATATAAGTTCTGAAGCCTACCCCCATAGGGTCCTTTCAGCCAACCTGGGTTGAAATCCACTAAGCGGTTAATGAGTAGCATTGTTAAGCAAAAGTTGGCGGATGCCGGATGAATGGACGGACGGACAGACAGACGATGGATGGTCGCCATGCCATAAGCTCATTTGGCCATGTGAGCTAATAATGACAAACAAGAGGCCCAATGTGCCTGTTGCTTTAATAATGACAAACAAGTGGCAAATTTGAACTCAGAATACCCAAAAACATATAAAGACCCAATTTCGCCCTCAAGATCCATCAAATAAAAAATCCAATATGGCCGCCAAACACGTTACATTTTGATTGGACCACGGCGGCCATGTTTTTTGACGGATCAACTTCCCTTGAACAATCTTTAATGTCCCTTAGTCCCTAATCATATCGCCCAAATTTTGGCCCGATCCCTTCAGTGGTTCTGAAGAAGTTGTTTCCGGGAAAAATAGGTCATTCAAGATGGCCACTGAACCATTTGGTCAATCAAGTCTTCTTGAACAAACTTGGCTTACCTCTTTCCCTAGATGATGTTTCATGAGTTTTGAATCGATTCCCCAAGCGGTTTCGGAGAAAATCTTTAAAAACATTTTCTAAAATCGGCCAAAATCCAAGATGGCCACCGCCAAATTGGCTGATCGGCTTAATTTGAACAAACTTGGATCCCTATGCACTAAGGAAGTCATAAAGGAAAAGTTGATGGATGGACGGACGACGGATGGATGAACGACGGACGGTCAACACAGCATAAGCTCACTTGGCCTTTCAGGCCAGGTGAGCTACTAATAATAAGTACATGTAATTGTAAAGATCAGGCTGAACGATTATCAATGACTCTTACCTGCAATGCTCTGACAGAGCCAGTATCAATTACTCTTACCTGTAATACTCCGGCTGAGCTAGTATCAATTATTCTTACCTATAAAGCTCTGGCTGAGCTAGTATCAATTACTCTTACCTGTAATGCTCCGGCTGAGCTAGTATTAATCGGGACTTCCATTTTCTTGCATAGACCATCCAGGTCATCAAGCATTTTTGTCTGTGGATATGGATGTCGCCGGAGAAGTGCTTTTCTGGGAAATGCATCCTTAATCTTATGACCCACTGCCATATTAGCCATAAGCATAAATTCTTCAATTAGCCTACAATGAAGTTATTTTCTAACATATAAAATGCATGTATATGACTGAATATAGAACGAGAATGGCTAACCCTCCTCACATGGTCAAACAAAATTAAGTATTTAATAAGCCAATTGAGCTCCTTCCTCCTTAAATTTTGATAGTAAATAACTTAAGCTTAGGCACAACATTTCATGAAACAGATGAATATTTAGCGGCATATTTTGACTGGAAGCTGCCTTAGGTAGCAACCTCTTCCAATAAATTTATGTTCAGCAAACGCTTCCAGTCAAATCAAATTCAGCAGATTTGTTTTACATTGTAAAGAATTTCTTGCATTCGTATGCACTGTTGAAACATTATACTAACTGTACTGTTTAAACTCACCACTCATCAATCCCCCAATCAGAGATTTATAACAAAAGTGCATGTTCAGGGTGTAACATGCAGAAGCAAAATGGCCATTACAATCCGGAAGGCGCATTACATCTTTTAACAAATTCTACTAACTTTATCAAGTCATCACTAAAATGGACTTATTTAAAGAAAATCTAAGACTTATTTTCTATAACAGAGATGATATTTATGATGAAGATAATTTTAGATCTACAATCATAAATTGATTTACTTCTATCATAGAGAATAAATGAGTAGCCAGTCCCTTTAAGACCGGCTGACGTGATGTGGTACCAGACCGGCTGACGTGATGTGGTACCAGACAGGCTGACGTGATGTGGTACCAGACCGGCGGACGTGATGTGGTACCAGACCGGTGGACATGATGTGGTACCAGACCGGTGGATGTGATGTGGTACCAGACCGGCGGACATCTGGTATCAGACCGGCGGACGTGATGTGGTACCAGACTGGCGGACATGATGTGGTACCAGACAAGCGGACGTGATGTGGTACCAGACCGGCGGACATGATGTGGTACCAGACCAGCGGACGTGATGTGGTACCAGACCGGCCGCTGTGCCAGAGCACATGCATGCTGGAATGACATGTCAGATTCAAATCACTCAACAGCACCTCGTGGGGTGGTGAGGCGGGGTCATTTCTTCATGGTAAGTATCTTCTTCCTCGTAAAAAAGAACAAGAGGCCCAAGGGCCTGTGGTGCTCACCTGGACCATTAGCATTTGAAGCATTTGTATATAAATAGATATGATGGATAATTTTCAGAAAATCCAAGATGGTCAACGAAAGAATTGGCCAATCAAAATTCTGTATATATGTTCTGAAGCCTAGTATCCCACCTTGGGTCTTTCCAGCTGAGTTTGATTGAAATCTGCCAAGCAGTTAATGAGGTGCAGGCTTTTAACTGATTTACCAAAACTTTTGGAAAATCCGAGGTGGCCACACAAAAATTGACCATTCAAAATTCTGCAAACAAGGTCTGAAGCCTGCTACCATAGGGCCAAGTCTGGTTGAAATCACCAAAGCAGTTAATGAGTAGCGTTTTAAATGATATCCTGTATATTTTCATAAAATTTGTTTCACCAAACAATTTACCAATCAAAATTCTGTATACGAGTTATGAAACTTTCACCCATCGGGTCCTTCCAGCTAAATTATGTTGAAATCCGCCAAGCGGTTAATGAGGAGTAGCATTTTGACCATTTCCGGCAGATATTTAATAAAATGTAAGATTTTCCCCCAAAAAATTGATCAATTAAAATTCTGAATAGAAGTTCTAGAGCCTACCACCATAGAATCAATCTAGTCAAAGTTGGTTGAAATATATGAAGCAGCTATGGAGGAGTAACATTTTGACCATTTACGGTAAATTTTTCATAAAATTTAGGATTTTCAGCCCAAAAAAATTGATCAATCAAAATTCTGAAAAGTCTGGAGGATACCGGCATAGGATCCTTCCAGGCAAATTTGTAACTACAGGCAAGAATTCTGTCCTCTATTCTTCTGTATGCTTCTTATAACAGATGAATGTATGGACTGGATAAGAAGCCTTAGCATCTGGGTTAAATCTAGTAAGGCAATGACATGAAAATCACTTTAAAGAGATATTTTAATGACTGATTCTTAGACATGAATGTCAGTCTAGGAAGTAGGTGCAGATCTTCCCCTGTAACCATGAATGTCAGTCTAGGAAGTAGGTGCAGCTCTTCTCCTGTAACCACGAAGCCGTCATGTACTGCAGAGTGTATGAATTTCATTTCTCCTAGCAGAAGCGGGTGCCACCAGAAAAATTGCTTTAATAGAAACAGAAGCTAAAGGCTCAAAATGAGTCTTAGATAAAACTTGGAGTACAAGAGATAAACTCCAAGCTGGGATAACAGGTGGTTCCCTCAGATGAATACTACCTTTGATCATTCTAGATAAACTAAGCAGCTTTATCACTTCCACCTAAAGGCCAAGTAAGGAATCATGGTTGAAAAGGCTGATTTGTATCCAGCTATCGAATTATGCTGAAGAGTATGAGTATGAAAAAGGTCGCAAAGGATGTCTGATACTTCTTGAAAAGATACCTGAAAGGGATCTTGAGATCTGTCTGTGCACCATTCTAACTAGATGGACTGCGTCACACGTGTCAAGCCCATTAGTTTTTCCACCCACCACACATCCTGTGTATCAGTGTCGCGAAATAAGGATTTCTTAAAATAGTATATCCCCATGATGAATCAAATGTCTACTGAAAAACTATAACAGTCTTCTAATTCTTGAAAGGTTCAACCCACATAAAAATATGTAAACAATTTGAAAATCATTTCAATTATGATGGTGACTGGATGTAATGATGGCATTAGAACAAATCTGTAAACTTTTATTGAAATAGGATAAGCGCTTGATGAATTAAACTTCAATATTTACCTAATTCTTGGTACAAAATAAGCTATATCCAAACCCCCTAAAATATGGGAAAAATTTGAAAATCATTTAACTTATGATTGAGACTACATTCAATGATGGTATAGATCAAGTCCGCAAAGTTTTATTAAAATTCGATAAGCCTTCATGACCTAAATGTACATTGAAAAAACTATCATTTACCACGACGTTACACCATTTGGACAGCATGTTCGAGTACAATTTAGGGTGATCAGAAACACTTGGCACTCCTCCTGTCTGATTTTCTTTAGAATCTTTGTGATCAGGATTGGTGGAGGGTATACATATGCCTACATTCTCTTACAACTAATAAATAATGCAGCCATTGTGAATACATTTCCATCTGGAATCACAGAGACATAAGTTGTCACCTTCACATTCGGCATGAGAAACGATCAATACTGGGTTTCCCCAATGGTTGAAAAGACAATCTGCCAGACATTATTTGAGTGGCCATTCCGTTGGTAGGACCTGTCGAGTGAGTAAATATTGGCTCCATCTTATATATTAGGCTTAAACGTAGTATATAGCCATGATGATTGTTCAACTGATGCGCCGAGATGGTAAGAACGTGATCAGACATCTCTGGTGGGTAGATGGGCGGTACAGTACCATGTAGAATGGGTCCTCTTCGAGTTAGCTCACTGTTCCACCACATATATACATGCTGACACGCTACATCCACCTCCGGGTAGTTCTTATCACAGTTCACTGACAGAGGTGGGGCATGACGTGATACAATATCTGCCGAGAGCGAACAGCAGCCTATGGAAAGTAATGTCCCAATCTGTTCACGCCCCTAAACCACCTGTTCGACAGCTTGATCATGGCCCTATATGCCAGCACAGATGGGCGGTCGGATGCCAATTTAGAGTTTACGATGCTGCTACTCATTGACCTATCAACATGATATCATACCACACATATCTGACCTTTGCCAAAATGTTGGATAGTGAATAAAGAACTCTTCCTTCATGCCCTCTGAGGAGATAAAGGTGCTGAAAGAGCAGATGCTCGCACGTCTGCAGACTTGCCAACAAGGTGAGTGACTACAGATGGTGTGGTGGTATAACCTGAACGCCAGAATGGCACGAGAGAGAGAGAGAGAGAGAGCTGGACCTGAAAGCACGAGAGATCATCCAGTGGGAAGAGGAGGTGTGGAAATATAAAGACAAAAAAGACACACAACGTTGGGAGTACTATCAGTGGGATAAGATGAAGTTCTAGATGTCCCGGCTCAAAAATTTGGTGGCACCGCAAGAGCTGGATGATAGGTGCCTAAGAGAGGTATGTCTTCACACCAAAAAACTCACATGCTTCGCTCTCTTAGCCGAGAGGAATCCCATGATGACTCATCAGCAGATCCTACTGATGTTAGAGCTAGCTCTGGTTTAAGTCTTATATATCATGGCTAAATCAGAGTGGCAAAAGCAACCTGAACTATATCCCGCATTGATACCTGATGCGGGTGGTACAGTTCATGGTTGACGACTACAGCAGATCGACACTATCAGGCAACCTACAACATGCTCGCAAACACAAACACAGCTGCTGGGGTGATTGGAGTCAGTGCTGGTGTGGCAGTCGTCGCCACCCTCGCTACCGGGGTGGATGCAATAGTCGCAATCCCACTGTGGTGACCCTTGCCGCCACTGTCCTGGCCACTGGCTTGGCAGTTGGACAGCGCCAGATCACCAGGAAGCTAGAAGCATGCTAAGTATGTGACACCAGCACAGAGCACCCGATGGGCCATCTACGAATCAGTCAGTAAAGCTTTCGAGGATGGAAAGGTCAATGATGAAGAGTACCATTATATCTTGAAGCTCCACACCTTGTACTGCACAACGAGATGATGCGGTGGGGCTGCATCGTGGATCTCTACGATGCAAATAGACTGTTGCAGATCTGAGACCGATCTCCATCACAGTTGATGGCCGGTCCCGCATCAGCTTCTCCATCAATCCACGACCACTGACCAACCTCACGGTCACCATCAAGGATGCAAAGAAATATTACACCTGGATGGTAGGGCCAAATCTCTCGATCTGGACCCAACAGCTCAATTTTGCTGTATGGGCCGCCACGGCAGGATGTGGAGTCATCACCAGTTTGCTTCACTCCTATTCTGGTACCCCTGAAGCTGTGATCATTGCCAACTGTCTCAGATTCCATGTGTACTACAGGGTGAGACAAAACCTCCATGAGCTGGGCACTAGCCTGCCTGATACAAATGACTTCCACCCATCACTCAACAGCTACAGCCACTCAGCGACCAGCAGACTACAGCGAGAGTTCAACGCCCACTCAGACTATCATTTCCAGAGTGACAGATTACTCCGGCTTCCCCAACCAAACACCACAAAAACGTATCATTCGACCCAGACTCGGGGCACCGATGCAGAATATGCACATCACCAGCATCAAGCAGCACCACACAGATGCCTGGAAGTACTTTGTCCCACACACGGCCTAAGGGCTCACACCAGCTGGGATCGTTCGAATCAACCAGTCCTTAAAAGCATTATGTTATTTTCTCCTGACAGCTTAGGCCAAGCTGCAACACTATAGATGGGTGAGCAGAAAATACCCTAGCAGCCTCATTGGCAAGTTCCAGAAAGACTTGCCGAAGGCCCATCAGCAGCTCGACTTTGCCATATCTCTACACCTACGGCTTATTCCGAGTAACATAAGCGTGACTATCGAGGACCTGGTGGTCAGGGGCTATAACAACAAGATAGTCAAGGGAATTCCCCGGGTGTCCACTTTGGCTTCAACATAGACAACTCGCCAGTACGTAGTGTTGAGACACTGACATCCCCACAAACATCTCCGAGGCCCCACAAGCCAGCCAGCTATGCCTCCATCAGCACGACCGTCAGGACTGGCACCCACCACCGCCCCCTCTGGAACTGCATAGTGCTGCAGAGCAAGGCCCCTAGTAACTCAGTTAGAAGGTCACTGACCTCCCGCTCTGGAGCGGGTATTGTGGCTGTGTGTGAGATCACCTGAACTAGCTTGGCCTGCCCGAGTGCTCCTACACACGCCGCCAAGCGCTGGATGGTTCAGTGGCACAGCCTTTTCCCAGCTTGTAGTAGCGCAGTCTTATTCAATTCAAGCGTCAGGGGATGCCATGGATGTCTGAAGTAACTGAAAGACGTCTGCTAAGATCCTTGTAGAATCCCTTGGCATGCAGGAGCTGATACTCCCACCCATGATTAGGTACTGCACAAAGCAGATCTGTCCCTTACCAAGCCATAGGTAGAGCTTCACGGCTGTCAGCCCCTCTGTTAGTTCAGCGCTAGAGAGCTCGCACAGCTCATCTGGTGTCTTCTTCTTGTAGCCCTTCAACTCTGTGTGGAAGACGTCATAGTACCTCGCGACCTGGACCATGTTTAAAAGGTTATAAATAGCACTATAGATATATAAATAGATGAAAATCCCCAAGTACCAATCTAATCAGCTAGCAGATGCAGACTGGGCAGATCCGATTAGCTCTCTTGAGGCGGAGCACACATGTTTACCCTCGTTGTATACTCAGCGCTTAAACGATGACGTCAACAGTCCAGATTGTAAAGCAACTCCCAGAGAGCCAGACGAGCTTTCAGAAGGTAGAAACTCTCCTCAAAAGCAAGACCCAGAAGATAATAACACAGGCTAAGCCCCTAGCAGTTCGTGTCGCCAGTAACATGGCAGCAAATGTGGTAGTGGTGAAGCTGACAGGCAGGAGCGAAGTTCTTTCAGCTGCCGGTGCGGCCGACCTCGTCACAGTGATGAGTGGGGTTGTCGATCACTGCCTGGGAATAACTCACCCCATCCCAAAGGTCGCTATCAGTGCTGCCTCTTACACTGCTGCTGCCAAGCTCATGGGTGAGCGCATTCCATTAGTGGACGGTGCAGCTCTAGGGTTAGCAACGGGTGCTATGGCTGAAATCATGATGGCCTATGTCTGACTAGGTGCCACCACATGGCTGGGTGAAAGTTTAAGATATCTATATAGACCACGACCACACACACAATAAGTTTAGGATTTCTATATAAACAACCATCATACACAATGACATCATGTCAAGATGAACTTGCTCTGTTCATAGCCGAAATAGTCACCGTTAGCCCACAACCAGTCTTTGAGTCCATCCTCACGCGACTCGAGATCCTCAGCAGCGTAGCTAGCAATAGGCCCAAGAATGTGGTTGCAACTGCGGGACGAAGGTGAAGAACAGTATGTTGTTTTGCCGTGCCATGTGGGCGACCGACACAGAGTTTCGGACTGAGTTTAGAAACGATAGCGATGAAGTCAAGGATATCCTGGCTGCCGACGTATGTGTGGACAAGACAGACAATGACTGGCTGAGGGTACTGTTGTCTGGAAGAAGGTCCTCAACAAAGATCAGGTCGTGTGCGACCGCTTCATCCAATGGTGTGTGCAAAGGAGGTATCTACTATGGAGCCTGCACTCTCCACCGACACATTGACTCAATTGGAGTGAGTGGTGTCTGTATAGCAACACAGAGATGTCCACCTATTTCCGCAGTTCCGGCTGTATATGACTTAGGTTTAAGCCTCTATATATGGCACTATATACTCCCCTTTAGCATGTCTCTATCGCTCACAGACATAGAAAGCAGAGCTCAGAGACTTGGCACACTTTGGAGAGGCGTGCCTCGGTTCAGATGATGCTGTTGCCCCTGTCTCCTTCCTAGATGTCAATGAGAAGGGAGAGCCACGGTAGATCCGAGGTACCATTCACACCAGAGACCTTGTCGGAAACACTGACATGCTAGGAAAATCGGCCATCAACATGGCCAAAACTGTGTACAAGGGAATGGGCATCAAGGACAGGGTGGTGATGCATGGCATGCTCGGAGTTGACGAGGCTGGTGCAATCAAGGTGATGGTCGAGTCCTATGCGCAGGACCTCGTTAACGACCTGCTTAAACCACAGAGCTCATTTCAAGAGGATGGAGAGAACATCTCAAGATAGGCACCATCGGCCTGAACCATATCACTGTCGACGGCACAGCAGGTGCAACCTACAGCCTCCAACTCCCCTAGTTGAAGAAGTACGGGTTCTTCAGCCTGTCGTTTAAGACCTCTTAAGAGTCTGGACAGGTCATGGCCGCACACACATGTATCACACAGATACTCGATGTCCTAGACAATACGGTCCCTGCTACTGACACAGGCCCTCTTCGTTACATTCTCAGTTGTTGTTGGGATTCCATGCTTGATGCCTCTCTCGCATCCTTCATCTCCGCTGGTAGTACGACGCTGCCCGCCATGCAGGTGAAGAGGCTCATACAGGACGTGCTTCCATTTAATCTAACAGACAAGGCAGAAAAGGAGCTAACCATCTTCCAGGAATATATCTGTACCATACAGCAGTAGACCAGCCAATGCTGGGCAGATGGTGCTGATCATCGGCCCTTCGGAACATGGGAAAAACATCATGTTGCATGCCCTGCTGGCAGAACATCTGCGAGAGCACTACATACTTCTGGTGTCCAACTCCGCTGCTGAGGTGGTTGACAGCAATGACCAATGGTACAAGGGCCCACTCACCAAGACACAGAACCTACAGGCACAGGGGAAGCCGCTAGCAGCCTGACTGACCGACCCACTAGTCCTAGTCATCAATGACCCTGCAAATAAAATAAAAGCTCTGAATATTTTTGCGCATAATTTGATTTACAAGTGTTTCCAAAAAACAACTGAGTTGGATAGTTTTAGCACATCTAAATAAATAAATAAATACATAAATAAATAAATCCTGCTATCCCAATCATACCAAAATTGTCAAAACCTTGCTTCAAAATATATCCCAGTCCACTGGAATGACTAGCCTGCTTATAAAACCAGTCATTTCAGTGTTAAAGTTTAAAAAATAGTCTTCTCTTCGCTTGTAAATGGGCAATACCTCAAGACCATTGCATAGACCAGTTTGGGCTGGCTTGCCCGTTAAAGGGACTGTTAACAGCATAAAACTGTGACAGATAAATAATAATAAAGTCTGAGTAAGAAACTTGTATAGCTAGTCAAAATCTCACATGTCTTATCAGCAATGGATTGGGCAATTATCTCCTTTCAAAGCAACTGAGGGAGAGCGGGTCAGGTATTAACACCTCCATTGTACAGACTGGAAGCAAAGTTCATTTCATTCCATATACGGTATGCATTGATAATGTGTGTTACATAAAACAGAGAAAATGATGTGAATATTTTGAAAACCATGTGACTGAAAATTGTTACTGCCTAACACCACAACTCATTCAGCTAAATTATTTTCAAAATGTTCTAAAGATTTAATTTCCATCTTCTTTAAAACAAGGATGATTAAAACTGAGGATAACATGTGTGAAATGTATGAAAAAATTTTTTTTAAATAATTTCAAGGCAGTTTGCAAAGTTCTATTTAGAAAAGGATTAGCTCTATATTTGGTCATATTTTTAACACTTGAAGCCTTGGCAACTCTATTTCAAGACAACCATACTGTTGATTATTTTGACAATGATTTCACTAGAGGTTGCTGCTTCTTAAGGCAACAACTGTAACAGTCAAATTAATTTTTAAATATTCAACAGAGTACGGCATGCAGAGTTACAGAAGATATGAGAAATCTGTATTAAATTTTAATTTGCACTGCATGTACAATTGAATGTAAGAATTTATCAGAAACAGACAGAGAAGTATTTTGAAAAGTATTTGAAAATACACAAATACATTGACGATGTATTTAAATACAAATACAAATACTTTAGCCGTAAATACTTAACAAATACAAATACTTTCAAATACCTGAAAAATGTATTTATTACTTCAAATACAAATACTTTTGTATTTAACCCCAGCCCTGGTGTACACTGAACATCTTAATGATGTAACGATGACCTCACCACCACTTCAGGTCTGGCATAATGAGAACAACCAAGAACTAAAACGTGCGGGCTCTAGACAGGCCTGTGACTCTCGAACGAACGCTGCCACAGCCAGCCATATTGAGGCCTGTGTTGATGAGATATGTGATTGGATGCGAGCAAATTTGGTTGCATTGAATGACGGTAGTAGTCTGGTTCTCGTCACGCAGCAAGGATGCGGGTCTTTGGGTGGCCACATGTGATGTGCGTGTTGGTGAGGTGTATGTTTCTCCATGAGCATCCGTTCGTGACTTGGGGATGATGATGGACTCAGCTGGACTCATGGATGAACAAATCAAGAAAGTATGTAATGGGGCGTCTCATTCACTATGGCATATAGGAAAAATCTGTCATCTTTTGGGTCAAGCCAGCACTGAGAAATTAGTGCATGGCTTTGTTACATCGAAGCTAGATTACTGTAATAGCTGCTTGTTCTATGGTCTTCCAGACTACAAGATCAAAAAAATTCAGCATATACAGAATTCTGCTGCTAGACTGGTCACCTGACGTAAGCTAGATCGTCATGCGGATATGACTCCAGTACTCAAAGAGCTTCACTGGCTCCCAGTCGAACAGCAGATTCTGTACAAAACTTTGTGCATAATTTTCAAGGTTATACGCCATGGTGAGTCAGCGCCTAGCTACCTCACTGATATCATTAAAGTTCAAAAGCCTTCATACCACACTAGGAGTAGTGTTGAGGTGAAGCTGACCCTCTTCTCTTATAAATCCCATGGCAAGGAAACCCCGAAACAGTACGGTGACCGCACCATGAGTGTAGCAGCAACGAAACTGTGTAACACTCTTCCTCTTGAGTTGAGATCTTTTACTAAATTTACCAATTTTAAATCAAACCTAAAAACATTTATTTTTAAACAACATTTTAGTTAATGTGTATGTGTCACTGCTTTGTGTTATATATTATATGATATGCTTGTTTTTATTGTACATGTACAGACTGTTGAGACTTGCGTGTAATGGTCTTTAAAAAATAAATATTATTATCTTCTTCTTCTTCTTTTCGTTCGCTGATCATACCCCCAGTCCTGTAAGTGACTATCGACATGATCATAAGCGTTAAGTGCGTGGATCGATGGTTTATTATTATTATTATTATAGACAGTGAATCCTACATGTAGAGCGAGAGCACCATCAGGTTCAGGCCACGGCTAACCAGCAGCTAGAGTTGACATTGCAACAAGGTGCCTCAGATTGTGTAGTTGTAGCAGTCCTGGATCAGAATGGAGGGGTCGTCCAGCAGGTGGGTGAGCTAAACGACTTCAAATTTGTGGTGGCTGGGACCAATGTTCTCAGTGAGGAACGCGATCAGGCTGATTGCTGTCTCTATCGACAGAAAACGGTCATATGCCCTACTCCATCTAACCAGTGGCCACAAGGATCTCGAGTTGGGAACGTGTGGACAAGATGGACAACCGCCTAACCATGGTAACAAGCTCAGCTTTTATGTGGGGAACATGCTCGGAGAGCGAGCAGGCAATCGTGCAGTTGGCGTGACAGCGCTGTTCTTCAGCTATGTCAAGGTATGTGTATCGCACACTGCTGGTATTCCACTTGAGTGCACATAGAGCACGATTCCTGCCATCACAGCACTACTGACAACCACTACTATGGCCTCTGCCATCTTCTGGGCTGCTGATAGGTGAGCGTGGGCTCGGAGAGCTTTACAGCCTCCTAGTACTCATCGACTCTCATCTGGGGATATATCGCACCTACGTGAAGGGCTCTCTTAGACCATTGGCGGCGGTCTGAGCTCTGATCGCTCTGTTCACGACGAAGGCTGGTGAGACAGTCTGCAAGATCGCTTACAACACTCTCCATGGAGTTGAGAAGATCTCCGACGCTTTGTCAGCCATTGCCTCAGGGGTAGGCACATTCCTTGGAGTCACTGGCCCGTGTCTTTCATATGTTGTCATAGCACTCACAGTCATCTAGGCCACCAAACATTTAAGACGTGCTATGTAGCATGGCGTTGCTCTATAACCTAGTCAAGACACTTAACTTTCGTGAATTGGTTGACAAGCTGCCCTTCTCCGCTAACACTGTAGAGACTAGATCACAGTGTGTCCAGGCATTCGAGGTATTCAGCGATGGTCGAATGACCGACGGATATCTGGTCATCTGTCTAGGATTCGCCCAAGTCGTGTATGACACAACAGGAGTTGACCTCATTGAGGAAATCCAAGAGTTCATCCGCCATCTCAGTCATCCTGACAGCCTCTCTTAAGACACTCTATTACACGGCTGATGGCTATTACCATGAGCCTCACCAGATACTTGAAGCTGGACGCCGCGAGGGTCATAACTTCACACTGGGAGTGTCAGCTGATGGCTCTTAAGACAGGAGATGTGGCAGATATACAGGCCCCACTCCTGCCATATCAGGCGTGTGCACTTCGATGAACCTGTCCCGAACAGAGTTCACCAGGCAGATGTGCTGTTCCTTCCGCATGATCGTGTGCACCGCATGACCTACAAGTATGCCCTTACCATTGCCGATGTAACCAACAGGTACAAGGCCACAGTACCACCTATGGATAAGTCCATGGGCCAGGTAGCAGCCGTGTTCCAGAGGGTTTATGATGATCCTCAAAAGCCCCTCTAGTGGCCAGAATTGCTGCAAGTGGATGAGGGTAGGGAGTTCAGAGGGGAGACTGCGACCCTCATGCACAAACATGGTGTTCTAACGAGGCCAAGTTGGTCATCACCGCGCTCAAGCAATCGTCGAGCGGTGGAAACGGACCCTGGCAGACAGACTTCATCCCACGCCATGCTCAGGTGATGGCGGCTCCTGGCGATAGTGCCAGAGTATGGGTACGAGGCTTACCCATTGTAGTTGAGAGATCCAACACAGAGGTCACTTGCTTGATAGGGCAGAGGCCATCTGAGGTTGTATAGCACCCATCTGTCAGCCAGCCTACAGACAATGTCAAGGAGCACAGACTTTCATCCACTACCATCTGGGGTAATACATCGCTTGGTGTCCTGAGGACTGAGAGAGGTCGTGTTCTGGTGGACCCCGTAGATGGGTGGCCTTCACGATACAGCACATTCATACCATGGCGGAAGACCTTATGCTCAGAGGCATTCCTTGTACTGTTAATGGCGGATCTGACTAAACATAGCCCTGCGACAAACTCTTCTATGGGAACCCTGGCGCACGCATCCTTCATCCTGCCCAGGACCTTCTTGACTGTGGTGTTGTGTAGCAGGTGCACTATCAGGTAGTCACTTGTGTCATAGAGGTTGCTCCTTGTTGCCATATCAGAGTAGATGTCCTCTGTCTGGACCTCCAGCAGGAGGCTGTCTGCATCCGTGAATAGGAGCTCACAGTGGGCACTATACTCCGGTTTCAGCTCATTGTAGGGGAAGTCATACATGAGGTGTTTCGAGAGATCTAGGATGGACATACCTACATAAATTGTCCGTTTCGGTACAAGGCTGGTCTTGTACATGTGGAGAACGGCTAGGTCATTATCAAACACCTTTGCGCGTGCGCAGTGGGGCATGGCAATGAATCGCTGCAGCCTGTACTCCTTGGATGAATGGACTAACTTGACCTACACCCATTTACGCAGGTTCTCCATTGTCTTGCCGAAGACAGCATTGTTCATCAACTTGTAGAGATCCTTCTCGAAGTCGGTGGTGGCCTTCTTACTGAGCTCTGTGTTGAGTCTGATGTAGTGCTCCATCCCCAGGGACTGATTGAATCATAGACCCTGTGCGCCTTCTTCAACCTCATTCCCAGGTTGCGGTAGTTGAGAACATAGAGTTCTTTGTCTATCAGATTAGGTAGTAGTTTACCTGGCCCTGTGGTTTATGGAAAGCTTGCGTGTCTGATACCCTGAGAGCCACTCCTCCTTCACCTTCATCTCCAGCGGGTAAGCATGCGCGTGCCATGCAGTTCTTGTGGATACTCCAGGTGGATACTCCACCTCCTCAGCATCATCGGAATGTTGTGTAATATCTATGGCTGGCAAGTCAGCAACTCACCTGAAACAATGCCCCCCAATGGGTTGGCTTTTCAGGAGTTCGCTTCCTGCATCCTACACGGAGCCAGAGTTGGCTCCTCAGCCATGTCTGTGGGCTTCTGGCATGAAGCCGGAGTTGGGTTGTCAAGTGACCCTGTACATAGTTGCCAACCCATCTGCATAAACGGCTGGATTGATGAGGCCAAAACGAAAGTGTTGTCAATTCTTGAAAGACTTCATCTCGTGGATATGCCCCTAGGCTTCTATCTGTAAAAGGGAGTTTGGACCACGAGCTGAGTATGAATATAATAGATATTAACTTATCTCTAAATGGAGTTCAGACCATGTAATGTATGGTTGGTATATCACTACATAACCCTCACCTGAAACAAAACGTTGAGAGCTGCCAGAATATCAGACACAACTCGAATTACGTTTCACGCTCACCTGGAACAGACACTAAGAGCCGCCAGAATGTGTCTTGTAAACTTGTGGATCAGCCTGAGGCCTGGCCTTGGGGGTGGGACTGCGCTCAGTTGTGTAACCCAGCCGGTACGTCAGATTTGCTCCACCAGATTATAGGAAGGCATGGTCTATTGACGTGTTCTCCAATGGGTTACTTGGTCCAGAACTGCCATTTTATATTCTGTGGCAGAATTGTATACATTCCAATATCCACCTGGATATGGTATCCTTCGAAGCCCTGTCATGGGCTTCAATGTAGGATAAGCATAGTGAACTGGGGTCCATCCGCCATTCTTCCGTACGTTGCATATAACATAGTAATGTGTGGACTGGACACCAAGCCTTTCAATATGGATCAAATCTTGATAACGCAGGCAAGGTCATTGGCTGACCAGGGTTATTTCAAGGAATAGTTTTTAGCCATAAAATTAACCCTAGGTAGAAGCTTTAGTCCTTCCACTGTAAAAATAAAACGGTCTGGCTTGGCTGGTAGAGTGTGATTTTCACTTCTCCATCTAGTTGAGGCTGCAGCAATAAGAAATTGTTTTAAGTGTTAACAATTTCATTGGAATTGCACTTACTGGTTCAAACCGTTTATCAGCTAGCACATGGAATACCACAGAA
Organism: Chaetoderma sp. LZ-2023a; assembly: GCA_034401795.1. Lineage (NCBI taxonomy): Eukaryota > Metazoa > Mollusca > Caudofoveata > Chaetodermatida > Chaetodermatidae > Chaetoderma > Chaetoderma sp. LZ-2023a. The sequence goes on from CM067359.1 coordinate 92,771,236, forward strand.
AAACTCCAAGACAAAATCGTTGGTGGATTCCTTGGTCTTAGATTACCCATGCCTTTGATCAAAGTATTTAGATTGCATAGTTACACGACTTCCCCTATTAGCCAAGCATGGAATAACAGATATTGAAGTTGACTTATAGGCAGCTATAGTTAGGCTTGAGGCTCTAGGTATCATACAAGCAACAGAAGAAATCGGCTACTACCTGAATAGAAGCATCCATTAGATTAAAACACCTTTTTGATCACCATTCTGCAAAACTATTGATTTTATAGTTATATGCTCTGGAGGGTGACCTCCTTCTGGCTCTGGCCACTTACTCAGAAAAACCCTTCTTCATGTCCTTAATGGCGGATTCCTTGACAACATCCATGCAACACTGACGGATTCCTTGCCCTGGAAGATTTTGTTGTCCATCAGAGGCAACGGAACCGGATTGCAGACCAGAAGGTCCAGCAGATCCACATACCATGAACGACTAGGCCAATGCGGGAAATTGGAGAGACGTACATAATCATTTTAGCATTCATCTTTATTGCGAATAAATCTAGGTTGGGCTTGCCACAGTGGTTGAACAGAGTCTACCACACACTGATTTAGTTGCCATTCCATAGGTGAAACACTCATTCTTCGGCTCAATGAGTCTGCTAGGAGATTTAGCCTTCCCGGAATACGAGCTGGTTTCAAGTTGATACTGTGATCAAGGAACCAGCAAAGCGGTTTCCATGTCATCATACAGTTTATGTAAGTCACTATTGTGAAGTTGTCTGAACGAACTAGAACAATCTTGCCTTGTACATCCTGTAAGAAATGTTGCAAGTCTAACACTACTGCACGCATTTCTAGCAGATTTGTGTGTTCCTTTGACTGTTCCACATTTCTGGCTATCTTGGCTTCTTGCTGGCAAGCTCCCAAGCCCTCCATCGATGCATCCATGCAAATTACGTTTTCAATTCCACAAGTGCTTTAAATGCAGCACTTGCGATAAAGAATTAAAATGTTTAAATGCCAGACAGGAGGCCTTCCGTCTTGAGATGATGGGAGATAAAGAGGGAGCCTTCGCTTGCCTACCATTACACTTTATAGAAGTTTCTGTGTGGCTAAACATGTCTATGATATGTTCAACATACGGCAATGAAGGCATGGCATTCATCGTCAGCTTACACTGATGCCACAGGAACAGGTCCCGCTGGGTAGCCAACAGCTGCACCTGGAGATCAGGCATGACACCTACCAGCCACTGGCAGGCACCAAACCAGTCTTCCTCTGTGGCCACCTGGGAATAGGAATAGAACACCACAGCAGCCTCTGCGGAAGCCACGATACCTGGAGTTGGTGGCTGCTCTAGGATGTCCGTTGCACTAGGACGTCCATTAAGCGAGTGTTTGAGGCCATAGCTCTTGTTCCTGGGTCTATGACCAAGGCAAGCCTCAAGCCTGGACCTGCGGCAATCACCTCTGGATCTAAATCGAAAACTGGTGCACTACTAAGAAAAATTTAATGATTTAATATACTTACATCTTATGTCATTCTGTACTGCCAAAAAGCATGTGGAGGTTACCAATCTGCGTGATTAATACCAATTGGATCCATAGTACATAGTTGGTGGATCCAGTAAGCTTCACAGCCCTTCCTGGAAGTGGTGGCTTCCTCACTGTCAGGGTCATGACGTAGAATCTCGATGATTCTGTAGCCGATGTGTGTGGGTTTGTGGTCTGGGAGGTTGAAATGGTTTGCAACATGGCTGTCTTTGTGTTTTTTGACATCCCTGAAGTGTTCTTTAATCCTTGTTTGGAATTCCCATTTTGTTTCTCCTATGTATTGTTTCTTGCATAGTTTGCAGGTAACTAAATAGACCATGTTACGAATGTTGCAGTGGCATTTAATTTTCCATTTGTATTTAAGGTGTGTGTGTGCGTGCGTGCGTGCGCGCGCGTGCGCGTGTGTGTGTGTGCGTGCGTGCGTGTGTACGTGTGTGTGTGTGTGTGTGTGTCCGTGTGCATGCGTGTGTGTGTGTGTGTGTGTGTGTGTGTGTGTGTGTGTGTGTGTGTGTGTGTGCGTGCGTGCGGGCATGTGTGCGTGTGTGCGTGTGCGCGTGCTCTGGAAGGACATAGTTTTGTCTTAATCTATACAGAATGTAGTTGTTTTCTGGAATTCCTCAATTTTATTGGCAATTATGTTTCTTCGGTATCCCTTTTGTTGGGGTAGGTGAATTTTGCCCTGACCAGATTGTTTTTAAATGTTGGGTTTCTTCTAAAGCCCAATAGAGGTTGATCGGTATAATAAAAAGTTATGTCAGACTGCCCTGTCTGCCACAAATTCACTAAATTACGTTTTCAATTCCATGAGTGCTTTAAATGCACAACTTGTGATAAAGAATTTAAATGTTTAAATTCCAGACAGGAGGCCTTCCATCTTGAGATGATGGGTGAGATGAAGTGGTACCGGAGACGCTTCGCAACATGCTTCCTGGTCCATGTACATCAGCGCCTACTTCATCCACACCTGAGGAGTATGTCCCTGCCTCTGGATCTGGTTTTCTTAGTAGTGCACCAGTTTTCGAAAACAATTAGTTTCTAGTACTTGATAAAGGAAACTAATCCCTATGATTTGAAACTTTGAAAACCTTAAGATAAGTGAGTTGCTACAGAAAAAGAATTAGCCATGGAGATGTTATAACAATTTAAACAAAGTCCAATTATGACGTCATATCTCTTTACATAGGGGAGATAATCAATAACAGAATCACAATCTAAAATATTTTCTTATATATATATAAATTGTATTCAACACCCTAGCGCATGCAATCATTCTTAATAATGATTTAATAGGCCTAATATAAGAGAAAAGCATGAGAGGCAGTCAAAAATTAGAGAAAATTTCAAATTAATTGAGAGCCCTCTGGTCAAGGGATGTATGTCTTCATGAATTCACATTAGTCCAAGGATTACTTCTTAGGTAATCATAAATCATAACTCTGAATGCATTTAAACCTTAACAAAAAAAAAGAGAGAATAAAGTGACCGGAGGCAAAAAAACAACCACATATTCTTGAAAGAACCGGTGAACACAAAGCACAACATGTGGTTAACTAATTAACAGGCATCAAACCCGTGTAAAATCATTACTACGGTGCCTTACCACGTCTTTAAAAAATCACGGTAACAGTTGACATTACAACAAAAATGCTAAGTTATACTTATGAGGCGGCGGTAGCTCAGGCTGTAATGAGCAGAGCTGTGAAACTGGTGACCCCAGGATCGCGTCTCTCTGTCCAGCCAACTGGCGATCACTGGAAACATAGGCAATCTCCTTCACTCCTCGCTGCCTCTCGATACCCAGGAGTATAAATGGATACCGATGTAAAAACTGGGGAAGTTACCAATAATAGACTGAGATAAAACCAGCCTAAAATGGCGTGAATGGGACCTGGAATCAGGGACTCGATAGATGCCAATCAAACCAATAACTGCTTCGCTAAGTTATACTAAGACTACACCTGATGACTTGGTCCAGCATGGTCCTAAGATATCTCAGCGTGATCAGACATGGTTAGAATAGAAATTCTAGCTACTTTTAGCTCAGAAAAAAGACGTAGATGATAATAATTTGGAAGCAAGTGCAAAAAAGCTTAGAGAAAATAGCTAGGCATGTTGCAATGGCGGTCAACATTGAGTAAAAAGGACATGACACTGCATGTGCGCCGTTGGCCACACATCCACCGAGCTGTCAAATGTGTTTGCCTGCCAAGTAGGGGCAGTTTACTTTAAAAGTCTGAGCTATATTGATGCCAGGTCGATATTTAGAAAATATCAATGAGTATCAGGGAGAGTGAAGTGGGGAGGAGCAATAGCACAATCAGGTTTGACAGATTCTTCTACCATTCAAGGTGGTGAATAACCAGTTCCAATATTGGTACCAAAGTAAACAAAGAATTCATCCTTTTGGAATATTGAGACATGAAAACAATGGAATTGGGGCAATAACGTTGCTATTAGTCTTAGAAGTCTCAGAAAATCCCTTACAAATATATGTTTGCTTCTACACACTATTTCTATTATGCAATAGATAAACCTTGTTTATCTCCAGATGCCCAGGTATAAGAACTTCTGGGATGGGTCTGACTTCTGATAGTTTACTATCCAACCCAAATCCGTTAACAGCTTTTATACTATAACAGGATTGGTCAATAGATTCTGTGTTCTTATAGAAACCGGGCATCTATATAGGTATAGACGCCTATCTTCGTTTTGCAAAGGTGCATTGTTATTACGAGAACCACCCTGGTGAAAACTCAAGAGTCATGGAAGTTTTTAAGAGTATTACTTTGAATTCCAATTATCTGCTCCGGAATATAAATCTCAGGTACCGACGAAAGCTCCTCGCCATGGCAATATGGAAATATGCCTCCTTTAGATCTATGGATACTTCCAACATTCCCTTCTGCAACACCACTAACACCGTTCTTACTGTTTGTAGTTTGTAACTCGGTGTATGAATGAATTTGTTTAGCGGTTTGAGGCTCAGAATTGGTTTCCACCAGCCAGTACCCTTGGGAAAGAGACAGTTGAATAAAACTTGTGACAATGATTCACTATGGGTTGAAATGCTTGCTTCTCTTGGAGTGCTTTTATTTCCACCTTGATAGCTAACCATTGACCTAGCGCCATTGGAATGGGAAGTCAGACAGTCACCAGAGACACCTGAAATGGTGGCCGATCACCTATCCAGCCTGGATGATAACTGACTGAATGACACGCCAAGACCACTTGGTCATACGGCTTAACCGCATCCTCCCATCGGCCCAACAAGGGGATTTGGAATTGACCCTGAACCACAGGCTCCTCGAGGTGTTAGCATCCAATGCCTCCAAAGAGAGTCACTATAGATACCTCAATAACGCTATCAGTAAGCTCCTGAGATGAGCTTAGATAGTCAAGAGCCAACTTCCGCCGCATCCTATGTGATCTGATAAACATGCATGTCAGCCATTCTGCATAGCTAGGTGGACTGACATAGGCACACTTGTTCCAAATTCGGACACTACTACTAACCCCTGCAGCAGTGAGGAAACATGTGAAGTGTCGAAATGGCAACACTCAGGCATTCTTCTGAGTGAACGGCTGCATCCACTTATCACATATTCAGGGAACACAGTGGTCTTGTCTTGTCTGACATGCACCAGGCATTAGATAGAGTCAGAACCAAACCCCATAGGTTGCGAGGGTAATGGGGCCGGACTCATTGTCATTTGTCAAATTGTCAGAATTTGTCATGGGTTCCTGAACAAGAGGCCCTGCAAGGCTCACCTGGACCATTAGCACTTGAACCACTGCATTTAAATAGATCATAGATAATGTTCAGAAAATCCATGAAGGCCACTAAAGAAATTCAACAATCAAAATTCTGACTAGAGGCTACCACCACACGATCCAAGATTACATTACAGGCATGAATTTCTGGATAATTTTCAAAAAATCCAAGATGGTCACAAAAAACCCTCAACCAATCAAAGTTCTGAATAAAAGTTCTAGAGCCTACCACTGTAGGATCATTCCAGTCAAATTTGGTTAAAATCCAGCAAGTGGTTAAGGAACAGATGCGTATTTCAGCAGATTTTTCATAAAATCTAAGCTTTTCACTAAAGAATTGACCAAGTAAAATCATGAATAGAAGATCGAAGATGATAGGGTTCGTCTAGCCAAATTTGTTTGAAATCTGTCAAGCAGCTAAGGAGAAGCGCTTTGTCAATTTCCAGTAAATTTTTCTTAAAATCTAAAAAAGACCAAACAGAATTCCGATGTTCTGGAGCCTAGTAAAATCGAATCCCTCCCGCCAATTTTGGTTGAAATCCAGATCGGTAGAGGAATAGGCGAATTTGGGCAATATTCTGTTAAATATTTCATAAAATTTAAGATTCTCACCACAATAATAGACCAATCACATCATGAATAGAAGTTCTGGAGCCTGACATGATATGGTCCCTCTAGCCAAATTTGGTTGAAATATGTCAATCAAATAAGAAGCGTTTTGACAATTTCCTTTAAATTTGTCATAAAATCTCAGATTTTCAATCTAAAAATTTACCAACCAAAATTCTGAAGAGAAGATCTGGAGAGTACCAGGGGGGTTATTTCCAGCCAAATTTGGTTGAATTCAGTCAAACTGCTGAGGAAAACAGCTATTTGATGGATGGACGAACGATGGATGGACAGCCGCCTTGGCATAAGCTCACTTGGCCCGAGATCTGGACTGGACATGAAAATTGTGACGATTTTAGCTTTTCAAGGGAATATGGTCAGATTTTGTCGAAACGAAATCATTGCATTCTGAAAAAAAATTGTGAGTGTAGGTTCAAAACTCTTCGAGGTGTTCTGCGAACAAGAAAATTTTGATAAATTTGTGCTTTTCAGGGGTGATAACTCAGTCGAATATGGCTGGATTTTGCTGAAATAAAATCAGTGCACTTCGACTATCTGCTGAAAAAATAATTGTGAGTGTAGGTTCAAAACTCTTCGAGATCTGCTGCGGACAAGAAAATTTTGGCAAATTTTAGCTTTTCCGGGGAGATAACTCGGGAAAATATGGCCGGATTTTGCCAAAACGAAATCATTGCACTTTATCTACCTGCAACACATCTGCTGAAAAAAAATTGTGAGTGTAGGTTCAAAACTCTTCGAGATCTGCTCCGGACAAGAAAATTTAAACAAATTTGAGCTTTTCCGGGGAGATAACGCAGGAAAATATCAAAATCATTGCACTTCGTCTATCCCTAACACATCTGCTGGAAAAAAAATGTGAATGTAGGTTCAAAACTCTTCTAGATTTGCTCCGGACAAAAAATCAGACGGATGGACAGACAACGGACAGACGCAAGCACGCACAGACAGATGGATGGATGGATGGACGGATGGACAGTGAGCGCCATCACATAATACGACCTCGCTTATGCGGGCGTATAAAAACTACATTAAAAATTGACAGACGCAGTTGAAACTTGAACTTGATCTGTAGCTTCTCATAACAAGGAGACTAACTACATCTGACATTTTGCCCAGTGTGGGGACAGTTGTCAGGGAAGTCATGGCCGTTAAACTTGATTCAGACTTTTGGTCTCACTAAGAGAACAAGCATCAGGCTTTCAATAATTTTTCCAGTTTATAGACTACGTCGTTATTATCCACTTCTCATAACAAAGCAATATACCAAGTTTCAGTTAAATATGGTGAAGGAGAATGAGCCTTGTAAACTGATATGCTTGTATTTCATAAGTTGAAAGGTGAAATTACTCCACCAAACAAGAACACTGAAGTGTACAATGTCTCTCCTGTAAAGTCATTGATAGTGTGGATTGCCAAAACAAATTTGGCATGGTTCGTATTACACATATTCAGTAAGGTACCAACAAACAAGTGTAACGAATCAAACATGGACAATTTTACCAAACTGTGGATAGTCTGATCTTGAAACTAGTAATGATGCAGATATTACCCGTGCATTAAGTATATAACTCTGCTGTGAAATTGTGTTGATATCTGGTGAACCATTGTTGAAAATGAGTGGTCCATAAAATAAAATAGCAAAAACCATGAAAAAAATTCAAAGTCCAAAACCATGGAAAAAGTAGTAAAAATTGCCCAAAATCATATGAGTAATGATGCAGATCATATCTCTGTATTGCACAGAACACGTCTGTAAAGTGTCATTGAAATCAGAATGACCATAGTTGAGCTTCATGCTCCATAAACAACCACAACCAAAAAACCAAAGCTGTGAAAAAGCAAGAGAAATTTTCCAAAATGCAATTAGTAACCAAAGAACATTTACAGAAGTAACTGTAAATCTGCGATGACTGGGCGTTAATGATTATTGTAATGTTTCTTCTTATATGACCATTGGACATGTCTGGTGCTGATCTAGGAAAAATTCTAGGTGTGTTTACAATTCAAAGATACATACTTGAAATTCCCATTGGTTTACTATGGGGGGGGGGGGTGAGGGGGAACACAGATTTCTTGAGAACCATTGAAATAATCCTCTTCAAAATTAACATGAAGTCAATTTCGCTATAGGACACATAAGATCACCAAATTTCAAGTCGAACGAAGAAAAACTAATTTTGGTGACCATTTGAAAAATAATTTTGTGAAAAAATGTTTTTTTCTCCATTTGTCATTTTGAGTTCATTTTTAAAAAAATGTTTTTTTATTTTGACCCCAAAAGTTGCACCTGGTCGTAATTTTGAAATATTTTTTTTTAATTTAACATTTTTTCACAATTTTTCATTCCGAGTTCATTCCTGCAAAAAACAAAAAATGGTATTTTTGGCCAAAATGTTTTCATGGCGGCCATTTGGAAAAAACCCCATCAGTGGTAACATCCTACCCAAGTATGGTAGTGACCCGATCAAAACTCTAGGTGTAGTAGAACTTGAATCATCCATTTCAAAATCCTCATACATTTCCTCGGGTGGAAACTGTAGGAGGAGATAGGTAGCAAAAATTGTGAAGAATAAGTATAATAAGCGATTCTGACTAAAAACAATAATCTGTGATTTCATCACAGATTAATGATGTGTATAGTACGCTTGCATAGGATATAACGCTCCTGTAAAATTTTGTTGATAGCCATTGTGGAAAAATAATGGTCCATAAAAAAACTTAAACACAAAAATAAGGAAAATGGTCAAAGTCCAAAACCGTGAAAAAATTAGTTAAAATGAGCCAAAACGAAATCTATTGTTATGCAGATCACATCCCTGTATAGTGTAGATCACTTTTGTAAAGTTTCATTGAGATCGGATGAGCCAGTGTTGAAAAATAAGTTGATTAAAAAACCTTAACCAAAACTGCACAAATGGCACCAACGCCACTGACGCCAAGGCCGCCGCCCACAAAATTAGTGATCCCTATGTCTCGCTTTCTGCTTCGCAGGCGAGACAAAAATGACGGAAACATGTGGAACTCGCTGTAACTTCTTATATCAAAGCAATCTACCAATTCTCATTTGAAAGTGCAGAGAACTGATATATTTTATATTTCATAAGTCGAAATGGGATGTAACGCCATAAACAAGAGCTCCGCAAACGACGCATAATACCCCGCCATGATGACAAACTAATAAATGACAGCTATCAGAAAATATTTATTTCTTCCTCAGACCAGTAATCCTTATTAAGTGTCAAAGCGATCCGCTAAATGGTCAAGGAGGTATCGTCCGGACACTGATTTTGGATTATCATAAGTTTTGATAGGTTTCTTCACCAGACATATTCCAACGACCCTAGGAAGTGATCCAATAAATGGTAACGGAGATATCATCCAGAAACCAACTTTCAAGCTGGCTGGCGTCCATCTTGGATTTGGGATCAGTGTCGATTTCGACAAGTTTCTTCCTCAGACCTAGTCCAACCACTCTATGAAGTTTCAAAGCGATCCAATAAATGGTAATGGATTTATCATCCGGAAACCAATTTTTAAGATGGCCACTGGTGGCTGGCGGCCATCTTGGATTTTGGATCATTGTCAATCTAGATAGGTTTCTTCACCAGAGGTAGTCGAACCACCCGATGAAATTTAAAAGCGATCCGATCAACGATAACGGAGTTATTATCTGGAAACCAATTTTCAAGATGGCCACTGGTGGCTGGCGGCCATCTTGGATTTTGGATCATTGTCAATTTCGATAGGCTTCTTCCGCAGACATAGTCCAACCACTCTATGAAGTTTCAAAGCGATCCAATAAATGGTAACGGAGTTATCATCTATAAAACAATTTTCAAGATGGCCACCGGTAGCTGGCAGCTATCTTGGATTTTGGATCATTGTCAATTTCGATAGGTTTCTTCTCCAGACCTCGTCTAACCACTCCATCAAGTTTCAAAGCGATCTGATAAACGGCAACAGAGTTATCATCTGGGAACCAATTTTCAAGATGGACGCCGGTGGCTGGCGGCCATCTTGGACTTTGGATCATTGCCAATTTCGATAGGTTTCTTCCGCTGTCCTAGTCTAGCCACTCCATGAAGTTTCAAAGCGATCCGATAAACGGTAACAGAGTTATCACCTGGAAACCAATTTTCAAGATGGACGCCAGAGACTGGCGGCCATCGTGGATTTCGGATCATCGTCTATTTCGATAGGTTTCTTCTCCAGCCCTAGTTCAACCACCCTACGAAGTTTCAATGCGATCCGACAAACGGTAACAGAGTTATCAATCGGAAACCAATTTTCAAGATGGCCAATAGTGCCTGGTGGCCATCTTGGAGTTTGGATCATCGTTAATTTCGATAGGTTTTTTCCCAAGACCTAGTCCAACCATCCTATGAAGTTTCAATGTGATCCGCCAAACGGTAACGGAGTTATCATCCGGAAAACAATTGTCAAAATGGCCGCCGGTGGCTGGCGGCCATCTTGGATTTAGGATCATCGTCGCTTTTGATAGGTTTCTTTCCCAGACCTAGTCCAACCACTCTATGAAGTTTCAAAGCGATCTGACAAACGGTAACGGAGTTATCATCCGGAAACCAATTTTCAAGATGGCCACCGGTGGCTGGCAGCCATCTTGGATTTTGCATCATTGTCAATTTCAATAAGTTTCTTCCCCAGACCTAGTCTAACTACTCTATGAAGTTTCAAAGCGATGCGGTAAACGGTAACAGAGTTATCATCCGGAAACCAATTTTCAAGATGGCCACCGGTGGCCATCTTGGATTTTGGATTATCGTTGATTTCGATAGGTTTCTAGATTCAAGATTCAATATGATTTATTTGCTTCTTGGATACCAATTTACATATTTTCAATACAGGTTGTCCGCCGAGGCATTGCCTATAGTGGCGGCGGACACCTAACATTAAACATACATATACAATTACACACACACAGCTTAGCATAGAATGTGAGACATACTTGTGAATGTACAGATACGGTATTGAGCTAAGTAGACATAGAAAAAAGAACAAACGATACAATACATCTATGTTTTTCCTTTTAGTTATTGAGATGAGAGATTTATATTTGGGGGGGGGGGGGGGGGGGGAAGAAAGGGGGATGGGGGTCATGCATGCTAATTACCCCAGCTCAACCCATAGGTTGCTATTAAGTAGTAGCACTTGTTGAGGTGCGTCAGATTGAAGGAAGCAGTAGTCACGATAGCTGTAATAGTGCATTATGATGTAGCAGTAGTAGTAGTAGTAGTAGTAGTGGGTGGTTGTTATGATAGTAGCTATGGCAATGATACAGGAAGTGTGTGATCTTAGTTGTCTTGGCATAGTGTTTTCTAGATCTAGTATGTATTGAGTATGCTAGTTTTAATTATGTCTTTGTATGATTTTAGTGTTAGTATTTTTTCGCGTGTGTGTTTATCTATATTATTCCACGCTTTGACGACACCAACTGAAATTCTATGTTTCCATGTGTCTGTTCGTGTGTATCTAATGTGGAGATCATGTTTGTTCCTAGTGTTATATGTGTGGATTTCGATGTTGTTTGCAAAGCTGTGGGTTATAGATTTAGGTAGGATTTTGTGATGAAAGGCTCTGGAAATGTTGATCATCTGTGACTTGCCTATGTCTGTGAGTTTAAGACGTCTTTGTGTTTTGAAGATGTTTTGACCCTTTGCTGTTTTTGAGAACATTTTAATGCACTTTTTCTGCATGCTTTGCCATTTTGTTAATTTGTTTTTTTGTGTGTTAGTCCAGATGGCATTGCAGTATGTTAGGTGTGGAAGGATCAATGTGGAATACAGGGGTTTAATGGTAGTTTGTGTTAGGTACGGCTTTAGTCTTTGAATGACCCCCATGCCTCTTGCAACTTTAGCTGTGACTACCTCAATTTGTTTGCCCCAGGTCAAGTTGTTGTCCAAATAAACTCCTAAGAATTTAGCAAAAGGAGCTTCTTCAATTTCTTTTTTATTAATATAGATTTTTGGAATACTATTATTTCTTGATTGTCTAGACTTTGAAAATAGCATGTAGTTTGTTTTATCAACATTTAATGATAGCTTGTTTACTTTGAACCAGTTAATAACTTTTTCCATTTCTTTATTTACTCTTTCGCATAATATGTCTAAGTTTTTGGCGGAGCAAAAGGCATTGGTGTCATCGGCAAACAGTATTAGTGACAAATTGTGGGCAAGTCATTCATATAGAGTAAAAACAGAAGAGGGCCAAGAATTGACCCCTGAGGAACACCACAGGTTAATTTCCTGTTTTCATAGCAGGTTGCATTAAATAGCAAGCATTGTGTTCTATCAGTTAAATAGCTCTGAAACCAGGCAAGTGCACATCCTCGGATTCCGTAATAGGCAAGTTTTCCTAATAATATATTGTGATTGATAGTATCAAAAGCTTTTGAAAGGGCCAAGAAGATGCCCAGTATATGTTCTTTCTTTTCAATTGATTCAATTATTTTTTCTGTCATTTCAACTAGTGCGAACATTGTTGAGTGTTTCTGGCGGAATCCATACTGTGAAGCATATAAAATTTCCTTTTTTTCTAGATAATTGATTAATCTATTATACAATAATCGCTCCATTAATTTAGAGAAAAGTGGAAGTATTGAGACAGGCCTGTAATTTGTGAAATTGGACGAGTCTTTTGCTTTATATATTGGAGTGACACGTGCAGATTTTAGTTTTGATGGAAATATGCCTTGTAGTAGTGATTGATTGCAGATATGGTTGAGTGGCGTTAGTAAATCAAAATGCAGTGTCTAAATATGCTCCATTCAAACCCATCTACGCCGGCACTTTTCGCAGGATTAAGTGAATTAAGTATAGTGAAAATTTCTTCATTGTTAACAGGATAAACAAAAAATGAAGAGGATTGATAAGCGGAAGTATCTGTGAGGTAATCACTGTATTTAATTCCTGATGTAGATATGATTTTCTTTGAGAGACCTGGACCTATGTTAACAAAATATTGATTGAAACCGTTTGCAATTTCTGTGGTTATCCGTGATTACCTTATTATTGTAGAGAAACTGGGTCTGTTGTGCTTTTCTATTGTTTTTATTCAAAAGCAATTTTATGATTTTCCATGTTTCATTCATATCATTTTTGGATTGCTCAAATTTATTCTGATAACAGCTCTTTTTATGTTTTTATTATTTGGTCAAACTTATTTCTATATTTTTTTTAACTTTGTCTCATTATACTTTGTTTGAGATTTTATAAATGTCAAATAAAGTTGCTGTTTTTTATGACAGGCAGATATCAATCCTCTTGTCAGCCATGGTTTAGTAGGGTTGTGCTTGAATAATTTCTTCCCAAGACCAAGTCCAACCACCCCATGAAGTTTCAATGCGATCCAATAAACGGTAAGAGAGTTATCATCCGGAAACCACTCTGCCGCCTTCCTACCCGCCCGCCCGGACGGATGGCGGCATTACATAATATCCCGCCAAATTTTTTGGCGGGGTATAAAAATTGACGGAAACACGTGAAACTCAAACTTCTGCTGTAACTTCTCATATCAAAGCAATGTACCGATTCTCAGTTGAATGCCTTGAAGGAGTGCGAAAAAAGTGCGGAAGACTAATATTTTTCATATTATCTAAGGCAAAAGGGGGCATAGCTCAGTGAATAATTTAAGAAAATGTCTGAAACTCAGAAAAAAAGAGTGTAAAACTGATGTTTTGCATATTTCCTAAGTCAAAAGGGGAAGTAACTCCATGAAAAATTTATGAAAATGGCTGAAACTTGTAGTTGCTTTGTAACTCCTTATACTAAAGCAATGTACTGATTTTCCGTTCAATATCTTGAAGGAGTGCGGAAAAGTCGAAATGGGTGGGTGGGGGGGGGGGGGGACTAACTCCATGAAAAATTTATGAAAATATCTGAAACTCGAACTTGCTATGGAATTTCTCATAAAAAAACAGTGCCCTAATTATTTTCAGTTGAATACCTTGAAGGAGTGCAAAAAACGGTGCGGAAGACTAATATTTTTTGTATTTCATAAGTCGAAAAGGGGCATAACTCCATGAAAAATTTACTCAAAAGCCTGACCACTCAAACTTGCTCTGTAATATTTCTCATAACAAAGCAACCTACCAATTCTCAGTTGAATACCTTGAAAGAGTGAAAAAAGTGAAAAAAACTGATATTTTGCATATTTCATAAGTCAAAAGGGGAAGTAACTCCATGAAAAATTTATGAAAATGTCTGAAACTTGTACTTGCTCTGTAACTCCTTATACTAAAGCAATGTACTGATTTTCCCTTGAATATCTCAGCTTGCGAAAAAAGTGTGGAAAACATATTTTTAATATTTCATAAGGCGAAAGGGAGCATAACTCCATCAAAAATTGATGCAATCGCCTGAAACACGAACTTGCTCTGTAACTTCTCGTAACAAAGCAATGTATCTATTCTCAGTTGAATATCTTGAAGGACTGCGACGGAGTGTGGAAAACCAACTGTGACAGATACACAGACAGACAGATGGACAGACAGACAGATGGAGAGCAAACCTATAGTCCCCCGCCAGTTTTACAGGTAGGCGACTAATAACAATCCACATGCTATGCATTCATCTGAAATAAAAGCTGATTACCTAGGGCTGCTGATTAACCAGGGATGATTGCACAGGGACATGTAACACTGATTACCCAGGGACATGAGACACTGATTACCCAGGGACAATGATTGCCCAAGGACATGGGATACTGATTACCCAGTGATATGGGACACTGATTACCCAGGGACGATGATTGTAGTGACATGGGACACTGATTGCACAGGGACATGAGACACTGATTTCCCAGGGACATGGCACGCAGATTGCCCAGGATCATGGTACACTTATCACACAGGGGCATGTGACATTTATTACTCAGGGACAAGATTGCACAGGAACATGGGACACTTATTACCCCGGCATGATGATTGCCCAGGGACATGGGAAACTGATCACACAGGGACATAAAAGTGATTGTCCAGGGACATGGGACACTGATTGCACAGGGATGATGATTGCACAGTGACATGGGACACTGATTGCACAGGGACATAATAAACTGATTACCCAGGGACATGAGACACTGATTGCACAGATGGGACACTTGATTACCATGGGATGCTGATTACCCAGGGACATGAGACACTGATTGCCCAGGGACATGGGACACTGATTGCAGATACATGATGCATTGATTGCCCAGGGATATGGGACACTGATTGCAGAGGAAGTCGGGACATTGATTACCCAGGGACATGGTACATTGATTGCCCAGAGCCATGGGACACTGATTGCAGAGAGGAAGTTGGGACATTGATTACCCAGGGACATGTGACACTGATTGCACAAGATGAGACACTGATTACCCAGTTCTCAGGGATGCTGATTGCCCAGGGACATAAGACACTGATTGCCCAGGGACATGGGACACTGATTGCACATGGACATCAGACATTAATTGCCCAGGGACATTGAACACTGATTGCACAGGGAGATGGGACACTGATTATCCAGGAATGTTGATTGCCCAGGGGCATGAGACACTGATTTCCCAGGGACATGGGACACTGATTACCCAGGGGCATGCAACACTGATTACCCAGTGATATAGGACACTGATTACCCAGGGAGATGGGACACTGATTGGCCAGGGACATGGTACACTGATGACCCAGGGACATAGCACACTGATTACTCAGGGATATGGGACACTGATTGCGCAGGAACATGATATATTGATTGGACAGGGACATGGGATACTGATTGCACAGGGACATGGGACACTGAGTGCCCAGGGATAACTGTCACATGATTTTATCTCACTGACTTGTTACTGTCCTTGGCGCTGTAGACAGTGTAGCCATTAGGAAGGCCTGTTTCAGAGTCCAGCGTATACTGAAGCTTCACCTGATCCAGACGCAGTGCTCCGCTATCATAGCGTTGCTGGCGTAGATTCTTAGCAATCTAGAAAACAACAAAGAAACTGTTCAAGTCATCTGACATGTTGCTCAAGACACCACTTAATTAATTAAACAGATGAGACAGATCATTCATGCCATGATTTACTGATGGAAATAGCAAAACATGATATGAATATCAGCAAGCAACATTCTACAACTCTCAGCTCTGACAATACACCAATCTTAGCACCCGTAATAATTCACTAATCATAGCACTCACAATACTCCACCAATCCTGACACTCGCAATACTCCACCAATTCTAGCACTCATAATAATGTACTAATCTTAGCACTCAAAATAATCCACTAATCATAGCGCTGACAATAATCTATTTCAGCACTCACAATACTCCACCAATCCTGGCACTCGCAATACTCCACCAATCTTAGCACTTGCAATAATCCACTAATCTTCCCACGTGCAATACTCCACCAATCATAGCACTTGCAATACTCCACCAATCTTAGCACTTGCAATAAACCACTAATCTTACCACTCATAATAATCCATTAATCTTAGCACTCATAACAAAAGGCCCAAGGGGTCCGTATCGCTCACCTGGAATTATTAGCCGCTGGAAAAATTTTACCAATCTAATTTCTGTGAAGGTTTAGCCAAGTTTTTATTAAAATTGGCTCAGTAAGTAATAAGTAGTCTTTTATATTATTTTCTCAGAAATTTTCAGAAAATCCAAGATAGCGGCCAAACATGCTAAATTTTGATTGATCTGCGATGGCCATCTTTTTTTTTACATATTAACGTTCCATGGACAAACTGCAATGGCCCTTAATCCTTAATCATATCTCACAAAGTACAGCCTGATCTATTTAGTTATACTGGAGGTCATTTTTGTGAAAACGAGGTCATTCAAGATCGCCACCAAAACATTTGGACAATCAAGTTCCCCTGAACTAAGATGAGTTTTGAATCGATCCCCCCAGCGGTTTCAGAGATTTTTTAAAGACGTTTCTAAAAATCGGCCAAAATCCATGATGTTCACAGGCTAAATTGGCCGATTGGCTTCCTTTGAACGAACTTGGGCCTCTATGCCCTAAGTATGCTTCCTGTGAAATATATTTGAAACCGGCCCAGTGGTTCTCGAGAAGACATTTAAAATTTTGCATTGGGATGGGAGTTTTTGGCGGGAAACAGATCCAAGATGGCCACCAAATCATTTATCCGACAGTTTCGAAAGTGGAAAGTTGAAATCAGCATACCAAACAAGAATGCTGAAGTGTTCAATGTCTCGCCTGTAAAGGCATGGATAGTGTGGATTGCAAAGCAAACTTGGCATTGTTGAAAATGAGTAGTCCATAAAACAAGAGGCCTGTGACGCTCACCTGGACCATTAGCATTTGAAACATTTGAATTTAAATATACATGATTCTTTACATTAAACAAGATGGAAAACAAATTTCAAGCAAAATTCTGAATGGAAATTCTGGCGCTTATGATCATAGGATCATTTTATCCAACGAGATGAATCAATTTGACAATTTGAGGTATATTGTTAATAAAATGTAAGATTTTTACCCCCAAGAAATTTGATGAATCAAAATTCTGAATGGAAATTCATCACCACAGGATCTTTTCAGCTAAATTTTGTTGAAATCGCTCAGAATGGTAATGAGAAGCAATTGACAATTTCCGGAACATTTTTAATAAAATCTCAGATTTTCACCAAAAATATTGATGAATAAGAACCCTTAATGGAAGCTCTAGAGCCTATGGCCATAGGATCCTTTCAGCCAAATTTGGTTAAAATCGGTTAAAATGTTAAGGAGAAAGAAGCATTTTGACAATTTCCAGTAAATTATTCATAAAATCTAAGATTTTAACACCAAAAAATTGATCAATCAAAATTCTGAAAAGAATTCTAGAGCCTACCACCATAGAATGCATCTAGCCAAATTTGATTGAAATATGTCAAGCAGCTGAGTAGCATTTTGACCATTTCTGGTACATTTTCATAAAATCTCAGATTTTCACCCAAAAACTTGATCAACCAAAATTCTTAAAAGAATATCTAGACCCTACCACCATAGAATCCATCTAGTCAAATTTGGTTGAAATATGTCAAGCAGCTAATAGTGATGCAAAAAGTGTATGTGGAGATCATCTGACTCGTCACCACAAAAGAAACATGTACACAGTATTGTACATTTTGGGTGAAAAGCATGAAATTTGACACAATTATAGAGGTTGACCAACTGAAAAAATGTAGTCTAGGGGCCAACTGATTTTTTCATTTTTTTCAAAATGGCCACCATTTTTCAAAGTGGCCTCTGGTGTAATCAAAATCATTAATACAAACATACAGATTCTCATAACATCCATACAAATGATCACAATATACTAATTTGACCAATGTTTAGCTTTTAATATCATCTAGACATGGTATAATAATAAATCGAGTTCATAGGCAAACTAATTTCCACCAATATGGTCGCAATTTTTCAAAATGCCCACCGTCGTATCTAAAAACATTAATGCAGTCATATAAATGGCCGTCACATACTTATCTTAATAATATTTAGATGTTAAATCATCCAGTTATGCCACAGAAACTTCAAAATCTTATATAAGTCACATTTTCTTTCCTTAATGACCCACGATGGCGGGCTTATAAATCAAAATGGCCGCCTTCCACATCTTAAGATGTTTCGGTATTATGGAAATCAAATTTTCTAAGCTGTCTGCGGCATCCATTCACTCAATTTGCTAGCATCTGTCTGTCTGTCTGTCCACCCATCCATCCATCCGTCTATCTATCCATCCACTCATCTACCTCTCACCGTTTTCCATTGAGCTCTTATTTATTCATTCATTAATACTCTCTTCACTTTTTACTTTCAGATCACACTGATAGATGGCATGCATCATATATGTAGACTAACTGCTCCTAACACTAGTCATAGAAATAGTCATAGAAGTAGTGGTGATGGCATAATAAGCGGATACTAACAAATACTAACCATGGCTAATAGGACATTCAAGTTATTAGACCCTCTACATCATCCGGAAACTCCTGTACCGTCAGAATCTACAGAATCAGATTGGACTAAATGCATCCTGTGTCAGGAATTAACAAAAGAAGCATTGCAATGCCCAACCGATTCTAGAAGAGCTGAGCTAGATATCGACATCATCTATGATACATTTGACAGTAATTTGCTGAGGTTCAAAGAACTTGGGAGTCTACCGCAAACTATAAATTTAGCAAGGTTAGATAATGGAACAGGGATTGCTGCCACTCTAAAATTGTATGCAGCTAAATAGCACAAAAAGTGTAAAGAGACATATAGCGAAACTAGCAGATGTTCAGCAAGGAAGAAAGTTACTAGATACAGCAGTGGTGGAGCGACAACGATATCCCAAGAAACATGTTTCTTTTGTGGTGACGAGTCAGATGATCTCCACATGGCCTCAATGGATAAGCTACATACAAATGTCCGGAGATGTGCAGAAATCGTGCAAGACCATTTGCCAATTGGGAAATTGAGTGCAGGAGACATGATGTCCCAAGATGCCATGTATCACGGAAAGTGCTTGAAGACGCTCTATAAGAAAGCAGAATTGGTGAATCATTCAAGCAAGTGATCGTTCCAATAAACAACTCCATGGAATTGCTTTAGCAGCGCTGCTGTCATATATTGAAGACAGTCGTGTAGAAAGCATCGAGAGTGACGTAGTGTCAATATTTAAATTAGCAGATTTAACCCAGATGTACACTTCCATACTTGGTGATTTTGGTAAGAATCAATCTGGTTGAGTACATTCTACGGACGTCCTTCTAGTATTTGAAGATGATATAGGGCTTGCACTTAAAAAAGCCTTTGAAAGAGACTGATGAAGAGGGAATAGCTTTAGCCAAGGCAGCAGAAATTGTTCGGCGAGATATTCTAAAACACGAAAAGACTATATTCAATGGCAACTTTTCTAAGGAATGTCAAGCAAGCGGTTCCACAGTCACTGGCAACTACAGTCGCTATGATAATGAGTGGCCCCAACATTGTCCAACAATCCAGTAATGCCACTGATATCCAGGCAATGTTAACTGTCTCTCAACTGATACGACATAATGTAATTATTCGACACCGCGAGGGATCAGTTTCCCACTACCATAGTCAAGAACGTGAACCACCTCTACCAATCTACCTAGGACTTCTAATTCATGGCAGAACAAGAAATCGTGGGTTAATCGACAAGCTGTATGACCTTGGAATCCGCATTTCATATGATAGAGTGTTGTCTATTTCCACGGACTTGGCCAACGAAGTTTGCGCAAGATATGAAGATGAACATGTTGTTTGCCCACAAACCTACTCCATGGTCTCTTTACGACAAGTACTGCAGACAATATCGATCATAACCCTACATCAGCAACAGCACAAGGATCATTTCATGGGACAGGAATATCCCTTTTCCAACATCCCCGCAATGACCAGCCTGGAGAGAAGCGTGATCATTCTGTCTTCATACAATGCAAACAGAGACAAAAGACAATATGACCACTACCAGATGCATATACCAGTGTGCTTCCTTCGTCTCTCCATACAAATGAACCGACTTTACCAGAAGTTACTGTTGTTCCACATGCACCACACTTGGAAGATGAAAACAAATGGCTCATCCATGTGAAAGAAGTTGTTGAAACTGAGAGCACGCCTGAAAACATGACTGTCTCTTGGTCAGCATACCATGCCAGTAATATAGAACATGACCCCGAAGCCCCAACAGATATCAGCGCCCTTTTGCCTCTTTTCACAGAAAAAGCAAATTCCACAGCCATGATATGTCACGCCATGAAAGTTGTGAAGCAGAATGTTGAATTCTTAAATCCTGTCCAGACACTTGTGATTGCTTTAGATCAACCGTTGTTTGCACTTGCAAAGCAGATCCAGTGGAACTGGCACGGTAGTTATGGAGACGACACAATGGTAGTAATGTTTGTTGGCCTTCACATGGAGATGGCGCTATTTAGCACTATTGGTGACTGGTTAGATGAAAGTTGATGGTCAAGTGCCTTAGTAAGGCAGAGATATCTTCCCCAGGAACGGCTGACTCATTTCTCAAAGCATCCCATTTGACAAGAACAAGACACGTCCATCAGATCACGTTATGCAGCCTTCACATCTTAATGTGCAAAGCATATGACACATACACAAAGAGCCTACCATCCAATGAAATTCCAGAAGAATTTGATGTCTGGCGTAAATGACACACAGAGGAAAGCCCCCAATTCAACTACTGGTCTACAACGATGGAATTTGAGATGACAATTCTGGGTTTTGTGAGATCACTTCGAGAGGCAAACTTCAAGCTCTACGTAGAAGCTCTTGACCAGCTGCTGCCTTGGTTCTTTGCTCTGGACCATACAAACTACCGTCGTTGGCTATCAGTTTACTTGTGTGATATGATGAACCTTGCAGAAATGCACCCTTCTGTCGTGGAGCAATTTGAAAGGGGTAAATTTGTCATCCAGAAGACTCATCGCCAATTCTCATCCATAGCTACAGATCAATGCCACGGTCAGAATAATTGTATTGTAAAGGACGAGGGTGGAGCCATTGGGCTTACGGAAAACGCCTCACAGCTATTACGCTGGATGGTATCAGGCCCAGAAATGACACGAGCAATAGGAGAGTTTGAACATTCCGCAGAAAGCATTAAGCAGAAGTTGAGCCAAAGATCTGATGTCAGGCGTAGCATGGACCGACCGGACGGGTACTGACTGTCCCAGCAAAGTTGGGTACGGAACGGCCACTCCGGATTCGCTCCAAGCACGCCCACCCCCTGGGTAGGATAATACGCGTACATAAGCCCTATGAGAGGTTTTCGTTAAAATCGCCTAAGTCCGATAAAACGCGTGGTGTGCATGCGCGTGCATCAGCTTCCCTGACATGTCACGGAATTGGACGTGAGTGCATTCCTATAGTGTACCGAGTTGGTACTCGTAACCTTTACTTATTCCGTTCTTGTTGTTCTTGGTACTGATCAGGACCAGAATAAAACAAGCTTTCTAGAACTGCTACCTATTTTTAAATCAGCCCAGAAATGGCTGAGTTATCCGCGAAAATCCCCTTGAATTATCTTCAAAATATTGCTTTTGATGTCGTAATCGCGTGTATGCATAAATAGATCTAGAATGTTCTGTGCATGTGATAAATACGTCACTGATCTAGCTCCGCGCCGCTGATTGGCTGAGGCATCTGCCTCTGACGTCACGAGTAGCATAAAAGGGGTGAAAGATCAAGAATCAGGAGCATCGCCGGTGCGCAGGACCTCTGGACCATCAGGAGGACGGATGTAACTGCTGACCTACAAGTGATTCTCACATCTACTGGTGTCTTATGGATCTCAGCACATCCGCTGTGGTAGGACGTCCTCGGCTTCCACAAGCTTTTGGAAAATAAAATTTTGGTAATAAACTAAATTTAAAGTTATACTTTCTGAGTCCAGACTGAGAACGGGCCGTGCGGGCCCGGGATGTAATCCTATGGAACGTAGAGCTTACAGTGATTCTTGGTGGATGATTTGCCGGATTTGACAACCATGCTGAAGTGGACTTCAATTACCGCACTGCATGTCGTGTGTGTTTAATTAACTTTTTTACCACCGTCTGGTGGAACTTTGCTGCGTGCGCCGCAAGAGCTATGCGACGCATCACGTACCGTGTGCCAGTTTATGTAACTGCTTAACATTATATACAGCCATTTCTGTTAATGGGCAAACCTCAACTTTATTACTTCCGTCGCCGGATGGGTAACTTTCTCACTTCCGTATAAATTGTATACTAGCTACAAAGACTATCTAATAGACATTTCTTCACTGCTCTGCTTCACTGTCCTGAGCGTGTACCTAGTCTACCGTCTGGAGGAGTCAGCTTGCGGAGACCAGCCTGCAGAAATCGCCTGCGGAAATCTCTCCAGCTTCAGAGAACGTGTCGACTCACGCTATGAATATGTTAGCGCCTCAATTTCAGTAACATAGTAGCCTGTTCCATCCCGATGAGGTACTCAAGTAACTATACTATTGTACATTTAATTATTATTTCTGTATATGGTACTGATGACTAATAGGTACCTCACTGGTCTTTAGACCGCAATTTATACTTTCTGTTTTACTGTGAATATTAGCCTTGTTTACTGTAGGTGCTTTCAACTAGCTACACCGTTTAAGTTTATCAATCTGTGATACTTGACTCATTATAATTAAATTTTTAATCTATTTATTTCAATGGTTAGTGGTATATGGCAGTTAGCCATCCAGTTAATATGTTTTGTTTAATTGTAGAAAACTTTGGACTGCAGTACGCTAGGAAATACTATACAGCAACAGATATATTCGCATCACATTATTCGTACCATCATCAATTTTACACTGAGGTCGCTGACCGTGCTCTAATTGTTTGAGCCCAGCATGTTATGGACCAACCTTACTATTCAGCGCAATAGGATAGGTTAAAGTGGTTCGGGACAATTTCTTCGTTTAGAGACATATAGTGTACGCCTCTTTTCCAGTTGTTGCAGTAATGTAGCCCCGCACTCCGGCAAGGTTGTGTAAAATTGGCCACGTTACCTATAGGGCCTCATATATATTAAGATAGTCTCTTTCCACGATCCACCAGCCGTATGGCTTATTAATTGTTTGGACTTCCCATCAGCATGTTGATCAGATCCGACCCTGGGAAACTATCGGAGGTTTCTGAGCGGTGATGGTTAAAGTGCTGATTTACATACATCTCCTCATAGCTTCGGATACTTGTTAGCTAGATAACCCTGCCAATGAAGGAAACACTGCGAAAACATATAGTTAAAAATGTGAATTAGTTAGTTTATTTACTGGCCCGCAGTGCATATTTGGGCATATTGAAACTTAACCCTAACGACAGGTCAACTGTTAGATCCGTAGCACGTGGTGACGGATGAGATGCGGATCTCCATCCAATTCGTTGCAGTGTCTGGATGAAGCGTTGGAGCTCGTCACACCATCACGGGAAGGATGCTTGCGATGGATATCCGTCTCTTCAACCCCCCCCACCCCACCACCATAAAGACATGTCAGGAACCAAATCTTGCTTGTGTGAAACATAGCTATTGTCCAGGTGATGTTTTATGTGGTTGCGGGACAAGGTAGCCAGATTTTCATTGAATTCGGATGCCTTGCGTCGTAACATGTATGCATGCTGTCCTTGGCGGTAGATGCTAATCTAGGCGACCCACGGGAAGTGAGGGGTCTGTGCCCATTGGACATCTGTATCTAAAGTTAGGTAGCAATACCTGCCACTTGCGGCCGAAACTAGTTTTTGTTTCCAACAACTAAATGGTAGGTTAGACGTCAGCAGAAGGCCCGCATAAATAAAGCGGCATCTACCAATACAGTATCTTTGGAACTACATCAGATGGCGACTTGGGAATTCTTCGGAAATCATTCGTCCCGTCTTCACGTAAACCAGTATGCATCTCATTAATTATGGTTTTACTAAGATCTTCACTTAGCATTTTTCTGTTGAACAAAAAAAATGGCCCTTTTTGCCAGCTCCTTTCCTCTGCTTCGGCATTGAAGGCATTTTCCTGTGACGAAGGCTCGCGCGAGGCACTTACCTCTCGCAACAAAAATATTTTCTGTGTCTGTGTTAGGGGTATATTAGTTTATATTAAACTACCTAGTGACTTCGTTGCGGATGCTTCTCTTGCGGGGATACCTCTGCGGATTCAAGAACCTGTGTGGTACCTCCGGCGACACCACGTGGAAAGAACACCAGATAGCTCTATGTTGTGTATTATTGTGTGCTCATTTACTGTCAAACGATTCATCTTGTTTGTATAGTATATTAATATTTCTACTGTTTTAATTACAAATTGTTCCATATCTCTAAATTAGTATGGATAGACACACCGGTGACACAAATAGTTGGGACGACACCGTGTGGTTCAATCTTGGCGGCAATGATCGCATGGCCCCACTGGAACATCAGTGTTCCACCGGCTCTAGAGGTCGGTCTTTGTATTTCTCGGAAAGACGTCATACGGGGTCTGCAACCCCGAGATCCTCAGCTAACCAGCGACCCCATTCATCGTGCATTTGGGGTGCGATGGGTGGAAACGTCATAGCGGACCAGTACGTAGTCCCGCGAGCTACAAGTGGCACACAATGTGGGGCTTGAACAAGAAGAGAACCCAGGCCAATGCTCAACAACCGAGAGTTACAATCTCCTTCAACAGACAGTCAGCTCTCCCTAGATACGGAAGTAGCATCATATAACAGAGGAACTGCTCGCGTGCTCACCGACAATGTCGCTAATTTCCCCGGTGCGGAATGACCAGCACCGCCTCAACACGAGTTCTCACCGATCAGCGAGGGGTCATTCCGCGATGCTTCGCAGGTAGGAACTCAATACATCACTTTATCGGATCTCCGCGATAGGCTACCACCATCTACGCCGGATCACGGATGACCGTGTCAAAGACCCCCCCCACCCATGGGGGCAACCACAACCATCACGACCATTATGTTTGCCAACGTCATCAATGGGTGACCAGTGGCCAGACGCTCATATACCATATCCCGTATCTCCCCTTTTTCGTGCATCTTCACCGTACTACCCAGCACAGCGTTATGAACCGGAAGAAACTGCAATGCCATTTCAGCAATACATCAGAAGACGTCCCCATCACTCACATCTTCCGTGTCCGTCACCTGCACCGGCTCCATATGAGGAATAGCCATCACAGCATCATGAACGTCCGCTTCGTCTACATAGCACCCCTCTACCTGTCTATAGAACTACACCTGTCTATGGACCCGCATCAGGGCGGTATTCGGCAGAACCGACATACCATGCAATACATCACCAATGGGAATCACCTTCATGGATGTGACAGCATCAACAGGGACATCGACGGGAAACACCACCACCACCTACACGCCGACCAGCATCCACATTCTCATCAGTTTCGCCAGCACCACCACAGGGATTCGCGCCAATCACTTTTTCACGAGGAATTGGGCGGATCATTTCATCCCCCCCATCAATTTAGTGGGGAGACTGATTGGGCCAACTATAAGGTTCAATTCAAAATAACAAGTAGGACAAACCGCAATTGTCAGGTGGGATAACTTACCCGCAAAGCTGTCCGGAAAAGTTCTGCAAGTTCTGGAAGACTTAGGAACAGACTACACCCCATCATACACCAAACTGGAGAATGCGTTGTTGGAAAGATTCGGCAACACAGCCCTCTGAGAAATGAGTCGACTTCAACTCAAGAATCTACGTTGACGCTCGGAGGAAACACTAACGGAGTTAGCAAGCCGCATCCGTCGGTTAGTTACCCATGCCTACCCCAGCACAAATCTCGAGTGCATCACACACTTACATTTAGACACCTTCATCGACGTGTTGAGCGGAGAACCCGCCTTAAAAGAAAAACTATTTCTCACGGAGCATGGCAGCCTACAACAACTTATGACCACCGTGGTTCGGATTGAGAATTTCTTGGAACGGGAGGTAAATGATGTAAATGTCACCACTACCACCGAATCAAACACCGCAACCACCAACACATCAGCAAACGAACAACACGCGCAGCATGAACAGACCAGTCAGAATCACACGTCTAGAGGAAGAGGGCGTGGCCAATCCCATCGCGGGGGCCACAACAACACCCAAGGATGCGGGAACCAGCACAACAACAACAATAGGCAAAACATACATGAAAGACTAGAAGAGATCACCAAGCAGATCTCCGCGCTCACTAATCTCGCAACAACACTCAGCACAACAGTAGCAACACAGTCTACCACTAGACCGCAGCCCACCACAGCTTCAGTACCGCCACCAAACACGTGCTTTGGATGTGGTCAGCCGGACAACTGGAAGGATCGATGGCCAAACTGACCTCCATCTACAACTCCAACCGCTGACCGACGTACCCTGCAGCCTGAGAATCTGTCAAACTAGCACAGGTACCGATTACAGAGTCGCTTCAGTTCCCATTTCCACAACCCCGCTCAACTGCGGCCCCTAAACCCCAACGTCAGGCGGCCATATATACTCGTCAACATATTCCTATTACACCATGCACTCACCTGCACCCGCCTTCTTCTATGTCAGTGCCTACGATGGACACTGCATCCGCAGCACTGCCATCTTCCCCCTGCAGAAAATGTGACCCCGCACTTTCAGCATCTACTCAGCCTTCTTTCCTATGTAAAACGGCAGTGGTAGGTTGTATCACCTCCACTGAAACGTTTCTGCAAGCACCACGTCCCACTGCCAAGGCGCTTAACACCCGGTGTCCTTTGGTGGTATGCAACTCACAACCTCTTACAGCTTCACCAACAACCTCCTGCACCAGCAGTGATTCCGAAGGAAGCTTTCATTCAGCACCATCGATCCCCAAAAAGAAACATCGTACAAAGAAAGTGAAAGCGGCACGCTGGCGGTGTTTCTTCTGCACATCAACTAAACATCCTATGATGCGTTGTAAAAAGTGGCTCGCACAGGTAGCCCTCACCCGTGAACGCATGAATCCTATCCACACTGCAGTATACACCAACACAGCTTACACAGAATCCGCAACAATGCCACCACCATTGCTACCCCCGACTCCGTCATCGCCTAAGCAATCACAGCAGCAGCGACGACGAGTTGGTCCTTTCCACACTCAGCCACCAATAGCACTCACGGAAGCTATTCAGAAACAAGCCGACTATAAACAGAATGATACCGCACCACCACCACTTCCGCAAATGGTATCATTGGATACTCTTCCGCAGGCTCACCGCAAGGTGATATATAAGTGTGCTTGTCTATTTAGCAGAATTTCCACCAGTGCCACTGTGGACACTGGAGCTTCAATCACCGTTTTTAACAAGTGCTTGTATGAGAGCATCCCACCTCATAAGAAGCCACCCCTTAAGCCTACAAATATATTTTTGCAAACAGCCGATGTTCCCGTGGCTGGAGTAGTAAACCTCGTAATACAGATAGAACAGATGCAATTCATTCAGCGAGTTGTTATCGCCTCTATTCAACACGATTCCCTGCTTGGTTCCGATTTCCTCAGTGCCAGCGAAGCCATCATAGAACTATACATACACGGCTGACGGATACCTCTGGGACCGGAATCATCACTATATGATACGTGTGCGGTAATATTAGTAACAACAGCCACAGTTGAGCCGGGTCAAGAAAGGATCTTGTGGGCCACCACACCGCAATTAGGAAACAACACTCACACAGCCATGCTGGAACCAGACCCTGAATACATGATCACCTCACAATGCGCCAGTCCCCGCATAATTGTGGACACCACCAACAAAGATTGTATACCTTTTAGGATATTCAATGGCACTGCGGACCCAATAACACTTGAATCAGGAGTCCGTTATGGCCATTTGGTGGATGTGATATCACTGGAAACCGCCCCACCTGCAATCACACCAGCAACAACATCTGATGATTTGCCCGAACACTTACATGACCTATATTTATGTGCCACAGTTGGACTGATGCAATCTCAAAAACAACAAGTACGGAAATTACTTCATAAGTATCGCGATAGTTTCTCGGCAGGGGACATGGACCTCGGAGACTCATCTTGTACTACACTCCATCGACACCGGAAACAACAGACCCATCCGTCAGCTCGTTCGATGTCTCCCTATCCATAAGGAAGCAGAGGCACACCAACAGGTAGAGGACATGTTGCGAACCGGAATAATTGAGCCATCAGCATCCCCCTGGTCAAGTCCTATAGTACTAGCAGGCAAAAAGGACGGGTCTTTGCGGTTTTGTATAGACTACCACCGCCTTAATGATCTTAGTGTCAAGGACGCGTATCCGCTACCACGGATAGATCAGGCCCTAGATTCTTTGTCCGGAGCCATGTGGTTTTGCACCCTTGATTTAGCTAGTGGGTATGGGCAGGTAGCCATGGATGAGGCTGACATGGAGAAGACCGCCGTCGTGCGCAGACGGCCTTTTCCAGTTCCGCAAGATGCCCTACGGCTTGTGCAACTCTTCTGGAACTTTCGAGCATCTCATTGAGCAGGTATTAACTACCCTGCAATGGGAAATCTGTCTGTGTTACATTGACAATGTAATCGTCTTTGATCCCTCGTTTGAGCAAACCGTATCCAATTTAGACACCGTGCTATCTAGATTCCGCACGCTAACTTAAAGCTCATACCCAAGAAATGTCATCTCTTCAGAACGTTGAGTTTCTGGGACACGTTATATCCGATGACGGAGTGGCCACCCAACCGTAAAAAAAAAGAGCTGTGTCAGAGTGGTAGACCCCCGCATCTGTCACAGAAACTCGGGGCTTCCTTGGTCTTTGTCAGTACTATCGCCGATACATCCGTCATTTCAGCGATAGATTGCATCACCCCTTTTCAAGATCACCGAAAAAGATTGACCATTCGAGTAGGCGAGTGAGTGTGAAGGTTCCTTCAGGGCGTTGAAGGACCTCTTGACGACCGCTCCAATTCTCATTCATCTTAACCATAACCTCGATTTCATCTTGGACACTGATGCGTCAGCTTATGCTATCGGCGCAGTTCTATCTCAGGTCACGGAGGATGGGACGGAGCAGGTATTGGGTTATGGTTGGCATACTTTTCAAGTATTACAAACACTTTCTGTACGGTCGCCAATTACCCTTCGTACGGATCACGCCTCACTACGCTGGCTCAGAAACCTAAAAAATCCAGAGGGCCATGTAGCAAGGTGGCAGGAATCCCTGTAGGCTTTTAACTTCAATGTGGTTCATAGACCCGGCAAACTGCATGGAAATGCTGACACCTTGAGTAGAATCGGGCTTAAGGATGAACCCGAAGTAGCCACCACCGTAACACATACAACACGGCCATCTCCGGTGGTCCCCGAATTGCGGTGCGCAGAGTGGAACATGGAGACAGTCGCTCACAAACAAGCAACAGACGCGCAGACACAAAATATATACACATCGATCTAGGAGGGGGTATGTCCTCCCCGGGAATCTGTTACATCATTATCCGCAACAGCAAAATACTACTACCAGCGGTTCCAGGAATGCCATATGCATGATGACATTCTCTACATCAATAACCGCATAATAATTCCTGAACGTTATCGAAATACAATTATGCAACAACTACACGATAACGCGGGTCATCTCGCTGTTGAGCGGACATTAACCCAGATAAAACACAGATTCCACTGGATCGGAATTCGACATAGTGTGAAGGCATGGATCGCCAAAGGTGTCCCATGCCAAAGACGTGCTGTTGGCCAGCACCATTCCGCATCTCTACAAGTAAAAATTGTTGGTGCACCAAGGGAGCCAGTGGCTATTGATGTGCTCAGACCCTTGAATATGACGAATGAAGGAAATAAGTACATCCTCGTATTACAAGATTATTTTATGAAGTGGGTGGAAGCCTTCGCTTTGCCGGACCAAGAGGCATGCACAATAGCAGAGGTCTTGGCAAGCAATGTGTTCTGGCAGCTCAGAATGCCCTATGAGCTGCACTCTGATCAAGGAAGTAATTTTGAGAGCCGATTGATCTCCGAGCTCTGCAAATTGTTTCATATCATCAAAACAAGAACCACTCCGTACCATCCCAGCAGCGACGGTATGGTAGACATTCAACGGGACACTTGCGGAGATGTTGGCGAAGGAAATGTGCCTTGATTGTAGAGATTGGGATCTATGACTCATATGTGCTTATGGCATACCGCACTTCAGTACATTACAGCATGGATTATACCCCTGCGCGGTTAATGTTAGGCTGTGAATTAGCCTTGCCACTGGATCTGGCCATGCCTACGATTCTGGGGGAGAAAAATTCACCATCTCTACGTAGAGCTCATGTGGCAGCGGATAGAACAGACCCATGAGCTAGTGAGAGCAACTTTATCCACTGCACACCAGCGTCAGAAAACATGGCACAACCGGCGGGTGCATGGAGACCCGTATGAAGTGGGAAGAATGGTTTGGGTACACGATTCGCAACGTTATGCAAACGTGCCAAGTAAACTGAGTTACCAGTGGAAAGGCCCCTATGTGGTAGTAGGCAAGACGTCGGACATGACCTACCGTATCAGCGCTTCGGATGGCCTGACCTCAGTCATCCACCTCGATCGACTTAAACCTTGTGTCGGTGCCGACCCAGTGCCAGAGCTCGGGATGGGCATTCCACGTGACCCAGACAAATGTATCTGCGGAAATAAGTATTCCCGACGTTAGTCCAGAGCACCGTGGTGCCAGTTCGACCTCTCTCCTACCAAGCCAGGAGTCCGGTGAACGATCGACTAACACTGAGGACGATGACAGGATACGTACTCGCCCTCTCCCTCCTCAGTGTGGGTTTACTAGATCTGGAAGTCGTATCTGAAGACTTTCTCGTTTGTGTTGTCCAAGGGGAAGGACGAAAAAGTTGTTCCGTCCACCTCTTCCCACTCCCACCCACTTCATGCTATACCCCACATTATAGTTACCACAAGCGGAAGCTGAGGCTGCCCCTGGCCCATGCTTCTTGTGGGGTGGAACATGTAGTGAATAGCATGGAAGTGAAGACACCGGATGAGGCCTTGGCTTGTTTTGAAGAACAGCAGAACCGCACAACTCGGTGTACCCGTCCATCCCCCAAAATCGTGCGACCGCTGCCCACCCATGGTGCTCCCCATCCGAATGCACCTCCACCGCCCCATCTGCAACGCGCATCACTCATCTATACACCAAGTTCGGACATCATTCGTCCTGTCCATTTCACACGCCACTCGTTGTCTGTAGACTGTCACTCTTCAGATATGAGAGTCTGCTGTTACACAGGTGGCATCCCCCACTGCAGCAACCAACCACTCCCCCCCCCCCATTCCCCCACCACCATAGGTGGTGGGCAGCGAAGCAGCCTGCTCAGAAGCCTCTCGGCTCAATTTTCCCCGGTACTTAAAAACTACGACAGCGTACCAACTGTCGAGTAATGGGAGATGCCCAAATCTCCATTCCAATGGGCAACCCTGACACCACACGCCCGACCAAGGCCCCCACCCCCGTGAGCAGTCAGAACATCACACCGGACACAGAGATCCAGGAGCACACAGAACACACTTTCCTGCAAGGCTGGATACGTCAATTCACCGTTGTGCGAACATCATATACACATCCGGTTATAAGGAAGATATAAGGGAGCCATCCAACATCAGCGACAACAAAGAATAGTAATCACCTAACGTTTTAAAACAGTTAGACATGTTTTTCCGCAACATTCCCTCCCGCACAGATGCAGGAAATTCATCACTTTCCGCAATCCCAACTTTTCTGCAACCACAACAGAATTGGCATTCACCATCGTGGAAACCTGGATATGCCCAATCCGCAGTACACCAGCATCACCCCCCGACTTCCCTACAACAGAACACTACCACCATCAATACCAGTCAACATTTTTCCGTAATCATCTTCTTATCCGGTTTATGGAAAACTGATCATACGAAAGGAGCAACACCGCATCCATTTACAGTACGCACTACGGGGGATCACCAATCCCCCTCCCGGAACCGTTGTACGGAAATAGCTAAAATATTATTTGATATAAGTCAATATTATTAAGAGAGCAAGATGCCCGCAGTCTGTCGTCCGTCACGAGTAGGATTTTGCTACCGCAAAGTTGAATTCGATAATGGATTGATTCAAGTTATGACAGTACCCTTCTTTGTCATCCACGCTCTAAATTAACTCTGTCCCGCTTAGGGGCTCGGCCATTACAGAGCGAAATACATCATGTCCGATAAAGTTGACACCGCACTTCAATTACCTGCCGCGCCCTAAGGTAATAAAAACGTCACACTTCACAAGAATAATCTGCAGATAAACAGCCACGCATATCAATGAAAATCATCAACACGACAGAAACATAGACACTCAGGTTGACTGTATTCACAATCTCCATACGATAGTATTGTAATTGTAAACTGAGGCATGCATTTTCCGAGGGGTATTATAATAAATTAAGTTTGGTCTAGGTAGGGATGGGACTAGTCCTACGCATAGAGGAGGATGATTGGCAGTCTGCCCACCCGGAAAACACAGTCCAGCTTGGCGGAATTGTATACTTAATTTCCGCAAGACATTGAACTGTTTAAACCAAACAATAGTTATAGACAGCTATATTGTCCTAATTTTGATTAAGAACACCATCGTTCTACCGTGTATACAAATCATTAACCCACGGGCCGATGAAGCGGCATCAAAACTATTCTCTTACCTACATATTCCCGCACAAGATCAACATGGGCTGGAATACACTTATTACAGACAAGACACAGACGCATGTATAAGATCATGCGCATACAGGGACGCTGTTTCAAGGAACAGATTTTAAAACATATATTTCCGTCTTTCGCATCAACAACAAATAATCAGCAGCATCGATACTCCGCCATTATGTAAATACTGCCTAAGTTTCCGATCAAACATGTGCTTTCACAACAAGAAACCACGTGACTTTCACTTCTATTTCCAGTAAATTGGATCAAAGGCTTTAAACACAAGAGCCGCCAAAAACGAGTATCTAGCACAGCGTGATGGAAGAGGCGAGACGGGTGAGTCGGGGCAATTGCCGCTGACGTCATCGCGCTCTCCCACACCCCACTGGGCGCTCCAGCCTGAAATTAAAACAGGCAAGTTTATAAGCATCCAATCTAAAAAACCGCTTCACACGAATTAAAAGATGAGCTTACACGGGAATAAGTAGTCCTGAGTTTTTACGTTGAACGGAGACTTGTTTTTCCTTTGAGTGGAGACGAAAGTGATACTCTTTCCTTGTTATATTTATAATTACTTACTTTACACGGGAGGAATATTTCATCTGACTCCAGGTTTAAATAAATCCAAACTTTCCTTATAGGACGTGGCCGAATCACCCTAGAACTTTAGGGTGTGGTCATCCGTCCTCCAAAAAGTATAAAAGGAGATCACGCACTGAAACTTCGTCTTCCCGTCAAACTCGACAAAAGGGAAGAACAAGCATTAGGCTCCTTTCGTGTCGCAAACCAAATTCTGCTGTTTTCTTATTATTTATTTATTACTAATATTTATATCATTTGGCCAGGAAAAGCATGAAGAGTTAGGAACAATAGATTAGGTTGGGTAGTCCGCACCGTTATCAATATGCGGAAATAAGATGTCACTTGCCGAAAATCTTGCCTTGTCCAACAGCTTGGAAGTTGGCACCAGCTCATTCCTGAAAGAAGTATCCGTGTACAGCATTACAGCTCAACGGACAGCCGTGCAAGCGAGCGTTTTCACGCAATTCGGACTTGACGCTACACATCAATCGTGATCATCTTTTTCAACACGCATTCTGTTCGGACTGCAAATATCTATATACAGTGACGTTACGGTGTGACGCATGCGTTGACGGAAAAACATTGTGTGTTAGTAGTAACATTACAGCCTGGTGAACAAAGTGAGAACATTGAAGTTCTAGCCACTCGTTTTGAAAATAGACTTCCTCCTAATGTACTTCCTATGGGAAAGATGGCCAACACCAAGCATACGAAATGGCGGCAACCAGATTTTCTGCATTACAGACCAGCAACAGCCACCGCATCCGTCACGCAACATGCACTAAGTCATTATGTAGCAGCAGCCAACATCACGACGGAATCACACACACGACCAGCACCGGCAGCACCTGCAGTAATGATACCAGCATCGCCTGCTGTTTCCACTCCGGCAGCACCCATAGCAACTCCATCATCCGCATCACACACAACATTAGCATCCGCATGCGTAGTCGGCCGACCAATTTCTGTGGTTATTTCAAAACCGGTGGCCGTATCCGAGCAGGGTTACAGGATGTTTCAGACAGATCAATATCTCCTTGTTGTCTAATAATCGACGAGGCGATCCGCCTTACGGAAGCCACAGCAATCATCCCCGCATATCAGAGCAGCACCGGGTCACACCCGCAGCAGCACTCCCACGGATCCAGCTGTTCAAAAAGTAATTACACCGGATCGTCCCTACGCCGGAAAGAAATGCATCGCGCACTCCACTAAAATCTGTGCCGTACCAAGGACGGTCGCCAGTAAACTACTGAAGGGTGACGAAAATCATAAAGTTATCCGCCAGCGCAACATTCGCATCCGCAGCAGCATCAGCATCAACACTACAGTCCAGTTTACAGCTCTCAGTCCACCTGCAGCACGGACAACAATCACAACGTCAACAACAACAGTAATGTGCGCAATCTCCACACCGCCACCAGTTCGCACATCACCGGTCATCAT
Source organism: Chaetoderma sp. LZ-2023a (assembly GCA_034401795.1). NCBI lineage: Eukaryota > Metazoa > Mollusca > Caudofoveata > Chaetodermatida > Chaetodermatidae > Chaetoderma > Chaetoderma sp. LZ-2023a. The sequence goes on from CM067359.1 coordinate 92,806,435, forward strand.
CTCCACCACCACTAGTGCTTCAATTGATATGTGTATGTATCTTCCAGCTATAGTATTACTGATCTGGGCCTGTTTAGTAGTGATATATTGGCAGCAGAGGACCATCCGCCGCGTCCATCCTGTACGAGTCGGGGTACCCAGACACGCTCGGGAAACTTCACAGCATTTGTTTGTGGACACTATTGCCGAGGTTGCAGCAGGATTTATCAGTAGTTGTGCGGAACACAGAACTTTATTATTATTATTATGTTTATTTTTTTACCTTTTATTATTATTATTATATGTTTTAACAATTGACACCCAGTCCCTAGGCTAACTATGGTCATCCTACACAGCTGCGCAATATTCTTGCATAGCTGTGCCTCACATACAATAATCGCTGCGGATTCCTGTGTTGTAAACACATCATGTGCGACGTAAGTACACAACACACCGTAGAGAATATGTCATAATCCCATCATGCAGTCTCAGCTACGCTGGGGCTGCCTGATGAACTAGTGTTTTTACCTTATTATTATTTGTTATTTTTCTTATTATTTTAGTTCCTGCATCAGTACGACGGGACGGATTGTGGGTTAGTGGAAGCGTCAGTGTGTCAGTATATCAGACATGTGAAAGATGGTCGGCCAAACCTTGACTCTTTAGTCTTGGTGCGGTGGTCCAGTGGAAAGATGTCTGGTTGCTGATGCTATGCGGAGTTGCAGAATCGCAGTTCGATCCCCTGACTGGGAGATGGTGATCAACAAATTAAACTAATGGGTGCATGACTGTCGGCTAAGTTAGCACATGGAAATTGAAGCCGCACGTTGCCAGTGCGCCAATAAAATAAAAATACATATACTGCCAGAGCTGTGCTGGAGTCAGAGTACAATAGGCGTAAAAAACCTAGGATTGAATCGTGGCAGGTGCATCCACAGATAGTCCCATATGAATCGTCAGTGTGTCAGTATATCAGACATGTGAAAGCTGGTCGGCCAAACCTGGACTCTTTAGTCTTGGTGTGGTGGTCCAGTGGAAAGATGTTTGGTTGCTGATGCTATGCGGAGTTGCAGAATCGCGGTTCAATCCCCCGACCGCGAGATGGTGATCAACAAATTAAACTAATGGGTGCATGACTGTCGGCTAAGTTAGCACATGGAAATTGAAGCCGCACGTTGCGAGTGCGTCAATAAAATAAAAATACATATACTGCCAGAGCTGTGCTGGAGTCAGAGTACAATAGGCGTAAAAAACCTAGGGTTGAATCGTGGCAGGTGCATCCACAGATAGTCCCATATGAATCGTCAGTGTGTCAGTATATCAGACATGTGAAAGCTGGTCGGCCAAACCTGGACTCTTTAGTCTTGGTGTGGTGGTCCAGTGGAAAGATGTCTGGTTGCTGATGCTATGCGGAGTTGCAGAATCGCGGTTCGATCCCCTGACTGGGAGATGGTGATCAACAAATTAAACTAATGGGTGCATGACTGTCGGCTAAGTTAGCACATGGAAATTGAAGCCGCACGTTGCCAGTGCGCCAATAAAATAAAAATACATATACTGCCAGAGCTGTGCTGGAGTCAGAGTACAATAGGCGTAAAAAACCTAGGATTGAATCGTGGCAGGTGCAACCACAGATAGTCCCATATGAATTGTCAGTGTGTCAGTATATCAGACATATGAAAGCTGGTCGGCCAAACCTGGACTCTTTAGTCTTGGTGTGGTGGTCCAGTGGAAAGATGTCTGGTTGCTGATGCTATGCGGAGTTGCAGAATCGCGGTTCAATCCCCCGACCGGGAGATGGTGATCAACAAATTAAACTAATGGGTGCATGACTGTCGGCTAAGTTAGCACATGGAAATTGAAGCCGCATGTTGCGAGTGCGTCAATAAAATAAAAATACATATACTGCCAGAGCCGTGCTGGAGTCAGAGTACAATAGGCGTAAAAAGTCTAGGATTGAATCGTGGCAGGTGCATCCACAGATAGTCCCATATGAATCGTCAATGTGTCAGTATATCAGACATGTGAAAGATGGTCGGCCAAACCTGGACTCTTTAGTCTTGGTGCGGTGGTCCAGTGGAAAGATGTCTGGTTGCTGATGCTATGCGGAGTTGCAGAATCGCAGTTTGATCCCCTGACTGGGAGATGGTGATCAACAAATTAAACTAATGGGTGCATGACTGTCGGCTAAGTTAGCACATGGAGATTGAAGCCGCACATTGCCAGTGCGCCAATAAAATAAAAATACATATACTGCCAGAGCTGTGCTGGAGTCGTACAATATGCGTAAAAAACCTAGGATTGAATCATGGCAGGTGCATCCACAGATAGTCCCATATGAATCGTCAGTGTGTCAGTATATCAGACATGTGAAAGCTGGTCGGCCAAACCTGGACTCTTTAGTCTTGGTGTGGTGGTCCAGTGGAAAGATGTCTGGTTGCTGATGCTATGCGGAGTTGCAGAATCGCGGTTCAATCCCCCGACCGGGAGATGGTGATCAACAAATTAAACTAATGGGTGCATGACTGTCGGCTAAGTTAGCACATGGAAATTGAAGCCGCACGTTGCCAGTGCGCCAATAAAATAAAAATACATATACTGCCAGAGCTGTGCTGGAGTCAGAGTACAATAGGCGTAAAAAACCTAGGATTGAATCGTGGCAGGTGCATCCACAGATAGTCCCATTTGAATCATCAGTGTGTCAGTATATCAGACATGTGAAAGCTGGTCGGCCAAACCTGGACTCTTTAGTCTTGGTGCGGTGGTCCAGCGGAAAGATGTCTGGTTGCTGATGCTATGCGGAGTTGCAGAATCGCGGTTTGATCCCCTGACCGGGAGATGGTGATCAACAAATTAAACTAATGGGTGCATGACTGTCGGCTAAGTTAGCACATGGAAATTGAAGCCGCACGTTGCGAGTGCGTCAATAAAATAAAAATACATATACTGCCAGAGCCGTGCTGGAGTCAGAGTACAATAGGCGTAAAAAGCCTAGGATTGAATCGTGGCAGGTGCATCCACAGATAGTCCCATATGAATCGTCAGTGTGTCAGTATATCAGACATGTGAAAGCTGGTCGGCCAAACCTGGACTCTTTAGTCTTGGTGTGGTGGTCCAGTGGAAAGATGTCTGGTTGCTGATGCTATGCGGAGTTGCAGAATCGCGGTTCAATCCCCCGACCGGGAGATGGTGATCAACAAATTAAACTAATGGGTGCATGACTGTCGGCTAAGTTAGCACATGGAAATTGAAGCCGCACGTTGCCAGTGCGCCAATAAAATAAAAATACATATACTGCCAGAGCTGTGCTGGAGTCAGAGTACAATAGGCGTAAAAAACCTAGGATTGAATCGTGGCAGGTGCATCCACAGATAGTCCCATATGAATCGTCAGTGTGTCAGTATATCAGACATGTGAAAGCTGGTCGGCCAAACCTGGACTCTTTAGTCTTGGTGTGGTGGTCCAGTGGAAAGATGTCTGGTTGCTGATGCTATGCGGAGTTGCAGAATCGCGGTTCAATCCCCCGACCGGGAGATGGTGATCAACAAATTAAACTAATGGGTGCATGACTGTCGGCTAAGTTAGCACATGGAAATTGAAGCCGCACGTTACGAGTGCGTCAATAAAATAAAAATACATATACTGCCAGAGCCGTGCTGGAGTCAGAGTACAATAGGCGTAAAAAGCCTAGGATTGAATCGTGGCAGGTGCATCCACAGATAGTCCCATATGAATCGTCAGTGTGTCAGTATATCAGACTTGTGAAAGCTGGTCGGCCAAACCTGGACTCTTTAGTCTTGGTGCAGTGGTCCAGTGGAAAGATGTCTGGTTGCTGATGCTATGCGGAGTTGCAGAATCGCGGTTCAATCCCCTGACTGGGAGATGGTGATCAACAAATTAAACTAATGGGTGCATGACTGTCGGCGAAGTTAGCACATGGAAATTGAAGCCGCACGTTGCCAGTGCGCCAATAAAATAAAAATACATATACTGCCAGAGCTGTGCTGGAGTCAGAGTACAATATGTGTAAAAAACCTAGGATTGAATCGTGGCAGGTGCATCCACAGATAGTCCCATATGAATCGTCAGTGTGTCAGTATATCAGACATGTGAAAGCTGGTCGGTCAAACCTGGACTCTTTAGTCTTGGTGTGGTGGTCCAGTGGAAAGATGTCTGGTTGCTGATGCTATGCGGAGTTGCAGAATCGCGGTTCAATCCCCCGACCGGGAGATGGTGATCAACAAATTAAACTAATGGGTGCATGACTGTCGGCTAAGTTAGCACATGGAAATTGAAGCCGCACGTTGCGAGTGCGTCAATAAAATAAAAATACATATACTGCCAGAGCCGTGCTGGAGTCAGAGTACAATAGGCGTAAAAAGCCTAGGATTGAATCGTGGCAGGTGCATCCACAGATAGTCCCATATGAATCGTCAGTGTGTCAGTATATCAGACTTGTGAAAGCTGGTCGGCCAAACCTGGACTCTTTAGTCTTGGTGCGGTGGTCCAGTGGAAAGATGTCTGGTTGCTGATGCTATGCGGAGTTGCAGAATCGCGGTTCGATCCCCTGACTGGGAGATGGTGATCTACAAATTAAACTAATGGGTGCATGACTGTCGGCTAAGTTAGCACATGGAAATTGAAGCCGCACGTTGCCAGTGCGCCAATAAAATAAAAATACATATACTGCCAGAGCTGTGCTGGAGTCAGAGTACAATAGGCGTAAAAAACCTAGGATTGAATCGTGGCAGGTGCATCCACAGATAGTCCCATATGAATCGTCAGTGTGTCAGTATATCAGACATGTGAAAGCTGGTCGGCCAAAACCTGGACTCTTTAGTCTTGGTGTGGTGGTCCAGTGGAAAGATGTTTGGTTGCTGATGCTATGCGGAGTTGCAGAATCGCGGTTCAATCCCCCGACCGGGAGATGGTGATCAACAAATTAAACTAATGGGTGCATGACTGTCGGCTAAGTTAGCACATGGAAATTGAAGCCGCACGTTGCCAGTGCGCCAATAAAATAAAAATACATATACTGCCAGAGCTGTGCTGGAGTCAGAGTACAATAGGCGTAAAAAACCTAGGATTGAATCGTGGCAGGTGCATCCACAGATAGTCCCATATGAATCGTCAGTGTGTCAGTATATCAGACATGTGAAAGCTGGTCGGCCAAACCTGGACTCTTTAGTCTTGGTGTGGTGGTCCAGTGGAAAGATGTCTGGTTGCTGATGCTATGCGGAGTTGCAGAATCGCGGTTCGATCCCCTGACTGGGAGATGGTGATCAACAAATTAAACTAATGGGTGCATGACTGTCGGCTAAGTTAGCACATGGAAATTGAAGCCGCACGTTGCCAGTGCGCCAATAAAATAAAAATACATATACTGCCAGAGCTGTGCTGGAGTCAGAGTACAATAGGCGTAAAAAACCTAGGATTGAATCGTGGCAGGTGCATCCACAGATAGTCCCATATGAATCGTCAGTGTGTCAGTATATCAGACATATGAAAGCTGGTCGGCCAAACCTGGACTCTTTAGTCTTGGTGTGGTGGTCCAGTGGAAAGATGTCTGGTTGCTGATGCTATGCGGAGTTGCAGAATCGCGGTTCAATCCCCCGACCGGGAGATGGTGATCAACAAATTAAACTAATGGGTGCATGACTGTCGGCTAAGTTAGCACATGGAAATTGAAGCCGCATGTTGCGAGTGCGTCAATAAAATAAAAATACATATACTGCCAGAGCCGTGCTGGAGTCAGAGTACAATAGGCGTAAAAAGTCTAGGATTGAATCGTGGCAGGTGCATCCACAGATAGTCCCATATGAATCGTCAGTGTGTCAGTATATCAGACATGTGAAAGCTGGTCGGCCAAACCTGGACTCTTTAGTCTTGGTGCGGTGGTCCAGTGGAAAGATGTCTGGTTGCTGATGCTATGCGGAGTTGCAGAATCGCAGTTCGATCCCCTGACTGGGAGATGGTGATCAACAAATTAAACTAATGGGTGCATGACTGTCGGCTAAGTTAGCACATGGAAATTGAAGCCGCACATTGCCAGTGCGCCAATAAAATAAAAATACATATACTGCCAGAGCTGTGCTGGAGTCAGAGTACAATAGGCGTAAAAAACCTAGGATTGAATCGTGGCAGGTGCATCCACAGATAGTCCCATATGAATCGTCAGTGTGTCAGTATATCAGACATGTGAAAGCTGGTCGGCCAAACCTGGACTCTTTAGTCTTGGTGTGGTGGTCCAGTGGAAAGATGTCTGGTTGCTGATGCTATGCGGAGTTGCAGAATCGCGGTTCAATCCCCCGACCGGGAGATGGTGATCAACAAATTAAACTAATGGGTGCATGACTGTCGGCTAAGTTAGCACATGGAAATTGAAGCCGCACGTTGCCAGTGCGCCAATAAAATAAAAATACATATACTGCCAGAGCTGTGCTGGAGTCAGAGTACAATAGGCGTAAAAAACCTAGGATTGAATCGTGGCAGGTGCATCCACAGATAGTCCCATATGAATCGTCAGTGTGTCAGTATATCAGACATGTGAAAGCTGGTCGGCCAAACCTGGACTCTTTAGTCTTGGTGCGGTGGTCCAGCGGAAAGATGTCTGGTTGCTGATGCTATGCGGAGTTGCAGAATCGCGGTTTGATCCCCTGACCGGGAGATGGTGATCAACAAATTAAACTAATGGGTGCATGACTGTCGGCTAAGTTAGCACATGGAAATTGAAGCCGCACGTTGCGAGTGCGTCAATAAAATAAAAATACATATACTGCCAGAGCCGTGCTGGAGTCAGAGTACAATAGGCGTAAAAAGCCTAGGATTGAATCGTGGCAGGTGCATCCACAGATAGTCCCATATGAATCGTCAGTGTGTCAGTATATCAGACATGTGAAAGCTGGTCGGCCAAACCTGGACTCTTTAGTCTTGGTGTGGTGGTCCAGTGGAAAGATGTCTGGTTGCTGATGCTATGCGGAGTTGCAGAATCGCGGTTCAATCCCCCGACCGGGAGATGGTGATCAACAAATTAAACTAATGGGTGCATGACTGTCGGCTAAGTTAGCACATGGAAATTGAAGCCGCACGTTGCCAGTGCGCCAATAAAATAAAAATACATATACTGCCAGAGCTGTGCTGGAGTCAGAGTACAATAGGCGTAAAAAACCTAGGATTGAATCGTGGCAGGTGCATCCACAGATAGTCCCATATGAATCGTCAGTGTGTCAGTATATCAGACATGTGAAAGCTGGTCGGCCAAACCTGGACTCTTTAGTCTTGGTGTGGTGGTCCAGTGGAAAGATGTCTGGTTGCTGATGCTATGCGGAGTTGCAGAATCGCGGTTCAATCCCCCGACCGGGAGATGGTGATCAACAAATTAAACTAATGGGTGCATGACTGTCGGCTAAGTTAGCACATGGAAATTGAAGCCGCACGTTACGAGTGCGTCAATAAAATAAAAATACATATACTGCCAGAGCCGTGCTGGAGTCAGAGTACAATAGGCGTAAAAAGCCTAGGATTGAATCGTGGCAGGTGCATCCACAGATAGTCCCATATGAATCGTCAGTGTGTCAGTATATCAGACTTGTGAAAGCTGGTCGGCCAAACCTGGACTCTTTAGTCTTGGTGCAGTGGTCCAGTGGAAAGATGTCTGGTTGCTGATGCTATGCGGAGTTGCAGAATCGCGGTTCAATCCCCTGACTGGGAGATGGTGATCAACAAATTAAACTAATGGGTGCATGACTGTCGGCGAAGTTAGCACATGGAAATTGAAGCCGCACGTTGCCAGTGCGCCAATAAAATAAAAATACATATACTGCCAGAGCTGTGCTGGAGTCAGAGTACAATATGTGTAAAAAACCTAGGATTGAATCGTGGCAGGTGCATCCACAGATAGTCCCATATGAATCGTCAGTGTGTCAGTATATCAGACATGTGAAAGCTGGTCGGTCAAACCTGGACTCTTTAGTCTTGGTGTGGTGGTCCAGTGGAAAGATGTCTGGTTGCTGATGCTATGCGGAGTTGCAGAATCGCGGTTCAATCCCCCGACCGGGAGATGGTGATCAACAAATTAAACTAATGGGTGCATGACTGTCGGCTAAGTTAGCACATGGAAATTGAAGCCGCACGTTGCGAGTGCGTCAATAAAATAAAAATACATATACTGCCAGAGCCGTGCTGGAGTCAGAGTACAATAGGCGTAAAAAGCCTAGGATTGAATCGTGGCAGGTGCATCCACAGATAGTCCCATATGAATCGTCAGTGTGTCAGTATATCAGACTTGTGAAAGCTGGTCGGCCAAACCTGGACTCTTTAGTCTTGGTGCGGTGGTCCAGTGGAAAGATGTCTGGTTGCTGATGCTATGCGGAGTTGCAGAATCGCGGTTCGATCCCCTGACTGGGAGATGGTGATCTACAAATTAAACTAATGGGTGCATGACTGTCGGCTAAGTTAGCACATGGAAATTGAAGCCGCACGTTGCCAGTGCGCCAATAAAATAAAAATACATATACTGCCAGAGCTGTGCTGGAGTCAGAGTACAATAGGCGTAAAAAACCTAGGATTGAATCGTGGCAGGTGCATCCACAGATAGTCCCATATGAATCGTCAGTGTGTCAGTATATCAGACATGTGAAAGCTGGTCGGCCAAAACCTGGACTCTTTAGTCTTGGTGTGGTGGTCCAGTGGAAAGATGTTTGGTTGCTGATGCTATGCGGAGTTGCAGAATCGCGGTTCAATCCCCCGACCGGGAGATGGTGATCAACAAATTAAACTAATGGGTGCATGACTGTCGGCTAAGTTAGCACATGGAAATTGAAGCCGCACGTTGCCAGTGCGCCAATAAAATAAAAATACATATACTGCCAGAGCTGTGCTGGAGTCAGAGTACAATAGGCGTAAAAAACCTAGGATTGAATCGTGGCAGGTGCATCCACAGATAGTCCCATATGAATCGTCAGTGTGTCAGTATATCAGACATGTGAAAGCTGGTCGGCCAAACCTGGACTCTTTAGTCTTGGTGTGGTGGTCCAGTGGAAAGATGTCTGGTTGCTGATGCTATGCGGAGTTGCAGAATCGCGGTTCAATCCCCCGACCGGGAGATGGTGATCAACAAATTAAACTAATGGGTGCATGACTGTCGGCTAAGTTAGCACATGGAAATTGAAGCCGCACGTTGCGAGTGCGTCAATAAAATAAAAATACATATACTGCCAGAGCCGTGCTGGAGTCAGAGTACAATAGGCGTAAAAAGCCTAGGATTGAATCGTGGCAGGTGCATCCACAGATAGTCCCATATGAATCGTCAGTGTGTCAGTATATCAGACTTGTGAAAGCTGGTCGGCCAAACCTGGACTCTTTAGTCTTGGTGCGGTGGTCCAGTGGAAAGATGTCTGGTTGCTGATGCTATGCGGAGTTGCAGAATCGCGGTTCGATCCCCTGACTGGGAGATGGTGATCTACAAATTAAACTAATGGGTGCATGACTGTCGGCTAAGTTAGCACATGGAAATTGAAGCCGCACGTTGCCAGTGCGCCAATAAAATAAAAATACATATACTGCCAGAGCTGTGCTGGAGTCAGAGTACAATAGGCGTAAAAAACCTAGGATTGAATCGTGGCAGGTGCATCCACAGATAGTCCCATATGAATCGTCAGTGTGTCAGTATATCAGACATGTGAAAGCTGGTCGGTCAAACCTGGACTCTTTAGTCTTGGTGTGGTGGTCCAGTGGAAAGATGTCTGGTTGCTGATGCTATGCGGAGTTGCAGAATCGCGGTTCAATCCCCCGACCGGGAGATGGTGATCAACAAATTAAACTAATGGGTGCATGACTGTCGGCTAAGTTAGCACATGGAAATTGAAGCCGCACGTTGCGAGTGCGTCAATAAAATAAAAATACATATACTGCCAGAGCCGTGCTGGAGTCAGAGTACAATAGGCGTAAAAAGCCTAGGATTGAATCGTGGCAGGTGCATCCACAGATAGTCCCATATGAATCGTCAGTGTGTCAGTATATCAGACTTGTGAAAGCTGGTCGGCCAAACCTGGACTCTTTAGTCTTGGTGCGGTGGTCCAGTGGAAAGATGTCTGGTTGCTGATGCTATGCGGAGTTGCAGAATCGCGGTTCGATCCCCTGACTGGGAGATGGTGATCTACAAATTAAACTAATGGGTGCATGACTGTCGGCTAAGTTAGCACATGGAAATTGAAGCCGCACGTTGCCAGTGCGCCAATAAAATAAAAATACATATACTGCCAGAGCTGTGCTGGAGTCAGAGTACAATAGGCGTAAAAAACCTAGGATTGAATCGTGGCAGGTGCATCCACAGATAGTCCCATATGAATCGTCAGTGTGTCAGTATATCAGACATGTGAAAGCTGGTCGGCCAAAACCTGGACTCTTTAGTCTTGGTGTGGTGGTCCAGTGGAAAGATGTTTGGTTGCTGATGCTATGCGGAGTTGCAGAATCGCGGTTCAATCCCCCGACCGGGAGATGGTGATCAACAAATTAAACTAATGGGTGCATGACTGTCGGCTAAGTTAGCACATGGAAATTGAAGCCGCACGTTGCCAGTGCGCCAATAAAATAAAAATACATATACTGCCAGAGCTGTGCTGGAGTCAGAGTACAATAGGCGTAAAAAACCTAGGATTGAATCGTGGCAGGTGCATCCACAGATAGTCCCATTTGAATCATCAGTGTGTCAGTATATCAGACATGTGAAAGCTGGTCGGCCAAACCTGGACTCTTTAGTCTTGGTGCGGTGGTCCAGTGGAAAGATGTCTGGTTGCTGATGCTATGCGGAGTTGCAGAATCGCGGTTCGATCCCCTGACCGGGAGATGGTGATCAACAAATTAAACTAATGGGTGCATGACTGTCGGCTAAGTTAGCACATGGAAATTGAAGCCGCACGTTGCCAGTGCGCCAATAAAATAAAAATACATATACTGCCAGAGCTGTGCTGGAGTCAGAGTACAATAGGCGTAAAAAACCTAGGATTGAATCGTGGCAGGTGCATCCACAGATAGTCCCATATGAATCGTCAGTGTGTCAGTATATCAGACATGTGAAAGCTGGTCGGCCAAACCTGGACTCTTTAGTCTTGGTGTGGTGGTCCAGTGGAAAGATGTCTGGTTGCTGATGCTATGCGGAGTTGCAGAATCGCGGTTCAATCCCCCGACCGGGAGATGGTGATCAACAAATTAAACTAATGGGTGCATGACTGTCGGCTAAGTTAGCACATGGAAATTGAAGCCGCACGTTGCCAGTGCGCCAATAAAATTAAAACACATATACTGCCAGAGCTGTGCTGGAGTCAGAGTACAATAGGCGTAAAAAACCTAGGATTGAATCGTGGCAGGTGCATCCACAGATAGTCCCATATGAATCGTCAGTGTGTCAGTATATCAGACATGTGAAAGCTGGTCGGCCAAACCTGGACTCTTTAGTCTTGGTGTGGTGGTCCAGTGGAAAGATGTTTGGTTGCTGATGCTATGCGGAGTTGCAGAATCGCGGTTCAATCCCCCGACCGGGAGATGGTGATCAACAAATTAAACTAATGGGTGCATGACTGTCGGCTAAGTTAGCACATGGAAATTGAAGCCGCACGTTGCGAGTGCGCCAATAAAATAAAAATACATATACTGCCAGAGCCGTGCTGGAGTCAGAGTACAATAGGCGTAAAAAGCCTAGGATTGAATCGTGGCAGGTGCATCCACAGATAGTCCCATATGAATCGTCAGTGTGTCAGTATATCAGACTTGTGAAAGCTGGTCGGCCAAACCTGGACTCTTTAGTCTTGGTGCGGTGGTCCAGTGGAAAGATGTCGGGTTGCTGATGCTATGCGGAGTTGCAGAATCGCGGTTCGATCCCCTGACTGGGAGATGGTGATCTACAAATTAAACTAATGGGTGCATGACTGTCGGCTAAGTTAGCACATGGAAATTGAAGCCGCACGTTGCCAGTGCGCCAATAAAATAAAAATACATATACTGCCAGAGCTGTGCTGGAGTCAGAGTACAATAGGCGTAAAAAACCTAGGATTGAATCGTGGCAGGTGCATCCACAGATAGTCCCATATGAATCGTCAGTGTGTCAGTATATCAGACATGTGAAAGCTGGTCGGCCAAAACCTGGACTCTTTAGTCTTGGTGTGGTGGTCCAGTGGAAAGATGTTTGGTTGCTGATGCTATGCGGAGTTGCAGAATCGCGGTTCAATCCCCCGACCGGGAGATGGTGATCAACAAATTAAACTAATGGGTGCATGACTGTCGGCTAAGTTAGCACATGGAAATTGAAGCCGCACGTTGCCAGTGCGCCAATAAAATAAAAATACATATACTGCCAGAGCTGTGCTGGAGTCAGAGTACAATAGGCGTAAAAAACCTAGGATTGAATCGTGGCAGGTGCATCCACAGATAGTCCCATATGAATCGTCAGTGTGTCAGTATATCAGACATGTGAAAGCTGGTCGGCCAAACCTGGACTCTTTAGTCTTGGTGCGGTGGTCCAGTGGAAAGATGTCTGGTTGCTGATGCTATGCGGAGTTGCAGAATGGCGGTTCGATCCCCCGACCGGGAGATGGTGATCAACAAATTAAACTAATGGGTGCATGATTGTCGGCTAAGTAAGCACATGGAAATTGAAGCCGCACGTTGCCAGTGCGCCGATAAAATAAAAATACATATACTGCCAGAGCTGTGCTGGAGTCAGAGTACAATAGGCGTAAAAAACCTCGGATTGAATTGTGGCAGGTGCATCCACAGATAGTCCCATATGAATCGTCAGTGTGTCAGTATATCAGACATGTGAAAGATGGTCGGCCAAACCTTGACTCTTTAGTCTTGGTGCGGTGGTCCAGTGGAAAGATGTCTGGTTGCTGATGCTATGCGGAGTTGCAGAATCGCGGTTCGATCCCCTGACTGGGAGATGGTGATCAACAAATTAAACTAATGGGTGCATGACTGTCGGCTAAGTTAGCACATGGAAATTGAAGCCGCACGTTGCCAGTGCGCCAATAAAATAAAAATACATATACTGCCAGAGCTGTGCTGGAGTCAGAGTACAATAGGCGTAAAAAACCTAGGATTGAATCGTGGCAGGTGCATCCACAGATAGTCCCATATGAATCGTCAGTGTGTCAGTATATCAGACATGTGAAAGCTGGTCGGCCAAACCTGGACTCTTTAGTCTTGGTGTGGTGGTCCAGTGGAAAGATGTCTGGTTGCTGATGCTATGCGGAGTTGCAGAATCGCGGTTCAATCCCCCGACCGGGAGATGGTGATCAACAAATTAAACTAATGGGTGCATGACTGTCGGCTAAGTTAGCACATGGAAATTGAAGCCGCACATTGCGAGTGCATCAATAAAATAAAAATACATATACTGCCAGAGCCGTGCTGGAGTCAGAGTACAATAGGCGTAAAAAGCCTAGGATTGAATCGTGGCAGGTGCATCCACAGATAGTCCCATGTGAATCGTCAGTGTGTCAGTATATCAGACTTGTGAAAGCTGGTCGGCCAAAACCTGGACTCTTTAGTCTTGGTGTGGTGGTCCAGTGGAAAGATGTCTGGTTGCTGATGCTATGCGGAGTTGCAGAATGGCGGTTCGATCCCCCGACCGGGAGATGGTGATCAACAAATTAAACTAATGGGAGCATGACTGTCGGCTAAGTTAGCACATGGAAATTGAAGCCGCACATTGCCAGTGCGTTAATAAAATAAAAATACATACATACATACAGGCAGGCAGGCAAGCAGTCAGGCAAGCAGATAGGCAGTCAGGCAAGCATATAGGCAGGCATACATACAGGCAGGCAGGCAGGCAAACAGACAGACAGACACAGGATGACTGGTCATCGTGATAGCTTGGCTGACAGACAGACACAGGATGATGGGTCATCGTGATAGTCGGGCTGACAGACAGACAGACACAGGATAGGTCATCATGATAGTGTGGATGACTGCCAGACAGACAGACACAGGATGATGGGTCATCGTGATAGCGTGACTGACAGACAGACAGACAGACACAGGACGATGGGTCATCGTGATAGCGTGACTGACAGACAGGCAGAGGATGATGGGTCATCATGTAGATCAGCTGACTGACAGACAGACAGACAGACACAGGACGATGGGTCATCGTGATAGCTCGGCTGACTGACAGACAGACACAGGACGATGGGTCATCATGATAGCTTGGCTGACTGACAGACAGACAGACAGACACAGGATGATAGGTCATCATGATAGCTCGGCTGACAGACAGACAGACACAGGATGATGGGTCATCGTGATAGCTCAGCTGACTGACAGACAGACACAGGACGATGGGTTATCATGATAGCTCGGCTGACAGACAGACAGACAGACACAAGACGATGGGTCATCATGATAGCTCGGCTGACTGACAGACAGACACAGAATGATGGGTCATCGTGATAGCGTGGCTGAGACAGACAGACACAGGACGATGGGTCATCGTGATAGTGCGGCTGACAGACAGACAATGGGTCATCGTGATAGCTTGGCTGACTGACAGACAGACAGACAGACAGACAGACACAGGGCGATGGGTCATAGTGATAGCGTGGCTGACTGACTGACAAACAGACAGACACAGAATGATGGGTCATCATGATAGCGCAGCTGTCTGCTGAGCTAATAAACTCATTAAACACAACAAAGACAAGAATATTCTATGATTGTCAGTAAATCATGAAACAGAGGTCATGCTGACATACTTTTAAGATGCAATCCCCCTTTATCCTACAATGCATCGATGTTGGTTAATGTATATGATAGACTCTGGAAATCACAGCCAGGACAATAATGTTCTAATATTTTCACTGAACCATGAAAAGTCATCCACACTGACCTCTGGTTGCTACACGACTTTATATTATGACACATCCATACTCAAACTTTGGTGACTATGTGAACAAGAGTTTTACTGAAACTCAGTATATGCCCGCAATACAACCAAATGTTAAAGTACAGTGTTACTTGAACAAAGATTTTTAGTTAAAAACTTTCTGCAATATGGCTCGGGCACAAAAACTTTGACAAATTTTAGTCTTTCAAGATAGATCATATCTGGGGAATAGTGACAGATTTTTCTGAAATGAAATCAAAACACTTCAGCCATCAATAATCTATTCGCTGGAAATTGTGAGCATAAGTTCAAAACTTTCAGAGATAGGGCATGGAGATGAAAATTTTGATGAAATTTATTTTTTCAAGGGAGAATATAGCGGTAGATAAATTTTGCTGAAAAAAATCATGACGCATCGTCAATCCCTAATCTATTTTGCTAGAACTAAAATTATGAGCATATGTTAAAAACGTTCAGAAATATGGCCAGGCCAAATTTTTGTCTTACGGGAGAAAACTCTGCCGAATAAGGATGGATTTTGCCCAAGGAAGTAATGACATGTCATCTATCGGTAATCTATTTCGCTAGAACAAAAATTACGAAGATAGGTTAAAAACTTTATGAGATATGGCCTGGGCAAGAAAATTCTGACAAATTTTAGTCCTTCAAGGGAGATAACTCTGGGGAATAAGGACAGATTTTTTCTAAATTAAATCATGACACATTGTCTATCCCTAATCTATTCGCTGAATAAGAAAATTGCGAATGTAGGTTAAAAACTTTCCGTGATGTGGCCCGGACAGGAAATGGACAGATGAGGTCATTACATAATACAAATGCATTCATGTGGGCATATAAAACGTCTTGAAACTATCCTCCAGACAAGAATTTTCTATAATTTTCAGTGAACGGTGAAAAATATGTGATAACTTACCTTTGATCTACAATACACTGACAATACTTTCAAATAGGTGATAACTTACCTTTGATCTACAATACACTGACAACACTTTCAAATAGGTGATAACATACCTTTGATCTACAATACACTGACAACACATTCAAATAGGTGGTAAATTACTTTTGATCTACAATACACTGACAACACTTTAAAATAGGTGGTAACTTACCTTTGATCTACAATACACTGACAACACTTTCAAATAGGTGATAACTTACCTTTGATCTACAATACACTGACAACACTTTCAAATAGGTGGTAACTTACCTTTGATCTACAATACACAGACAACACTTTCAAATAGGTGATAACTTAACTTTGATCTACAATACACTGACAACACTTTCAAATAGGTGATAACTTACCTTTGATCTACAATACACTGACAACACTTTAAAATAGGTGGTAACTTACCTTTGATCTACAACACACTGACAACACTTTCAAATAGGTGGTAACTTACCTTTGATCTACAATACACTGACAACACTTTCAAATAGGTGGTAAATTACTTTTGATCTACAATACACTGACAACACTTTCAAATAGGTGGTAACTTACCTTTGATCTACAATACACTGACAACACTTTCAAATAGGTGATAACTTACCTTTGATCTACAATATACTGACAACACTTTCAAATAGGTGGTAACTTACCTTTGATCTACAATACACTGACAACACTTTCCTTAAAACAATGTGTGCATCACACCTCGCACAGCGATTGCCTACATATGTCATACAAAGATTCAGTGAATCACCACCACCTTGTTTGATAGAGGGTAGGTTTTTTTAAGAACGATATATCAAATAAACCCAGTGACTGAAAATTAATCTTTGATCTATGAATGCAAGGCTAGAAATCACAATTTGTTTCCAACTGTGTGCATTTCCTATTGGCACAAGTTTGATATTGACATATGGGCCGTGTTCCATTTACAAATGGATGTGCCAATAACAAATCTGCACATGGGTCATGCACCCTTTACAAATAGGAATGACAAAAGCAGATTGGCATATGGGTCTGCACCGTTTACAAACGGGTGTGCTGATAACAAATTGGCATATGGGTCTGCACTTTACAAACGGGTGCACTGATAACAAATTGGCATATGGGTCTGCACCGCTTACAAATGTGTGCTGATAACAAAGTGGCATATGGGTCTGCACCGCTTACAAATGGGTGCGCTGATAACAAATTGGCATATGGGTCTGCACCGCTTACAAATGGGTGCACTGATAACAAATTGGGATATGGGTCCGCACCGTTAACGGGCCAAAATGGTTATTGGCGCATTACATCGATACACCAGGTCTCGATACAATACGCGATTCACGATTGAATCATTACAGCTCTCCGATGCCACTTCCAGAAGACATACAGCCCCATAGTCTCGCTTCACATATAGGCCGAGACAAAAATATCTTCTCGTGGGAAGTTTTTTCAAAAGACTGCAGCGGAATCCACTTTTGCCACCTTGACCATTAAAGGGATACAATGTTACAAGTTAGTATATTATATCATATAACATATATTATACCATATCTAATGATAGGACACGTTGTCGAACATCATTAATTGTGAAGCCATTCGTAATGGGAGGCAACTCTTCCTTGGTCCAACATTTGTCTGGCTTATCAATAAATCCCTGAGCATGATCATAGCCAAATTTGACACAAGAACGAATAATTGATCGACCAAACCATTCATCAATGACCTGCACAAACACAACATGTACACAATTAAAACAACAATCTTTACTGTGATGATTATCAATGTTGAACAAAATCAGATCTGTAACTATCTGTACTTGTTAAGATCAGATCTGTAACTATCTGTACTTATTCAGATCTGTAATTATCTGTACTTATTTAGATCCGTAATTATCTGTACTTATTCAGATCTGTAACTAGCTGTACTTATTCAGATCTGTACTAGCTGATGTAGATCTACAAGTATCTGTACTTATTCAGATCTGTAACTAGCTGATGTAGATCTACAAGTATATGTACTTATTAAAATCAGTGGTTAACATACTCATAAAACACTTCTTCCTTTTAAGGTCATCTAGAAGTGTGCTGATAAACTGTAAGGATTGAGGTCAAAAGTCATCTAGAAGCATGCTGATAAACTGTAAGGATTGAGGTCAAAGGTCATATAGAAGTGTGTTGATAAACTGTAAGGATTGTGGTCAACGGTCAACTAGAAGTGTGCTGACAAACTGTAAGGATTGAGGTCAAAGGTTATCTAGAAGTGTGGGTGGGCAAAACTCAGAATTATAAGGCAGGTTTGTTTCTTTTTAATTATTGGACACATTCGGAAGTACATGATGGCCCAATTAAATATTTGTATAGAAGTTCTGAAACCAACCCCATCAAAGATCTCATGTCTCGTTAACTATGCGCAATTTAATCAGCACACAATGTTCCTATACTGTTTCAAATAGCAGACACCATATTATTTGACTCTATTGTCTGCACTAACAGGGGACTGCTCAAGCAATACCGGGCCATAGTCCGTGCAATGCATCATTCATTAGCTAAGTCTTAAGGTGTAAGCATGGTAGTATCTCAACACCGTGTGTATGGTTCAATGGTGTTCAGTTTCAGGAAAGCCACAAGAGTAAGGTGTTGCAAATTTTGACAATAATTTACTTGAAAGCTGTTGTCAGCCAGACATTTCAGTCAAATTAGTATCAAAATAAATTGGGTGACACACATGTTCCAGATTTGAGCTCATCTAACCGCGGGTTCATTACTATTAATGTGCTCATCCTGGAATTCCGGATTGCCAAGATGCCACGCACGGTAAATTAAATCACAGGACGATCATCCCAAATAAACCGCCAATTCTCAGAATGCTCTATTTGGTATACCTACCAGTCTAAGTCGTGTTTAACCAAGGACAATCTGCATTTACGCTGTGGATGATTTAGCCATGTGAGAAGAACGAAGATGCGTCTTATATGCAGTCTAGCCCACTGGCTGACATGGGAAGCCTAATATTATTATTTTCCTGCTGGTTTCTCCAATTGTTTCCGTGAAGCTCTAGTATGGAAGCTGGATTTCCGGACATACATAATCAGTTCGTACAATTTTTATGGATCGAGACAGTTCTCAAGATCGTATTAACGTTAATACCTAGAAGTCACATTCTGACAAGGATCTACTACATTTTGCCAATTGATACAAAGCCCTAACGACTGCAGCAACTTTATTAAGGCATTGTATGCTGCCAAATAATCACAAAGGTTGGATGCCCTTACTAGGAAATCATTCATTTAGTAGCCACAGTAATAGCCACAATGACGTATCATTCGCTTAACTGTCTGGCCAATACGATTACAGATGCTAGGGCTTTTGCGGGCTCACAATCTTAACTTATTATCAACTAAAAATGTCGCTGATACATTGTCTTTGACTTGCCATTCCAACCCTGTATTTATAGTCAGAGGAATGGATATTTACACTGCGGTGTTCTGATTTTAAGTCTATTTTTGCTATGAACCACCTTCGCTGTAAATGTTGCTGAAAGCTGTTGCATTTTATCTTTTGACACCGACATTGGCATATACATCTTTGGGACGCAACCGGCAAACATTCACCCAAGGATGGTGAAAATCCCTCCAGTAGAACCAGAGTTATTATAAAATGTATTAAGAGTAGCAGCGACAACAACAACAGCAGCAAGCACTCAAAGCTCGCATATACCCTTGCATCTAGCAACGCAGGAAACAATGGCAGATGATCATCATAAGTATGGACTTTCCTAGCATGAGGGTGAAGATATTAATACGTAGATTCTTTGGGTCGAGACGTACAGTCATTCCCAAGACTGGGATGATAAGTGAATAGCCTGAAAAGCTGCATTGGGACTTCCAGATAGTAAGCTTGATATTTTAATGACCTTGACAGAAAAACAAAGACAATCGTGGGTTGAACTTAAGCATGCATTATTAGTTGAATATAAAAATAATATTCATTCTTGCAAAAAATAATTTCTTTTGCCTCATTTCTGAGTCATTGAATGTTTTCGCATTGGTTTTTTAAAAATTTTACAAACACGCGCATAGAGATGCTAGTGGCACCTTGTGTTAAAACTATCAAAAGGATTCGTGGAATTTTTGCTTAACAAGTTGGTGCATAAAGCAAAGGAAATCGTACTGTTAAATGTTAATTCAGCGAGAATGCTTAACATTCAGTGAGATCATGACGAGAAATATATTCAGGCTGAGGTTGCTGAGATCAATAGTATGCTAAGTGAACTGTTTGTAAACAAGTCCAAAGACGTTAATTCAAAGACGGAGCATGCTAATGTTAACACAGTCAATCGTAGTGCACAGAAACCTAACTGTTTGCTGTTTATGCCAGAAAACAGAACATGTAACACAAAATTTTCATTGCGTAATTAGAGCGCGACCGGTTCTTCTCGATCTTCTAGGAATAGAAACCTCGTACGGTGACGACTTGTGGCAGCCTTACGCCTTGTACAGTGAAGATGTACCAGCCTTACGCCTCGTACAGTGAAGACTTGTACCAGCCTTACACCTTGTATGGTGAAGACTTGTATCAACCTTATGTCTTGTATGGTGAAGACTTGTACCAGCCTTACGCCTTGTATGGTGAAGACTTGTACCAGCCTTATGCCGTGTACGGTGAATACTTGTACCAACCTTGTCTTGCATGGTGAAGACTTGTACCAGCCTTACGCCTTGTACGGTGAAGACATGTACCAGCCTTACACCTTGTACGGTGAATACTTGTACCAACCTTATGTCTTGTACGGTGAATACTTGTACCAGCCTTATGTCTTGTACGGTGAAGACTTGTACCAGCCTTATGCCTTGTACGGTGAAGACTTGTACCAGCCTTATGCCGTGTATGGTGAAGACTTGTACCAACCTTATGCCTTGTACAGTGAAGACTTGTACAAGCCTTATGCCGTGTACAGTGAAGACTTGTACCAGCCTTATGTCTTGTACGGTGAAGACTGGCACTGGGTAGAGGATTCTTGCATGTTTAATGCACTGACAGCATTTTGTGGAATCAGACATTGTCCCAAGTTTATATTGGTAAACACATCATTAATAAAAGCTGGTGTTAACTTCTTCACACAATTACATGAATGCAAACCATTTTTGGTTAGTGCGATTTTCATAGCAGGCGGTTCACATACATCGCACCATCTTTCAAAATCAAATTCTGATTCTATGCTGGATAACTGTTGTGAATTTTCTACAAGCTTCTTACTATGGTTTCTGGCATACTTAACATTCAAAGACGAACTAAAACAAAAAATACCTTTAACCAGGGATGGGAAATGAGGAAAATAAAAACAGAGGAAACCCCCATGCACGGAGCAGAAGGGAGCCCGGGGGGGGGGGGGGGGTGTCCTCCCCCGGAAAATTTTGAAATCTAGATGCTCTCAGATGGCTTCTCCTGCAATTTAGAAGATAAATGGGTACCATCAACAGACTGTGAACTTCCAATGAAAAAGTAAAAACCTACATAACATTAATGTCCGACGAACAAGCTCATTTCACATTGCTTAATTCAATGACTTTTCCATGACTAGAATGGTAAAATTCCATGGACTACAGGTGGACTAATCATATGTTCATAATCGGATATGGTACAGTATGCCTTTCCCGGAATGTTTAGTTTCCTAACATACTTTGTCACAAAGATGTCACCTACTTTTTCATCTAACCACTTCCAGTTCCATTTGTTCTTTATTCCGTCACTAATCAATTTCATGTTGAGTGAATCTCGATTTACAAAATCACGTCTTCCCGCCATTTTCCAAACTTGGAACGAAAACTAGATACTAGTAACAACAACTGGAATTCCAAATCACCATTACATAAATTGATCGTGACAAATTCAGACAACAAAACTTTCTCATGCAATAATAAATGACTTTCTCATAATAGCACTAAAACCTTTACGTAATACTGTCGGATTAGTTTTCTAATTCGGTCAAAAAACAAACAACAAACATTTTTTTCATAACAAGAATTAAATTCTCCCAACATCTCTGCAGGAAATGGAAAACGCGATGTAACGCGATTTTGTATTCCTGTACGTGATTAGTTGAAATACAAAGTTTTATCCAATTAAAATCAGCATACTACAGTGAAATGGTATGCGACAAGGAATTCCGGTAAATTGCTTGATAAGCGACTGGCTGTATTTTATTAATTGTTGCCGAGATACTATTTTTAAGCTAATGCAGTCCAACACTTGATAGATTTCAACCAAATATGTCTTCTAATTCGTTTGAATAACAGCGATCGCGTTATTTTTCCGCGAACAAGAATTAAATTCTCCCAACATCGCTGCCGGAAATAGGAAGCTTTATGTAATATGATTTTGTATTCGTGAAGGCAATTGGTTGGTGTATTATAGCGCAATGGTATGCGCCGAGGAATTCCAGTAAATTGTTTGATAAACGATCGGCTGTATTTGATTGACCATTAGCAAGATTCTATTGCCAGGCTAACACACTACACGTCATGTACGCGTATAAACAGAATGGAGGCATTGTATATAGGCGGTCAGTGTGCTGTCTGTAGAGGGAGGATACGAGGTTAATATCGTCTGGCATACACGCTATCCACCCACTCCGTGTCAGTCGGGACTAAGCATTGACACCCCCACCCCAGCCCCACTACGACCCCCCAAATTTTTAAAGCAAATTTTCACGAATCACGAGAATGATCTTTTGGCGCCAGAAAAGCGGAATTCCGCGGAAATTTCCCATCCCTGCTTAAATCAGATTTTAAACATACAATACTTAACACATAATCCACATTTTAATCATAAGCATACTTAATACCTGAAGCGCATTTTAAACACAAGCATACATAACAATTAAAGCACCTCTTAAAAACATAAGCGAATATGCGAATTAAAATTCTACACTAGTAAGAACTATATCGGTCGGTACAGCATGTTATTTCTAACAAATGCAGTCAAATACATGTGCATGATCGCACAATACAATGTATGTTTACTTTGCTAGCTTTATTTCATTCTCAGAAAGCATATAGACATATTCTCGTGAACTCTTCTTATTCTCCGCTAGTTAAGGAATGATCAGTTGCACGGACTGTGACCTTGTTTTGTTTTAGAATTCCCCAGTCCATTGAATCAAATAGTATGATATTTGAAATGAATATGGTGTCTGAGCATTGCATGCTGGGTAATTTGTGACAGAGTTAATGGGTTCTTCCATTTTAATGGGACATGAGAGCTTTAAGACCCTTCCTTTTTAATGGAACATGAGAGCTTTAAGAGTTCCTTTTAATGGGATATGAGCGCTTTAAGGTGCTTATTTCTATTGGGACATGAGCGCTTTAAGGTCCTTCGTTTTTAATGGGACACAAGAGTTTTAAGGTTCTTCCTTTTAAATGGGACATGAGTGCTTTAAGGTTCTTAGTTTTCAATGGACATGAGAGCTTTAAGGTCCTCATTTTTAACAGGACATGAGAGCTTTAAAGTCCTTTTTTATTGTGACCTGAGAGCTTTAAGGTTCTTCCTTTTATAAATGGCCATCAGCTAATGAAGACTACTTTTTTAAGAAATGTATTGAAAGTTTTCAAAGTAATCCAAGATGGCCACCGGAA
Organism: Chaetoderma sp. LZ-2023a; assembly: GCA_034401795.1. Taxonomy (NCBI): domain Eukaryota; kingdom Metazoa; phylum Mollusca; class Caudofoveata; order Chaetodermatida; family Chaetodermatidae; genus Chaetoderma; species Chaetoderma sp. LZ-2023a. The sequence goes on from CM067359.1 coordinate 92,829,886, forward strand.
CACTAACCAATCAAATTTATGTAGACACTCAGAGGCTTACTGTAGAGTTATTCCACCAGATTTGTTAAAAATCTGTCGAGATGTTAATGACGAGATGCATTTTGTAGCAAACATTACAGGATGCCGCAGCACACAGGGTTGCATGGGTGAGAGATATCATAAGCTCACCTGTTCGTTTGACCCAGGTGAGCTAACAACAATGAATGACTTATCTACCATATAGGGTTCATGGCTCACCTCCCCTTTATCTGATAGCGTCCATATGACTGAGAAGGTTAGTCTGGGCGTATTTGGGTTGAGACTACAGAGTTCCTCACAGAGCAGACGAGGAAGCATTGGTACGACCTTCTGAACGAGGTACACACTTGTAGCTCTGGCTGCTGCTTCACCATCAAGCTCTGTGTTCTCAGTAACAAAGTAGCTAACATCAGCTATGTGCACGCCAACTTCATACAAACCTAACACAAATATCATATGATAAAGTACTTCATACAAATCTAACACAAATATGATATGACAAAGTACATCTGGGACATGCATGCCAACTTCACATAAATACAGAATCCAGAGCTGCCGAATATGAGCAGATTTGTCAGATTGATCCTATGCCTGCCATTTAATTTCCTTTACACGTTACCAAAAATCCTGAAAATACAAACTTGATCTGTAACTATTCAGAATAAAGCAATATACCAAGTGTAAAATGTCAGGAAAACATATTTTTCAAATTTCCTAAGTCGAAATGGGTATATAAATCCATTATACATTGATGGAAATGCCTGTTGCTTAAACTTGAACTGTAGTTTTTTTTAAAGTAAAGTCATGTATCAATTCTCAGATCACTATGTCAAAGCAGAGAAAAATCAAATGAGTGTTTCATAAATTGACAACACCCCGCCCCCCTCCCCCACCCCACCAACCAAGAAACTTGAACTTGATCTGTAACTTTTCATACTAATCTGGGTCTATTTTCGCAATTTTCAGTTCAATATGTGAAAACAAAACATACTCTGCTAAACAAGAGGCACAAGGACGTTAATGCTCACCTGTACCATTAGCATTTGAACAGACATAATACGTACTTCAAATTCAGAAGCAACAAGATATAAAATAACAAGAGGCCCTAGGGCCTGTGACTGCTCGCCTGGGCCATTAACATTTGAAGCATCTGCATTTAAATAGACCACGATAGAATCTTTCCAGAAAATTAACCTGAAATCCAACAAACGGTTAATAAGGAGTAGCGTTTGGACAATTCCCATTAAATTTTTCATAAAATCTAAGATTTCCACCCCAAATATTGATCAATTAAAATTCTGAAAATATGGTCTGGAGATACCCAGATAGGGTCTGTCTCGTCAACTAGCGTTGATATCCGTCAAGCAGTTAGTGAGGTGTAGTGTCTTTTGACAATTTCTGGTAAATCTTTCATAAAATCTAAGATTTTATGAGAAATTGACCGGAAATTGTCAAAGATTCTACTCCTTAGCTTCTTGACAGATTTCAACTAAATTTACCTTGAAACATCATATAGTGGTGGCTCTAGAGCATCTATTCAGAATTTTGATTGTTCAATTTTTTTGGTGAACATCTTAAGATTTTATAAAAAATTTACCGGAAAGTGTCAAAACATATCTCCTCCTTAGCTTATTGGCATAGTTCAACGAGAAATTTGGCTAGAAGGATCCTATCGAGGTAGGATCTAAAATTGTATATAGAATTTTCATTGGTCTGGAAATGTTTCAGAAAATCAAAGATGGTTGCAAAAATATTGACCTATCGAAATTCTGAATAGGACTTCTAGGCTACTACTATATAATCGTTTCAGCCAAATTTTGTTGAAATTGCCCAAGCAATTAATGAGTAGCGTTTTAAACAATTTTCCGGTTTTCGGAAAATCCAAGATGACCACCCAAAAAAAGCAAGCAGTCAAAATTCTATATACAAGTTCTGAAACATAGTACTATGGAGTCCTTCCAGCCAAGCTTGCTTGAAATTGGCCAAGTGGTTAATGAAGAGTAGGCTTTTAACTGATTCCCCAAAAATTTTGGAAACTCCAAGATGGTTGTCGGAAAAATTGACCAATCAAAATTCTGTGTATAGGGTCTGAAACCTATCAGCCTAGTATCCTTCCAGCCAAGTCTGGTTGAAATTGCCAAAGCAGTTAATGAGAAGTAGCGTCTTAAATGATTTCCAGCTATTTTTTTGGAAAATTGAAGGTGGCCTCCCACAAAATTGACCAATCAAAATTTTGTATGCATATTAGTCTAGAGTCCTAGCCAAGTTTGCTTGAAATCGGCCTAGTGGTTAATGAGGAGTAAGTTCGAAAAACCCAAGATGGTCGCTGGAAAAACTGACCAATCAAAATTCTCGTTAGAAGTTTCGAAGCATCCAACCACGGGATGATACCACTCAAGTTTCGTCAAAATTGGGCGATTGTTATTGGAGGAGTAGCGTTTAAAGGATTTCCCAATAATTTTTGCAAAATTCAAAATGCCCACCGAAAAATTGACCAATCAAAATTTTGAATAGATCTTTAGAAGCCTACTACCATAGGATGCGCCCAGCCAAGTTTAATTAAAATTGGCAAAACGGTTAATGAGCAGCAGGTTTTTAAAGAAAAAGTTTACGGAGTGACGATGATATCCACATTATTTTGCAAAATCCAAGATGGACACCAGAAAAATTGACCAATCAAAATTCTCATTAGAAGTTTTGAAGTGTACCACCACAGGATTATCTCACACAGGTTTCGGCCAAATCAGGCCATTGATATAGGACTAACGTTTTAAAGGATTTCCGGATAATTTTTAGAAAATCCAAGATGACCATTGGAAAATAAGAAAATTTACAAAATTTCTTTTTCACACGAGTGAGATGACATACTTAACTCCCTAACACGCTTGATATACTAGTATATCTAAGTTCTAGGCTCTAAGTTCAATAATATTCAGAATTATAAAAAGTTAGGTGCTCCTAATGGGCAGGTCAATGTACACAGTCATGCACATGACAGACCCCACCTACTGCGCACTTCCGTCAATTGCTTCATTTTCAAAAAACTCTCTGAAAGAACCACAATTAAGAGACATTAACCATCACCGTATTAAAAAAAAAAATATGACACCATCACCAAGACAAAAAAACAAAAGGCCACATATACTGACCTCTGATGTCTTAGGCGCGGGACTCATCTCTTCCCCCACCGGATGAATAGAATGGTACCAGATAATAGTAGGGATACCATAACCAACAAATGTGATATTTGTAAATAGCAGAGGAGGGAAACTAATTACAAACACATACCTTTACATTTAATTATTTTCTGAGGCCTGAGACGGCGAGCGGGTTAGAAGTGTCACGTAGGTAATGGTCGGTAAAACTTGATTCACAGTCACTGGGCTACTGACATAATGTCTTCAATAGAAACACCATTAAATAATGCCGTGGAAGTTACCACACCACGGACACTATGAGCCTTGGCTGTATCTACTTGAATTCCAGTGGCTGTCTTATGACAGAATTGAACACATTCTACTATCCATCTGGAAATAGTGTCTCTTGACGCCCTACCATGGGGTTCAATATATGACAATCATAGGGAGCATGGGTCCGTCCGCCAAACCTGTGTTCTTCTCTTGTACTTATTTAAAGCACGGACAGGACACCATGCTTTAGCACCAGGATCATATCTGATTAAGGCAGGTAAAATAATAGGTTGACCTGGATATTTTAAAGATTGATTCTAAGCCAAGAAATTCAATCTCGGTAGAAGCTTAAGGCCTTCACCTGTAACTATATAACAGTCAGGCTCAGCAGACAAGGCATGAATTTCAGTTCTGCGTCTGGCTGATGCTGCCGCAACTAAAAATACAGCTTTAAGTGTCAATAATTTAATAGAAATAGCACTAAGTGGTTCAAAAGGTTTATAACTCAAAACTTGAAGAACCAGAGAAAGACTCAATGACGGTGTCAGTGGAGGAATTCTTGGTCTGAGATTGCCCATAATTTTAATAAGAGTATTTAAAACACATATTCCTTCACTTCCCCTCTTTGCCAAGCAAGGGATAACAGTCATTAATGCTGATTTATATCCAGCAATAGAATTAGGCTTAAGACTATAGGCATCATACTGGTGACAGAGAAAATCAGCTACTACCTGAATAAATGCATCCATTGGATTGATACATCTCTTTGTGAACCATTCTGCAAATCTGTTGATTTTATAATTACATGCTCCGGAGGTTGACCCCCCTCTGGCTCTGGCCATGAAATTGGCTGCTTGCTCAGAAAAGCCTTCCTTTATCGCGGATTTTTTGACAACATCGATGCAGTCAATTGAAACATTGACGGATTGTTGTGAGGGTCTTGCCCTGGAAGATAATCATGTCCATCAGAGGCAGAGGAACCAGATTGCAGACCAGAAGGTCCAGCAGATCCGCAAACCATGATAGGCTTGGCCAATTTGGGGCGATCAGAAGTACTTGACAATCCTTCTGCTTGATCTTCTGAAGAATCCTTGGAATCAGGATTGTTGGAGGTATGCGTATGCAGGAACCGACGAAACCTCCTTGCAATGGGAATGTGGGAAAAAGCATCTTTGAGATCTATTGATGCTGTCCACATCCCCTTCTCTAACCCCAACAACACCGATTTTATTGTTTCCATTTTGAAACTCGGTGTATCTATAAACCTGTTTAGAGGTTTGAGGTTGAGAATTGGTCACAACCGTACTGCTGTCAAGCAGCCAAGGGCTGAACACGCACGTGTTCTCTGCGCAGCACTTCAAATTGTGCGCGCAGCGCCCTCTGGTTATTGACTAAGTTAACTTCTCTTGGAAGTGCCAACAACCCTCACCTCCAAAAAGACCAGGGCCTGCCATCGGCGTTTGCAACAAGCGCGACTTGAGCTCCTGGACGGGCACAAATTGTCTAAATCAAAAGTGTGCCTCGTCCTCAGCGACTTGGTGACTGACCTAGTCAGACAGTCCAACGCCAGGTTGATCCCATCCTGGATGGCTCGTTGCACTGTCAACGGACTAGGCTGTTGGTGCACCGAGGCTGCTACTAACACTGATAGCAGCTGAGACATGTGGGACATCGCATTAATCGCTGCTCGTGAGCTCTCCTCGGTATCACGCAAGGCGGCATTAGCTGAGAGCATAGTGCCCGAGCACAGTGCTCCCGTGTCAGCACGAGAGCCTGGCCACGTATCTTTCCCCAGAGCGGCACGGTTGTCCGTGCTCGGTCTGGGCGCTAGACCTTCACGAGGCGACCTTTCGGTCTGATCGACTCCTCGGCCGCAGTAAACATATCTAAGTCGTGGTGGCCAACGGCTTTGCCTGTAACCATGCCCGTGGGTTACTGGCAGCCGTTTCATCCACGGAGAGATCTGGTCTGACTGCGAGGAGCCACGCGCACGCGTCAGACAATCTTCGTCCGCAGCTACCTGCGAATTGCAGATGAGCAGTGGGCCCTCGTCATCTTCAATGGCATTCACAGGTAGGGCCGTGGAGGCTATAGACATTCCCGGCTGTCCAGGGAATGCATACGGACCCGGGCTGGCATAACATTCTTCACAGTCAGGCCGTGCACCGAGACCATGCTCGTGTGAGGGGCATGTAGCACACTAGCATGGTGCGGATCGTCCGTATGAGAGTCCACGTCTAAGCATGGTATCTTATATGGGCGGCCATCCGCGCCAAATCGGCCCACAGGTTGAATCATGAAACCTGCTCCCGAGGGAACAGAACCATAGGTGCAAGCGGCCGCGCTCCCCATGAGAGGAGTGTAGATGCTCCCATCCATGTCGTCATGATCATCGCTGGTTGGGTCCCGCCTGATGCTGCTCTCGCTGCTGGATCACCAGGCAATGCGAACATCAAGCCTGGGTAAAAAATGGCCGCCCTTGAATCACTGAAAACCTTGTCTGACCTAGTAGGGCATGATCCAGGGACGGGGGCTACCTGCACTGAGGTCGATGCGCAGGAAGTTGAAACCCCGGTGCCCGGTAACATGCTGCGAAGCATGTCAGGCATCAGGTCTTTCAAAGTCCTGTGCATCTCACTCACTAATTCTACCTTGAAGGCCTCGAGCTCACCCTCCTTCTTCGCCTTCTTGCCATCCTTGACCATCAGTTTTGCCTGCAAAGCATAGAATTCAGAAGTTAGATTCCCCGACACTCTTTACAAATGGCACATTTGCTGGACAGCCTATAAACTGCACAAGATGGGCAAGGGTGGGGGAAGAATCTAGCCTTCAGGTACTTGAAGCAAGTTGGACACGACGACTTCTGAAAGGTAGGCATACGAAGACAATGAGTATTAAAGTTTGTAAACTTTGTTATTTCTTTTTAGTAAATACAAAAACAAACTCGAGAGAGAAGACACACACTTTTATTACTGACAACCCTGAAGGGACAGATGTCTTCTCTTGTTAAACAATAACAAAAACAACCAGGGAAACCATATTAAGAATGTTAGGATGAGAGAGAAAGATTATGACTATCTAGATATCTCTCCACATTCATAATAAAGGATGATAATAACATCAAATAGATTTCTCTAAACTAAGATTATGACATCAAAGGAAAGAGAAAAAATTTGGATGATTATGACATCAAAAACCTCAATGCAACAGCTCCTTCAAGGAGAGGGGACATCAGAAATGAATGCAAGAAATACCTACTTGACTAAATACATTCATTACTCAAGAATATAATATTAAACTATATATCCGAGAGCCCATGTACATACAAGAGAGAATACAACGCAATAAAGATGGCAGCAGAAATTTTTAATATTTTCAAATAATTAGGTGCCATAAATAATAAAAACCCTTATCCTGAGTACAGACAAACCATCCTCTTGTGCAGAAAACGTCCATCCATCCGCCAAGTCTCTTCTTCCTGTAGTCTGATGAAGGGGATGGGACAAAAGGAGGGGGATATTTATTCGCCCTATATCTCCGACCCTTAGACATATCATAATGATAAGTCAGAAAAAGAACGTGAACAACCTCCGAGAGAAGAACAGGAACCCCTATCATCCATAAGTTGAACTTGTGGACACAAATCACAAGGGATTAATAGCCCTAGGCACTGGGAGAATTTAACAAGGATTCCCAGCGCCTGAAATCGTGTTAACGCCAAATTGGCTGCGAACGAAAACCGGTAACATAAAAGTTACAAGTCTTAATTAATATATGGAACAATATCACCTTAACGGAAGATGAAGATGACTCCTCTGGTGATTTTGATTCAGCCATAGATGAAGATGGATGATAAAAATGATTGGAAATCTCAGAGAGCTTTGAAAAGTTTTCACAATGTTGCTCGAACAGCCAATATATTAGAAAACGGAAGTACCAGTATGCGCATGTGCAGTAGGTGTGGTCTGTCATGTGCATGACTGTGTACATTCACCTTCCCATTAGGGACACATAACTTTTTATAATTCTGAATATTATTGAACTTAGAGCCGATATACCAGTACATCAAGAGCATTACAGAGTTTAAATGAAATCACGGATTTCTTTTTTCACAAGAGTTGATACTTACCTCCCTAATACTCTTTGATATTGCTAAATATCGGCTTTCACTCAATAAAACATTCAGATTAAAAAAGTAAGGTGCCCCTGCTGGGCAGGTAGTCAGAAGTCAGTCAGGCGGATGCCAGCCCCACCACAGCGCATGCGCCGACTAGTAGTGCCTCTGACTAATTTATTGGCTGACACTATGCAACATTACAAGAGCCTGAAGACCGAGCCTCAGTAGGGCGGAGGCCGGGTCCGTATTAGGGAGGTAAGTATCAACTCTCTCGTGAAAAAAGAAATCCGTGATTTTGTTAATTTCACTTCAAGAGTATACTTACCTCCTTAATACTTTTTGATATTGCCAGAATTCGACAAGAAATTCGGCGGCAGGGAGGCGAGGTCAACAGACCAGCTCTTCCCTATGCGATTTTTTCTACGTTAAAGGCACTGAAACTTCTGAAATAGTGTGGAAACGCAATCAGGAAAAGATTTGAACATTGGCTAACACAACCGACAGTTGAGAGATGACCATATGCGCCCCCCCCCCCTCCCCCCCCCCACCCCTACCCCCCTCTTCTTGGGAGGAAGACTGCATGACCTCAATGTCCCATATGCTCGCTACGTATAAGTGCCATGTACTATAGGACAATGAACGAAGGCTTCATTTTCGTATACTCTCAATAACGAACCATACATAAAACACGTACCATCACCATATTAATAACGAAGGGTCACGTGACAGCACAATTAACAATGAACACCATAAAAACAAAACTGACCTTGTGTAGAATGGCGGCTGTCATCATCTCCCCATTGGTGAAGATTGATGCAGTCCAAATAAGTGGTTGATTCCATTGATTAAATGAAGACGCCTCATCAAATATGTACACCTAAATTATTTTTTCAAAATCGATAAAGCGAGAGGATTCGAGGTGTCACAGAGGTAATGGTCTGTAAAACTTGACTCACAGTGCCACTGAGCTACCGAGATAATGTCATCCACAGGGACCCCCTTAAATAGGGCAGTAGATGCCACTACGCCCCTGACACTGTGAGCCTTGGTCATGTCAACTTGTTTACCTGTGGCGGATTTATGACAAAATTGAATACATTCAACAATCCACCTGGAAATGGTGTCCTTAGATGCCCTGCCATGGGGTTCAATATATGACAACCATAACGCTGACGGGTCCGTCCGCCATTCCTGAGTACGTTGTTTGTACTGGCTTAATGCTCTGACTGGACACCATGCTTTTGAATCAGGATCATATCTAGTCAAAGCTGGCAAAAAAATGGGTTGACCTGGATATTTCAAAGATTGATTTTTAGCCATGAAATTAATCCTAGGTAGAAGCTTAAGGCCTTCCACCGTGACCACAAAACGGTCGCAGCAATTAAAAATACAGTTTTAAATGTCAACATTTTCATAGAAATGGAACTAAGTGGTTCAAAAGGTTTATCACTGGGGGATTCTTTGGTCTCAGATTGCCCATACCTTTAATTAAAGTATTTAATGTACTTACTTCATCACTTCCCCTATTAGCCAAGCAAGGGATAACTGTCATTAAACCTGATTTATAACCAGCAATAGAGTTAGGCTTGAGGCTATAGGCATCATACAGGTGACAGAGGAAATCAGCTACAACTTGAATAGATGAATCCATTGGATTAATACATCTTTTTGAGCACCATTCTGCAAATCTGTTGATTTTATAATTATATGCTCTGGAGGTTGACCCCCTCCTGGCTTTTGCCATAAACATGGCTGCTTGCTCAGAAAAGCCCTCCTTAATTCTAGATTCCTTGACAACATCCACGCAGTCAATCTGAACATTGACGGATTGTTGTGAAGGGCCTTGCCCTGGAAGATAATATTGTCCATCAGAGGCACGGGAACCGGATTGCAGACCAGAAGGTTCAGCAGATCTGTATACCATGATCGGCTTGGTCAATTTGGGGCGATCAGAAGCACTTGGCACTCCTCCTGTCTGATTTTCTGAAGAATTTTTGGAATCAGGATTGCTGGAGGGAATGCATATGGATACATTCCCACCCAGCTGATAGCTAGCGCATATGTTGCGATAGCGCTCGGATCTGGAATCGGAGAGACGTACGTCGTCATCTTCGCATTATTCTTCGGTGCGAACAATTCTATGTTGGGTTTCCCCCAGTGTTTGAACAGACAGTCCGCCACACATTGATTCAGTTGCCATTCCATAGGTAAAACACTCATCCTTCGGCTCAATGAGTCTGCTAACAGATTTAACCTTCCCGGAATATGAACTGCTTTCACGGTAATCCTGTGATTCAGGCACCAGCAAAGCAGCTTCCATGTCATCATACAGAGACTGGGCGACTTCGTTCCACCCTGGCGGTTTATGTAAGTCACTACTGTTGCAGTCTGATCGAACTAGAACACTCTTGCCCTGAACTTTCTCTATGAAATGTTCCAGGCCTAGGACTACTGCTCATAATTCCAGCAGTTCTTGTGACTGATCCAGATTCCAAAGCCCTGATACTGTGGCTTCTTCCAGACAAGCTCCCCACCCCTCCATCAATACATCTGTATACATTGTTACCTGAGGGTGAGGAGGGGTTAGCATCACCCCGCCAGGAGATTCTCTGTCTTCAACCACCATTGAAGGTGGTGAATTAGAGGTTCCAGCACTGACACATTTGAATCCAGAGAACCTGTACTCTGAGTCCATTGCGTCAGGAGAAATAACTGGACCGGCCGCCTGTGAAAGGCTGCCTGAGGAATGACTGGTTCCAGAGAAACCATCAATCCCAGCATTCTCAGGTAAACTCGTGCCAGGACGTGACGACTGTTGCACACCGACTGTATTACTGAGATGAGGATCTGAACTCTCTCCTGAGTAGGATAAACATATCCTATCTCTAGATCGAAGAACATTCCCATGTAGACAAACCTCTGGGATGGAGTCGGCTCTGATTTTTGAAAATTGAATATCCAGCCTAAATCTGTGAGAGTTTTCAAAACTATCTCCAGATTTGCCGATAAACTTTCTTGGTTGTGTGCTTTTAACAGCCAGTCATCTATGTACGTGTGGACTGCCATGCTTCTCCTGCGGAGGTATGCTGTTATCGCAAGAACCACCCTGGTGAAGACCCGAGGAGCCGTAGAAATTCCGAAGGGTAACACCCTGAATTCCCACTGTCTGCCCTGGAATGCGAATCTCAGGAAGCGAATGTGGAAATAAGTATCCTTCAAATCTATTGAAGCTGTCCACATCCCCTTCTCTAACCCTGCCAACACCGATTTCACTGTCTCCATTTTGAAATTGGGTGTGTCTATGAACAATGGCTTGAGGTTGAGAATTGGTCTCCACCCTCCAGTGCTTTTTGCTACTAGGAACACGGTTGAATCGAAGTCCGGACAATCTTGTGCTGGTTGAATTGCTCCTTCTTGTATGAGAGAATTTATCTCTTCCTCTTTACACAACCGCTGATCTGGATCCCTTGTAATTTAAGTCCAGATTGGCACCAGAGACAGTCGCGATGGAGGGCCTGTAATCCAATCGGGATGATACCCGACTGAAAGCCATCGCAAGCCTAAACGGTCCTGAGTTAACCGTTTCCACTCTTGCTTGTGGTGGGCCAATCGGCCCCCCACTGGACCACCTAGGGAGAAAGGCGGACGTAAGGAGTGCAAGAGTGGCACTGTCTCCTTGGCCAGAAGCACCGGAGTGGTTCTCACTGTGATAACCGACCCATCAGGCATGATTACCACGACCAGATCCTCGCGCGCTACGACCAGCGCCACGGCCTCGGCCATGCGCGGCCGGCTGCCTGGCTGGCTGCGCCGGAGCCTGCGCCCCCCTCGCTGCTGGCCGAGGCCGACGCTGCATTGGTGGCTGGCCTCTGACCTGGCCAAAGCCACCTCGAGCCTGCAGGGGATGATACGCAGGGGGAGCTGCGCGAACGCGCTCTCTGCGGAGCAACTCAAACTGCTCGCGCAAAGCCCTCTGGTTATTGACCAGAGTGACCATCTCCTGGAGGTGCTTGCATCCCTCATCTCAAAAGAGACCAGGACCTGCCATAGGCGTACGCAGCAGCCTATTATACAGGTCCTGAGACGGGCACAAGTTGTCAAGAGTAAATGTGCGCCTCGCCCGGACACTCCTGGTCACAGTTAAACAATCCAGAGCCAGGTTGATTCCATCCTGGATGGCTCTCTGGACCGTTACCAGGCTAGGCTGGCGCGACGCGGATGCCGTTACTACCCCCTGTCACAGCTGGGAGACATGAGAAAGCGCCGCAATAGACGCTCTCCCACTCTCCTCCGCATCACGCAAAGCGTTCGAGCACAGTGCTCCCGTGTCAGACCTGGAGCCTGGCCGCGTGTCCTCGCCTAACGCCGCGCGGTCATCCACGCTCGGCTTAGGCACCACGCCGTATTTCTGATACTCATCAGATACGACGAGGCAATGCCTCGCCAACTCGCGAGGGGCCTTCGCGAGATGTCCATGCGCCTTGATGGACGTCTCTGCCGCCGTGAACATATCCACAATATGTTCAGCCAGCGGCAGAGATGGCATTGCGCCCACAGCCGATCTACCTGCCAACCACGGGCGATGATCCGGCTGGCCGGCCGGCTGTTCCACAGGCAGGTCTGGCCTGACGCTTATAAGCCACTGACAAGCATCCGACCAGTCCTCCTCAGTGGCTACCTGGGAGAGCTCTACAAGACGAGGGCCTTCGTCTTCCTCCTGAGCGTTCGCAGGCATGCTTGAGGCTGGATAACCTGACACTCCTGGCAAGCCAGAGAAAGCATGCGGGCCCGAAAGAGCAGGCATGCTAAACTGGCTGGCTTGACCAGGAGCAGGTGCCGTGGTATTGCGTGGGGCGCTTAATGCCATACCACGGCCCCGGCCAGCACCTGCTACACTCTCGCCAAGCCGAGGTATGCGGTAGACCTGGCCGTCAGATCCACCCCGGGCCACCTTCTGCGCCGTGAACCCTACTCCTGCATGAGTAGAACCATGGATAATGTCGCCTGTATTCCCCGCGAGGGGTGCACAGACGTCAATGTCCATGGTCACAGCATCAGAAGGAGAACCCAGCAGATACGCCTTTTCATCCTGGCCAGAAAGATTAGACTCCGGGTCAGCGAAGAATGCTAACCCGGACTGGCCAGGAAAGGTACCATAGGAGGCACTGGTATCTGCGGTGTGCGGAAAATCCTGGCCTGATAAGCAGGCACCAGGCTCCAGCGACAACAGACCATGGACCACTGGCACGGCAAGCCTGCTGCCAATGTCCTAGACCCCCTCTAATGGGGCCACCTCTGAATCTTCGAAAACTGGTAGGACCCTAGAGAAACCAGATTCAGAGGCAGGGATTATCTGCTCCGAAGCAGATGAAAAGGACAACAAAAGATTTGGACCAGGAAGCATGCCATGGAGCAACTCTGGAACCAAATCCTTGATAGTCCTCTTCATCTCTCCCAACATCTCAACACGGAAGGCCTCCATATCCACAGAGGACGAGGCCTTCCTCTTACCCTTCTTACCAGATACCTCTCTCTTAGATCTCCTCTCCTCCTCAGACACCTTCTCCTTAGCCTGTAATGACAAAAAATCAGTCATTAGCTCTCACCCCCCCCCCCCCGAGACTGTTTACATATATCGCATTTAAGCAGTGGTCCACAGGGACTGCACTGGAAACACACGTGCGGGGCGAATCGGTCTTTCAAGAAACAACCACACGAAGGACAACCAGGTCTCTGAAACAGGCCAGAGGACGAAGACAATGAGTATTTTAGTTAAAAGAATTAGTATCTCAAAACCAAAATAAAAGGAGAGGGAAGGTGGTCATACAGACCACCTACAAAGATAATAAACCAGCGTTGGGCAAAACCTTAAATATTAATAAAGTGCAAGGCTGATTATGACGTCATAACTTCAAAAATAAGAAGATAATTCGATCCAAAACAAACATCCAGGTGTAAGGACGAATTGTATTCATATCCAGACCATTCTAACTAGAAAGGATAGAGACATAGAGACTATACAAACATCAGATAAACAATGATAAAATGGCAGCAGATTTCACAAATGTTTTCAAATATAATTGAAGTGCCTAATATCATAACTAGAATACCTGAGTCTTTAGCATACACAAACCATCCTCCCTGATGCACTGGAAACTCCACCAACACTATGACCTCTTAACTCTCTCCTCCTTTAAAGAGAAGGAAGTGGACCAAGAGGGCAAAGTGAGAAGACCTTCCGAGGCCTCCAACTCACTGGACATAGATTTTTGGTTAGATAACCTAACAATGTTAGTAGGAAATGGAACCTTGGTGGAGAGAAAAACAAACCCTCTGACGATGTGCTGTCCTGTTCAATCCTAGATAGATACCTGTGGACATAAATACAAAGAGAGATTAGCATTTCATAGTGCCATTTTTAAATAAACCAGTTATTTTAGGCGCTTATCACAATAAACGTGTGTCCCGGAAACACATTACAACGGGTCAAACTCGCTAAAATATACCAGAAGTCACCTGATGAATCAGTCCTGGGCCCTCCTCTGGAGACAACACACCTTTCTGAAGCTCAGACATCATTCACAAGGTCTTTTCTTCTTAGAATACAACACAACTTTTCAGAACAAGTTCAAAAGCTTTGGAGCAAAAAAATTGCATGGAACCCTTAGCCAATAAATTAGCAAAGAGGAAGTACTAGTCGGCGCATGCGCCGTGGTGGGGCTGGCATCCGCCTGACTGACTTCTGACTACCTGCCCAGTAGGGGTACCGTGTTTTATTGAGTGAGCCGATATTTAGCAATATCAGAGAGTATTAGGGAGGTAAGTATACTCTTGAAATGAAAAAGTTTGTTCTCATGATGTGAAAATTTACCAATCAAAATTTTGAATATAAATTCTGAGGCCTACCACCCTAGGATGCTCCCAGACAAATTTAATTAAAATCAGTCAAGCAGTTAATGAGGAGTAGGCCTTTAAAGAAAAAGTAGACGGACAGATGATGGACGACAGACGGACGACGGACAGTTGGCATCGCATAAGCTCACTTGGCCCTTCAGGCCATGTGACCTAATAAATAAATAAGTAAATAATATATGGTGCTAGTGACTTTGATTAAATATAGAAACACTCTAGATTTGCAAATATAACAACATGTAAATATTGCTTCACAGTAAAATTAAGACCAGTAAAAATAAGAATTCTACAAAACAAGAGGCCCAAGGGAATGTTCACCTGGAACATAGATTTTCAACTAGAAAGGCCACAAACTATAAGTAGAACCCTAAGGAGTGGGCCAGAATTGTAACAACACAGCAGCCATGTTTCTTTATGTATCAACTTCCCTTGAACAAACTTTCATGTCCCTTCTGGAGAAGTAATTTTCGTGACAACTAACTCATCCAAGATGGCCACCGAACCGTTGGGCCAATTAAGTTCCCGTGTGAGCAAACTAGGTTCACCTGTTGCCCTAGATGATGTTTTATGAGTTTTGAATCTCATAACTCCCAAGTGGTTTCGGAGATTTTTCAAGATGTTTCTAAAAATCGGTCAAAATCCAAGATGGATGCTGGCCAAATTGGCTTCCTTTAAACAACTTGGATCTCTATGCACCAAGGATGCTTCCTGCTAAATACAATTGAAATCGGCCCAGTGGTTCTTAATAAGTCGTTTAAAGAAAAAGTTGATGGACGGACGACAGACAGTCGCCATGGCATAAGCTCACTTGGCCTGTCCAGCCCGTTTAGCTAACAATTGTATATGGTCATTACCATCACCAAGGTGTTCACATGATACTGCATCATCAAGATCTCTCGCCGTTTTGGGGTCAATTGTGAAAATACACTTGTCAGTTAAATCACGGCGCTTTGCATACTCTTCCTGAGGAATTCGCCATGGTAACGTCTGAGGCAAGCATGCCAGAACCTAGAAAATATACAAGATAAAGGTGTGTGTGCATGCAGGAACATATATGCATGTGCATACATGTGTGCGGTTGCGCACACATGTGCGTGTATGTGGGTGTGTGGGTGCACACATGCATGCGTTTGTGAGTGCGTGCAGGTGTGTGCGTGTGCATGCGTGTTTGATTGTATGCATGCATGAGTGTACATGCGTGTTTGAACGTGTGGCAGGGCATGTGACCGTGTGCGAGGGTGTGTGTGTGCGTGTTTGCTCGCGTGCATGCATGAGTGTACATGCATGTGTGCGAGTGTGTGAACCTGTGTGAGGGTGTGTGAACATGTGTGAGGGTCTGTGTGCATGTGTAAGGGTGTGTGAACATGTGTGAGGGTGTATCAACATGTGTGAGGGTGTGTGGACATGTGTGAGGTTGTGTGAATGTGTGTGTGAGGGTGTGTGTACAATGAGTAGTCGCTTATCTCATTAGTCAGATATACTATTGCATTTTGCATGTGGAATAAGAAAATTTATCAAATTTCTTTTTTCACGAGTGAGATGACATACTTGCCTCCCTACCACTTGATATACTAGTATATCGGCTCTAAATTCAATAATATTCAGAATTATAAAAAGTTAGGTGCCCCTAATGGGCAGGTGGAAGTACACAGTCATGCACATGACAGACTCTCCCCCCCCCCCCCCCACTGCGCATGCACATACTGGTACTTCCGTTACTAAATATTGGCTGACATAGAAGCAACCATTCAAATAACCAAAGGACCAGGCCTCCGTGGGGTGGTGAGGCCGGGATCCTGTTAGGGAGGTAAGTATGTCATCTCACTCGTGAAAAAGAAATTTGATAAATTTTCTTATTTCACATTATGAGAACATACCTACCTCCCTTACACTCTTGATAAAAACCAGAATTTGAAAGTAAATTTGGTGGGAGGGAGGCAAGGTCCTGAAAACAAGCACACCCTTGAAGAGACTAGGCTCTTAGAATTTTCAAGAGATTTAAAACATCTGAAATTGACACTGAAACACAACCAGGAATAGAATTTTGCATCGGATAATCGACCGATGAAGAGATTGATCAAAAGGCAAATGCGCTCACCCCCCCCCCCCCCACCCCACCCGCCCCCCACCCCCTTTCTGAGGAAGGTTAGGAAAAAACGCTGCTCTAAATGACTAGCATGTTCTCTAATACTTAATGAAAAGTATTACTAGACATTGGAAAAAGAAGAATTGCTTCAATTTCAAAACTCTCTGAAAAACCCCACAATTAAGAGACATTAACCGTCACCATATTAAATAAAAAATGACACCATCGCCAAGACAAAAAACAAAATGGCCATATATACTGACCTCTGATGTCTTGGACGCGGCACTCATCTCTTCCCCCACTGGATGAAGAGAATTGTACCAGCTAATAGTAGGGATACCCTACCAACAAATGTGATATTTGTAAATAGCAGAGGAGGAAACTAATTACAAACATAAACCTCTACATTATTTTATTTTCTGAGGACTGCGACAGCAAGCGGGTTAGAAGTGTCATGAAGGTAATGGTCGGTAAAACTTGATTCACAGTGCCACTGACATAATGTCTTCAATAGAAACACCATTAAATAATACCGTGGAAGTTACCACACCACGGGCACTATGAGCCTTGGCTCTATCTACTTGGATTCCAGTGGCTGTCTTATGACAGAATTGAATACATTCTACTATCCATCTGGAAATAGTGTCTCTTGACGCCCTACCATGGGGTTCAATATATGACAACCATAGGGAACTAAACGAAATCACGGATTTCTTTTTTCACGAGAGTTAATACTTACCTCCCTAATACTCTTTGAGATTGCTAAATATCGGCTTTCACTCAATAAAACACTCAGATTAAAAAAGTTAGGTGCCCCTACTGGGCAGGTAGTCAGAAGACAGTCTGGCTGATGCTAGCCCCACCACTGCGCATGCGCAGAATAGTACTTCCTCTGACTAATTTATTGGCTGACACTATGCAACTTTACAAGAGCCTGAAGACCGAGCCTCTGTGGGGCGGAGAGGCTGGGTCCGTATTAGGGAGGTAAGTATCAACTCTCTCGTGAAAAAAGAAATCCCTGATTTTGTTTATTTCACTTCAAGAGTATACTTACCTCCCTAATACTCTTTGATATTGCCAGAATTCATCAGGGAATTCGGCGGGAGGGAGGCGAGGTCAAAGGACCAGCTCTTCCCTATGCGCTTTTCTGTGATTAAGGCACTTAAACTTCTGAAATTGTGTGGAAACACAATCAGGAATAGATTGAAAACATCGGCTAACACAAACCGATGGCTGAGAGATGACCAAAAGTCATATGCGCTCCCAACCCCCCCTTCTTGGGAGGAAGACTGAATGACCTCAATGTCCCCATACGCTCTCTACGTACAAGTGCCATGTACTATAGGACATTAAACGGAAAGGCTTCATTTTCATATACTCTCAACAATGAACCACATAAAACACGTACCATCACCATATTAATAACGAAGAGTCACGTGGCATTACAAAAAAACCATATGGACAACACACACAAGACTAACCTTGTGGAGGATTGGTGCTGTCATCATCTCCCCATTGGTGAAGACTGATGCAGCCCATAAAGTAGATGTTTCCATTGATTAAATGTGAAATATATAAAAAATGAGGATACCCCATCAAAATATGTACACCTAGATTAGCTTTTCAAAATCGATAAGGCGAGAGGATTCAAGGTGTCACGGAGATAATGGTCTGTTAAACTTGACTCACAGTGCCACTGAGCTACTGACATAATGTCATCCACAGGTACCCCATTAAACAGGGCAGTGGAAGCCACTACACCTCGGACACTGTGAGCCTTGGCCATGTCAACTTGTTTACCTGTGGTGGATTTATGGCAAAATTTAATACACTCTACAATCCACCTGGAAATGGTGTCCTTTGACGCCCTGCCATGGGGCTCAATATATGACAACCATAACGCTGTTGGGTCCGTCCGCCATTCCTGAGTACGTTGTTTGTACCGGATTAATGCTCCGGACTGGACACCATAGTTTTGAATTAGGATCATACCTAGTCAAAGCTGGTAAAATTATAGGTTGACCCGGATATTTCAGACTGGTTTTTCGCCATGAAATTTATCCTGGGTAGAAGCCTAAGGCCTTCCCCTGTAACCACAAAACGGTCTGCCTCGGCTTATAAGGCATGAATCTCACTTCTACGCCTAGCCGAGGCCGCAGCAATTAAAAATACAGTTTTAAGCGTCAACATTTTCATAGAAATGGAACTTAGTGGTTCAAATGGCCTATCAGCTAGCACCTGAAGCACTAGTGATAAACTCCAAGACGGAATCTATGGGGGATTCCTTGGTCTTAGATTGCCCATGCCTTTGATTAAATTATTTAATGTATTTACTTCACCACTTCCCCTATTAGCCAAGCAAGGGATAACTGTCATTAAAGCTGACTTATAGCCAGCAATAGAGTTAGGCTTGAGGCTATAGGCATCAAACAGGTGACAGAGGAAATCGGCTACAACCTGAATAGATGAATCCATTGGATTAATACATCTTTTTGAGCATCATTCTGCAAATCTGTTGATTTTATAATTATATGCTCTGGAGGTTGACCCCCTCCTGGCTTTTGCCATAAACATGGCTGCTTGCTCAGAAAAGCCCTCCTTAATTCTAGATTCCTTGACAACATCCACGCAGTCAATCTGAACATTGACGGATTGTTGTGAAGGGCCTTGCCCTGGAAGATAATATTGTCCATCAGAGGCACGGGAACCGGATTGCAGACCAGAAGGTTCAGCAGATCCGTATACCATGATCGGCTTGGCCAATTTGGGGCGATCAGAAGCACTTGGCATTCCTCTTGTCTGATTTTCTGAAGAATCTTTGGCATCAGGATTGCTGGAGGGAATGCGTATGCATACATTCCCGCCCAACTGATAGCTAACGCATCTGTTGCGATAGCGCTCGGATCTGGAATCGGAGAGACGTACGTCGTCATCTTCGCATTATTCTTCGTTGCGAACAATTCTATGTTGGGTTTCCCCCAGTGTTTGAACAGACAGTCCGCCACACATTGATTCAGTTGCCATTCCGTAGGTAAAACACTCATCCTTCGGCTCAATGAGTCTGCTAGCAGATTTAACCTTCCCGGAATATGAACTGCTTTCAAGGGAATCCTGTGATCCAGGCACCAACAAAGCAGTTTCCAAGTCATCATACAGAGACTGGGCGACTTCGTTCCGCCCTGGCGGTTTATGTAAGTCACTACTGTTGAGTTGTCTGATCGAATTAGAACACTCTTGCCCTGAACTTTCTGTAAGAAATGTTCCAGGCCCAGGACTACTGCTCGTAATTCCAGTAGATTGATATGTTTTGACTGTTCCAGATTCCAAAGCCCTGATATTGTGGATTCTTCCAGGCAAGCTCCCCACCCCGCCATCGATGCATCTGTATACATCGTTAACTGAGGGTGAGGAGAGGTTAACATTACCCCCACCAGGAAATTCTCTGTCTTCAACCACCATTGAAGGTGATGAATTGGAGGCTCCAACATTGACACGCTCGAGTCCAGTGAACCTGTACTCTGGGTCCATTGAGTCATGAGAAATAACTGGATCGGCCACCTGCGTAAGGCCGCCTGAGGAATGACTGGTTCCAGAGAAACCATCAATCCCAGCATTCTCAGATAAACCCGTGCCAGGACATGACGACTGTTGCACACTGACTGTATTACTGAGATGAGTATCTCTACCCTCTCCTGAGTAGGATAAACATATCCTGTCTCCAGATCGAAGAACATTCCCGGATAAACAAACTTCTGGGATGGAGTCATCTCTGATTTTTGAAAATCTATTATCCAGCCTAAATCTGTGAGAGTTTTCAAAACTATCTCCAGATTTGCTGATAAACTTTCCTGGTTGTGTGCTTTTAACAGCCAGGCGTCTATGTACATGTGGACTGCTATGCTTCTCCTGCGGAGATATGCTGTTATCGCAAGAACCACCCTGGTGAAGACCTGAGGAGCCGTAGAAATTCCGACAGGTAACACCCTGAATTCCCACTGTCTGCCCTGCAATGCAAATCTCAGGAAGCGACGGAAACTCCTCGCTATTGGAATGTGGAAATAAGCATCCTTCAAATCTATTGAAGCTGTCCACATTCCCCTCTCCAATCCTGGCAACACCGACTTCACAGTTTCCATTTTGAAACTGGGTGTGTCTATGAACTTGTTCAATGGCTTGAGGTTGAGAATTGGTCTCCACCCTCCAGTGCTTTTCGTTACCAAGAACACGGTTGAATAGAAGCCCGGGCAACTTTGTGCCGGTTGAATTGCTTCCTTGAGTATGAGGGAATTTATTTCCTCCTCTATACACAACCGCTGATCTGGATCTCTTGGAATTTGAGTCCAGACCGGCACCAGAGACAGTCGTGATGGTGGACCTGTTATCCAGTTGGGATGATACCAGACTGAAAGTCATCGCAAGACTAAACGGTCCCGAGCCAACCGTTTCCCACTCTTGCATGTGGTTGGCCAATCGGCCTCCCACTGGTCCACCTAGGGAGAGAGGTGGACATAAGGAGCGCAAGAGTGGCACCGTCTCCTGGTGCAGGTGCGCTGGGGTAGCTCTTACTGTGGTAATCACCCTGTCAGGTACGATTACCACGACAAGATCCACGCGCACCACGGCCCGCACCGCGCGCCCCTCGGTATGCGGGCGGCTGCCTGGCTGGCTGTGCCGGAGGAGCCTGCGCCCCCCTCGCTGCTGGTCGAAGCGCACGCGACCGTTGCCGATGCTGCGCTGGTGGCTGGGCTCTGACCTGGCCACCTCGAGCCTGCAGGGGATGATACACAGGGGGAGCTGCGCGAATGCGCTCTCTACGGAGCACTTCAAATTGCTCACGTAATGTCCTCTGGTTATTGACCAAGGTAACCATCTCCTGGAGATACTTACATCCCTCACCTCCAAAGAGACCAGGACCTGTCATAGGCGTAGGCAGCAGCCTATTATACAAATCCTGGGACGGGCACAAGTTATCAAGAGCAAACGTGCGCCTCGCCCGGACACTCCTGGTCACAGACTGGGTTAAACAGTCCAAAGCCAAGTTAATTCCATCTTGGATGGCTCTCTGAACAGTCACCGGACTAGGCTGACGTAATGCGGATGCCGTTACTACCCCCTGTAACAACTGTGAGACATGCGAAAGCGATGAGATAGACGCCCTCGAACTCTCTTCCGCATCACATAATGCGGTGTTAGCCGAACGCAAAACGTTCGAACACAGTGCTCCCGTGTCAGACCGGAAACCTGGCCGCGTATCTTCACCCAGCGCAGCACGGTCATCCGTGCTTGGCTTAGGTACTACACCGTATAGCTGATATTGATCAGCTGTAATACGGCACCGCTTTGCCACTTCGCGGGGGGGGGGGGGGGCTTCGCTAAACGTCCATGTGCCTTAATGGACGTCTCCGCCGCAGTGAACATATCAACAATATGATCAGCTAACGGCAAAGATGGGATAGCGGTAACAGTCGGTTTTACTGCCAGCCACGGGCGCTGTTCCCGTTGACTGGCCGACTGAACCACGGCAAGATCTGGTCTGACATTGATTAGCCACTGACACGCGT
Source organism: Chaetoderma sp. LZ-2023a (assembly GCA_034401795.1). Taxonomy (NCBI): domain Eukaryota; kingdom Metazoa; phylum Mollusca; class Caudofoveata; order Chaetodermatida; family Chaetodermatidae; genus Chaetoderma; species Chaetoderma sp. LZ-2023a. Next base: position 92,851,990 of record CM067359.1, read on the forward strand.
CAGACCAGTCTTCCTCCATGGCCACCTGCGAATGCTCTACAAGACGAGGGCCTTCGTCGTCCTCCTTAGCAATCACAGGTGTATGTGGCTGGAGGAACTGATACGCCTGGCAAGCCAGAGAAAGCATGCGGGCCTGAAAGAACAGGCATGCCAAACTGACTGGCTTGACAGGAGCAGGCGCCATGGTATTGCGTGGGGAAAATTTTGCCACACCACAGCCCTGGCCAGCACCTGCTACACCATCGGCAAGCCGAGGTATGCGGTAAAAAACCCCACAGACCCCCCCTGCGGGTTGGTCTGTTGTTTTATTAACCACTATAAAAACATACTTACCGTTCAATCACTACTTGCTAAATCAATAATTTGCATTTTGCTATCAGAATAAGATTTTTATGCCTGCATACACACCTCCCCACGCCTAATCCTATTCCTATGTTCCCTCAACCAGGCTACTGGTTGAGTCCCACCTCCAGCCTACCATCAGGTATAGACTGGCACCAGTCTATACTCACCTCATAGTGACGCTTGTCGCTACGCGCGCTCACGCATGCGCATCAGAGCCCGAATAGGAAACAGATTCACTTTTCTAAATTTAAGTGCAAAATATTTAAAGTCTGATTCTCAAATCTTACCATGCGGGGTGGTTGAGGCCGGGTCGTAGTTATTGAACGGTAAGTATGTTTTTATAGTGGTTAATAAAACAACAGACCAACCCGCAAGGGGGGTCTGTGGGGGGTTGTTATTACACCACAAAAACATCCATTACCGTTCAATCACTACTTGCTAAACCCGTAGATTTGGTCAGTGCATAAGGTGGGAGGAGATTTGAGAATCAATAAACCAGGATAAAAATCAAACCAATCTTATCCCTATGTTATTAACATAACATATTAGTGTATTTAGCTCAATCACAACGTGATTAGCAAATAAGAACAAGTTGAACTTAAAGAAATAACTAAAAACCAAAAGAAGACTCACCATTTCTCACCGACAGTCTTTTAACGAAATGGTGGAAAGTGATTGGTAAATAGTCTTCGGCTTTTTTTTTTTTTTTTTTGGTTAACAAACAAGGATAAATTAAATCAATCTTATCCAAATGTTAACAACATAACCTAATATAGGATTTAGCTCAATCACACCGTGATTAGCAAATACGACCAACTTGAACTTAAAGAAATAACTAAAAACCAAAAGAAGACTCTCCCCCTATCTCACAGATGCATAGTCCTAACGAAAATGGTGGGAAGTACTTGGTAGTCTTCGGCTTTTTTTTTTTTTTTTTTTTTTTTTTTTAGTTAACAAACAAGGATAAAATTAAATCAATCTTATCCAAATGCTAATAACGTAACCTAATAGTGCATTTAGCTCAATCGCACCATGATTAGCCTGCACTCTGGTCTTTGAGTTAAAAGGATGTAAGGTGTATTCACATTTCCCTCCTGCTACCTGCATGATCTCATCTAAAGACGATCCCTCAAAAAGAGCGAAAGAAGTAGCCATATCTCTAACGTCATCGGCTTTAATAAGGGAGAGATTAATTTGATCCGGTGAGGCTATCTCATAACAAGGATTAAGTATTCTCTCAAAATCCATCTGACAATCGAAAAATTTGAGACCGGCTTAGACAAATTTTCCTCGCAGGAAAAACATAAATGAGATGGATCGATTCTTATAACATCTGATCGCTGATTGAAGGTTCGTAATGCCCTAATAGGACACCAAAATTTTTCGGATGGCGACAGACGAAAAAGATTTTAAAATGATCGGACTAGCAGGATAGCGGTTAGTGAGAGTTATAGATAAAAAATTCCTTCTGGGATATCAAAGCCGTCTCCTGAAACTATAAATCTCTCCTTTTCAGCAGAAAGAGCATGAATCTCTTGAACGCCTTCTAGCAGAGGCTGTAGCAACAAGAAAAAACAGCTTTGACAATTAAAAACAAAACCAAGCTTACTACTGGTAGAAGAAATAGGTTCAAAATGGCGCCCTGCCAAAACTTGAAGAACCAAAGCCCAACTCCAGGAAGGAAGACTTAGCAATCGGAGGACGAATATTACTTAGACCTCTAATAAAGCTATTAAGTCTTAGTATCCTTGACATCGGCATACAGAAGACAAGGAAGGGATGACACCAGAGAACATCTATACTCCCTGAACGTAATAACTGACAAATGAAAATACCCAAACAGATAAGATAAAAAATCTAATAATTTGGGTATCGAACCAGAATCGGGCACGAAACCTTGTCTGAACATCATTCACCTACATTTTTAAAATCGACCCTTGTAAACTCAACGGGTCGAATCACTTCTGGCAGAGTCAATCATTTCCTGATATCAGAAGAAACCTTATTCTCGAGGACTTCAGACTCGAGATTCTCCAGACACACAGACAAAAATTTATTGGATTTGGATGCACACAAAGACCTCTTACTTAAGATAGAAGATCCTGGTATACTGGAAGAAGAAGAGGGAAATCTACCAGAAAATCTAGGTCTAAAAACCAAATCCTCTTTGGCCAACAGGGAGCTATCAGAAGAATTTCGCAAACCTGATCCTTGACCCTCTTCAAAACTAACTGAATCAAAATCGTTCGAGAGAAGGCATAGGCGAACATTCCTGTCCACTACTGAGACAGAGCATCCACCCCCCGAGGGGTTGACTGTCCAGAAAAGGAGACATGTAAGAGAAGATCTGAGCATTCAGAGAGGCCGCGAACAGCTCTACTAGAGGACAATCCATAAGACTAAACCTCATTCCTCCTTCTAAAAATGAAAGAAAACCCCATGGCCATGACTGAACGAATCGAGATTTAGAAGCCTAAGAGACAATCCAACCAATGCACAGAAGCCTGGATCTACTTTCCAATGAATAGCCTCTTCTATAGACTCCCTGACAATCATAGACAAACAACAACCCCTCTAAAGCTAATAGCTTCTAATAATAAGGAACAGAAAACCTTTTTGGAAGAGGAGACTACATAGAAGGATTCTAGATCCAGGAATATCTAGCCCCTTTTAATAAGGGCCCCCCTTTAAAGAAGAGTCAAACTTACTATATGCTAAAGAGGAGTGCTCATAGAAAACACAGATTACATATGCCAAAAATCCTGGCCTATATCATAACGCTTATACCTCACTAAATAGGTAACTCACGTTTATTATGGATATTTTAATAATACCGCTTACTCTGAATGGAGACCAAAAAGGGTCATATCAGAATAGCCTAACTTATTAATAATGCTAAAGACTCTGCAAAAATTATAGATAATATTATTTACAGAGATTTAACCAGAGATTGTGGCAAACCAAAACCCCATAGTAAGTCTATGGGAGTGCTTAGAGTCAAGATATAGCCAAATCATGTGCCCGAGATCTACATGAACTACGGGAAAGTCACTAGTGATGACCGTCATCACAATTCTATGAATAGCATACATGACAAGTCACAAGGTCCTGATAAGAGAACTATGGCCCACATTAGACTATCTAATTTAAACATCGTATAACAATGGAGATTTAATAAAAAATTGTATTGAATACATCAACGGTTGCCTAGCCGCTCGGGCTTGCTGATAAATTAGATATCCTAAACAATTCGATATTTATGCCACGAGGCAGAAACTTAAAAGATTTTAATAAATTTATTGATTCTTATATTCATAATCTTAGCATCAATAATTTCATCTTTGTACTAACAAATGCCATTGTGTTAGAAATCCCCAAGAAAGATTGAACACTGATACTAGATGTAGATATTAACTGATTGAATACTGAATTTTGCAGACGACATATCACAACTGTAATATCTCTGGACTTGCAAAGATTTAGAAAACATTTTGACCGAAATAGTTGGTGGATGCTTAAATCCAAAGATTCTCGTCCGCTCTTCCCCCCTCCAGCGCAACCCCAACCCCACTCCAACCGGCCCACCGCCAACCCCCAGACAACAACCTCAACGAGCAAAAACCCAAGACTCACCGAATAATCCGGGAATAATCCGACCGAAAATTGCCGGTGGCATCACCAACAACCTTCAGCCAAACTGCCCCCAAAATACCCAGCAAATCCCGAGCCCCGCCCCCCCCAAAACCCCCGTCCGAAGGCCCGCAGCAACCCAGTCAAAATAGAGCAAAATTTACGCTATAAAAGGAAAACCAAACAAAAATCTGGATTGAAAAATGAAAACAAAACGAACTCACCGAAACTATGTCAACGCAGAAGAATCCGACTCATATTCCTCCTTCCTGCCCCTTTATCCGATTGATTATCCTTTCTAAGCGACTATTGTTCTTGTAGACATTAATCCTGTACTCATAATGATCCTATGAAACCTTTACTGAATCTAATTCTTTTCAGCGACTGACGAAATTATACTACGATTTACTTAAGAATCAGGGATATCCCCTCCACAAATAAACTCCCTTTGGTTAAATAAATATGTCAACCTGCCGACATAAGAGGTAAAAGGAGCGAGAAAAAACGCTGAATGGCCCGAAGACAACTGGCCATCTAAAGTTGGATGAAAGCAAAAATCGTATCTCAAAATAATGCGTAGAATACCACCTGACTTATCGGCTTATGAAATGCGCATAGAAAATAATCTGCAACAAAATCCCATACAGTAACCAGTCAGGAGTCTTTAATTACACTGAAATTGTCGCTGATAAACGAATAAATGTCTGAATAGACTACCATTCCAAGAGACTGGCAATGACTTGGAATTACTATTTTCAGCAATTTAACATTCCCAATATTAAACAAAAACTGAAATAAGACTAATTCTTAGGCAAGAAGATGACTAGATTCTAGGAATGCGGATATGGAAAAAGGGAAACGGAAATGCATAAACCCGGAAGTATACTACCGGAAACTGATCAAAATCCTACAACCCGGATGTACAGAATTACCGGAAGAGGAAGCTGAAAACCTGGAAATGGATGAACATGTAATGCCGGGTAAAACCGGAAATGACCCTATCCGGATGTGGAAAAAAGGAAAAAGAAATGGATAAAACCGGAAGTAGACTACCGGAACTGATCAAGATCCTACAATCCGGATGTACAGGCTAACCGGAAGAGGGAACTGAAAAAACGGAACCGGAAATTGGTGAACAATGCAATGTCGGGTCCAACAGACCCAGATATGCATTCTTCCAGAAGCTCTCATGAAACCGGAAACGGAAATCGGAATTACATCCAGGTCTGACCGACCCGGAAGTACACTTCTAATACCGGAAGCGGAAGTAAACTGACTAGTGTCCACCCCGGAACCGGAAACGCCTCTACCAGAATTCGGAAAATAAAAAGAGTCCTCAGACTACGGATATCCGGAATGGCCGGAAGCGCTAAAAGACCCGGAAACGGAAGTAGACACTAGACCTCTAGGACCCGGATGTCCTACATAACCGGAAGACAGAGCGGAAGTTACCGAAACGGAAGTGGTAACCGGATCTTGCCGACCCGGATCACACCCCCCCCCCCCCCAAACCGGAAGTCCTTCCAGAAACGGAAGCTACCGAAGCCGGAACCGGATCTTGACGACCCGGATGTCTCGCTAAACCGGAAGTCCGGCCGGAAAAAGAATGAGAATCGTAAAACGGAAGTAACCGGAATTAGCAAGACTAGGTAACAACCTCTCAACAATGGGCGCTTGCGAGACTACTTTAACCACCGGAACCACCGTTACATTGGCATTTTCATAAGTACTAGCCTTATGGACGCCAGCTTCCGCCGACGCCACCACGGCTTGAAGGTTATGCCCGTCACCTTCTAGTCTAACGTGGATTTTCTGTGGTGCACCCTCCGAGCACACCTTCAAGAGCTTAGATGCTCTTGTCTTCTGCTTTTTTGGCGATTCCATCACCTGTCTAGAGGACAGGGGGACCGGCTTGCCCCATTTGCGGGAACGCCCGCTAGCCTTCGGGCTATCCTTGGAGCTTGACGAGCTCTCCTTCCTTTTTTCCTCTTTTATTGCAGAAGAGATCCTTTCATCAAGTGATTTCATCAAAACGGTGGCAAACGACTCAAACCTAGCAAAGAGCGCCATCACGGCGTCCGAATTTCCCGATGAATTTCCCCCCTCCGTTGCTACCGATAACGGAACAGAGGTTGAAGCAAAGGACACCGCCCTTGTCTTGCTAGCAACGGAGGAAGGGGAAAGATGACCAGAGGCAGCGATTGTTAGACCGACAAATCTTTAAAGAACGCTTTCGCTACCGAAAACCGGCCACCCTTTACAAATCACACACATAGCATTAGTAGTACAGGACACTTCGCACAAACGTGCCCGGCGAATCGAGTGATGACGACCACATTTTGCCGACGAACATTTAGTCTTATCTGACCTTTTCGCTAACTCCTACAAACGAAAAAACGTAACAATGAAGCATACCACTCAAACTCTCACACAAGAGACACCCTCAACTCAGTTCTAACGGCGGGAAAATTCAAATTTCCTTACCAGAAACTTTCAAGGGATTTTAATATAATCCTTATAATGCACTAGAAATAACTTCGTTACGGGCTCTATATATGGACTGGACATTATCAATGATGATGATGATTTAGGATAGGCATAACAATCAACATACCACGAAGCAAAAACGATCTTCGCGAAAACCGGTAATATATAAATTCGTCTATAAGATACCATATAAACACAATTATACTCCTAGACGTAACTTAGGGAGGATTGACTTCATATTGGGCATATTGTTCCGAGATATAAAGTCAAAAGGTATCACTGCCACAGCGCAAAACACAAAAAAACGTATATAAATATTTTTAGACAACTAATCTGCATGCAGAATAATTGAAAAGTGAATCTGTTTCCTATTCGGGCTCTGATGCGCATGCGTGAGCGCGCGTAGCGACAAGCGTCACTATGAGGTGAGTATAGACTGGTGCCAGTCTATACCTGATGGTAGGCTGGAGGTGGGACTCAACCAGTAGCCTGGTTGAGGGTCCATAGGAATAGGATTAGGCATGGCGAGGTGTGTATGCAGGCATAAAAATCTTATTCTGATAGCAAAATGCAAATAATTGATTTAGCAAGTAGTGATTGAACGGTAATGGATGTTTTTGTGGTGTAATAACAACTGGCCATCAGATCCAGCCCGGGCTACCTTCTGCGCTGTGAATGCTACTCCTGCGTGAGTAGTACCGTGGACAATGTCGCCCGTGTTCCCCGCAAGGGGTGCACGTACGTCAATGTCCATGGCCACGGCGCCAGAAGGAGAACCCAGCAGATAATCCTCTTCTTCCTGCGATGGCTTTCACCTGAGCACGAACAACCGGTGCGGCAAGCCTGCTGCCAGTGTTCTTACCGTGGATTTCACCCTCTATTAGGGCCACCTCTGAATCATGGTCGAAAACTGATAGGTCCATAAATAGTACCGATTCAGAGGCGGGGATTATATGCTCCGGAGGACAACGAAAGATTTGGACCAGGGATCATGCCACGAAGCAACTCTGGGACCAAATCTTTAATTGTCCTCTTCATCTCTCCCATCATCTCAATATGGAAGGCCTCCATATCCATAGCGGACGAGGCCTTCCTCTTACCCTTCTTACCAGAAGCCTCTTTCTTAATTTTCCTCTCCTCCTCTGGAGCCTTCTCCCTGGTCTGCAATGATAGAAAATCAGACATTAGCTCTCTCCCCCCCCCCCACCCACTTTTTACAGATCTCACATTTAAGCAATGGCCCACATGGGCTGCACTGGGAGCATAAATAGGGGAAGAATCTATCCAGGATAAACCTTCCACATGAAGGACAACCAGGCCTCTGAAACACACCAGAGGACGAAGACAATGAGTATTACAGATATTGAATTAGAACTCAACACGAAATAAACAAGGAGGAAGGTGCCATAAAGACCCAAGCTAATAATAATAAATCAGCGTTGGACAAAACTTATAACTGATAGAAAGGCGCAAGGCTGATTATGACATCACAACTTAAAAAATAAGAAGTTAAATCGATCCGAAACAAAACCTCCAGGTGTAAGGACGAATTGTAATCATATCCAGAACATCCTAACGAGACAGGATAGTTTATACAGACTATACAAACATCATATAAACAACGATAAATGGCAGTAAGATTTTATAAATATTGTCAAATACAAGAGGCCCAAGGGGCCTGTGTCGCTCACCTGGAACGTTGGCAACTCAACTAATCTTTATGGAGTTTTACATCAATCAGTGCCACTTCCAATGACTTTCAGTCAAATGGTTGATTTTATAAAGGTTCTTTTGAACAATATTTAAGCAAAAATAGAAGACATCAGTACTAACAACAGAAATTGATGACATGCAGTCAAACTTGTATTAAGACAACACTCAAGTGAGAATCAGAAGGCAGTCTCTTATGGTAGCTGGTTTCTTAACACTTTAATGGTCATGATTTTTCAGTAAAACAAAACTTTCAGGTTATATTTATTTGCAGGCCAAGATGTGGAGTTTTGAAAATTTATCACTGGAATGACTGGCTTGATTATCGACCCAGTCATTCCAGTGGTAAATTTTCAAAAATACCCATGCTGGCCTGCAAATCGACATTCCTCAAAGCCACTGCAGAGGCAGGTTTTGGCTGGTTTGACCATTAAAGGGCTAATAAAGTTTCAAATACATTGCTTAATTGCATTTAGCAAATGAAGAAAATAGTCTTTAAGGCAGGTGGTCTCTTAACGCTTTCATCCATAAATCCTGGAAAAAGTATATTCTTTATGATATAAAACTTATTTTATTGAATATTTTGAAATTAATTTGACTCGAAGCTGTTGTGCCTTAAGCAACAATGGCTTTCAGTTAAAGTAATTTCAGAATATTCATCCGTTTTACTGTATGGATGTTTTGAAAATATAGGGAATCCATCAGTGAAAGGGTTAATACAGGTGGTCTTTATAGCAGGTTCAATTGAGTATATTCCAAACAGACGTTTCTAAAAATCGGCCAAAATTCAAGATGGCCGATCGGCTTCGTTTGAACAAATTTGAATCTCTACCCCCTAAGGATGCTTCCTGCCATATATAATTGAAATCGGCCCAGTAGTTCTCGAGACGTAGACATTTTAAATTTCCCATTGCCTTAGTATGGGAGCTTTTGGCGGAAAAATGATCGAAGATGGCCGCCAAACCGTTTATCCGACAGCTTTGAAAATTGCAAACTTGTGATCAGAATACCCAAAAACATATATAAAACCAATTTCAGTCTCAAAATCCATCAAATAAAAAAATCTAATATGGCCACCAAACATGCTGCATTTTGATTGGCCGACTGCACCATGTTTTTTGATGGATTAACTTCCCTTGAACAAACTTTAATGGCCTTTAGTCCCCAATCATATCTGCCAAATTTCGGCCTGATCCCTTCAGCGGTTCTGGAGAAGAAGTCGTTTTCGCTAAAACTAGGTCAACCAAAATGGCCACTGAACCATTTGGCCAATCAAGTTCCCTTGAACAAACTTGGTTCAGCTCTTGCCCTAGATCATATTTCATGGGATTTGCTGCAATCAACCAAGCGGTTTCGGAGAAGATTTTTAAAGACATTTCCTAAAATCGGCCAAATTGGCCTATCGGCTTCGTTTGAACAAACTTGGATCCCTATGCCCTAAGGATACTTCCTGCCAAAGATAACTGATATCGGCCTAGTGGTTCTTGAGAAGTAGTCGTTTAAAGGAAAAAGTTAATGGACGGAGGGACTCCAGACAGTCACCATGGCATAAGCTCACTTGGCCATTCTGGCCAGGTGAGCTAATAATTGAAATGCCTCATATCATAACTAGAGTACCTGAGTCTTTAGCATAGACAAACCATCTGATCTGATGAACCGGACGCTCCACCAACATTATGACCTCTTAACTCTCTCCACCTTATAGGGGAAGGAAGTGTACCAAGAGGGCAAAGTGAGAAGACCTTCATCTGAGGCCTCCAACTCACTGGGAACAGATTTTTGGTTAGATAACCTAACAATGTTAGTAGGAAATGGAACCTTGGTGGAGAGAAAAACAAACTCCCTGATGATGTGATGTCCTAAACAATCATAGGTAGATACCTGTGGACATAAACACAAAGAGAGATTAGCATTTCATAGCGCCATTTTGAAATAAACTAGTTATTTTAGGCGCTTATCATGATAAACGCGAGTCCCGGAAACACATTACAACGGGATAAACTCGCTAAAATATACTAGAAGTCACCTGATGGCTAGGTCCTGGGTGCTCCTCTGGAGTAGTCACATGTTCTGCCATATTAATCCAGGTGAAAAAGAACTTCTACACAGCCAAAACTTTCAGAATTTAAGGAAAAGCCTATGAGCATAGAAAACATGAGTTGTCTCTCAGCCAATAAATTAGCAAAGAGGAAGTACTAGTCTGCGCATTGCGCGGTGGAGGGACTAGCATCCACCAGACTGTCTTCTGACTACCTGCCCAGTAGGGGCACCTAACTTTTTTAATCTGAGTGTTTTATTGAGTGAAAGCCGATATTTAGCAATATCAAAGAGTATTAGGGAGGTAAGTATACTCTTGAAGTGAAAATGGGTCCATCCGCCAAACCCGAGTTCTTCTCTTGTACTTATTTAAAGCATGGACAGGACACCATACTTTAGCACCAGGATCATATCTGGTTAAGGCAGGTAAAATAATAGGTTTACCCGGATATTTTAAAGATTGATTCTTAGCCAAGAAATTCAATCTTGGTAGAAGCTTAAGGCCCTCACCTGTAACTATATAACGGTCAGGCTCAGCAGACAAGGCATGAATTTCACTCCTGCGTCTGGCTGATGCTGCCACAACTAAAAATAGTTTTAAGTGTGAATAATTTTACAGATATAGCACTAAGTGGTTCAAAAGGTTTATCACCCAAAACCTGCAGAACCAGAGAAAGACTCCATGACGGTGTCAGTGGAGGATTTCTTGGTCTGAGATTGCCCATACCTTTAATAAGAGTATTTAAAACACTTACTTCATCACTTCCCCTCTTTGCCAAGCAAGGGATAACAGTCATTAATGCTGATTTGTATCCAGCAATAGAATTAGGCTTAAGACTGTAGGCATCATACAGGTGACAGAGAAAATCAGCTACTACCTGAATAGATGCTTCCATCGGATTGATACATCTCTTTGAGCACCATTCTGCAAATCGGTTGATTTTATAATTATAAGCTCTGGAGGTTGACCCCCTTCTGGCTCCGGCCATGAAATTGGCTGCTTGCTCAGAAAAGCCCTCCTTAATTGCGGATTTTTTGACAACATCCATGCAGTCAATTGAAACATTGACGGATTGTTGTGAAGCGTCTTGCCCTTGAAGATAATATTGTCCATCAGAGGCAGAGGAACCAGAAGGTCCAGCAGATCCGTAAACCATGATCGGCTTGGCCAATTCAGGGCGATCAGAAGCACTTGGCATTCCTCTTGTTTGATCTTCTGAAGAATCCTTGGAATCAGGATTGTTGGAGGGTATGCGTATGCATACATTCCCTTCCAACTGATAGCTAGCGCATCTATTGCGATAGCGCTTGGATCTGGAATCGGAGAAACATACGTCGTCATCTTCGCATTCTTCTTCATTGCGAACAAATCTATGTTGGGCTTTCCCCAATGATTGAATAGGTGATCCGCCACACATTGATTTAGTTGCCATTCCATAGGCAGAATGTTCATCCTTCGGCTCAATGAGTCTGCTAACAGGTTCAGCCTTCCCGGAATATGAACTGCTTTCAAGGTGATCATATGATCCATGCACCAGCAAAGCAGCTTCCATGTCATCAAATAGAGACTGGGCGACTTCGTTCCGCCCTGGCGGTTTATGTAACTCACTACTGTAGAGTTGTCTGAACGTATCATCACAAATTTTCCCTCCACTCCTTTTAAGAAGCGTTCCCGGCCTAGAATTACAGCCCGCAATTCTAGCATGTTGATATATTCCTTTGACTGTTCCAGATTCCAAAGCCCTGATATAGTGGCTTCCTCCAGGCAAACTCCCCAACCCTCCATCGATACATCCATAACCATCGTTACTTGAGGGTGGGGAGGGGTCAGCACGACCCCCGCCAGGAGATTTCCTCTCTCCATCCACTAATGAAGGGGGTCCAACACTTGAATGCGCGAGTCCAGTGATCCTGAACTCTGCATCCACTGAGCCATGAGAAACAATTGAATCGGCCGCCTGCGTAAGGCCGCCTGAGGAATGACTGGTTCCATTGAAACCATCACACCTAACATTCTCAGATAGACTCGTGCTAGAATATAACGACTGTTGCAAACCAACTGAATGCACGAGAGGAGATTTTCCACTCTCTCCTGGGATGGATGAACATATCCTATCTCCAGATCAAAGAACATACCCAGGTAAACAAACTTCTGGGATGGAGTCAGCTCTGATTTCTGAAAGTTGATTATCCAGCCTAAATCTGTGAGTTTTCCGAACTATCTCCAGATTTGCTGTCAAACCTTCTGGGTTGTGTGCTTTCAGCAACCAGTCGTCTATGTAAGTGTGAACAGCTATATTTCTCCTGCGGAGGTATGCCGTGATAGCAAGTACCACTCGAGTGAAGACCCTTGGAGCCGTAGAGATGCCGAATGGAAGAACCTTGAATTCCCATTGGCATCCCTGAAAAGCAAAACTCAGGAACCGACGAAAACTCATCGCAATTGGAATGTGGAAATAAGTATCCTTGAGATTTATTGATGCTGTCCACATCCCCTTCTCTAACCCCAACAACACCGATCTTACTGTTTCAATTTTGAAACTTGGTGTGTCTATAAACTTGTTTAGAGGTTTGAGGTTGAGAATTGGTCTCCATCCCCCAGTGTTCTTTGTCACAAGAAACACGGTTGAATAGAAGCCCAGCCGATCTTGCGCCGGTTGAATTGCTTCCTTTAGAATTAGAGATTCTATCTCCTCTTCTATGCACAACCGCTTGTCTGGATCTCTTGGAATTTGAGTCCAGACCGGTACCAGAGACAGATTCAACGGCGGACCTCTTATCCATTCTGGACTGTATCCGTGCGAAAGCCATTGCAAGACTAAGCGGTCCTGAATTAACCGCTCCCACTTTTGCATGTGGCAAGTCAAACAACCTCCCACTGGTGCACCTAGGGTTGACGGGGTGCCAATAAATTTTAAAAGTGGGAGTGTCTCTGGTACGAGTGACAACACCCGAGTGGTACTTGTGGTAACCGGAACAAATTTTAGCCCATCAGGCCTGGTTACCACGTGTCGCTCCTCATGCACCACGACCAGCACCACATGAACCACGGTGCACGGGCTGCTGTCTGGCTGACTGCGCTTGGGGCGCTGGCTGACGTACAACAGCACGCTGCTGCTGGTGCGGCCGATGCGGTCTCTGAAGCCGGCCGGCCTGCTGGCCTCTGACAATGCCAGCACCGCCACGAGCGTACTGCTGTCGAGCACCCGAGGGCTGACTACGCACGTGTTCTCTGCGCAGCACTTCAAACTGTGCGCGCAGCGCCCTCTGGTTGTTCACCAAAGTCACTGTCTCTTGGAGGTGCCGACAACCTTCACCTCCAAAGAGACCAGGGCCCGCCATCGGCGCTTGCAACAAGCACGACTGAGCTCCTGAGACGGGCACAAATTGTCCAATGCAAAAGTGCGCCTCGTTCTCAGCGCCTTTGTGACTGACCTAGTCAGACAGTCCAACGCCAGGTTGATGCCATCCTGGATGGCTCGCTGGACTGATTGAAGCGACATATCCTGTTAACAGTATTTAGGTTGACTAGTTCCCGGTTCGCATTCTTGCCATCCATTCTATACCATGTGCATTTACTACCTTTCTCTGCATGTGCAAAATCAGTATTTTCACTGATGTGCACTATAATATAGTAAGGAATGCAAAAATCGCTGAATGTTCCCACGAGTGAACACCCGCAGCGAAGTTGTAGTCAGCTGTTCTTACTGGTTCCAGATCATCATTATTTTTATGCGTAGTAGAATCTGATTCATAGTAAATATTTCAGTCTAAATATATTTGTTTATTGACACAATTTATGGTAACATACTATAACAGACACCATGTGTTGTTCAGCGGCAAAGATAAACATAATTCTAGCTTGAATTTATGGTAGTGTATAAGTAATACCAGATTTTGGTGTTCAAATGTGTAGAGTTTCTAATTTACAATGTAGGCTACAGTTTTTAGGAATTTTACGTTAGAATGGTCATTAGAGTCTGTTTCAACGAGCTTGATCACTTAAATTTTAACACTTATTACTCTGTCTAAATCTTAAAAATGCATTTAACCCTATAACGCTTAAATTTGTTCAAGAAAATTAAAACTTTCTCATAGAAAATGTCCACTTGCAGACCAAGAGAATATTTTTGAAAATTTATCACTGAAATGACTTGCTCTGTTATCGAGTCAGTCATTCCAGTGGTAAATTAAAAAAAAGAGTATTTTCTTGGTCTGCAAACGGACATTTCTCAAGACCACTGCAGAAGCTATTTTTGGCTAATTTAGATTGCCCAATATCAATATTTTTGGAGTTAAATGGGTTATGCAAATCAAAATGGGTTACGCTAAAAAAATGTGCATAACCCTATTTTGGCTTAGCCAAGTTTCAAATTTTGACATGCCTGTAATAGTGTCTAAGTGGGAAGAACACATAAAAACAGTGTCTAAGCGGGCAGAGCACATAGCAAGTGTCTAAGTGGAGAGAACGTATAGCAACAGTAGCTAAGTTGACAGAACAGATAACAACAGTAGTTAAGTGGGAAGAACCTATAGCAACAGTGGCTACGTGGATAGAACACAGCAACAGTGGCTATGCGGACAGAACAGATAGCAACATTAGCTAATTGGACAGAACACATAGCAACAGTGGCGAAGTGGGTGGGAAAACATAAGTAAGGACTTAGATGACACGAATTATCAAATATCTGTACCTCTTCTGAGAAGTCACTGAAATCGACCTTATTTTCGATCAGAATCGCCTCTGTCTCTGGTTCTATCTCACCAGCTTCACCTAGACTGCGAGCCAGCTTCCTGTAACAGCAATCATATTGTCATGTCAGCCTGTAATCTTAGCAAGAAATGCTTGGCTATAGGAAAACTCACAAACTGAACCTTTTATAAAACCAAACCCTATAATGGGCTGCTTTACGGGGTGGATCAGGCCCAATTATGGGCTTCTAAAGGCGGTTGGACAAACAATTGGCATGGCTGCGGCCAGATTAATGACAAGACATTAAAGGCTAAGTGCTGGATAGCTGACCACAGTGATAACAGAGGCGGCCAGATTAATGGAAGACAAATGCTAGATAGCTGACCAGAGTGATAACAAAGGTAGGCAGATTAATGGAACACAAATGCTGGATAGCTGACAAGACGGATAACAGAGGGTCAGATTAGACAAATGCTAGATAGCTGACCAGAGTGATAACAGGCGGCCAGATTAATGGAAGACAAATGCTGGATAGCTGACCAGACTGCTAACAGCGGCGGCCAGATTAATTGAAGACAAATGCTGGATAGCTGACCAGAGTGATAGGCGGCCAGATTAATGGAAGACAAATGCTAGATAGCTGACCCGAGTGTTAACAGGTGGCCAGATTAATGGAAGACAAATGCTAGATAGCTGACCAGACTGCTAACAGAGGGGGGGGGGGGGGGGGGGGCAGATTAATGGAAGACAAATGCTAGATAGCTGACCAGACTGATAACAGAGGGGGGGGGGGGGAAACAGATTAATGGAAGACAAATGCTGGACAGCTGACCAAACTGATAACAGAGGGGGGGGGGGGGGGAAGGGGCCAGATGAATGGAAGACAAATGCTAGATAGCTGACCAGAGTGATAACAGAGGGGGGGGGGGGCCAGATTAATGGAAGACAAATGCTAGATAGCTGACCAGACTGATAACAGAGGGGGGGGGGGGGGGGAAACAGATTAATGGAAGACAAATGCTGGACAGCTGACCAGATGAATGGAAGACAAATGCTAGATAGCTGACCAGGGTGATAACAGAGGGGGGGGGGGGGGGGGCGGGGGGGGGGGGGCCAGATTAATGGAAGACAAATGCTAGATAGCTGACCCGAGTGTTAACAGGCGGCCAGATTAATGGAAGACAAATGCTGGATAGCTGACCAGACTGATAACAGAGGGGGCCAGATTAATGGAAGACAAATGCTGGATAGCTGACCAGACTGATAACAGGGGGGGGGGAGAGACCAGATTAATGGAAGACAAATGCTGGACAGCTGACCAGACTGATAACGGGGGGGGGGGGGGGGGCCAGATGAATGGAAAACAAATGCATGCTAGATAGCTGACCAGAGTGATAACAGAGCGGGCCAGATTAATGGAAGACAAATGCTAGATAGCTGACCAGTGATAACAGAGGTGGGGGGGGGGCAGATTAATGGAAGACAAATGCTGGATAGCTGACCAGATGGATAACAGAGACACTACTATCTGTCTAACTTGATTGACAAGAAGTTTTTCTGTATCACAGATCTAA